>OX422216.1:562344788-563563122 GCA_949130495.1 Sambucus nigra | reverse complement strand
AAAAATGCACCGACCAGACAAATTTATCTACGTTCATAACTGTAAATTTATATATGTTCATAATTGTAAATTTTGAATAGCTTTGAGAGTTGTTAAAATTTATAAAAAATTTATCTATGTTATTCCTATATAAATTTTCTGCAATATAAATGTAAATTTATCAATAAAAAATATGGATATTCCATCTACCAAAAAATTGATACCCAATGTGAATTTGAATGGAGCGAAAAAACAAATATTTCAGAGAACATAGAGTGAGAACGATGACATTACGCTTTTGAATGATATGACTGAGTATACCGCGATAAACGGGTTTGACCCGTTTGCCAATTTTGTGCATTTTCATAATATTATCAAGAAGTCAATGCATGTTGATGTCAGCAAGAACAAGGTATTGTCAAAGCCAATGAGGCTTAAGAATAAGTATGTTAACAATACAACATTTTGTGAAACAAGTTATTACCATTATGTAGTTAAATTTGATAAAGTTTTTAAACAATTTATCTATGTTCTTCCTTGAATGTGCAAAGCCTTTATTATTTTTGCATATATAAATATACATAAGATGATAAATTGAATGCATATAATATTTTGATTAATGAACCAATATGCAGTTATACATTATATGTATAATTCTCAGGAGTAAATAAAATAATGTTCAAGTTTGTTATTTATACGTTACCTAATCTATCTATCTTAATCATTGAATGTGCATACAAATTTTATTTTGAACATCATTAAAAGTTGTGAATTTTTTATTAAATTTATCTATATTTTGTTAGACTTCATTGTATATACTAATGTCTCTCTTATTAGAAAAATTATATCTATCTTCACTGTATGTATTTAAGTTATTAGCGAATGTATATATAAACTTAGATATATTTGAACTTAATAAAATGGTTTCTTATTGTTTTAAAAATGGTTAGTACAAGAAGTTCTACCAAGGATGAGGATCAGCCGAAAATAGGGAACGAGTTGGAAGTTCCATTAGCTTCATCAAGTTCGAGGTACAATTTTTTTTCTTTATTAGTTAACATTGGAACTATTATTATATTATTTATATGTTTGGTATATATCTAAATACAGTGTACTGTTTTATTTATTTTTCATTTGAATAAAATTCTTGGAACTCACTTAATACCAATGTAAGGACATTTTTGTCCATTATCAATGTATTATGTCGCACGCCGTTACACCGTTGAAGAAATTCAAGATTCAAGATTCAACGGATCCGAATATCAAAAGAAGAAGAGGAATCATAGTCTGACATCCGGACCGATCCGCTGAAATAAAAGAACCGATCCGCTTGTTTGTCAGAAGGCCAGTATACCCCGGACCGCAAGCGAACCGATGAAGCCTGGAAGTGAACCGATCCGATCATCAACGGACCGATCCGCCTCAGAATAAAAGAACCGATCCTGTCGAATCGGACCGATCCGCCTCAGACCCGGACCGGTCCGCCTGGGATAAACTCAAACAGATCGTGTTCAGATCGTGTTCAGATTTTTAAGGCCCGAGTCCTCTTATTTAATCCCACTACGGGAAGTGGTTTTCTAAGACTTAAACACACGATTTTCAGAGTACAGAAAGCCCTAAGTCTTCACCTATTGAGCATCTAGACTCTAGGTTTTTGATTCACACAATTGCCAATCCTTTGTGAATCACTTTGCAACCCAGGAACGCATTCTTGCTGTTCACACCCTTGTTGAGAAGTCGTTCTCTTCTCCATTGCAGCCCTACTGGAAAGGGATATTTCCAGCCGCCGACTACAGAATCCGATACCTGAGGGTAATTCTTAGTCACTTGTATTTTTATTGTAATCCGAAATTGTATATATACAATATTATAATGAAAATAAATGGTTTTGCCCCTTTGGGGGATTTTTCCTCAATTGCATGTGTTTGAATGTTCTTGCTTAGATTATCATCTTATTCAATCACATACTGTTGCATGTTTAGGGTTTGTTTGGGTTAAAAGGGTTTAATATATAATTTGCTCATTTGAACGCAAGCACACACGTTCTCAAATTGGTATCAGAGCAGGTTACGCTAATCTATCGCGTATTCCTATTTTTCGCAAAATTTTTCTAAGATATCAATTTTCTGAAAAAATTGATTTTTGAAAAAGTACGTGTTCAAATGGAGAAGTTATATAATAAAATGCCTATTTTTGACGGGAAAAATTATGCTTATTGGAAAGCCCGAATGAGGTCGTCTTTAAAAGCCATTGATGAACGTGTCTGGATTTTGGTTGAACGAGGGTGGACTCCTCCCTCCGTGACTGTTAATAATGTGACCAACTTGAAACCTGACACTTCTTGGACTGAGGAAGAATTTAAATGGTTATCTTTTAATTCTAAAGGTCTAAGTGCTATTTCTGGGTCTGTCACACCTGATGAGTTCAAACGCATAATGATGTGCACCACGTCAAAAGAGGCATGGGATGTTTTACAACTCACCCATGAAGGAACTAATGCTGTGAAAGAATCTAAGTTGCAAAATTTGACAACTCAATTTGAAACCATCACCATGCATAAATCTGAATGCTTTGATGAATTTTATGCTAGACTTTCTGACATTGTGAATACTAGCTTTAATCTTGGTGAACATATTCCTAATGCTAGAATTGTTAAAAAAATTCTTCGTTCTTTACCTAAGCGTTTTATCCCTAAAGTCACTATGCTAAATTCTATGGGTAATTTAAATACGCTAAAATTGGAAGAACTTGTAGGAGATTTGCAAACTTATGAAATTGATATGTTCCCTAAAACTGCTAAATCTAAAGATAAGGGAATTGCACTTAAAGCCCAAGAGAGAAGGAGTGAGGGGTCGGGTAGAAAAAGGGTAGAGTCGTCTAGAAAGAGAGAGATTGACACGTCAGATTCTGAGTGTGATTTTAACCTAGATGATTTGGCTCTTTTTGCAAAAAAATTCAAGAGGATTCTCAAATTTAAGAAAAATGGCAATTTTAAAGATAAAAAGAAATTTGAGAAAAATAAGTTTGAAAAGAAAAATGAAAAAGACTCCAAAAATCCTCCTAAGAAAGAAAGTGAGAGATGTTTTGAGTGCGATGGTAAGGGTCATAGAGCCTTTGAGTGTGCCAATCATCTGAATAGAGAGAAAGGGAAAGCTGTCCTTAATGCTACCCTTAGTGACGACAGTGAGGTCGAGACGGTGGATTCAGGAGATGAGTCACCGCATGAGTGTAACTTGACCGCATTCATGGCCAGTCAAGTGAGCACTCCTAGTTCTCTTCACGACGATGAAGATGATGCTTCACAGGGACACCTCGATAGTGAGATTGATGTGAGTGAGAGGGAGGATGACTCAAGTGAGAGTGAGAGTGATATTCAACGCGCCTACGCTGAGTTATATTCTGAGTCATTTAAAACTAAAAACGTAACAAAGCACTAGTTCTTAAGATCACCGCCTTAGAGGAAGATTTAAGAAAGGCGAGAGAAAGAGAGTCCTCCACCTTCACCGCCCTGAGAGAGAGAGAATCTGCCTGTGATGAGAAAGAGAGTGTGTTTAGAGATAGAGAGAGTGTTTCTGAGAAAGAAAGAGGGGAGTTGACTAAACAAGTGGCTAGTCTTACGAGTGAGCTCCATTCCTCCATGGAGACTCGAAAGAAACTTGAAGCCCTTGTTGCCCAGCTAACTCATGATCTTAAGAAAGCACGGGAAGTCAAGGTTCAAATCGAGGACAGATCTGGGAAGATGGGAAAGATGCTCCTCGGCCCCGCGTTAGGTTTTGGTGATCGGCAAGGAATTGGTTATGATGGTGCCTCCACGTCCCAAATTGCACCTGGACCAGTTCCTGAGTTTACTACGAATCCCTATGGCCATCGTCAAAAACCTCGAAGGAGAGTTCGACCAAGAAAGGCAAACCAAGGTCCGCCTTTGACTGTACTCTTTTGTACTTATTGCAAAAGAAAAGTCCACCTTAGGAAGTCTTGCTATAGCATGGGTCAGACACGACGTACTATTGCTCCACCACGTCATACTGATGAGTTTTCTAGTCTGAGAGAGCGAGTTGAGTTATTAGCTGCCACGTCCCAGAGTTTAATGGAAGAATTCCGACGGATGACTTTGCCGTTAGTGAATGCTTCTCACATTCCAGCTAAAACCAACAACAACAAAGGCAAACAAAAGTTCATCTCTGCATGGCTGCCTAAGAAAGATAAAAAGGCCTTTGTTGTTCATGTTGCTCTCAAAGCACATAATACCTCACAGTGGTATTTTGATAGTGGGTGCTCCAGACACATGACAGGTGATGCCTCATTTTTTACGACTCTTAAGGACTATCAGGATGGCAGAGTCACCTTTGGAGATGGGAGCAAGTCTAGCATTATAGGACGAGGTACTGTCGAGTTACCTGGATTTCCTAAGCTAGAAAATGTTTTGTACGTCAAAGGTTTGAAAGCAAACCTCCTCAGCATTAGCCAGTTGTGCGACGCTGACTTTGCAGTAAAGTTTGACCGGGATACTTGTAAAGTCTATAATCAAGCCGGTAAACTATTAGTGCAAGGGGTGAGGACCGAGGATAATTGCTATGGGACTGACCTACATCCTCACTTGTCTGTAACAGCGCCACAATCACTCCTATGGATCTGTGGCACCAACGTCTAGGTCCCGTGAACGTTAGAGATCTTAATCGTTTAGCTAAAAAGGACCTAGTACGTGGCTTACCATCTCTTGGAAAGTCAACTTCGACCGTTTGTGGACCCTGTCAGTTGGGAAAACAAATTCGTAGTCCTCATAGGAAGTTGCATTCCATTACCACCTCTCGTGTTCTTGAGTTGATTCACATGGATCTTATGGGTCCCACTCGTAGTGAGAGTCTAGGTGGTAAGAGGTACATCCTCGTGATGGTAGATGATTTCTCCAGGTACTTCATTGTAGGTTTTTTGAGAGAGAAATCCGATGCTGTAGAATTTTTAACGACCAAGTGCCGTGTCCTTCAAAATCAACACGGTGTCACTATTAACAGGATGCGTAGTGACAATGGCACTGAATTCATAGAAGCAAAGGTAGACCTTTACTGTGATAGCCTCGAGATCAAACATGAGTTTTCTGCCGTGATAACTCCTCAACAAAGTGGCATTGTTGAGAGAAATAATAGAACGATCCAAGAGACGGCTAGATCTATGCTTCTAGGTCGTAAAGTTTCTAGGAGATTTTGGGCAGAGGCAGTGTCTACTGCATGCCACACGGTGAATAGGGTTTATTTGCGTCCACACACACTTCAGACTCCTTATGAGTTGTGGACTGGCAAGAAGCCCAACCTGGCATATTTCCGTGTGTTTGGGAGTAAATGCTACATCCTACGGGATAGAGAGAAATTAGGAAAGTTCGACTCCCGGAGCGACGAGGGAATATTTCTAGGATATTCATCGAATAGCAGAGCGTACCGGGTTTTTAACCTGAAGAGCTCTAAGGTTATGGAATCAATAAACGTCACCGTGCAAGATGATGAACCTTCGACGGTTATTGATCCTAACCTTCAGTGTGAGGATGAGGATTGTTCTAACAGTGATTTACCTGTTCCTCTCTCACACTCTGTGGACCCTACTCCTGTGTTAGGGGACACACCTGCTTGGGTTCTCAAGAGTCATGACCCGTCTGCCATTATTGGCGATCCCACTCTAGGGGTCAAGACTCGTGCTCAGCTAGAGAACGTTGTTAGCCATCTTTGCTACACATCCAAAGTCGAGCCCAAGAACCATAAAGAAGCACTCAAGGATGAACACTGGATATCTGCTATGCAGGATGAGTTACTTCAGTTTAAAAAGAATAATGTCTGGGAACTTGTCCCCCGACCTAGCGAGACTAATGTGATAGGTACCCGGTGGATTTTTAAGAACAAAATGGATGAAAATGGTACCATAATCAGAAATAAGGCTAGGTTGGTCACTCAAGGCTACACACAGATAGAGGGTGTAGACTTTGGGGAGACATTTGCTCCTGTTGCGAGGCTTGAGTCCGTCCGTCTTCTGCTCGCCATCGCATGTCATCTGCGCTTCAAGTTATACCAGATGGATGTCAAGAGTGCCTTTCTGAATGGCATTCTACAGGAGGAGGTTTATGTGGAACAACCAAAAGGGTTTGAAGACCCTTAGCACCCAGAACACGTCTACTATCTGAGAAAAGCCTTGTATGGTTTGAAGCAAGCACCCCGTGCTTGGTACGAGAGGCTTACTTCCTATCTCTTAGCTCGTGGCTTCAAGAGAGGGGGAGTAGATATGACGTTGTTCGTCAGGAGAGATGACGGTGCAATTTTGGTTGCCCAGGTCTATGTGGACGACATAGTCTTTGGATCCACATGCTCCCGTCATGCTCACCACTTTGAGGAGGAGATGAAAAGTGAGTTTGAGATGAGCATGGTTGGTGAGCTTACATTCTTCCTTGGTCTCCAGGTTCGTCAGCTAGAGGATGGAATGTTCATCTCCCAATCCAAGTATGCTAGAGACCTAGTGAAGAAATTTGGTTTAGACTTCGCTAAGCATGCACGTACACCTATGAGTACCACTACCAATCTTAGTAAGGACACTTCAGGCAAGGACGTAGAGCAAACCTTATATCGGAGTATGATAGGTAGTCTTCTCTACTTGACTGCCAGTCGTCCCGACATCGCCTTTAGTGTTGGAGTCTGTGCGCGATATCAGGCGTCCCCAAAAGAGTCACATTTACTTTCTCTAAAACGTATTATTAAATACGTGAGTGGGGCTCTCTCATACGGGATTTGGTATTCCTTTGATACCGATGAGCGTTTGTCCGCCTATTCGGATGCCGGTTGGGCTGGGGATGTAGATGGTTGTAGGAGCACTTCTGGTGGGTGTTTCCATTTTGGTTCTGCGCTTGTCTCCTGGCTAAGCAAGAAGAAAAATTCCATCTCTTTGTCCACTGCGGAGGCTGAGTACATAGCCACCGGGAGTTGTTGCACACAACTCTTGTGGATAAAGCAAATGCTGGAGGATTATGGGATTTCACAGGACACCGTGACCATTTCCTGTGACAACACGAGCGCGATACACATATCCCGCAATCCAGTTCAGTATTCGCGCACTAAGCACATCAGGATACGTGAGCACTTTATACGGCAGCTAGTTGAGGAGAAAGTCGTATCCCTGAGTTTTGTTCCCACCGACCGTCAATTAGTCGACATTTTCACGAAACCTTTAGATGCCCTTAGATTTGAGTGTCTTAGGAAGTCTTTGGGAATTTGCACAGTTGACTGAGGGGTTGGTCTTTGTCTAGAATAGGATGCTTCTTCATGTTCATATCATAAGCTTCCTATTGCTAGTCTGTTTTATATGTACCATTGCTTAGTTGTACAGCTTTTATTTATTCTTTTTGCTGTTTATATTTCTTTTGAAAAAAATACAAAAAGATTTTACTTTAAGAAAAATTTTAAGAAAAGCACAAAAAGATTTTATTTTGATAAAATTTTTGAAAAATCCAAAAAGATTTCTGTTTCGCTTCTTTTATGGATGAGGATTTAAGATAGCCAAGTCACAACTTCATTCCATATATCCATGTGACTGTTTGATAGAGATTTGAGACGCTACATCATTTCATCCATGTGCTTTACTTAGTATGGAGTCTTTGAGATGTAATTAGTGATATCTTCCTACCTGCTTGACTCCTATATCCTTTATTGCACACATGCACGGCTATACTTGATTATTGCACTTGTCTATCACATATTGGCTTGAGTGTTTCCATCTCAATTCTGTCTATACAATGTACAATATGCGATAAAACTTGACAAGATTGGAATGCATGTAAAAAACCGTTTTGGTGAGACTGTGTGTTTTTGTATAACGGGGAGGGGCTGCGAAAGGTAATCATCTATCCTTTGCGCAAAATCCACTGTTAAAAAGGACCTAAAAAATGGAGGAATTTTTAAATATCCGAGGTCCAAAGAGGTTAAAAGAGCCCAAAAAAAAATAAAAAATTAAAGGCAATAAAAAGCAATTCATACCAAATATGGGCCACTTAGGTTTCACCATCAATTCTCCAAAGTTTGAGAATTTAGAATGCCTCTATTCAATATTATATCAGAGGGAGTTTGGTTGGAGAATCTTTAAACGGGTTTGCACTTCCTTGAAAGTCCTGAAAAAGCATAAAATCATTTTGGACGTTATTGGTGTGAAAATCACTTTGAGCTTTGATTTGTTGATTTGATTGAGTCAATATCTTATATTGTCATTATTTTACACCAAAGGAAGCATTTGAGTTCATTCGCTAGGAATATCCAATATTCATTGTGCACATATGTCATGTTTGTATGCATTGATTTTCCTATCGAATTTGATCACACCACTTCATTTACGCTATCATCGACTTGGTTGCCTTGTGTTCATTCATGGTATGGTTTTATCCTTGTGACACCCCGATTTTGCTTATTTGATTTGTTTCTCTCATTTGTCTATTTGGGGACATTATAAAAAGGGGGAGAATGAATTATCTTATTATGGGGGAGATTTGAAATTTGAGTTTTGAAATTTGAGTTTGCTCATAAATTGATATATATATGTTTCAAACTCGATATGTCACTTGGTATTTTACTTTGTCTCATGTGTGTAGGTACTACATGGATTATCATTGGATTGCACACCCTGATGAGAAAAGTGTTAAGATTCCTGAAGAATTGAAGACCAAACGATGTAGTCTTATTCAATTGTATCTTTCCAGTTTTGGGTTCATGGAAGGGTAGATTTGTATAGGCATCTTTTTTAGTTGTTTGATAATTCGGATGTTTGTTTTTATGTATGTACAGGCATAGACATAGGGGGAGATTTGTAAGGACATTTTTGTCCATTATCAATGTATTATGTCGCACGCCGTTACACCGTTGAAGAAATTCAAGATTCAAGATTCAACGGATCTGAATATCAAAAGAAGAAGAGGAATCATAGTCTGACATCCGGACCGATCCGCTGAAATAAAAGAACCGATCCGGCTAACCGGACCGGTCCGCCTAAAGACCCGGACCGATCCGCTTATTTGTCAGAAGGCCAGTATACCCCGGACCGCAAGTGAACCGATGAAGCCTGGAAGCGAACCGATCCGATCATCAACGGACCGATCCGCCTCAGAATAAAAGAACCGATCCTGTCGAATCAAACCGATCCGCCTCAGACCCAGGCCGATCCGCCTGGGATAAACTCAAACAGATCGTGTTCAGATCGTGTTCAGATTTTTAAGGCCCGAGTCCTCTTATTTAATCCCACTACGGGAAGTGGTTTTCTAAGACTTAAACACACGATTTTCAGAGTACAGAAAGCCCTAAGTCTTCACCTATTGAGCATTTAGACTCTAGGTTTTTTATTCACACAATTGCTAATCCTTTGTGAATCACTTTGCAACCCAGTAACGCATTCTTGCTGTTCACACCCTTGTGGAGAAGCCATTCTCTTCTCCATTGCAGCCCTACTGGAAAGGGATAGTTCCAGCCGCCAGCCCTCCTGGAAAGGGATAGTTCCAGCCGCCGACTATAGAATCCGATACCTAAGGGTAATTCTTAGTCACTTGTATTTTCATTGTAATCCGAAATTGTATAGCTACAATATTATAATGAAAATAAATGGTTTTGCCCCTTTGGGGGATTTTTCCTCAATTGCATGTGTTTGAATGTTCTTGCTTAGATTATCATCTTATTCAATCACATACTGTTGCATGTTTAGGGTGTGTTTGGGTTAAAAGGGTTTAATATATAATTTGCTCATTTGAACGCAAGCACACACGTTCTCAACCAATGTGAAAAAAAAACTAAGGAGGCTAAAGCAGAAGTATGATAACAATGAAACGTTTTGTGAAATCATTTATCTTCTTTCACCTTATGTATTTAAGTTATTACCATTCTAACGATTTTCACATAACACTTCATAAAGATTTTAGTAAGTTTATCTATGTTCTTCCTTGAATGTTTAAAGGTTTTATTTTGAACATCCTTAAAAGTGGTGAAAGTTTTTATTAAATTTATCTGTCTTTTGTCACAGTTTCGTGCATATACTAATGTTCCCCATTATTGGTTACGATTCGTGCCAACGAGATACCACTGGCGTGGACCACAATAAATAAAAGAGTTGAATAGATTTTGTGAAATAATTTATCTATTTTCACGATATGCATTTAAGTTATTTGCACTATAAAGGCTTTGCACATAACAATTGATAAAGATTTCAGAAAATTTATCTATGATATTCCTTGAATGTGAAAAAACCTTTAAAATGATTGAATGTATAAATATACATAGGCTAACAAGTTGAATGCCAACCAAAGCAATATGTAACTATCCATGATATATACAAATATTATGATGAAATAGAATAATATTGAAGTTTTTTGCTTATACATTAGTTAATCTATCTATCTTTATCATTGAATATGCATAAAAAATTTATTTTGAATATCATTAAAAAATTTCAAAGTTTTTATTAAATTTAATGTTTCTTGTTATTGGTTGCAATTCATGCAAACGAGATATCGCTGGCGCGGACCACAAGAAATAAAAGAGTTGAATAGATTTTGGAAAATAATTTATCTATTTTCAGTATATGCATTTAAGTTATTAGCATTGTAAAGACTTTCCACATAACACTTATAAAGATTTCAGTAAATTTATTTACGTTATTCCTTAAATGTGCAAAACGTTTTATAATGTTCGAATAAATATACTTAGGCTAATAAGTTGAATGCCAATGTTATTTTGGTTAACAAAATCATATGTAGCTATCCCTGATATGAACAAATACATTGACGCAATAGAATAATGTTGAAGTTTGTTCATTATACATTTGGTAATCTATCTATCTATCTTCATAATTGAATGTGCATAAAACAATTATTTTGACTTTGTGAAAGTTTTTATTAAAATTTATTTTTCTTGTTAGTGGTTGCATTTTGTGCCATCAAGATACCGCTAGCGCGGACCACAAGAAATAAAATAGTTGAATAAATTTGGGGAAATAATTTATCTATTTTCAGCATCTGCATTTAAGTTATTAGCATTGTAAAGACTTTCCACATAACTGTAATACCCCTTATTTTTAATGATTTTAATTATGGGATTAATCGAATTAAAATTGGAATTTATTCATAATTAATCCGAATTTATTTAAATAATTACTAGCGTGACTGGAGTTAGTACTTATTGATGTAAGTTCTATTGAATATTACTTAGTGAGTAAAGTGATATATGATCATGAAAATATTAATGTTGGCGTGAGTGAAAAATACGATAATTATGGAATTTAAGTCGGGGCACGCGTGTGAGTCGTGTCGGGACTAAATTAGTAAGATGTGATAATCCCGCTCAAAATAATAACAGGTGGCCAGCCCTATACTACATTAAATCAGGTATCTCAGATGGCACAGTCTTAACATCAACTAACAATACACAATAATATAAGTCTAACTACCCGAAACCATTAAAAGTGGATTGCCAAAAATTTAAAACTTTTATTTAACGCCAATTAAAACCAATCATGCAACTAATAACACAAAATACTACATCTAACTATGATGAGTGATACAACCAACTCTACAATATGTAAAGAAATGAATGCAAGAGTACAACAAAATGCACAAAGTAAATTACCCGAATATGTTGTCGGGTCACAGACAATACAATAATCTGAGAAGGGAAAAATATAAAGTGTTAAACTACAACACTTGAGTATACACCCAAATATACAACTGAATCCTAATCTAGATATACAAAAGATAGGAATCGACTAAGGCAAAGTGCCTCAGCAGTCCGCTACTGCCACAGCTCCACGAATACACTGGATGGGAGAACATCAATGGCATCCTTGCGGAGGAACACCTAAAGTAATACAATATATATGCATAACAGGAGAAAATATAAACGGGTCAGAGCCCGAGTTGAAAATATTTTATAGCAAGTGCATTAAAATGCATAATAATTATAAATGCATTATTACATGATTTAATGGAGTCGTACTCTCCATAATAATCCAACTCACCTCTCAACTAAAGCGCGCAACTAAACGTATGCACGTTATCTCCAAATAAATGCCCCTATCTAAAATTAGGCAATTTAAATCTAATGTAAACCCAATTTAAAACCATTTAACTTATATCCATCTACACTTGTCTAAATTCCATCTAAATCATATACTTTAACTTTTAATGTTAGGGTTCTCATTCATTTGTTCACTTTCTTAACATATAGGGTTTACATACCCGTTTTCCAATCCAACATACAATAAACATAAACATCTTCTTTACTAGAATTTCTCATATTCTATTTATGCCAACAATATACAATTATATAGATGAGTTATTAGCATCTAAGTGCCAAGGACTAAACTTCTCCCAAGTCTCAATACTGCACTACGTTTCGTGTGTGGGACGTCTCACCGAGGCGAAATCCGAACAAGGAACCCCCCCGTTACAATACTCCGGACAGTATTGATTTTCGAGATTCATTATGCCCTCAATGCATGATGCATGTAACCCAAATTCTTATTACTCCATTTTAATTAATTTATTATTCCCAATTCTCGACAGTGCACTGCGGTTCGTGCATGGGACGTCTCGCAAAAGTGAAATCCAAACAAGGAACCCCCCCGATACACTTCTTCTGGCACTGGCGATCTTCGCCGAAGCGAAATCCAAACAAGGAACCCCCCGTTACACTACTCCTTGGCAATGTTGGTCGTTGAGGTCCATTATGCCCTCGATACCCAAGTAACCAATCACATCCACAATATAATAACCATCCAGACGAGCTATAACTCATGGACGCGGGCTCAAAATGCTATCATCTTCCAGTTTCCCAAACCACGTACCATACTGGGAACCACCTGATGGCGCTAAACGACACCCACCTCGTGATCAACTCACGCACTCAACGTCCCGGGAAGCGGTCATAGCTCCTAACCGGCAAGTGAGAACGACACATACTCACGACTTCTCACTCCCAAAAATAATAATGTATATCACATAATAATCACATGGACGACAATGACCTGGGGAGTATCCACACGCTGCTCATCGAGCCAGGATCCTCACCCTCATCGCACGCAACTTCCCAATGATAGCAAAGAGGGGGTACGCTTCACTATATATATATATATATATATATATATATACTATCACATAAGGTATACATATATCATCACATCATATAAAGATATACCATCATAAAAGGGTATACCTATCACATCATTTATATTTTCATATTACGCACTTAGGCGTAGTTGAATTAATATCATTATTTAGTATGTCTCTCTTGTGACACCCCGCCTAATTAAATACCGGGCGATCACTCCTTTATTAAATTAAAATCAAGGTGAACAGTTGGTTCATTCTTAGCATCACTGTCGAAAAATAACCTTTCCAATTTAAACACCCTAAATAATTAAGCTAAGTGTCAAAACCATTTTTAGACATTACTTTCCAAATTTTTATTTTATAAACCAAGATTTAAATATGTACAACAATTAAATATTAAAGAATCACACCACAATTATCATGGAACATATAATCCAAATAAATTTAACATTCAACAACTAAGTCCCAACATTTAAAATTTAAAGTAAAACATCTAGACAGTAATAAATCCCAAAGTGATAATACTAGAAATAAATGAATCACAATGTCCAATAAAACAAATGGATAATGGGAACGGGCGACACATGCCCAACTGAATAAATAAACTAGGAGTGGAATCAAATAAATGAAGTCGTCTAAGCAAGAGGCATGCAACTCCCACCTAAGCTGCAGCGTGTTTCTTCCAAAGGATTCTACGCAAGACGCCCCTGTGGCTGGGCACCTGTAATATTTACATATAGATACAAGAGAGAAAGGAAAATAGAAACGGGTCAGAGCCCGATAGTGTAAATGATTTAAAATTTGTTTAGCAAGTATTTAAAATGTTTACAGGACAATGCAACAACATAATAGTGCGACACTCTCTTGAGAAATTCTCGCCTCTCTTCTAATGTGCACACCTATCGCACTAATCTTCCCAACGGTTTAACTTATCTTATATCGCACTAAACTTCCCAATGGTTTAACTTATCTTAGGTTACTCGTAAGATTTAAAACTGAACAATATAATTCTTTAAGAGAAAATTTTCATTAAGTAACAAAGCTCTCATTTTAACTTTATTTATTAATAAAGTTTCCAGTGTTCCATTATACTTTTCAAAACAAGTATTTCCAATTTGAAGTCATTATTCATTTTTACCTACCATAGCACCGTAGGTAGTTCCAAATTTCAGGAATTCATATATATATCAAAAACTCGTATAATATATATATTTTAACAGCACCCCACATAAAAATTATGGTGCGTGCATACTCTGCTATCCAATCCCTGTATCACTCGTACTAAGGGAAATACAAGTTCGGAATCACTCTCGAACTGTATTAACACATACACAAACAATATTGAGGCGAAGCATAGATTCCAAGTCTCTAAGAGGATAGCACATGCCCCCACGTCTCTTAGGACCGTCTGAACTATCGATTCGATAGCCTATACCAAGGATTTCTATCTTCTAGGGTACGAGTCAATATCCCCCATAAAGGCACATCGAAGATAAGATCGTCCCAGCTCCGTAACCTCAGGGATAGCAAGTAGCGCGGGCACGATTTTCACACATAGGTAGTATATGCATAAACACAGTCATACAACTAAACTACTATTACCATATCAAATTAGGTACATTTCTAACCCCCTAATTACGACATTTGTCCTTATTTCTCATTATTTAGTTCTCACGTATGACCGTTCATTTCTTACTTTAATTTGAGGGATCATTCTCACTTATTGCGTAACACTCATGGACTCTATCCTATCAAGTGTAGAATTCAGTAGGTAATCTAATTTCCAACGTAAATATCTTACGCGTCTCTCCCCTTAATACATAATTTCATCATCCCTTATATGTAAATATCCCGAAAATACAACTCTCGTTTTACATTAAAGGTCCCATAATTATTTATAAGTCCTACTAGTTTTCTTTATCTCCCAAAACATTTTAATAAGGGTGTCCAAGGGTTATTTATCATTAAATCGAATTCAACTAAATTTAAAAAGGGGAAATATTAGTCTGCCAGAAGGGCTCGATCGATCGATGGCAGGAGCTCGATCGATCAATGCGTCGATCGATCGACACTCCTGGTTCGATCGATCGATCAAACAGGTATGCGAATTCTGCAGATTAGCAGTTACAGGTTTCACAATCCAACCTCAATCAAATCCAGATTTTACACACCCAAACTCCCTAAAATTCGTACTATAATCAGTATATACCCATATTATTCATCTTCTACGTAAAGCATGCAATTTTTCATCAATAACCATGGATTAATAGGCCAAAACTTCATAAAAATCTAAAGAACCCTAGAATTTCTTTAACATGGTTCTAATCAGTCTTTTTCCAGAAATTTCTACTCCTAATTCATTATAATTTCGTGGTTAAGCCTCTACATATGAAGGGGTTACCATATTTACATTCAAATCAATTCTACATGCGATTTTCCTATCTCCAACATGGATTTTCTTCTACCAAACTCGTCCTAATCACCCTAGACTAACATGAACGATGCACTAACAAAAATAAGCAAGATAAATACTTGCCTGGAAATTTTAGAATTCTGGCTTGCTGACGATTTGGGTGTGGTTGCGTTCCCCGTCGCGCGATCTACGCGTTGGTGGTGGTGGCGGTGCAATCGGATGACTTTTTCGCCTTGGATTGCTTGGAAAGCTTTCTTCTTCCCTCTCCTATGGCCGTTCTAAGGTTTTGAGTCTGAGAACCCTAAAGGACTCTTCTAAATGGCTGATATAGCCTAATAATTTTCGTGGGTTTAATTACCCAAAAATGCAAAATGTCCAAAATGCCCTCCCGTGGTGTTAAATAGGCCTAAAAACACCCCGAGATCCAAACTAAACCCTCGAGTACACTTTTCTGACTATCTCGACCTTTTCGGACATGTTGGCGCACTCAAAACGACCATACGGATAACTTAAAAATATTTCACTTTTATTAATCAACATTTATTCCCAACGCGACACAGGCGCGTCCCGACTTAAATTTCCAGAATTGTCATTTTATTCACTCGTGACATTTCATAGAACCAATATTATATTACTTTACTCATTAGTAATATTCAACAACAAGTTTCCCATAATTACTAACTCACATCACGTTAATAATTATAAAATAATTAATTTCCGGATTTATATTAAATAATTAACTCACATTAAATTTAATAAATCCCCAAATTAATAAAGCATAAAAATACGGGGTATTACATCTCTCTTTTGATACACTAACCGTCAATTCTCACACATCTTCCCCACTTAGTATACATTATACTATTTCTCGCTTGAAGCTCACATGTCGCTTCTAATTATGAATTGTCTCTCAATTCTATTTAAGTTAAGGATATTCTTTATCCTAACGCACCTCAATTAGCATTTATCATTGTGTGAGACATCTCCCAATTTAATCATCGTTAAGGATATTTCTATATCCGTATGCACATCAATTAGCATCGAAGATTTTCCATCCATGATAGGGTTCGATTAATTTTATGAACCTTTAAAGTTATCCCATTTGGGATTTAATCCTAAGATCCAATATCTCTAAAATCATTCTCATTCTTTCATATAAATTTAATAATTATCTCCAAATATAATTCCCAATGATAGTGGGCTTGCCCAATTAGATTATACCGAAATCTCTAATCGGTATTCCTTAATTTAAGTCAATAAGACTCCAATAATTTCTATTAAGGGAAACTGTCTAAAAGTCTCCCAAACATACTCCACATAACTCCTATAGAGGTTCCCAATCGATAACCTCGGACGAAACGGAATGAAATTCTCCCTAGAAAACATTCCCCCAAAATGCCCTGTTTTTGAATCAATTAGGGCCAATTCTGAATCTATTCGGCCCTGCAAATCGATTCGGCCACCAAGGCGAATCGATTCGGGTCATCAGACCTCGGATTATATCTCAGGACGAATCGATTCGGCTGGGATCCGAATCGATTCGGTCACTCAGACCTGGGCACCTGCATATTTCCGAATCGATTCGGTAAGGGGCCGAATCGATTCGGCCCTACAGAACTCATGAAAATGGCTACTTTTGAGTAAGCCAAAAATCCCAAAATTCATTTTTAATCATTTTCTCTTCATTTCTATGCAACCCAATCACATATATATCGTCAATATTCATCAAAGAACACATATAAACTAATTTATAACCTCAAATCCATTTCTACTAAACAAATCTAAGATTATATCCAAAAGTTAGGTTTTATCAAACTAAACCTAAACCCAAAGATTTAATCCACAAACCATGCAATAAATGGTACACAACAATTATTTAGCAACTTTAATCACTTGCCTCGGGTTCGTAGGATCTGACCTGTCCTCGAGATCGCGTAAATGCCAGAAATCTCCACGTTCTCTCTCTTTCGCTTCTTCTTTTCTACTTCTCTATTTCTTTCTTTCTTTCTTTCTATTTCTCTTTCTCTCTATGGAGAATAAATCTCTCGTAGGCTTTTTTTTAAGCCTTATCTCCCAATTGTACACACTTTAAATGACTCAGTAACTTTAATTCGAGTCAAACGAGCTTAAAATATTTCAGAACCTAAATAAACCCAAAGTACAATCTTTTTGACTCTCTCGACCCTTCCGAAAACAACTACACCCTCAGAATTACCATTCGACACACTTCCTAGCAACTTCAAATTTTGACCTCAACTGCCAATTTTAACATTTCTCCAAATAAAATAATATTTATTTCTCCCAAAATAAATAAATTATCGTCTGTAAAGCCTCAGGTTGTTACAAACTTCCCCACTTACAAGAATTTCGTCCTCGAAATTTAGCTTAGCCTAATTCTCCAAAGCTCAACTAGTTCCTACTACACTCATCCTCACTAATCCTATACTCAAACCTCTAACTTCCCACGACGAATTTTTTTAACTTGTTTTAAGTTTTACAACATCCATTGATTAACCACTAGGGCGTCCATACACCCTTTATTCGAGCTTTAATCGTACCAATCATAATGAGGCTTCATTTGCCTCCAAAGTTACATAATCCCATATATATATATATATATATACCAGCAATATTAATAGTATAAAAATTTTGAATGGTCCAAAGAAATAACTCCTCTCAATTCCTGACATTCGCCACTTTCATGCGGGGGACGTCTCACAAAAGCGAAATCCAAACAAGGAACCCTCCCAATACACTACTATGTGGCGGCGTCGGGGATTGAGAGTTTGTTAAATCCGGACTAGAGTTTGAAACTATTTTGGTGAAAATCATTTTGATATGGCCTAAAGGCCGAGAAAAAGCTTTATTTTGAAAACAGTTTATAAAAATATTTTGGTTTATGTCTTACAATATTTATATAATGTGCCTTATGTTCCCAACACAAGGTCTTAACAATCATTATACATATAACATCATGTAGCTCACAAAAATTAGCATAATTATGAGCTAAACTTTCCTGCGTCCCAATCATCCACAAATTCTGAACTCTTTAAGTAATGATATCTTATATCATATTAACATATTGCCATTTATTTGTCTCATCCATATCTGGAATACTACAATTATATAAGTCTAACATGACTATATATAAAGAAGTAGCTTTATCATTACTACTTATCACGCAATAACCATTCTTACATTCATAACAAGGTTTATAGCTCTCTTTGAGCATATTACAAAATTATCCTTTCTTTCAAAAGATAATTACATAAGAGCCTAACTTAATCATAATTCCCTTTCGGGTCATTACATACATATTAGGGTTATAGAACTACCCTTTCACAAATATCTCCCATACGATATCCAAAACTTCATATATTAATATTCCTATTCACGAAGGAAAATTAACTTACATCATCCATCTCTAGTCCGATTGCCCATTCTCATCATTGGGCTCCCAAACAAAGTCCCCTGGTCTAAAATGACCTCGAATCTGTTGTAGGGGTTGCACTTCCAAAATTTCATCAAAACGTGGTCCTTCAACTCTTTTAGGACAATCTCTGTTTTTATGACCTACTTCTTTACAAAAGAAACATCTACTCGCTCGTCCCCTCGACCCACCTTGAGGAACAAAATGTCGTTGTGAATCTCTATAGTCCGACTTATACCCACTCGCATTACTGGAACTCTCTTCGCCAAACTTACTTGATGAACTCGAATCTCCAAAGTTCTTACCCTCTTGCGAACGAAGACGATATTCATGACACTTCAATAGCGCCGCATTCACTACCTCGACGAAAGTCACTAACACTGGACTCTCTAACAAATGCGGTCAAATTCTCCAATATAAACCTCGAATAAACTTCGATATACACTTATATTCCGTATTTACCTCAACAGGTACTAATTTCGCCCGTGTAGAAAAATCTTCTTCATATTCTTCCACCGTTCGACTACCCTGAAACACATCCATTAGTTTCTCCCCTTCTTTCTGAATTGGGGAAGGAAAATACCTTCGGTAAAAAAGTTCTCAAAAATCTATTATAGGCAAAGTATCTCTCTGTTCAGATGTGGTGACAAACTCCCACAATTGGAGAGCTGCACCCTTCAACTTAAAGGTGGCTAAAAATTAGTTCTGCACCTCACTACACTCAACCATACGGAGGTGCCTCTGCATACTATTCTTCCATTGACTTTCAGCCATTGCATCAACTCCCCCCGAGAACTCTGGAGGATGCCCCTTACTAAAATCTACCTTCACTCTCTCCCACAAAGACAGTCCTAAATGGGTTTGGGTTACTTGAACAACAGATTGATGCGCCATTGTAGAAATGGCAGCAGTTACTGCATGTGCCACAATTTTGGCAACTTCATCTGTAGTCATGTTCCTTTGAGGCGTTTGGGGTTCCACATTCCCGTTATTTTCCCTGACTGAACTACCTCTCTTCGGTGGCATCTGAAACAAGAACAATTGTATCAGAACGCCTTTCAAATATTTTCATATCACAGAAGAAATATGGATGTATGAATGCAACTGTCCTAATAATAAGGCTCTACATCAAGAACGCTTACGAAAGATCATAGTAACGCACACAGATCCTAAAGAAACTAGAACCTTATGCTCTGATACCATCTGTGACAACCCGCTCAAAATAATAACGGGTGGCCAGCCCTATACTACATTAAATCAGGTATCTCAGATGGTACAGTCTCAACACCAATTGACAATACACAATAATATAAGGCTAACTACCCGAAACCATTAAAAGTAGATTGCCAAAAATTTAAAACTTTTATTTAACACCAATTAAAACCAATCATGCAACCAATAACACAAAATACTACATCTAACTATGATGATTGATACAACAAACTCTACAATATGTGAAGATATGAATGCAAGAGTACAACAAAATGTACAAAGTAAATTACCCGAATATGTTGTTGGGTCACAGACAATACAATAATCTGAGAAGGGAAAAATATAAAGTGTTAAACTACAACACTTGAGTATAGACCCAAATATACAACTAAATCCTAATCTAGATATACCAAAGATAGAAATCGACTAAGGCAAAGTGCCGCAACAGTCCGCTACTGCCACAGCTCCACGAATACACTGGATAGGAGAACATCAATGGCGTCCTTGCGGAGGAACACCTAAAGTAATACAATATATATGCATAGCAGGAGAAAATATAAATGGGTCAGAGCCCGAGTTGAAAACATTTTATAGCAAGTGCATTAAAATGCATAATAATTATAAATGCATTATTACATGATTTAATGGAGTCGCACTCTCCATAATAATCCAACTCACCTCTCAACTAAAGTGCGCAACTAAACGTATGCACGTGATCTCCAAATAAATGCCCCTATCTAAAATTAGGCAATTTAAATCTAATGTAAACCCAATTTAAAACCATTTAACTTATCTCCATCTACACTTGTCTAAATTCTATCTAAATCATATATTTTAACTTTTAATGTTAGGGTTCTCATTCATTTGTTCACTTTCTTAACATATAGGGTTTACATACCCGTTTTCCAATCCAACATACAATGAACATAAATATCTTCCTTACTAGAATTTCTCATATTCTAGTTATGCCAAAAATATACAATTATATAGATGCGTTATTAGCATCTAAGTGCTAAGGACTAAACTTCTCCCAATTCTCAATACTGCACTACGTTTCGTGCGTGGGACGTCTCGTCGAGGCGAAATATAAACAAGGAACCCCCCGTTACACTACTCCTGATAGTATTGATTTTTGAGATTCATTAGGCCCTCAATTCATGATGCATGTAACCCAAATTCTTATTACTCCATTTTAATTAATTTATTATTCCCAATTCTCAACAGTGCACAGCGATTCGTGCGTTGGACGTCTCGCAAAAGCGAAATCCAAACAAGGACCCCCCCCCCCTCGATACACTACTTCTAGCACTGGCGATCGTCAAGAAGTATATACTATATATATATGAGCATTAAGGACTAACTTCTCCTCACTCCCAACATTACACTGCGTTTCATGCGTGGGACGTCTCGCCGAAGCGAAATCCAAACAAGGACCCCCCCCCCCCCCGTTACACTACTCCTTAGCAATGTTGGTCGTTGAGGTCCATTATGCCCTCGATCCCAAGTAACCAATCACTTCCATAATACAATAACCATCCAGACGAGCTATAACTCATGGACGCAGGCTCACAATGCTATCATCTTCCAGTTGCCCAAACCACGTAGCATACTGGGAACCACCTGGTGGGGCTAAACGACACCCACCTCGTGATCAACTCAAGCACACAACGTCCCGGGAAGCGGTGATAGCTCCTAACCGGCAAGTGAGAACGACACATACCCACGACTTCTCACCCCCAAAAATAATAATGTATATCACATACTAATCACATGGACGACTATGACCTGGGGAGTATCCACACCCTACTCATCGAGCCAGGATGCTCACCCTCATCGTACGCAACTTCCCAATGATAGCAAGGAGGGGATATGCTTCACTATATATATATATATATATATATATATATATATATATATATATATATATACCATCATAAAAGGGTATACCTATCACATCATTTACATTTTCGTATTACGCACTTAGGCGTAGTTGAATTAATATCATTATTTAGTGTATCTTTCTCTTTTGATATACTAACCGTGAATTCTCACACATCTTCCCCACTTAGTATACACTATACTATTTCTCGCTTGAAGTTCATATGTCGCTTCTAATTATGAATTGTCTCTCAATTCTATTTAAGTTAAGGATATTCTTTATCCTAACGGCCTTTCTCATTGTGTGAGACATCTCCCAATTTAATCATCGTTAAGGATATTTCTATATCCGTATGCACATCAATTAGTATCGATGATTTTCCATCCATGATAGGGTTCGATGAATATTATGAACTTTTAAAGTTATCCCATTTGGGATTTGATCCTAAGATCCAATATCTCTAAACTCATTCTCATTCTTTCATATAAATTTAATAATTATCTCCAAATAGAATTCGCAATGATATTGGGCTTCCCCACTTAGATTATTCCGAAATCTCTATTCGGTATTCCTCAATTTAATTCAATAAGACTCCAATAATTTCTTATAAGGGAAACTCTCTAAAAGTCTCCAAAACATACTCCACATAACTCCTATAAAGGTTCCCAATCGAGATAACCTCGAACGAAATGGAATGAAATTCTCCCTAGAAAACATTCCCCTAAAATGCCCTGTTTCCGAATCGATTCGGGCCAATTCCGAATCGATTCGGCCTCCAA
Source organism: Sambucus nigra (assembly GCA_949130495.1). NCBI lineage: Eukaryota > Viridiplantae > Streptophyta > Magnoliopsida > Dipsacales > Adoxaceae > Sambucus > Sambucus nigra. The sequence goes on along the minus strand of OX422216.1, from coordinate 563,540,322 downwards.
GGCGAATCGATTTGGGTCATCAGACCTGGGATTCTGTCTCAGGATGAATCGATTCGGCTGGGGTCCAAATCGATTCGGTCACTCAGACCTGGGCACATGCATATTTCCGAATCGATTCGGTAAGGGGCCGAATCGATTCGGTAAGGGGCCGAATCGATTCGGCCCTGCAGAACTCACGAAAATGGCTACTTTTTAGTAAGCCAAAAATCCCAAAAATCATTTTTAATCATTTTCTCTTCATTTCTCTTCAACCCAATCACATATATATCATCAATATTCATCCAAGAACACATATAAACTAATTTATAACCTCAAATTCATTTCTACTAAACAAATCTAAGATTAAACCCAAAAGTTAGTTTTTATCAAACTAAACCTAAAACCCAAAGATTTAATCCACAAATCATGCAATAAATGGTACACAACAATTATTTAGCAAGTTTAATCACTTGCCTCGGGTTCGTAGGGTCTGATCCGTCCTTGAGATCGCGTAAATGCCGAAATTCTCCAATTTCTCTCTCTTTCTCTTCTTCTTTTCTTCTTCTCTCTTCTTCTCTCTTTCTATCTTTCTATTTATCTTTCTCTCTATGGAGAATAAATCTCCCGTAGGTTTTTTTTAAGCCTTATCTCCCAATTGTACACACTTTAAATGATACTGCATACTTTAAATGACTCGGTAACTTTAATTCGAGTCAAACGAGCTTAAAATATTTCAGAACCTAAATAGACCCCAAGTATAGTCATTTTGACTTTCTCAACCCTTTCGAAAACAACTACGGCCTCAGAATTACCATTCGACACACTTCCTAGCGTTTTCAAATTTTGACCTCAACTGCCAATTTTAACATTTCTCCAAATAAAATAATATTTATTTCTCCCAAAATAAATAAATTATCATCTCTAAAGCCTCGGGTTGTTATATAAGATAAGAAGTAAGATAATTATACGTTACCCAAATGGTCATTTCGAGTGAGTCAACGTGTCTGTAAGGGTCGAAATAGTCAAAAAAGTCTACTCGAGGGTTTAGTATGGGTTTCGGGATAGTTTTGGGCCAAACCGACACCCCGGAGGCATATTTTTATCTTTTGAAAAACCTAGGCAATTTAATGGACGAAAATTGGGAGGATTATATCTGCACGTACATGAGAGAAGTTAGGTTTTATCAGTAGAGAATAAGGGATTTCTAGAAGCTCCAAGACCAAAACCAACCATCCTTCACTAAAAATACCATCAACTTATAGATCGAAAAGAGAGGAACTCCTCTATACCACTATCATTCAGCAATTCCGACCTTCCCAACAAGGCAAGTGGTTATCTTGCTTTAAATTAGTGCATATATTATACATGTTAGTGTAGAATTATTGATATACACTTTTTATGATGAAATTTGAATTGAAATTGAGTTGTTAATCAAGTTTTGCGTAGAAAATTGATTGTAGATTAAATACTATATGTAGAGGCTATGAATATAGAATATTACATGAAGGAAAATGAATTTAATTTTAGGTTTTGAGTGGATAAAATTATTGATGATGTAAAATTAGAGTTTTTGACATTTGATTGAAGTCCTTCACCCATATATAAGATTTAATGAGATTTGATGGTTAAAAGATATTAGGGATCATCCATATGTATGTCAAATGGCTTTAGGACTGTTAATTGTGAGCTGGATGAAGTTTGATGTGAATTGGGTGAACAAAAATGGGTGAAAATGTTGATTTCCTCAGGTGGAAGACGAACTGTGCAAAAGTCGTTTAATGACCTTGGAAAAGGGAAAGTCATTCGAACAACATAGTTCGAATGAGAGTCTAATGAAAATTCTGAACTTAGTTCGTTTGAAGGTCGTTCGAACGAGATACTGGGCACTTCGAACGAGATTTCAGAATTTTGGGAATTTACGGGGCGAGCTGGGATTTGGTGAAAATATTTTAAGAACTATGAATGACTCAAATATATATAGGGCAAACGTACTTCTTAAGCAAATAATATGGGCATTGGTGTATATAAGGATAAGAGGGACTTCCTGGTGATATTCATTATAAGCGATGTGATATGTTAGAGGGAATAGCCGTAGTTGAAAGACATCGTGAACATTGTAAGAATGATAACTCGAGTAAATCTGAAATATATAGGTGGTATGATCCTATTAAATATATGGGTTGTGTGTACCTATTGCATAAATCCTTATGTGTATGACATACCTACCGTACTTGCTATCACGGGAGGTCTTAGGAAGGGGACGATTTTATCTTGATGAGCCTTCGGGGGGATTTTAGATTGCTACCTCAGGACATAGGTTTGGGAAAGACTTATCTGTGAGTTGATAAGTTTGCGGTCACGTGGGTGTGTAGGTATGTGCATAGCCCATGGGACTGGGAACTATGTTCGCTTCCATTATGTGTGATATGTGTTGATGCGATTCCAGAGTGATTCGGAATTCGTAGTCCGTACGCGCGTGATGTATCGGAACTGATAGCATAGTATGTGTGCACCGCAGGTTTAGCCTTTTGGGGGTACCGTATTAGTGTATATATACACTTGAGATTATTCTACTGTGTTGGTTAATAGATAAGAAAGATTACAATATTTAATATTAATCAACAATGTGAAAACTTGAATGATTAATGACTTATTTGAATCCGTATAAGCTGGCATTATAATTATAAAAATGTATTACTCGGGGGTTATGATTGGGTACAATGACTTAGGAATTTCAGTAAAGGACTTGGGTTAAGTTAGATAAGTGGGATATCTTGACTAGGAGGGGCTAGGAGTCTTCGCTAGGCATGCACATTAGTTGAGAGGTGATAATCTCAAGTGAGGGCACGAGAAACTAACATGGATATAATATTTACTGTTTAACGCATTTTAAACACTTACTGATTTTAAAACTGTTTTCAACTCGGGATCTGACCCGTTTATTACAAATCTTTTCTCATGTCAAATTATTTTAGGTGCCCAGCCACAGGGACACCAAGGATAGGAATTCAATTCATTTGACTAGCTGTAGCTGCTGTGGAAGTTACAGGACTTGGTAGTAGATGCCTCCATGATTCTCATTCCTGCATATTGAGCTTCTCTATTTCATTTAGGGCATGTTGCCCCTTTTACTTATTGAGGCAGTCAGAGACTTGTGGATCTATTCAGTTATTCCTTTCAGTTGTCGATTTACTTTATTGGATTATTGTATGGGGATTTAGGCTGGATATGTTTACTCCAGTCTCATTTATTACATTAGTCATTTTAATTCATACGAGATTTGTTTTGAATGGTGTATGGTTAGTAATTGGATAAATTTGATTTTATGTTAATTAAGAGATAAATTTTGACATCAACCTTTTTAAATATTAGGTGGTTAATGTTAATAATAAAGTTTTTTGACAGTGATGCATATTCTGAGCCAACTAGATATTATAAATTAATTTAATAAAGGACTGATCACCTGGTATTTAATTAGGAGGGGTGTCATAATAACACTTGATAAAGATTTTAGTAAATTTATCTATGTTCTTCCTTGAATATGGAAAATATTTTATAATGTTCGGATGTATAAATATACTTAGACTAATAAGTTGAATGCCTATGATGTTTTGGTTACCAAACAAATATGTAGCTATCCATGATATGAATAATTTTTTTGACGGAATAGAATAATGTTGAAGTTTGTTCCTTATACATTTGGTAATCTATCTATCTTCATCATTGAATGTGCATAAAAAATTTATTTTGAACATCATTAAAAGTTGTGAAAGTTTTTATTAAAATTAATATTCCTTATTATTGGTTGCAATTCGTGCCATCGAGATACCGCTAGTGCGGACCAAAAGAAATAAAAGAGTTGAATAGATTTTGGGAAATAATTTATCTATTTTCACGAAATGCGTTTAAGTTATTAGCATTGTAAGGACTTTCCACATGACACTTAATAAAGATTTTAGTAAATTTATCTACGTTCTTCTTTGAATGTGAAAAACGTTTTATAATGTTCGGATATATAAATATACTTAGGCTAATAAGTTGAATGCCTAGATGTTTTGGTTAACAAAGTAATATGTAGCTATCCATGATACGAACACATATTTTGACGAAATAGAATAATGTTGAAGTTTGTTCCTTATACATTTGGTAATCTTTCTATCTTCTTCATTGAATGTTCATAAAAAATTTATTTTGAACATCATTAAACAATGTGGAAGTTTATATTAAATTTAATTTTCCTTATTATTGGTTGCAATTCGTTCCATCGAGATGCCGTTGGCGCGGACCACAAAAAATAAAATAGTTGAATAGATTTTGGGAAATAATTTATCTATTTTTAGCATATGAATTTAAGTTATTAGGATCGTAAAGACTTTCCACATAACACTTTGTAAAGATTTTAGTAAATTTGTCTATATTCTTCCTTGAATGTGAAAATCATTTTATAATGTTTGGATGTATAAATATACTTTTGCTGATAAGTTGAATGCCTATTATGTTTTGGTTAACAAAGCAATATGTAGATATGCATGACATGAACAATTATTTTGACGAAATAGAATAATGTTGAAGTTTATTCCTTGTACATTTGGTAATCTATTTATCTTAATCACTAAATCTGCATAAAAAAATTTATTTTGAACATCATTAAAATTTGTGAAAGTTTTTATGAACTTTAATGTTCCTTGTTATTGGTTGCAAATTGTGCCGATTAGATACATCTGGTGAGGACCACAACAAAGAGCTAAATAGATTTTGGGAAATAATTTATCTATTTTCAGCATATGTATTTAAGTTATTAACGTTACAAAGACTTTGCACATAACACTTGATAAAGATTTTAGTAAATTTATCTATGTTCTTCCTTGAATGGGCAAACGTTTTTATATATTTGGATGTATAAACGTACTTTGACAAATAAGTTGAATGCCTATGATGTTTTGGTTAACAAAGAAATATGTATATATCTATGATATGAACAAATATTTTGATGAAATTGAATAATGTTGAAGTTTGTTCCTTATACATTTGGTAATCTATCTATCTTAATCACTGAATCTGCATAAAAAATTTATTTTGAACATCATTAAAATTTGTGAAAGCTTTTATGAAATTTAATGTTCCTTGTTATTAGTTGCAAATTGTGCCGATTAGATACAGCTGGTAAGGACCACAACAAATAAAATAGCTGAATAGATTTTGGAAAGTAATTTATCTATTTTCAGCATATGTATTTAAGTTATTAACGTTACAAAGACTTTGCACATAACACTTGATAAAGATTTTAGTAAATTTATCTATGTTCTTCCTTGAATGGGCAAACGTTTTATAATATTTTCATGTATAAACATACTTTGACTAATAAGTTGAATGCCTATGATGTTTTGGTTAACAAAGCAATATGTATCTATCTATGATATGAACAAATATTTTGACGAAATTGAATAATGTTGAAGTTTGTTCCTTATACATTTGGTAATCTATCTATCTTAATCATTGAATCTAAATAAATTTTTTATTTTGAACATCATTAAAATTTGTTAAAGTTTTTATTAAATTTAATGTTCCTTATTATTGGTTGCAAATTGTGCCAATTAGATACCACTGGTGCGGACCCCAAAAATAAAAGAGCTGAATATATTTTGGTAAATAAATTATCTATTTTCAGCATATGCTTTTAAGTACTTTGCATTTAACACTTGATAAAGATTTTAGTAAATTTATCTATGTTCTTCCTTGAATGTGCAAAATGTTTTATAATGTTTGGATCTATAAATATACTTAGGCTAATAAGTTGAATGCCCATGATAGTTTGGTTAACAAAGAAATATGTAGCTATCCATGATATATACGAATATGATGAATATATATAATAATGTTTGAAGTTTGTTGCTTAAACGTTGCGTAATCTATCTATCTTCATCACTCAATGGGCATACAATTTTATTTTGAATATCGTTAACACTTGTTGATGATTTTACTAGATATTTCATTATTTTGTCACACTTTGTTGCATATACTAATATACCTTGTTATTAGTTGTGATTCGTTCCATTGGCATACCCTTATAGCGAACGTGACAAATAAAAAAGTTAGTAGATTGTGTGAAACAGATTACCTATATTTACCATATCCATTTCAGTTATTAGCATTACAAAGGCTTTGCACCTTTTAGTGAATTTATCATTAACACTTAGTAAACTTTTTACAACAATTTTGTAAGTTCTTAGTCAAATGTGCAACACAATTATAATGTGTCTATTTGTACATACACTAATATCTTCAGTGCATATCACAGGGTTAGGAAAGCCACATGTAGCGGAGTGTAATATGTATCAATATAATGAAAACGTATAATATTATTGAAGTTTTTTACTTATGCAAATGAATTCTAGTATTGAAATTGTTATACAACAACAAATAAGAGTCTTGCATATATTATTTGAGTTATTATGTAGGAAATATCACATCTATTTTGAACTCCTTCAACACTTGTCACACTTTGTTGCATATACTAATCTACTCTATTATTTGTTATGATTCGTCCCAACGGGATGCCGCTGGCATGGACCACAATAAATAAAAGAGTTGAAATGGTTATGTGAACCATTCTAAAAGTTTTCACATAATAGTTGTTAAAGTTTTTAGTAAATTTATCTATGCTTTTCCTTAAATGTGTAGCTAACATAATACAGTTTAATAGTTTGAAATACCAAAATTTTAAATAAATTTTTAAACTTCAATATATTTACACTATAAAATGGTTTGTTAATATTTTGCAAACTTTAGAAAAATTGTAACCAAAAGAAGTTCTCACAAGGAAAACCATCAAAAGAAGAAATAAAATGAATTAGAAGTTTCATTGGCTTCCTGTGACACCCCGCCTAATTAAATACCGGGTGATCAGTCCTTTATTAAATTATAATCAAGGTGAACGGTTGGTTCATTCTTAGCATCACGGTCGTAAAAATAACTTTTCCAATTAAACACCCTAATTAATTAAGCTAAGTGACAAAAAACCATTTTTAAGACATTAATTCCAAATTTCAATTAAAACCAATATTTTAAAACTATACATAATTCATAAATTAAGAATCACCCAACAACTATACTGGAACAAACAATCTAAATAATTTAAACATCCAATTAATTGATTCCAACATTAAAACTTAAAGGAAAACATCCTGACATGAATAAATCCCAAAGTATAAATACTGAAAATAAACTAATCGCAATATCTGATAAAACAACAGAATAATGGAAAGGGCGACACATACCCAACTGAATAAATAGTGCTAGAAGTGGAATCAACAATGAGGTCGTCTAAGCAAGAGGCCTGCAACTCCCACCTAAGCTGCAGCGCGTTCCTTCCGGAGGATCCTATGCAAGACACCCCTGTGGCTAGGCACCTGTAATATATACATATATATACAAGAGAGAAGAGAAAATAGGAAACGGGTCAGAGCCCGATTGTAAAAACAATTTAAAATTAGTTTAGCAAGTATTTAAAATGCTACTGGCTAATGCAACCAACATATTAGTGCGGCACTCCCTTGAGAAATTCTCACCTCTCTTCTAATGTGCACACCTATCGCACTAATCTTCCCAACAGTCTAACTTATCTTATCTTAAGTTACTCGTAAGATTTCATACCGACAATTTCAAATCTTTAAGAGGTTAATTTTTATTTAACAGCAAAGTTCTCACATAAGCCTTATTTAATTATAAAGTTTCTCAGTAATATAACATACTTTTCAAACACTTATTTCCAAGTTGAAATAATTATCCATTTCTTACATACCATAGACACAGTAGGTAGTTCCCAAATTCCAGATTTAAAAATATATATATTAAATACTCATATAATATATATATTCTAACGGCACCCAACATAAAATTTATGGTGCGGGCATACTCTGCTATCCAGTCCCCGTAACACTCGTACTAAGGGATATACAAGTTCGGAGTCACTCTCGAACTATATTAACACAAAACACATAAAATATTGAGGCGAAGCATAGTTCCAAGTCTCTAAGAGGTCAGCACATACCCTCACGTCTCTTAGGACCGTCTGACTATCGATCTGATAGCCTGTACCAAGGATTACTATCTTCTAGGGTACGAGTTAATATCCCCCATAAAGGTCCCATCGAGATAAGACTGTCCCAGTGCGGTAACCTCGGGGATAGAAAGTAGCGCGGACATGATTTTTACACGTATATAGTATATGCATAAACACAGTCATATAAATATACTACTATTACCATATCAAATTTAGGTACAGTCTCACGACTCATAATTATGATATTTATCCTTATTACTCGTTATTTAGTTATCACGTATAACGGTTTGTCTCTTATTCTAATTTGTGGGATTATTCCAACTTACTATGTAACACTCGTGGATTCCTATCTCTCCAAGTGTACTTTCAGTAGGTACTCATTTATTTTACAACATAACTTCCTTACGAGTCTCACCCTTTAACACAAGTTCCCATTGTCCCTTATGTGTAAAACAACCCCCCCGTGAGATGTTAATCTCATATTACATTAACGGGTCCATATATTTCTAAGGTCCTACTGGTCTTCTTTATATCCCAAAATGTATTAACATTAATGTCCAGGAATGTCTAATCTTTTAAGTTGGAATGAATTATTAAAAAGGGAATATGAGTTATACAGGAGGGTTCGATCGATCGATGGCAGGTGTTCGATCAATCGAACCATCAATCGATCGATGCTCTAGGGGCAATCGATCGATCAAGCAGGTATGGCAAATCTGCAGAATTTCCAGATTACGGGTTTCCTCTTCCAAAATCATCCAAAACGATATATTTGATTACAAAACTCCAAATAATTTATACTACAAGTATTATAACCTCAAATAAATGATTTACTACGTCAAGCATGCGGATTTTCATCATGGAAAAATGAATTAAAAGGGGTATAATCCATAAAAACATCAAGAACCCTAATATTTCTTTTGTCTAGTTTCTTCCCATTATTTTACCAGATTTCATACTCTTTATTTACTGTAATTTCGTGGTTCAATCTCTACATATGTATTGAGTTTCCAGAATACATCTAATACTCATACAACATGCGAATTTAAATCTCCAAAATGGGTTTTTCTTACACAAAAACTAGTCCTAATCAATCCTAGGCTAATATGAGTGAAGCATCAACTGAAATACAACAAGATATATAATTGCCTAAGAATTTTCGGTTCAGATTTGTGGAGAGATTTGTATGGATGTGATCATCGTTGCACGATCTATCGTTTGGTGGCGACGGCGGTGAAAACGGGGGAGTTCTTGGCCTAGAACTCCTTGGAAAACCTCTCCTCCACCTCTCCTATAGCCGTCTTTGGTTTATGGCGTTTGTAACCCTAGAAGATGACTCTTGTCATCTGATATACCCTTAAAATTTTCGTGGGTTTTCATGCCCAAAAATGTAAAATGTCCAAAACGCCCTCCCGGGGTGTTAATTAGGCCTAAAAACGCCCCGAGACCCAAACTAAATCCCCGGGTACATTATTTTGACTATCTCGGCCCTTCGGGACACATTGACGCACTCAAAATGACCATACGGGTGACTTATAATTTATTTACTTTTAATAGTCCAAATTAAATCCCGACACGACACAAGCGCGTCCCGATAAATTTCCAAAATTATCAAATTAGATTCTCGTGATAATTTTACTAATCATAATTACACCACTTACTTTACCCATAAAGTAACTTATGAGAAAAATAATTACTAACTCTCATCACGCTAGTAAGTATTTAAATGATTTTTCGGATTAATATTAATTTAATATCTCTAATTAAATTTAATAAATCCCCAAAATTAAAAGGCATAAAAATACGGGGTATTACATACTTCCCCCCTAATAACGGAATTTCGTCCCGAAATTCCAAAAATAAGGTTTACCTAGTAAGAATAACTCTGGTTACTTCTCACGCATGTCCGCCTCACGCTCCCAAGTGGATTCCTCCACATTATGATGCTCCCACTGGACCCGAACAAGTGGGACTACCTTTGACCTCAACCTCCTTTCGCTATGGTCTAGGATAGCCACTGGCCTCTCCTCGTAAGAGTTGTCTGGCTGTAAGTCAATATCCTCAATCACGATATGGGTATGGGCCATGTCATCCCGAAGGTATTGTCTCAACGGCGAGATGTGGAATACATCGTGAATGCGATGTAAATGCTCTGGCAATCCCAATCTGTATGGTACCGGCCCAATCCTCTCGATAATGGGAAATGGTCCCACGTACCTCGGGGCCAATTTCCCTTTCTTCCCGAACCTCATCACTCCTTTCATAGGAGATACATGTAGTAATACTTGGTCCCCCACATTAAACTCTCGAAAGAATCGTTTTGCATCAGCGTAGCTTTTCTGACTGTCTTGGGCTACCCGAATGCGACTCCTGATAATCTCAATCCTAGCGTAGGTTTCCTGGATCACCTCTGGTCTGAGCAACTTGTTATCCCACACCTCTAACCAACAAGTTGGGGAACAAAAAGGCCTGCCATACAAAGCCTCAAATGGATCCATGCCAATCGTGAACTGATAAGAGTTATTATAATCGAACTCTACCAGTGGAAGGTGCGGCTCCCAACCTCCTCCAAAATCAAGGACACACATGCGTAGCATATCCTCCAACATCTGATTAGTACGCTATGTTTGTCCATCTGTCTGTGGGTGATAAGATGAACTCAACCTCAACTCTGTACCCATGGCCTCCTGAAAGCTCTCCCAGAAACACGATACGAAAATCTTGTCTCTATCTGACATAATATTCAGGGTCACCCCATGTAATCTGACAATCTCATCAATGAACAACTGAGCATACTGACCCGTGGTATAGTTTGTCCACATCGACAGAAAATGAGCCACCTTGGTCAAACGGTCCACAATCACCCAGATGGAGTCGTGGCCCCGCTGTGATGTACCCAGTAATAAAATCCATGGAAATACTCTACCACTTCCACGCGGGTATTTCCAATGGCTGAAGAAACCCCGACGGTTTTTGGTGGTCTAACTTTACTAGCTGGCAGGTAGAACACTTGGACACGAACTCAGCAATATCCTTTTTTCATCCCACTCCACCAGTATTGTCGCCTCATATCCTGGTACATCTTATCTCCCTCGGGATGTACTACAAATCGGGACCCATGAGACTGGGTCATCACTGCATGACGTAAGTCTGCTCCTTCGGGAACCACCAATCTCCCATTAAACCTCAAACCTCCATCGAAACTAACAGAATAGGTCTCAGCTCCCTCAGCTAAAAGTCGTACAATCTGCTCCTAGAAAAATGGGTCTGCTGTCTGTGCTTGTATTACCCTCATAACAATCTCGGGTGTCACTGTCATAACAGATATAAAGGAACGGGCTACTGCGTCCTGGTGACCCAACTCTTTCCACTTTTCTTTCCAGACGTCTGCTACATCGTCTACCGGTCTCCGGCTCAACGCATCAGCAACTACGTTGGCCTTCCCCGGATGGTACTGTATGTCAAACTAATAGTCCTTCACAAATTCTAACCACCTGCGCTGACGCATATTCAGCTCTCGCTGAGTGAACAGGTACTGCAGTGACTTGTGGTCTGTGAACAAATGAAATTTCTCCCCCAATAAGTAGTGTACTCATATTCTCAATGCAAAGACGACCGCTGCTAACTCTAGATCGTGTGTGGGGTAATTCTTCTCGTGCGGCTTAAGCTTGCGGGAGGCAAAAGCTATAGCCTTCTCCTCCTGCTGAAGTACTCCCCCAAGTCCCCTTAAATAGGCATCGGTGTAAACCAGATACTCCACGCTCGGCTTAGGTAAAGCGAGGATCGGTGCTGAGGTAAGCTTGTCTTTCAGCTCGTCGAAAGCCAATTGACAAGCATCGTCCCAAATATATGGTAACCCCTTGCGAGTCAAGTTCGTCAATGGATCCGCTATTTTGGAGAACCCCCGAATGAATCTCCTGTAGTATCCGGCTAATCCCAAGAAACTACTCACTTCCGTCGGTGTCGTGGGCTGTCCCCACTCCCTCATCGCTGATACTTTACTCGGGTCAACTGCTATTCCCTGTTCAGAAACAACATGCCCCAAGAACTGCACTTCCCGTAACCAGAGCCCGCACTTCTCGTACTTAGCATACAACTGATGCTCTCGTAGAGTCTGAAGAACCTGCCTCAAGTGTTCAGCATGCTCTTCCTCAGAGTGAATATATAAGGATGTCATCTATGAAGACGATGACAAACTAATCCAGGAACTCTCTGAACACTCCATTCATCAAGTCCATGAATACGGCTGGAGCATTTGTGAGTCCAAATGGCATTACTCTGAACTCATAGGATCCATATCTCGTCAAGAAAGCAGTCTTCGAAATATCCTGCTCCTTAATACGTAGTTGATGGTACCCTGACCTCAGATTTATCTTTGAAAAGAAAGTTGCTCCCCTTAGCTGGTCTAACAGATCATCGATTCGAGGCAACGGATACTTGTTCCGTATCGTGACCTTTTTCAACTCCCGGTAGTCCACACATAACCTCAGTGAACCATCTCTCTTTTCATAAACAAAATTGGAGCGCCCCAAGGTGAGGTACTCCTGCGAATGAAGCCCTGACCTAACAGCTGCTCTATCTGATCTCGTAGCTCTCGCATCTCGGCCGGAGCCATACGGTATGGTGCGCGTGCTATAGGTCGAGTATTCGGTAATAAATCTATGACAAAATCTATCTCTCGACTCGGGGTAGGCCTGGTATCACCTGAAATACATCAGAATACTCACGAACAACTGAGATCGAATCTAAGGGAATCACGACCTCCTTAGAGGTATCCTCCTCTATGTAATACAAATGAGCGGTCGAGCCTCCCTCTGGGCGAGGCATCGCCACTACAAACATCTCTTGCCCCGGAATGGCAAAGACAATACTCCCACCGAAATAATCTATAATGGCTCTGTAAGCTGCGAGCCAATCCATACCAATAATGACATCATACTCATGCATATCTAAGACTAACATATCTGCTGGTAATACCAAGCTACCAATCTCTACTCCCACACCTCGACATATAAAGAAAATTAACGATCCATTTCCCAGTGGGGAGTCTACACATGTTACAGTGCTCTCTGCTGTAGCTAATAACCCTAAGGCCTTCGCAAAAGGGGTAGCTATAAAATAGTGTGTCGCCCCGGTATCAATTAAAACTCGACCCAGAGTACCATGGATAGGAAACATACCCTCAATCGCGGGCGACGCCTGTGGAGCTGCTGCCTAGTGGACATTATAGACACGTCCGTACGGTAACTGCCCCTGCTGCACTGGAGCGGGTGGTAGGGCTGGTACCTGAGCTGGTGTTGGGAGGGAGGCTGGAAAAAAGTGGCCTCTATGGCTCATTACGAGCACCCTACTACTGTGGGGCCCTATCACCCTCTAGATAATCCTGGCGCTTGTGGCCATTTTTACCACACCCGAAGCATCGGCACCTGAAGTTTCCTCCCCTTTATCCCTGCTGATTACAGCCCCGCTGGCCGTTACCACCCCGCCATTGGCCCTGTTGGCCCTGCTGAAAACGCTGTTGGCCCTGATGGCCCTACTGCTGCCCCTGCGGCTAACGATGTTGGCCCTGCTGACCCTACCTAAATCCCCCAATCCCTGCCTGGAATCACCTGATCGGAACCGCTTGGCAGGGTCCCCCTGATGGGAACTCTACTCATGCTGACGAGTCTGCCCCTGAGATGTCGGTGCTCCACTAGCACCACTACCCCCTGTCATGCCTTGCTGGCCGGACTCTCCTGTTCGCTTGCTTCCCTACAGATGGAAGCGGTGATCCTGGCAGTGTAGTAAAGAAGCGTTGAGTACGTCTGTGTAGGTACTCAGAGACAGATTTCCTATAAGGTGCTGACGGATCCTCCAAGCTAACCCGTCCACAAATAATAGTATATTCTTACCCTCAATGGGTGCCTCATCTGGCACTATAGTGAGAAGTCTTGTGAACTCCTCTTCATACTCAGCAACAGTAGAATTTTCCTGCTTCATACTCAGTAACTTCCTCTTCATCTTAGTCTGCACGGCGGATGGGAAGTATTTGTTGTCAAATCGCGCCCAGAATAGTAATAATCTCCCTCTCCTCCAGAGTGGTAGTGGATTCCCACCAATGCAAAGCGGCCCCCACAAGCTTAAAGGAAGCCAACAGTTATTTCTGCACGTCCGTGCACTCGTACATACGCAGATGCCTCTGGATATCTTTCTTCCATTGGCTGGCTACAATAATATCTGAACCACCCGCAAACTCTGGGGGATGCGCCTTCTTAAAGGCATCCCTAACTCGCTCCCATGCAGATGGAAGTTGTGTCGTTACTGGCGCCACTGCCTGAACTTGGGGTGGAGCCTGCTGTACTACCGCTAGCGCGACATTTACTGCCTGAGCAACGATGGCGGCTACCTCATTTGCGTTCATCATTCCCTGAGCCGGAGCTACTGGCTGCTCGGCTTGGGCACGCCTATCCTTTGGGGTACGTCTCGGAGGCATCTGAAACGTGAAGAAATTTATTAGTCTACAGTTATTACCAAATCTCAAATAGCTGAAGACGTAATTATAAAAGCAAGAATGCAACAATCCTAAAATAGGGCTTTATAACAAGAACGCTAAGCTGAAAGCGAAATAAGCCGTACAGATCCTAAGAACACTAGAACCTGATGCTCTGATACCACCTGTGACACCCCGCCTAATTAAATATCGGGTGATCAGTCCTTTATTAAATTATAATCAAGGTGAACGGTTGGTTCATTCTTAGCATCACTGTCGTAAAAATAACTTTTCCAATTAAACACCCTAATTAATTAAGCTAAGTGACAAAAAACCATTTTTAAGACATTAATTCAAAATTTTCAATTAAAACCAATATTTTAAAACTTTACATAATTCATAAATTAAGAATCACCCAACAACTATACTGGAACAAACAATCCAAATAATTTAAACATCCAACTAATTGATTCCAACATTAAAACTTAAAGGAAAACATCCTGACATGAATAAATACCAAAGTATAAATACTGGAAATAAACTAATCGCAATATCTGATAAAACAACTGAATAATGGAAAGGGCGACACATGCCCAACGGAATAAATAGTTCTAGAAGTGGAATCAACAATGAGGTCGTCTAAGCAAGAGGCCTGCAACTCCCACCTAAGCTGCAGCGCGTTCCTTCCGGAGGATCCTATGCAAGACGCCCCTGTGGTTGGGAACCTATAATATATACATATATATACAAAAGAGAAGAGAAAATATGAAACGGGTCAGAGCCCGATTGTAAAAACAGTTTAAAATTAGTTTAGCAAGTATTTAAAATGCTATTGGCTAATGCAACCAACATATTAGTGCGGCACTCCCTTGAGAAATTCTCACCTCTCTTCTAATGTGTACACCTATCACACTAATCTTCCCAACAGTCTAACTTATCTTATCTTAAGTTACTCGTAAGATTTCATGCCGACAATTTTAAATCTTTAAGAGGTTAATTTTTATTTAGCAGCAAAGTTCTCACATAAGCCTTATTTAATTATAAAGTTTCTCAGTAATATAACATACTTTTCAAACACTTATTTCCAAGTTAAAATAATTATACATTTCTTACATACCATAGACACAGTAGGTAGTTCCCAAATTCCAGATTTTAAAATGTATATATTAAATACTCATATAATATATATATATTCTAACGGCACCCCACATAAAATTTATGGTGCGGGCATACTCTGCTATCCAGTCCCCGTAACACTCGTACTAAGGGAAATATAAGTTCGGAGTCACTCTCGAACTGTATTAACACAAAACACATACAATATTGAGGCGAAGCATAGTTCCAAGTCTCTAAGAGGTCAGCACATACCCTCACGTCTCTTAGGACCGTCTGACTATCGATCCGATAGCCTGTACCAAGGATTACTATCTTCTAGGGTACGAGTTAATATCCCCCATAAAGGTCCCATCGAGATAAGACTGTCCCAGCGCGGTAACCTCGGGGATAGAAAGTAGCGCGGACATGATTTTTACACGTATATAGTATATGCATAAATACAGTCATATAAATATACTACTATTACCATATCAAATTTAGGTACACTCTCACGACTCATAATTATGATATTTATCCTTATTACTCGTTATTTAGTTATCACGTATAACAGTTTGTCTCTTATTCTAATTTATGGGATTATTCCAACTTACTACGTAACACTCATGGATTCCTATCTCTCCAAGTGTACTTTCAGTAGGTACTCATTTATTTTACAACATAACTTCCGTACGAGTCTCACCCTTTAACACAAGTTCCCATTGTCCCTTATGTGTAAAACAACCCCCCCGTGAGATGTTAATCTCGTATTACATTAACGGGTCCATATATTTCTAAGGTCCTACTGGTCTTCTTTATAACCCAAAATGTATTAACATTAATTTGAGGAATGTCTAATCTTTTAAGTTAGAATGAACTATTAAAAAGGGAATATGAGTTATACAGGAGGGTTCGATCGATCGATGGCAGGTGTTCGATCGATCGAACCATCGATCGATCGATGCTCTAAGGTCGATCGATCGATTAAGCAGGTATGGCAAATCTGCAGAATTTCCAGATTACGGGTTTCCTCTTCCAAAATCATCCAAAACGATATATTTGATTACAAAACTCCAAATAATTTATACTACAAGTATTATAACCTCAAATAAATGATTTCCTACGTCAAGCATGCGGATTTTCATCATGGAAAAACGAATTAAAAGGGGTATAATCCATAAAAACATCAAGAACCCTAATATTTCTTTTGTCTAGTTTCTTCCCATTCTTTTACCAGATTTCATACTCTTTATTTACTGTAATCTCGTGGTTCAATCTCTACATATGTATTGAGTTTCCAGAATACATCTAATACTCATACAACATGGGAATTTAAATCTCCAAAATGGGTTTTTCTTACACAAAAACTAGTCCTAATCAATCCTAGGCTAATATGATTGAAGCATTAACTGAAATAGAGAAAGATAGATACTTTCTTGAGAATTTTCAGTTCAGATTTGTGGAGAGATTTGTATGGATGTGATCCTCATTGCACGATCTATCGTTTGGTGGCGACGGCGGTGAAAACGGGGGAGTTCTTGGCCTAGAACTCCTTGGAAAACCTCTCCTCTACCTCTCCTATAGCCGTCTTTTGTTTATGGTGTTTGTAACCCTAGAAGATGACTCTTGTCATCTGATATACCCTTAGAATTTTCGTGGGTTTTCATGCCCAAAAATATAAAATGTCCAAAACGCCCTCCTGGGGTGTTAATTAGGCCTAAAAACGCCTCGAGACCCAAACTAAACCCCCGAGTACATTATTTTGACTATCTCGACCCTTAAGGACACATTGACGCACTCAAAATGACCATACGGGTGACTTATAATTTATTTAATTTTAATAGTCCAAAATAAATCCCGACACGACACAAGCGCGTCCCGATAAATTTCCAAAATTATCAAATTAGATTCTCGTGATAATTTTACTAATCATAATTACACCACTTACTTTACCCATAAAGTAACTTATGACAAAAATAATTACTAACTCTCATCACGCTAGTAAGTATTTAAATGATTTTCCGGATTAATATTAATTTAATATCTTTAATTAAATTTAATAAATCCCCAAAATTAAAAGGCATAAAAATATGGTGTATTACACTTCCTCAAGTTCAAGGTACAATTCTTCTCTTTATTAGATAGGATTGGCAATTGTTGCTTATACTGAATATTCTGTTATTAATTGCGATTTGAGATTATGGGAAGATACTGGAATTAACGACAATAAATTATATTGATTAATATAATTTTATCTCTTTCTTATAAATAATTACTAATGTGTTCCAATCACAAGTAAAATATAACTTTACTTTGATATTCCAAAAAATTTATTTATTTTTCTTATACTCATATACATCTTGCATTTAATATATTAAAAATTTGTCGGAACTCAATTAGGAAATTAGGTTTCAACTTGGATATATTTTCTAGATTTTCTACTCGTCTGTACTATCTTAAAAAATAATGTACTATGATATTGATATTCTTGGTATATATCTAAAAACAGGGTACTCTGTTACTTATTTTTTATTTGAAAAAAATTGCAGAAACTCAATTAGTACTAATGTGTTGTCTTGTTATTGCTATAAGTTTATATACAAATTACCTTTATCTATATAATACTTATAAGGCATCACATACAAGATAAACTTTTCTTGCATATTCGTAATGTTATTAAATTTTTCTTACACACTCATGTACATATTTTCTATCTTACATACTAAAAATTATTTCAAACTTAGATAAATTTCTTACTTATATGATCTTTTTAATTGTTGTGCAGGATCTACAAGATCAACGAGTACAAGAAGTCAATATTATAAACTACAAAAGTTCAAAAAAGGGGAAAAAGTTGGAAATTTAGCTCACCAACCAAATTTTAAACTTTTGAGTGACTCTGACTTCGACGATACTCAGACTGCAAAAAATCTAGCTAATAAGTCAATAGAGAAGGAGAAGAAGAGAAATCAACTTGCAACAACCTCAAAGGTCTACGCGAAAAAAATCAATTCAATTTTGATCAAATTTTTTAAGAATTGCTTGCTTGTTGCAAGACCTTAAAGTCAAGCCTTGCCATAAGAAAGAACTGAAAAAAACTTCTTCTTGGGGTATTTTTAATTTTTTTTTTACCAAAGTTGTTACAAAAGAAGACTGTCAAAAGTATGACCATAGTGTCATATCATTGATAAAGTCTTATGATATCCAAAATAAGGGATTCAGATTTGGAAAACAGTTAGTTTTAAAGACAATCAACGACGTGTCTCTCATATTTGGAATACCGATCGAAATAAAAGACGTAAATATGGGATATGGGTTCAAGCTCGACATAACGTTCGTCAGAAGAAGGTTTAGAGATGTTATTATCATCACTGCTACAGCTATCCAAAAAGAATTGAAGACTGCAGTTAAAGGAAACTAAGTAGAAGATTGTAGAGATGTAGTAACATTGCTATGTCTATATTTGTTTGTAACTCTTTTCTTCACATCAACTGGAAATACTGTGAAGTGGTCTACAGTGAAGTACAAAAAAATCTTGAGGATATGCGAAACTTAAATTAGTCAAGTGTGATACTAGATACATTAATGTCTTTTGTCTACAGAAATTTTAACAAAGATCCAGAGACGGTTTCTGGTTGTGTGCTCTTACTACTTGTAAGTGATAAAATACACTAATATATATTTTCTAGTTCATATCCTTGTTTATTATAAAATTTTACATATTAAATGATTTAAATTGTTGTATTTTCAACTTTTTTAGTACTGGTGTTGCGAGCATACAAAGGTGTTGAAATCTGAAATGTCAACTCAACATCCTCAGTTTGTCAAATGGAACCATCCTAAATTAAACAAGGTGATGAAAGACAAACCTTTCAAAACACTTCTTCAATCAGAGGTACTAATATATTCTTTGAAGAAACTATTATATCTTATACATATGTGATAATTTAACTTATAAACAAAAGTATTTTTTATTTATTTAGGTTATAAAATCAGACTTTATTCGAACAGAAGAAGAAGTAAAATTGAGAGGGAAAGCACCAACACCAGCAATGGACGATTTTACTGAAAAAGATGAGGCATCACTAGTTGATGCAAATACTAAAAATGATGACAAACAGCTTCTTGATATTGATACGAGAGATGCTAGATATTAAGATGACCTAACCGAAGAGTTTGCAGCAGATTACTTGTCTGATCATCATCTAACTACTACTGAAATTCAATCTCTCATTAAATTTCACAATGATGCTCAACGAAAGATGGAAGAATTGAAGAATGTGAAATAAAAAACAAAAAAATGAGAATAGAGAAGAGAGATATGAGGGCAAAATTGAAACTGATGAAGAAATATTTGAAAATCAAAGTGAAGAAAGAAAAACGAAGAGAAAAAAGCTTCACAAAGAAATTCAGTTTTCAAAAAGCAAATTCAACAGCAAAAGGAGGAGTATGCAACATTGGAGAAACAAATAAATTTGTTGTACGAAAAAAGATAATAATAATAATAATAATAATAATAATAATAATAATAATAATAATAATAATAATAATAATAATAATAATAATAATAATAATAATAATAATAAGAAGAAGAAGAAGAAGAAGAAGAAGAAGAAGAAATCAAACAGCTATCTATACATGAAACCCCAGCTGACAAAGCGAGTCCAATGGCATTTAATTTTGAAAGTGTTGATCAAAGTGAAAAATTATAGAATATAAAGAGAAATCATGAAGAGATTGACGATCTAGATATGATGAAAGCGGATTCAGCAAAGAAAACAAACTCAATGGTGGTGAAAATATAAAACAATAAAGACATAAAAAAGAAAGAGGTGCAAATTACGAATATCAATAAATTAGAAGAGTTATAAAGGCATCCAAAGTCAAACATACTCAAACAAGTCAAACATCCCCAATCAATATCGACTTTGTGAACTCACCATCACTTGCGAAATCAACATTCAAGAACCTCGCCTTTCTGTCTAATAATCCAATTTTTGAATGGTTACCATCAATAATTATTTTCAGTCTTAAATTATTGTATAAGAAGAGTAGACTAAGGAAAATTCATGTTAATGAATTGTTAGTTTTATTATTTGTCATGGATTATTAAATGACCATGTACACTACTAATCCTAATAATATTTTAACTCAATATTCAGGGTAATCATTTATGAGGACTCAAGGTTGGGTGGGGTTACTTTTTCTGATATAGAACAACTCATTGACTTGTGACCTTTATAGGACAATGTAAGGAAAAGATAAATTTATAAATGTCTATTTACTACGTGTAATTTTAGGCCGTTGATGCATACATGATGGTTTTGGAACGTGGTCAAAGAATCATGGAAGCTACATCCCAATTATCACCTTCACAAAAGTCATTCGGGGAGCAGGACCATTTTTTCAGTTCAATGGCTTGGGTATATATTTATTTTCATTTCTTAAGAATTTATGTTGATCAATTAGACTAACTTCTTATAATTTTATCCAACTCATATTAACAACCTTTGATACTAGATAAAATGGCTTCGACATAATATTTGGTTGGCGATATATTGAATGAAGTGACAAATTGCAAGTATGTAACTTAATTTACTACTTATATGTCTATATTTCTAAATACTTTTATTTACTTGTTGCTAATGATATATGACATAATATCGTTTCAAGTACTTATTATTTCCCCATAAATTCGGGAAAGAATAAAAATGACAAAACTCTATTCCATTGGATGTTGCTTGTGTTGGACACAAAGGAAGGTTAACATATGCACTTCAATTCAATTCTTCCAAGAGATTCAAACCAAGACCATTACATGGATAATGCATTTTCAATGGTAAGTACATACAATTAAATAGTT
Organism: Sambucus nigra; assembly: GCA_949130495.1. Taxonomy (NCBI): domain Eukaryota; kingdom Viridiplantae; phylum Streptophyta; class Magnoliopsida; order Dipsacales; family Adoxaceae; genus Sambucus; species Sambucus nigra. The sequence goes on along the minus strand of OX422216.1, from coordinate 563,518,857 downwards.
TATTTATGATTAACGTTACAAATTTTGGTTTATCATTAACATTAGATGTTGGCATTATTTTCATAATTTTTGCTTCCTTGAGGACTACGTCATAGACTATTACAATAATTCTCCAGGATCTTTAACTGTTAACACAAATTATAGTTTATTTTGAAAGAATTGATTCTTTTATTCTTGACAATGAACTTAGTAATGTTGGGTGAAGAGTGATTTTCTATTGCAAGATTTGGATAGTTGTATCAGAATATTAAATGTTAATTCAGTTCGCATTTAAAATTATCAACTCCAACACTTGGAACTGAAATTTGGAAGTAAGATGGGCGTAGAAAATTGCAGTTTCAGTGGGCAGTTGGTTCCAAGAAATCATCACTTTTATATTTTTGGTGATATGAACTTTGGGCCCAATTTGTTTTATCCTAGTTCATTTTGGGTGACTTTGAGTCACCAAAACATCATAAATATTTGATTCATTTTTGTCTTTGCCCCCATTTCTTCTGTTCTTCTTCATTTCAGCTACCAAAATTTTCATTATTTCTTTAGTGTTTATATTCACTTTTTAGTAAACTTGTTAACATATTATCCAACTATTTGAGTACTTTCTAATTATACTAGAATAATTAGAAAGTTTAATAATTTATTTTTCGTTGCTTTAGAGAGAATATATTGAGCAACATTGGAGAAAGACCCTGCTTAGCGATGATAGTAAATTTAACAAGCTAAAGGAAAACGATTTGAACAGGATAAGATTCAAATGCGATATAAAGACAATAGCAAATTTTCAACAACAAGACCCCAATACGTAAACATCTATCCAATATATTTTATTCAAGTATCATTAAATTGACGCTATATTAGTAATTAATGAACTGTTTTCTTTTTATAGGGTTGATTATGGAATAATTGTATGCTACATCATGAAAAAGTTGTCTATCAATCTTAACTGGCATAAAAAGGAATCACATGTGCTTTGTACGGTCATTGATGATAAACCAACTTCTGGCGCATGGTCGAAAAATTGGTGACTTGTAAATGAATGAACTCATTTTGAAAGTTCAATGAAAACAGATTTTTGAATTTATTACTTGTACTTAATTAATGTATTAGGTATAGTATAAACACTAGTATAATTATTTTAGATTAAGGATGGAATGTTGCATTGTAAGTTTGTCAGTTGCAACAAATTTTATCATATTTCCACAAGCTATGATAAATGAAGATTTTCATTTGGAATGTGTTTGAAGATCAATATTGAATGGACACATTTTGAATATGAATATTGAATGGATATTTTGAATGTTAGTGCAACTTATTTGAGTAAAATGATACTTTGTACTCCAAAGATACTACACAAACAAATGAAAATTAAATATTCTCATTATTTTATAGTAATATTTTATCAATTTCATAAAATTGCAACATGTTTATAATTGAGGTTGACTATAAAAATGAACATTGTTACAATTCAATGATTGATTCATTTTCATGTGATGATCACTTATTCCTAATGTAGTTGGCATAAATTCACTTTATTAAGATTGAAGCACCTTATACTCTTGACTTACTTGAGTCTACATTGTATATGTGCTCATCTAGTTTGGAAATTGTGACAAAATTTGAGTCCCATCCCCTAGATACCAAAGAACCTCGAATTCTACACATGATGCCTCAATTGATTCACTTAAAGAAAAATTCTCAACCACACACACTAAGATTGCATACATAAATTATATTTTCCATCATTTGCTTGGATGCGAGCTAATTCCCTTTTAAATAAGTTTTTACTAATTTTGGGATTTTTTAAATAATTTTAAAATGATTTTCTACATAATAAAAGTTCGGTTTTAAAAACATTTACGGTCATTTTGTGATAATTGGTTTTAACTAATCTTGCTTGAATGTTTGGTTGGGTAGAATCCGAAAGTGCTTGAGACTTGAGGGTGTATGTGTAATTAGGTTTCATCTGAGCCTTAGACCTGTCGATGTTACGATGACTTGATATGTGTTTTCTGTTAGACACAGAATCAGTAAGCAATCTCAGCCCTTGGATCAATTTAATCAACGTACTACATGCGTTTTATCCCAATCCATGTGAACCCTCTTTAGACCAATCAACAAACTTTTAATCCACCGTTGTTGTTAAACCATTGGATGAAAGTCAACTGCCAAAGACTAAATCTCAGCCATTAGATTAGAGTTGATGTTCTCGATCCTTCCTTGCTTAGTATAAAAGGAGACCGAGCCTCAGCATTTTGGAACTTTTGTCAGTTCGTTAAACTGAGAGAAAGGAGAAGAGAGAGAGAATAAAAGAGAGAGAAACCAGAGAGAGAAAACCCTAAAATTATCCAAACCCTAAAATCCTTTTCAAACCCTAAACTTATTTTAAATCCAAAATCGGTTTAAAACCAAAACCAAACCTGAGTGTTTGAGAGTTGTTTCGGATATGGTTTGAAGCTTGTTCGTGGTTTGAATCCTCTGTGTTTGAGATCTTCTAACCAACTTAGACATTTTAAGTTCGATCTCTATTTCTTCTTATAGAAACTGTAGATCTTGATATTTTATGTCATATATCTCTTAGATCTGCATTATTTCGTTTCTCATCTTGAGAAATTATATTTGTTGATTAGTTTTCTGTAAATATTTTTCACAACTCAAGAATCAAAAATTTTCTTTTATGTTTCTAGTTCATATGAAACAAGACTTATGATCTAGTTGGAATCGCAATTGGTTATTTACAATTTCAAAAATATTTTCAAAACCCTCTGAAATTGTTTAAGACCTTGGTCGTCTTTTGAGCAAGGTAACCTTGTACTCTGGGTTAGTTTGAAAGATCAAGAAAGTATTTTGTATCTAAAGAAGAGAGAAACTGAAAGCCCTAATCATCTACATCTGTTATGTAATTTGATAGGACTTGTTTGTATAAATAAGTGTGCATGTGTGCATGCATGTGTTATAACACTGTCACAAACACTTGTCACACTACAACACAAGAAGTGTTGGCTAAAAGATCTTGAAACATCAAGAGTCGACGTAAAGCTGGAATAAAGTGTTGAGAAGTTAGCAAGCTGAGAAAGCCACAACAACATCAGAACTGCAAAGAAGTTAGAATCAAACCAGTGGGTACATATTTTAAACTTGTATAAGTCTGTTTTGCTTGCATGTGCGTTAAATAGCTTATAACTTGTATATTTTGTTTTAGTGTATTTTTGGTTTGGGACTTAGAAGTCACCGTGGATGTTTCCTCAGTTGGGTAAGGTTTTACCACGTTAAAAACTGTGTGTACTTAATCTTTCTACATGACCTCATCTCACTCTTGTTGGTGTGCTGATTTAAATTGATTTAAATTGTTTTAGTTTTGTTTTTCAAAACTAGTTACATAATCTTGAACATATCTCGTAAATTTTTTTATTAAACACGTCTTGTGGTTAATCTGTTTGGTTCAAAGAAAAGAGTTTCCCCAAAAAACAGTTCGGAGTTACTTATATAGTTTAATCTTGAATTAAACGACTTAAGTGACAGTTTTTCAAAGATAAATTTACTATATTTGTGTCACACTGATAAATTTCAATTATTCTTATCGTTTCTACCTCCCATCTTTCTTGAAAATACTCTACAAAAGTTCTCTAAACATCTTTAGAATTCTATGATATAGCAATTCATAGAATTAATCTATGAATTGCTACAACAGCCTAATTGGCCTTGATAGCAGAGTGAATTTTTTTTTTATTTTGATCTCCTTGTTTAAGCCATTTAATGTTGGACTTTTTCTTCCATTAAATTTACTCTTGAGCCAAGACAGTGTTGACCTTATCTTTACTTTCCTGTGTGTCTTTTCTATGCTGAGGAAAAGGACCTTCTAAAAAATATTTTTCGTTATCAACACTTTATCTTCAAAGTCTTTAACATTTTGGAAATTATCTTTAGAGGTGGACATGTTCTTCAATTATTCTTAGAGTCTTCTGAGGTTCAAATAGAATGTCCAGTAGAACTAAAAATCTATTCAACCTATTTTGTGAATATAAAGACATCATCAAGTACTATTACTATTACTACCCGAAATCTTCTTTTGAAATGTTTAATTGTCAATGTCAAATTCATTTATCTTATTTCAATTATTTCCTAACATTTCTAGCAGTAGTAGTAGTAGTACTTGGTGATATCTAAAAAAAATAGCAATTTTACTTGATGATGTCTACAAAAAATCTGCAAAAATAAACGTCTAATCAAATTTCAAAACCCTAACAAAACCCTCCAAAAAAATCAAATTTTAATACCAAATCAACCTAAATTCATTCATAATAAAATTAGCAAAGATAATTAAATTCAATTGCCATCATCCTCTCTCAATCACCATTAGCATTTCCCCATCTTATAATGACTAGATGACCTATGCTCTATGTCAAGGACGTTCACTGCCATGAACATCCACCACCTTCTATGGTCAACCGCCACAACCTAAACCACCACCTAAACAAACCCATCAAAAACCTTCAAAAGCAAAGAACTATATTGTAACTCTTCAGCTTTGAATCCGAACTGACTAACATGATAAGTAGCAAGAAACAAAAATGCCAAAGTTGAGAAGCAATGACAGACACGCGGGGAAGGTGGAACGTGAGGTACAAGCGCCGATGAAGTTGTTCATATCTATCAAGCCTAATAATTTGTAGATTTTCTTTTGCAAACTATATTATTTTTTGGCATTTGAAAACTTTTTTATTTGTTATAGTAAACAACTAGGCTTATACTGAAGAGAAAATTTGAATTTGATGCCAACAAACTGACCACACTAACTAAAAGACAGAAACCAACTTATTTGTATGAATCTGTAAAATCACATTTTGTATAAAACCAAATTGTATTACTCTGATCTATATACTCAGCTAATAAATCTACGAATTAAATAATTAAAATTTAATATAATACATTTAAATAAACCAAGCAAGCATATAAAACCAATATAAGAAAATAGTAACAGACAATTATTACATTTCAAAATATGAAAACATATATGATCCAATCAACTACACAAAATTTTGTAAAAGTGATATAAAACTCTCATATCTACAAATTTGTCGGCTAACTTTTTCTATTATGTCCTACTTTTCGATAAGTGCCACATTTAACTTATCTCTTTTCTTCACCACGAGAAGCAATCCACTTCTTTCTTGGCCTCCCAGCCATCTGCTTCGCACTAGGTGGACTAATGATTATTTTTGTATCAGATTCGTCATCCCTTTCAAATGTAGGAACAGGATAAATCAGTTTTGAATAAGATTGAACAAAATACTCCTTGCTGAAAAACTTATCCATGAACCTATTCAAATCCTTCCCCGACTTTTGAATAGCAACATCATCATGAGCACACAAAAATCCATTCACTTGATATTCACAACATGAACAAGTTCTTTACAATAGATCACCATAACACTGTCATTCGAATGAACCTCAAAGACAAATTCAGATGCTTTACTAACTCTCCAACTCCTACCTTCTTTTAACAAATTAGCAATTCGATTGTCAATTTCAGGACATAAACATCCATTAAGCGATCTTCCTACGCTCAACCATCATTCTCATAATCTGCCCTCTAATATAATCAACCAACGCCATTATCGAAAAATGATGACCTTCACGGATCCATGAATTAAATAAATCCACAACGTTCGAATACATTTCACCATATTTCTGACCTTCAAAATACGAATTTGTCCAATTTTCCCTCTTCAAAGTTTGCAAGAACTTCCAAATTGGATCGGATCCTTTCGTAAGCAACAAATACAATTTTTGGTGAAATTTTAAGTAATTTGACTCATATGCACAATTTCAAAACATGTTCACAAGGGTGTTCCTCACAGATTTTGAAAATGAGCCGGATAAATGGTCTCTAAGGTTGTTCTTCAAATGTTCCAAATAATAGAAGTGGAAACAATTCGGAAAAACTTTTGGAACTAATTTTAGAAGTCCTTTATTCCTGTATGATATAAATTAATAATGCGTAAACTTATAACATGTGATAACTTCTCCACAAACCATTCCCAATTTTCTTCTATTTTAGAATCAAGAATAGAAAATTCTAATGGAAACATTCCTGAATGAAAAAAATTACAAAATTTTTATTAAACAAGAACATAAACTGAAACAGATAAATTTACTATGAACAAAACAAAATAGTGTATGCCTTGATTTCCATTCTTTCCTGTAGCCGCAAGCATAATTCCTTTATATCGGGATTTTAAAAATGTGCCATCAAGAAACAATAGAGGACGACAAAACTTAAATCCTTCAATACATGCATGGAATGACACAATTAACTTTTTAAACCGTCCTGAATCATCATCATAATCAATGTCAAATATGCTACTTTGAATAAAACCTAATAAAGCCTCCCTATACCATCGAATCCTATCAAATGACAAAGATTGATCCCCGTATATTTGTTGCTTAGCTCTCTCAACAGACCCATAGTTGTTTTGCACATGGTAAGTGATATCCACAGGGCGCGTAAGGGGTTGTTCTTTAATCTCCTCAACATTAAGAGATGTTATAAGTTTCAAACTAATCCTTGGATGTTTTTTTGTCTTGTATGTAAAGCCACATGTATGCTCATTTAAAGAATCCCTTACATAAAAAACAAATTGCCCTTCTCTACATGATCGTGAACATACCAAGAACACCCACTACTTCCCTTGTAAAAATATTCAGTCGTTATCCTAACATTGTCATTCTTTACGTAACGAAACTTAAACTCAATCTCAATTGAAAACATACACAAAACTCTTCAAAATTCAATAACAGCTCCTTCAAACCTTTGACCAACATGACACAAACCTTTCGACCAACCAACAGACATCAAAACCTTCTCTCCGTGTTTGAAAAAGGAACGAACCCAACTCGCTTTATAATCTGTCTCATTCTCTACATACGATTGAACACCACTACCACTACCACTCAACAATTGATCATGCCCTTCAACCATTATCTTACTTGATTCAGAAACATAAATACTTCGAACTGAATAAGACTCACAATAAAACATCAAATTATCTAAATTCGACTCACCAACCAATGCACAAAATGAATGCCCGGACAGATTATAACACAAACAAACAATTTCATCAGATAACTTCATCAATTTTGTTCATATATGATCAATCAAATCATCAAATCGTGTATTCCTCCCACACTTCATCAAATAAATTTCTCTCCAAATTGGAACATCAACAACATGAGAAAATCCATAACACCTACAAAATAATAAAAACAGTGTATCATCACATATGAACTGCAAAATGAATCTGATTTAATTTACATTTAATTATTTAAGCATCCAAACTACAAAAAGTGTTAGTAAAAATCTCCTCCTATGTGGACTTTCAAATAAATAAATTCGCTATGTTATCTGATAATGGTTTCATATGGCATATAGTTTAAATCAGATAAATTCATTACATCACACAAATCTTATTAATAATAAATATGAACATATGAAATATGTGATATTTATACTAACCATTAATACAAGAAGCTCAAATTTATCTGCACCTTCAAATTCAATCACAAAATGTCATAGCAATTTACTAAAATATTTAAATACACTATTTACAAAAATATCAGAACAAAAAAATCAAGACAATTGCATCATACATGTATCTAATTAGAACTTGCAAAGCTAAGTACATGAAATTAGGTATTGCGAACAAATATATCAAATTAACTATACAATTGCAAATAAAAAATGAAAAACATAGTCGTTTCAAACAAAAAAATTCAAATTACTTCTTATTAACCTAAATATACAATCAAAATGAATAAAATCATAAACCTGCATAACCTTGACTCAATTATTACAAACTGACACACTATGTGCCTCCAATTTTTAAAAAACGACTTTGAATTGCTTCAATTACTAACAACAGACAAACAATGTGGATTCAAATTTAAAAAATAGATTTTAATAAGCTAAATTATCTTCGATTTCAAAGATAACAAATTAATCATCGAAACACTTCATACCTTGAATCAATTTTCACAAACCGACAATGAATGTAACTTCAATTTGAAAAAAAAAAAAGATTTTCAATTCCTTCAATAATCTTCGATTTCAAAGAAAAGACATTGATCACACAAAAACTATCCAAACGACTATGAATCGAAGTTTGAAGGGAGCAAAACGATAAACAAATTTTAAATTCCAGCCACCGTAATAATAAAAAGAACTTCCTGTAATAATAATTAAAAAAAAACATGAGTTAGGATTAAATCTACGCACATTGTTAAATTTAAATCACTCATGTAACTTAATTAGGACGCACGTTTAATTATTCTATAATTAAAATGACTTCCGAATAAATACTCAATAATCTCAAATAATCTCCCCGTAATTGACGATGACAATCCAAATACAATTGATACGACGCTTTCGGAGATAATCTCTCTGTAAACATGCAACAGCTGTTAATCTCCTTCCCACGCGACTGGCAAATGGACACTCCGGACTAGGGCTGTGTTTTTTTTCCGAACATTCCGATTTTTCCGATGTCCGATCCGATATTTTCCGATTTTGAAACATATATAAGGTTTCCGATTTCCGATTTTCCGATTTCCGATTTTTCCGAATTAAATTGGATAGGAAATTGGAACTATGTTTTAAATTCCGATTTTCCGATTTTTCCGATATAATTTCCGAATCTTTTTTCCGATTAATATTCCGAATATATCTTCCGATTAATATTTCGAATATTTTTTCCGAATATTTTCTATATATATTTTTTTACCTTATAAGTTATATCCTTATGTAATAAGAATGTGTACAATTTAGATTTCCTTTATTTTTTACCTTACCCCATATATTTATATATGCCGTTAGTAGAGAGCAACTAGGGTTGTATGATATTCTTATTAAAATATCTCTCACATCTCTCTCTCTCTCTCTCTCTCTCTCTCTCTCTCTCTCTCTCTCTCTCGTCTCGCCCCTTTCTCCTCGGCGATGCATATCTCTCACCTCTCTCTCTCGACCCAATCTCTATACGGTCGTCCAACCCCTTTCTTCTACTTTCGGCGGCGCATATTTGTTTACATCGTCCGACCCTTATAGTCTTGAACATAGGTAAGCCTTTTCTAGTTTATTTTTATCTGTTTATTTTTTTTATTTCTACTTATTTACAGATCTGTTTACATCGGTTTATAGGCTCTGTTTACATCTTGTTTACTTCTGTTTATAAGATCGGTTTACATCTTATTTACATTTGTTTACATCTTTTCTATTTCATCTAATACATCTGTTGGGATCGATTTATAGGTTTAATAGGTTTGTTATATTGATCGGTTTATAGGTTTACAGATTTGTTTACATCGGTTTGTTATATTGATGGCTGCGGCAGAACAGAAAAAAACTAATTTCTAATTTCTCATACTGTCTTCATGCGGCAGAACATAAAAAAATACCATATTTCTAATTTCCGGATTTTTCCGATTTTTTTCCGATTTTCCGATATTTCCGAATTCGGAAACTTTTTTGATTTTCCGAAAAAATTGGATAGGAAATTGGAACAAATATTTTATTTCCGAAAAAATTAGAATTTTTTCCGAAAGGTCATTTTCCGATCCGATCCGGCCGAAACACAGCCCTACTCCGGACGGAGGTGGAAACCAATAATGACCCTCCCCAAACCTCAACTGTGCCTGCTGACCCACCATTGAACAAATCTTTTGCATCTGTAATGGGTAACAAGAATTATCAATGTTTAGTTAGCCTCAAATCACTTGGTATCCACATAGGAGAGCCCGCGATTTACTTCTCAGAGTAGGATATCAAATGCTTTCAGAACCATACAAATTCACATTGGTTGGTAAATTCTTACATGGAAGACCTGCAATTGATGCTATCAGGAAACTCATGGCTCAAATCATACTTCAATGTTGGAGTGGTGGATGCAAAGCACTGTCTAATTAAATGTTTTCATGAAGAAGACTTCTTGCAATTATGGATGTATGAATTTTGTTATATCAATACATTCCCCCATGAGAGTGTTTAAATGGTCATATTAATTCCATCCAACCTACACAACAAATCGAACATTTTTTTAATTGCTAAACCCCTATTTGGATCAACCTGCCTCTGTTACCAATTCACCTACACAACAAATCGAACATTTTTTTAATTGCTAGTGCGTTCAGACCCCCTAAAGCCTGATGCCCCCACTGTAGCCCAAACCAAACCTAGCTTGGCTAGAGTCTATATCCAAATTTACCTAAAAAAAGCCTTTAAATAATACATAGGGTGCGGATTGGATATGGGAAAGCAGGTAAAGGTTTTGGCAGTGTAAACTATGAAAATGTTCCTTTCTTTCTATGATTGTTATGTGAAAAATGGATATGAAGCATCTCAGTGTAAATTTAAAATAAAATGGGGGGCAAAAACAAAAGTCAACAAAACTGAGCCTAAGACGAAAACACAAGAAAAAATGATGAAGAATCGCCTATTTGCACGCAACAAAAGAAACTACTAAAATGTGGGTGGTTAACACTTTCAAGGAAAAGAAAAATACTAGAGAGGAGTTCAAAAAAAGATGCTGAGAAGCCAACAGAAGGAAAGATAACTGGTGAAATTCCCAAAAGAAAAAATCGAGTAATAAATCAAAAGGAGACAGTTGATACTCAAGCTCATGAAGTTTTTATGATAACCTCAAAATTGTAGATGGGATCCAAGTCAGCTAATAACTCAGTTCCAAACCAAACAGAGATAACCCATATCCATTTTCAAGAAGAAACTTCTCAAAACCTTAAACTGATGAATGAAGACAAGGCACGTAATAAAACTTCTGACTATCATACCATTCCAGTCATAAATGCCATTGAAGAAGGAAAAATTCCACCCAAAATGACTAATGCTTCAATTCAACAGCTTAAGCCTATAAAAATGAATACAGGATTGACCAGAAAATCGAATCCAAATTTCATGGAGAATTATACACTGAGATGGAAGCTCTGAACAACAAAAGCCAGAAAATACCATCACCCAAAGCATTATCTGCTCTGATTTCCACTCTCCAATTGACAGTAACAATCACTTGGAGACTACTGATTCTAGGACACATGATACTAACTGGGATCCAAACAACTCAGAGTTACATGTGGAATTAACTACTGAAGGATACTTCAAGTAGTAGAAGGCATCAAGCTCTCCCCCAGATTACCTCCTATTGATAATGACAATTGAACTGAAGTTGCTAATAAGAAGAACATCAAAAAGGCCAAAAACGGATGCCTGGGACTAAGAATGGCCTTGAGATCTGCCAGCAAACTTACTTCCCCTAATCTGTCTAAATGTTACATTTCCTCCTTTGGAACATTAGAGGAATTGCTAAAAATAGTGATGTTAGAAGAGTGAAAAAATTAAAAAGACTTCACAACTTGTCTATGTTGGCTTGCCTTGAACCAAAAGTGGATAACTCTAAAATTAATGAGTACAACAGGAAGTTTGGGTTTGAATCTTGCATAGCCAATGACACCAACTCTATTTGGATTTTTTGCTCACATGGAGTGGAATTCACTCTAATATCTTAGATAGAGCAGCCTTTGACTCTGCATATCTTATAAAAGCATTCTTAAGAACACCCTAATATTAATCACGAACACATTAATATGATTAAACTTTAGCATTCAATTGTTCTTAATAAAAAGATCTTGGATCTTCATGTTTTCACAAAATACGTCTAAAAGATAAAAAATAAGAGATACCTTGATTCAATGCATTGATCAATCTTGATTCATTGATCCATCAATCTCCTTTATTGGAAAAATTACACTCAATTGGAATCTCGGAGTTTCTCTCCCACCTCAGAAATAGTGTGTTATGAGATAACCCCAGATGGTGTAGGGCTCCTCTATTTATAAGGTAAGAGGTCCGGAATCCTAGTCAAGGTGGAACTCTATTTCAAGTCTCCCACTAATGCCACTAACCATCATGTGACTAACGGATAAGATTGACCCAATCTTCCAATATTCGTATTTATCACGTTCCTAATTAATTATCTAATATTTATCAAGACCACATAATTGGGAAATTCATAAATTCGGAATTTAATATAATTGAAATTAAATAATTAATTTCGACACTGAATATTAATTTCCAACAGTCTCCCACTTGGTCTTAATAATCCTCATAATTAAATTAGGTACCATAAGGTGCACAATAACTGATAAATATAGTTTGCTTAAATCAAACAATTCACGAATGCGAGTCATGGCGGTTCCATGCTATTCAAGAGCATGGTTCCTTCTATGTACCACAACACCAATGTTTCATTAAACTAAGCCTTTAATATTGGGTATCATAATGGCCTCATAATGTCCTTTTGAATAAGGACTATTTCTGTCAACAATAATTCATAATCATATGCATGCATTCACAAAAGACATAAATAATTGAAATCAGAAACACTTATTGAATTCAAGTAATAGTGTTAAACAACTAAGCCAAATAGCAATTATAATTTTACTAATCGAGATCCATCTCTTTGACACGTTCCATAAGGTCTTTTGGAGATAGTCCTTTCGTAAGAAGATCTGCTATGTTATCACTCGTACTAATGTGATCAATTGACACTCTTTGTTTCTGAATTTATTCTTTCACTGATAGGTATTTTATTCAACGTGCTTAGTTACTTTAGGAATACCTAACATTTCTTCCTAAAGAAGATTGCAGCGACATTATCATAATATTTCAGTGACTTGATAATAGTGTCGACAACTCCAAGTCCCGAAATGAAGTCACGCTGCCAAAATACATAAGTTGTAGCATCAAGCATGCTACAAACTCAGCTTTCACAATAGTGAATGGATCGATTGTGTTGCACTCCTTCATTATATTGGTTGATAAACCAAAACAAATATTCTTAAGCAAGAGTGAACTTCATACCATTCGTACAAATAGTAAATCCGAGTCACAATAATTGTTCATATTTAAATGAACACATACATCATAAATGTAAGCATATAGTCCTTTAAGTATCTCATTACTTCATACACAACTTTTAAACCCATAAGATTATTTTGATTCTCTACTTTCTAAATATGTGCTTGAATAGAGAGAAAATATATAAACTTACTCCCACTGATCTTAAGGTGTATACAAATTTACAATGATTAAAAAAAATAATGATATTATTTCTTAAAATACGTCATGTGGGAAACTTATGTTTACAAAATGATCTCCTAAACATATACGCATGGTTTATAAGACTCCAAAAAGTAATTTTCACATCCACTTCATGTAACTCTCAATCATAATGAGCTACTAATGTCATAAGAATTCCATGTCCTTATATATAATTGAGAAGGTTCATTTATAACCTTTTCTTCATTAATAGTGAAATATTTTACTACAATTTAGCTTTATCTCGTTTAACTACCGTTAGTGTCGCGTTTGGTCTTGATGACCCCCTTATACCCGACTTTAGTGCATCAATTATGTAATTCAACGATATTTCAACCTTAGTTGTAGTCGATTAGTTTCACTTCTTATGACTTTTGAAAATAAAACCATATCATTATTTATCCCTACGCCAAATTCATGTTCATGCAGATACACCACATAATCATCGAGGATAGTAGACCTTTTAGGATCTTCTTAATACTATTCCTTATGATTTTATCTACATTTCTCTCACGGTGACAATACTATCATTTAGTGGTTGATCATTTATTTGTCCTTTATTGTTTATACAATCTAACAACTAAAAGAACAAGGATTCAAGAAGGTTATCGGTAATGGGATAAGTACCCTACCTGCCTTTACACCCATATTTCATGATTTTCTACTACCACTAATTTCACCTTTCATAATGAATTTGATTTTAATGCAATAAATACGTGTCAATGACAATTATATGATCTATGTAGTCCACTTTAAGGGAAGTTTCTCATAATCTCTCACTTGGGCCACATAGGTCATCCTTATATTAGACATCGTAATACCTTAAGAGCACAACTCGACTATCAAAATTTGTAAGAGACATTACAAAAATCTTGTCCATGAAATTATGAAAAAGAGTCTAGATTTGATTTGGCACAAGATTTAAAGAGTTTAATCAATAACGCTACGATTATGATGCGGGATCAAACAAATCTTTAAAGAACTATGTCCAAACTTTATTTTGTACAAAACATTAAAAGGAATATCATAACCCTTGAAAAAATATACATCAAAAGATTCTTTAGAACATACTCCTCACGATCAAGTCTAGACAAACATTTTCCAAAAAAAAATTGAGGGTTTATGAAAACAAATGGCGATTTGATTCCCCAAGAACAAAAGAAAAGAATCTTATTAGCATTTCTAGTTTGTTTTGTAAGAAATCCTTGCATCAAAAGTAAATACTTTCTATAACACAATAAGTATAACCTGCAAACTCTACTGAGATGAAAAACTCGTTTCAAATCATAAAAGATACATATTATCTTTGTCATTATTAGTCCGAGTGTGCAACATGTAAACAAACTTAATTTGTTTAACCAAATTAAATATGAAATTTTTAGAGAAACAAAATGGGATACAATAATATGTGATAAGATAGTGAGATAAATTGCTCACTTCATTAATGCTTTGATTTAACAACACACACATTGATTACATGATAATAAATTGAGTGCATAACCGTGAGTTTTCTTCAATAGTAACTGTGAAATATCGATTATATGATGCTTGTAGATTACTTTATTGGGTATAATGTTATTTCATTATATTGTACACGATATTTGTGCACAACTTATTTTCACATACTATAATAATGTATGTGATCTATGATGTTCATTCAATCACTCAAAATTGATTCCCTGTAAGGAATAACCTTGCTTGAAGAAATAAACTCAATATACCCCATTAATATCATTACAATTATAAGCATCATGAGTTACTACTACCATCATCTTTACATTTAATATTCATTGCCATTCTAGTTGGGTCACTGTAGTGACTACCAAACATTTCATAATATGAATATTATATTACGTAAAGACTTACATACACAAGTCAATAAATTTTTCACTTATTTTCATTAAATATCGCATGATCAATAAACTAAATTATTCATGTTTATGGTTTTCATAAACTTAATTGGTGATATGATAGTGAAAGAAACTATGGCATCTGCGTTTGACGACCATTATTACCTTCCCAAATAATATATCACCACTAACATTTTGTTCAATTATTGTAATCACAATAAATTAATAAACAATAATATGTATGCAACATCATAAAGTATCATCATCCTAGCATTCAATATCATACATGGACCCGTAGGCAACCGAAATATGCATGATATTAATGCATTAGTCCAATATTTATATCTTCTGGAATGGATCGCTTTAATGAACACCAAACCTTATATTATATAAATATTAGAGATACGCATACATATTCAAAATACCCGTAATACATGAATAATTATATTATTGTCTATTCCCTAACTTGAAATTCACGTAAAATTAGACATAATGTGAAAATCAAATAGACAAAGAGTTTACATGAGATATTACACAAATAATAGTAAATGGAAGACATAAATCATTTACTTTCGCTTCATCACTTTTGTATGAGTAACAAATCAGAAATATTGACCCAAATCATTCATGATCATACTAATGCACAATACGGTTATAATCACAATTATCATACTAGTGGCATATGTAAATATGACTTTTTAACATTGATGGCAATTATTTAACATTTACAAAAATTTCAATGTTTATTTGATTCAAATTTCAGCATGTGTTGCACTTCAATTTAACCTTATAACAAACATTACGATAATCTGAAATGACTACAAGTATAGTATCTTCACATGTAATCTTAGCCTGTATTTGGAATTTGATTAAACTGAATGAATACCTACTTATGAGTCTCAAAATTTACAAGTCATACATTCAAATATGTATGTATGCAACGAATAAATCTAGTATCCGCACATATGAATTGTAGCCTGTGTTTGGCATTTAATTCAACTTAATGGCAGTACTAGCCTTAGAATAAACAATAATTCTGATTTTCAAGTACATGAATCGTTGGCCTGTGCTTGGCATGAGACTCATTAAAACACGAATATCATAATATTCAACAATATGAATTATTGGCCTGTGTTTGGCACGACACTCATCAAAATATGAATATTAACAATAACGCAAGTCTAATATCCTACCATATAAAATATGTTGGCCTGTGTTTCGCACGAATATTCAACTAAAAAATGATCATTAGAGCAAGGTTTTATCACAGTTATAGATAAAACATACATGAAATATGGGAAAACTAAATTTTTTCCAAAAAAAATGAGTTAGCATCATGGAACTGTAGGAAATTACTCCAGAATCTCAAATATTCGATGGAATTCAAAAATATTTTTTCTGGAAGTCACAAACATTATTTATGCAAAATCAATGCCCCCAAAAATATTATACTCAAAACTTAATGTATAATTAATGGTCCAAATATAGATGCATACATAATAATCAAATATTTACAATTATAGATTAAGACACTTTCATGTCTTCCCCATCCAACATCATACAAATATTATTATCGAAACATCAATTCATAATTACATTAGAACCTTTGGGCTACCAAATATAGATTATGCACAATAACCTAATATATCGAAATGTTATTGTCAAACACATAATCATACATCTAATATTCAAAATTTTATATTGAAGCCTTTCATCAATACCAAATAATACATAACATGAATATTAGAACAACCATGAACATAAAAAAATAGCCCCCGTGGTGAAAAAAATATATAATATTAGGAAAAAATCGTAGTTTTTGCCAAAAATAAAAAATTTGAGTTAGCACCACATAGATGTAGATAATTACTCCAGGATCTCAAAACAATTTGCGAAATTCAAAAATCAATTTTCTGGAGTGAGATATTGACGTCAACATTATTACCAAAAACGACAGAAACGAAATTTTAAGGGTCTTAACGACGTCAAAATGCAAACGTAAGGTTGTGCCCATTGTACAATGGGTTTTGTTTATTTCGACGTTTTCAGTCGACCATGTCTGTTTCGTAAAATTCCGAGCAAGTTTTGACATTTTATTCTAACCAGTGAGTATTGGCAACAGAAGAAAAATGTCACAGAAAATCTCACACACTTAAAGAGCAGATTTAATGACAGAAATAAGACGTCGCAGAAGGTCTCAGGCACAAAAGCAATTTAATGACATAAATAAAAATGTCGCAGAAAGTCTCAGGCATATATTTCATTATAGACGAACATCAATAAGGAAAATCATGAGATCTTAAACTTTAGCTCTAATACCACATATAAAATCATTCTTAAGAACACCCTAATATTAATCACAAACACATTAATATGATTAAACTTTAGCATTCAATTGTTCTTAATAAAAGGATCTTGGATCTTCACGTTTTCATAAAATACGTCTAAGAGATAAAAAAATAAGAGTTACCTTGATTAATTAATCCATCAATCTCCTTTCTTGAAAAAATTACACTCAATTGGAATCTAGAAGTTTCTCTCCCACCTCAGAAATAGTGTGTTATGAGATAACCCCAAATGGTGTAGGGCTCCTTTATTTATAAGGGGAAGAGGGCCGGAATCCTAGTCAAGGTGGAACTCTATTTCAAGTCTCCCACTAATGCCACTAACCATCATGTGACTAACGGATAAGATTGACCCAATCTTCTAATATTCGTATTTATCACGTTCCTAATTAATTATCTAATATTTATCAAGACCAAATAATTGGGAAATTCATAAATTCAGAATTTAATATAATTGAAATTAAATAATTAATTTCGACACTGAATATTAATTTCCAACATATCTCTCATCCCATATTACGTAAGCCTATAAAAATTACTCTTCTATATGCCAAATGTAATAGAACTGATAGAGAGTTGCTTTGGAGTTACCTTTACAGTGAAGCCACTCAAGAGCCCTGGATTGTGGTGTGACACCCCGACTAATTAAATACCGGGTCACTACTCCTTTATTAAATTAATACAAAATGCTGAGTTGGTTCAGTTTATAGCATCACTGTCGAAAACGTTTTATTAATTACTAGCCACCTAATATTTAAAAAGTGAGTTGTCAATTTTAATTAAATCCGATTAAAATGCAATACTTAAATTATGAAATGCTAACATAACCACCACAACATAATAACAATAGAATAACCATGAAATAGTAATGATTCTGGAGGGATACTCCTCACAACAATCCAAATACAGGAATAAACAAATACTAAGTCTGCATCACTAAGTTAATTACAACCCAAAAATCTGATATAATTGGATAAATAAAGTATCTAAAAGAAATGGGGCGACATGCCCAACAGATGAGGAAAATCTAGTAACATAGAGTCAAGATCGAAAGTGGAGGCGTCTACTGTCAAAGTCCTGTAACTTCCACGGCAGCTACGGTCCGTCACCTGAATGGAACTCCTATGCATGGTGTCCTTGTGGCTGGGCACCTAAAAGGTTTTTACAAAAAAATATATTTGAAAGGAAACGGGTCAGAGCCCGATTGTGGAAAGCAGTTTAAAATATAGCAAGTGTTTTAATGACATAAAACAATGAATGCAAAATATATGTTAGGGCGTGCTCTCACATGAAATACTCACCTCTCGACTATCTGTGCACTCCTAACGTATCCGTAATCGAATCTAGTTATGCCCGTATCTAACTGGTTCAATATAAAATCTAACATTACTATACGATTCACGATTTAATTCCCGACATCTTATTTTAAACAGAGTGTTTTACTCTTCTACACAGTTTCCCATTTTAGTACTACTAATCACTAGAGATCTTCCATTTTATCTTTTACAAAACGTTGATATTATAGATACTCACATTTATACTTTACAGTTCATTTCAATTAACAGTATATTATTCTCATCATAAATATACAATACTAGCACCCCGAGACTAAGCTGCGGTGCACACATACTCTGCTATCCAATCCCGGTACATCACGTACATAAGGACCACGCATTCCGAATCTCTCAGGAATCGTTCTCAAATAACAACAATCACAAAAAATGGAGGCGAACATAGTTCACATCACATGGGTGACGCACATACGTACGCTCCTATGATCAGCAGACTTATTAACTTCTCAATAAGTCCTTCTCTGACCTATGTCCTCGAGGTACCAATCTAAATCCCCCCCGTAGGCACACAAAGATTAGATGGCCCTAATCGAACGCAGACCTCCCGTGATAGCAAGTATGGTAGGTATGTTTTACACATAAAACCACATATACTAAGCATTCACACATCTTAGATATCTCGAATTATTAGCATAGGTATGCTTCTCGTTCTTATATCGTCATTTAATGTTATACGTTTACAAGTCCCCGATTTGTATATTAACGTTGTCAACCCTTCTCACGTCGTAATTAGGCATTCGTTTCCTATCCCATAAATGTCATCCGAATTACTATAAGGTTCTAAGTTCTACTCCTCAACGTACCCCAATTCTCACAGTTATACCCACTAGTCAATAAGGGAAGGTTAATTCTCAATTACTTAAGTCTACGGGACATTTGAAATAAAATCAGGCCAAAAAGGCCATTCTGTCAACTCGTTAGAAGTCTCGTTCGAACGAGGTCGTTCGAACGAAAGGCTTCGAATGAACTACCAAATCGTTAGAAGGGATTCTGTCATTTCATTAGAAGCTCGTTCGAACGAGGTCGTTCGAACGACCTGGGCAGGTCTTCTAACGAGATGGCAACTGTGCCCAGAATTTTCCCAAATTCGATTTTCTTCAAAATTCTCTGCTCTAACTCCCTACTAAGATCATCCCAATTAAGTTTTAACATTTTTAAACTATTGTAAGTCCTCCTAGGTCACTCTTTAACATATATTTGGGATAAATGCTTCCTAAATTAACATGTAATCATCATAATTTCCAAACCTTGTCCCAAACCCTATAAATATAAACCCAGAATTTTAATGTCTACAAGTACTCCTTATAAATCCATTTTTTAAATCATCAAAAGATATAATTTGGATCTAAAATTCATCCATAACCATTCTACATGCAATCCCTATCCAAGATTATGAATTCTATCTCTTATTTCATGAGTATTCATCAAACTTTCAATACAAGACCTATATTCAAATTCTAAGCATGGAGGAAACATTCGCTTGAAAATTATGTAATTAAACCACTTGCCTTAGGTTTTCTGATTTGATGTTGAAGGATGAAGGCCGAATCTCCTCTTTCTCTCTACAGATTTCTCCCAAAGATGGTGATGGTGGCTAGGGGTTTCTTTTGGAACCTCTTAAGACTCTCCCTATAACTCCCGTAGCCCACTACTTGTTGAATGCTGATATTGGACTTAGTGGATTTATTTCTAATATAAAATTAACCTCTAAAATTCCTGGGTTTTAATTTCTCTATTTTTAAAATTACTAAAATACCCTTCTAGGTTGCTTGTATGGCCCAAAAATGCCCCGGGACCCAACCCGGCTAGTGTTTTCTGACTATTTCGACCTTTCTGGACACGTTGGCGCACTCAAAATGACCATTCGGTTGATAAAAATATAATTCACTTTTTAATTCCAATAATTACATTCCTGACGCGACTGACACACGCGTCCCAATTAAATTTCCCATCAAAATGACCATTCGGTTGATAAAAATATAATTCACTTTTTAATTCCAATAATTACATTCCTGACGCGACTGACACGCGCGTCCCAATTAAATTTTCCAATTGTCGTATTTTTGTCTCGCGAAAATTTTAACATTTTCAATACATGAAATTTTCAATTTTAACACCATAATTTAATACCAACTCACATCTCGCTAGTATTTGTACCCGGATTAATTCCCAATTAATTCTCATTTAATTTAATTAATCCCTTAAATAAAAATCAGTAAAATTACGGGGTATTACATGTGGGAGGGATTTTAAGAGTGTCTTTTCAGCGGAGGAAAAATTAGGAGGAAATGACTTCAATATCACTATTGCCTCTGAATTCTTAGATTGTATTCATAACTATGGACTTAAACACACCAAATTCAATTGTTGGAACAAAATGTTATATGCGTATACGGGAAAACCAAAAATATAATAAATTGGACTTATCTAGATGTTGAGGTGTGTGTTAGACACACAATTCTAATATAGGAATATCGCTCGCACTTTAACTAGTGATGCGTCGAGCCTCAGATAATTGTCCCCAGGATTCAAGAGCATGGTTCATCCCAAAGGATGACTTTATAACCACACAAATGTTGCCCGAAAATTGGAGTTTGATGGAAGACGTTTTTGAGAGAGAAAGAGAGAGAGAAATTAATTATGAAACTGATCTACAAATCCCTTACTTAAAAGGATGCAAAAACCACCCACTCCCCCAAAAGTGGATGACCACTTCTCCCACTAAACCACTCTCAACGGCTATAAACAAAACGGGTTTTAATTTTAATTATAAAATATTTTTTAATTAATTAAATAAAATGAGTTTTAATATTAATTAAAATCGAATTAAATAAAATTAATTAAAGATGAATTTAAAAATTAACCGATTTTGGACTCAAGACCCCAAGTCCCAAGTCCCAAGTCTTAATATATAATATAATATTTATATATCTATTTAGGTATAATTAACCCAAATTCTCCTAAATGCTCTTAGTGGGACTTGAATTCATGACCTCAAATAAGGGAGACTCAAAAGTTGCCACTAGGCTACAAGTACTTGTTGTGAGTGTATCATTCACACCAATAAATATACACAAACACACAACAATCCCCCACATGAATGAAATACGAGCAGAAGAAATAAACGGAATGTTTTGGGGAATAAAAATGTCATTAATTGGCAGAGGTGTCTTTTGGACTTGAACCTTGCTTAGTGTATGTCCATTAGGCTTACAAACTATTCAGTGAATTACATATCTTGAATTGACCAGTTATTTTGGTAAACCAGTTCAATAGACTACACACATGACACTTTAACACACTTGTGGGTCAAAATAGTTCCGCTCATTAAGGCCATAAGCTATATCCCAATATCATGAGCGCTCTGGGGAATTCAGTCACGATGCCCATAGATAGAGGCCCCACTACCACACTCACTTAGGTGAATATATCAAGAACGTCCTGTCACATCCCGCTTGAAAATTTAAGCCATAGATTCATTAAGAGTTTAACTCAACCTTTCTCATTACAGGTAGCACTACTATTATTATTATTATCAACACCATAGGGATAAGACAATGATAAGTCTTTGTAGCGCTGACATATAATCATCCACAAATAGTTTTCCCATGGAACCTATATCCTGGGATCTCCATTTAGATAGGTTGGGTATCTATCATGATGATTTTACTCATTAGGCTTTAAGCCCATCCCCCTCGATGTTTTGTAGATGATATTTCTTGACAACCCTTTGGTCAACGGATCCGCTAAATTATCATTTGACCTCACAAAGTCAATGGTTATAATACCATTAGATATGAGTTGTCTCATACTATTATGCATGTAACGGATATGTCTTGACTTTCCATTGTAAGACTTGTTGCTTGCTTTTGATATTGCCGCTTGGCAATCACAGTGTATAAGTATCGCGGGTACAGGTTTAAGCCACATCGAAATGTCTGCCATAAATGTCCTTAGCCACTCGACTTCTTCACCTGCTTTGTCTAAAGCTATGAATTCAGACTCCACTGTTGATCTCATAATGTATGTCTGTTTTGAGGATTTTCACGTTACGGCGACCCCATCTAATGTGAATACATATCCACTTGTAGATTTGTATTCCTCTGAGTCTGAAATCCAATTAGCATCAGTATAACCTTCAATCACAGCAGGATAAGAGACATAATATAAAGCATAATCCAAAGTAAATTTTAGATATCTCAATACTCTAATAAGTGCATTCCAATGATCAATATTAGGGTTACACGTATATCTACTCAATCTCCCTACTGCATATGCAATATCAGGTCTGGTGCAGTTCATAATGCACATTAGGCTACTAATAATTCTTGAATATTCAAGTTGTGACACAGTTTCTCCTTTGTTTTTCTTTAAATTACTATTTGGATCATAAAGAATTCTAGCAGGAGTAGATTCTTATTGATTGAATTTCCTTAACACACTTTCCATGTAATATGATTGTCATAATTTGAATCCCATAGAATCTCGTATTATTTTTATTCCCAAAATGAAATTTGGTACTCCCAAGTCTTTCATATCAAATTGCTCACATAACATCTTCTTAGTAGTTTTTATAATACTCATATGTGATCCAAATATTAACATATGATCAACTTATAGGCAAACAATCACACAAGCATCCCTATGGCACTTAAAATAGAAGCATTTATCAGATTCATTTATTTTAAATCCATCATTAATCATTACTTGATCAAATTTTTCATGCCACTGCTTAGGGGTTTGTTTTAGTCCATATAAGGATTTAACTAGCTTGCAAACTTTTTTTTATAATCCCATTACAACAAATCCTTCTGGTTGATCCATATAAATTAGATCACTCTAATTATTCAATCACAGATAAATAAATGAGACAAAAGATTTTAAATTGGTGCAGCCTTATAAGAATGGCCTACGTCCACTGTTGTTTTATTGCTGAGTGTTTGGGAATTCTCGATTACAAGAAATTCCGTTCTGGATTCGGTCCCCCTACAATGAGGATTGTACAATGTATTTATAGCCCTGAGGCTGTAATGTGAAAGGGTAATACATTAAATGATATACATATGAAAGGGTGATACATTTAATGCCCTTTTTGCGTGTGCGTCTGAATGATAAGCATTTAATGAATCAGTTGAACTGTTGGTTATCTAGCTATTAATGCTTTGTTCGAGATGCAGCTCGGACCGCCTAAGCTTCTTGGTATTCAAGAGTTCCTCGAAGAGGTCTGTTCCTCGGAGTGTATGAGTTCCTCGGAGAGGTCTGTTCCTCGGAGCGTATGAGTTCCTCGGAGTAACATGGTTCCTCGGAGCGTGTGATCATCTCGGAAGTGCTTGTTGTTGCCATGTAGATAGCTACGTGTCTTCATATGATTGGTCCAAGTCAGCAAATTAAATTTGGTATCAACAGAAGCCCCCAATGTTTCATAGTTCGAAATTTGAGGAGTATGGAACATTCTTTCTCGAAATATGGTAGCTTTAAATAGTCTTCCTGATTTTTAGGAGCATTTCCCTTGTATTTATTTCTCCTTCCCAATTCGTAGAATCATGCTTTTTTGGACTTTTCTGCGTGCTTCGATTCCTGCGTCACTTTTCGTCTTTTTTAGCCGCTGTTGTTCGCTTTGATTCCCGCGCCAATATTTAATTCCCTTTTTAGCCGCCGGTAACGTAATCATCCTTTTTGTAATCATTACTTCACCATTTCCCAAGGCAAGGTATTTAGACTTCACAGACACTCCCATCATCTTCTACCTTTTCAAATTTTCGTCTTTTGAGTTTTACGTCGTCTCTTCCTACTCTCTTGTGCGTTCATCTTTTCCGTCGTTCGTTGTCAGCAGATCCATTCTTTTCCTGTAAGATCTTCTTCCTTCATCTTTATTTCTTTATTCACCATGGTTTACCCTGTTGAGTCTCTTGAAAAATTTCGTTCTGATTTCTCCATTCCCTCTTGGGTTGTCTTGGAAGAGCTTTCTGAGCCTTCTAATTACTTCCATTTGGCTGAGGGACATTGGTTCCCCAGTGTCTTTTTTGCTGAGTGTGGATTTTCTTTTCCACCAAATTCCTTGTGTCTGGAATTCTGTCAGTACTTTGACGTTGTTCCTGCACGAATAGCCCCCAACACATGGAGAATAGTTAATGGGGTGCATAGGTTAAATCAAGTGCATGGAACTCGTATAGGAATTCAAGAAATCATGTACTGCTATAGATGGGCAGTCAATGAAAATATTTATTATTTAAAAACTAGATTTTTAAATAGAGCCTTAGTAGTTAATCTCCCTGATGCCAATAGGGATTATTTTGAACATGGGGTTGTCATAAAAAATTGGCAACACCCTCCATTGACTGGAGATGAGGTTTACCAGGGTCCCAGATGCCCTCCTTATGGAAATGGGATAGGTTATTTTTATTTCATTTTATTTTGAAATCATGTTTCTTTTGTGTTTGATAAAATGTGCCACTGATAACAATGTTTGTTTATTTGCAGTTGATAACAAAAGAAGGTGCCCAAAAGAAACAGATGTCAATATAAGGCATTTGAAACTTATCTGGAGTCTGCATCAAAGTGTTGCCGACGAACACATTAGATCAGCTTCGTATCTACTCCAGTACAAGAGCTACACTACTTCTTTCACTGCTCGTCCAGTGATAAGTGAATCAGAGCCAATACCAGCTTCCACCAGCTCGTCGCCTGAATCTCATATTCCTTTAAGTGAAAGGATGAAGAAGAGAAGACCTCCTACCCTGTTTGAGAAGACTGCCTCCGGTTCTGGGGAGGCAAAAAGGAGTAGGATAGATGTCCCTAAGGAGGGGACGAAGAATAATGATGCAGCTCCCCCAGTTGCTTCAGCTAAAGTTTCTGAGAAGATTGCTGATAAGCCCGCAGTGGCTCCGAGCAGGTCTGCTTCTCCTGGAAAGGTGATTCTGATTTCATCGACCAAGGGTTCTTCCTTGGTTGAATCTGTACGTGTTCCCCCGAGGAGGCTGAAGAAGAGCTCCTCGGTCAATTTGGCTGACACCATTATTCAGCCCCCATCTACTGGGACTGGAGTTCCCACTTTTGTTCCCCCGAGCTCTGAGATGAGCTCGGTAAAGTCCTTGATCATTCCCGAGGTTCAAGGTACTGAAGAAAACCTTACTCGGGATATAGTTACCTCACTAGCTGCTCGTCACCTTGCTTCTGTAAGTCTCTTTACTTAGAATTTTTCATATTTCCTTTGTCATTTCTGTTTCTAACCTGCTTTCTTTTTCTGTTCATAGTTGACGAGCTGCTTTAATATAATCCTGAAGAAGGATGAAGCGATTAAGGCTTCTTGCTCCTCGTCCAGTGTGGAGGTAGCTCTGGAAGAAGCTACCAAGTCTCTGGCAGATTCTCGCCAGAAATATGCTGATGACAAAGCTGTCTGGGAAAAGAAACTTTACTCCTCCGAGCAAGAAAAAGCTCGGACTATTGATGCCTCCAAAGAGTTGGAGAAGAAAAAGAATGCCTTGGAGAAGGCAAATAAAGAGCTCGAAGAGAAGCTCAAAGCTGCTGGAGAGTTGGAAAATAAACTCAAGGCTGCCGAGGAGGAGTTGGCTAAACTTCAGGAAGTAGGTCGGCAGAAGGAGGAGATAGAAAATAAGTTGAAGGCTACTGAGAACCTGCTGTCCGAGAAGCTCTCCTAGGAGAAACTGAAGAGGAAAGCTGTTGTGAATAAGTCCTTCAGCTCTGATTGGGACAAAGGGTGGAATAAGGGGTTGGCTGCCATGGTATCTCAAGTGGACTATGGCAGTCTAAAGTACTTTAGGGATGGATGGGTTGCTGCCCTTCAAGAAATGAAGGTCGACGAGTCCTCCGAGCTCTTCCAGAGACATATCCCCGGTCCCCCTTCAACTCCAGAAGAATTAGAAGAGGACGAAGCTACCTCTGAGGAATCTTTAATGGTGATGGGAGATCGTGCCCTAACCATCTAGCCTGCTGCCGAGGAAGATCAGCACATCGTTTCCTCCTCCGAGCAACTGCTAACCCTACCCGAGCAAATATCTCTTCCCTCCGAGCAACCTACCTCTTCATCCCAGTCTCCCGAGAAGGTTTTGGGAGATAAGGAAAAGGTTTAGTGTTGTTCGGTTTTCTCTTTATTTTGTTTCTCTTTATCAAATGTAACTCAGAAGATGTAACTCTGAATTATGATCTAATAAAACTTGAACTTTTTTCCACAGTGTTGTTCATCTTCTATTCATACTCTGCTTGTTTTTCTTATTGATGATTGCTCTTTCTTTCTCTGCTAGTTTCTGACCATGATGGAACTTCTATCTGCCCATGATACAAAGTTGTTGTAGCAATGTAATGAGTACTTTAAGGCTGGTCACACAGACCTGAGTGCTGCATAAGTTGCCGACATCCTTGGTCATAATGCTTCAGAACAGACAGTTGAAGCATATCGGTACTTGAAGTGTCTACTTGACCTAGCAGTGGCCAATAATGTGGCTTACTATGAAATGATCGAAGATCTCCAGTGTACCCTCGAAGATCTTCAGAATCAATACAAGGAATCAACTGCCCTGTTGCATGAGGGTTACGAGAAGAAATACAAGCTGATCATGGCTGACAAGGGCTACCAGAAGATTTTTGCTGGGTATGATCTGAGGGAGAGAACTTTGAAGGGTGAGGTTGAGGAATGCAGACAGATTGCCAAGCTACTGGTGCAAGAGAACAACAACTTGCAGAAAGATCTATCACAGTTGAAGTCTGCAGCTTCTTCTTCAACATCCCTAATCCCAGTGACTTATGAGGGATTTTCGTTATTAGAGGTTGAGAATGACAAGTTGAGGGACGAGTTGGAGACTTTGAAGAGTTCTGGCACCTCTACACCTTCTCGCGGTCGAGCAAGAGCTCCTCGGGGACAAGGAAGAGCAGCTCGGGTCCTTGTCGAGGAACAGAGAACTCAGTCTGCGTTAGAGAACCAAGCTTTCCAATTAATGGCGAAGAACCAGGCTTTGTCTGATATGTCAAAGAAAATTAGGGACTTGGAAAAATAGCTCTCTGCGCAGAAGTCAGTCTTGGATAATAAGGAGCTTTTCATCAAGAATCTCCATGAGCAGCTAGAAAGGCTAACATATCAATTCCACAAACAACCCAGGGAGTTCTGGATGGCTGGATACAATGAAGCATTATTCCACTTGGACGAGCGTATCCAGAATGCCAACAATGAGGGCTACAAGCAAGGCTGGCCGAATGCCTTAGGTGTGTTAAAGCTCGAACAAGGCCATTATCTGTGGGACTACCATGATCCCGGGTTGCTCGACTTGCCTGTGCCACCATATAATTTGGAGATGGATTGGATCCCTGCTCGAGCTATTCCTCGGAGCTTAATTTCAAAGTATCTCGGTGACTATAATTTACATTCTCAAATCGAGGTATCTCGTCCCGAGCATCTTTTGGATCGCCCATCCATGATGAATACAAGGATGTTGAAGGATCTTAACTTCATCAATTCTCCTCTGTCTTTAAATGGTCCGCCTGCTGGCGAGGAACCTGTGTCAAAAGCAGAGGGGAAGAGACCAGTAGAATAGGAATTTTTGATGTAACAGTTAGTATACATTTCAATATCAATGTACTTTGTAATTTATTTTGAATTCAATGAAAGACTTTCATTTTTGTTTGCAAATCTTAATTGCTATTATCTTTTAGTTATCAAACACTTTATATTTATGCATATCTGTTAAAAAGATAATAATATTGTGTTGTTCATCGACCAACTTAGTAATAATGAAAAAGTTACAAGTATCAGTAATGTTGCTCGATCACTTAATAATAAAGTAATGAGTATAAAAATGTTTAAAATTTTTCCAACCAACCAAGGTCCTTAAATTGTGTTCGTCGACCAACTACAGTTAGTGGGTTTTTATCCCCGACCAGCCATACTTGGTAGATTTTTCTCTTAAATGTTTTCGACCAACCAAGGTCGGTAAATGTTCATTGTCGACCAACTACGATTAGTGGGTTTTTATCCCCGACTAGCTATAGTTAGCAACTTTTGCACTTTCTAGAATATTCTTACCTCCCAACCAACATAAGTTGGCATTTTCGAGAATGTAAGTACCTTCCGACCAACATAAGTTGGCATTTGAGAGCATATTTCGTTTCCTAGCCAAACAGGTTGGCATTTTTAGGAATATATCGTTTCCTAGCCAAACAGGTTGGCATTTTTAGGAATATTTTGTTTCCTAACCAACCGAAGTTGGCATTTTTAGGAATATTTTGTTTTCCTAACCAACCGAAGTTGGCATTTTTAGGAATATTTTATTTCCTAACCAACCGAAGTTGGCATTTTTAGGAATATTTTGTTTCCTAACCAACCGAAGTTGGCAT
Source organism: Sambucus nigra (assembly GCA_949130495.1). Classification (NCBI taxonomy): domain Eukaryota; kingdom Viridiplantae; phylum Streptophyta; class Magnoliopsida; order Dipsacales; family Adoxaceae; genus Sambucus; species Sambucus nigra. The sequence continues at coordinate 563,489,810 of OX422216.1, read as the reverse complement.
TTTTAGGAATATCTCACTGAGCAGTCTGAGCTTTACCGAGTAGTGTGTAGCACTAGTATTCCCCAAAAATTCTCAATAAAAGGAGAGACTGTGGCAGAATATCTTCATTTTATTCATACTGATGGAACTGTGTTACATATACATCACTGATAATACTTGTGCAGATGCTCTGCGTTCCATGCATTCTTAAACTCCTCGCCTTCTAAAGTTGCTATTCGATAAGTTCCTGGTCGAACAACTTCTGTAACTCGGTATGGTCCATGCCAGTTTGCCTCCAGTTTGTTTTGCTTTTGAATTACTTTCTTCAGCACATAGTCTCCTTCTTTCAGGTCTCACTTCTTCACCCTCTTATTATAGAACAAAGTTGTTCACTGTTGGTAAGCAGCATTTCTAATGGCTGCTTCTTCTCTAACTTCCTCGAGCATGTTTAAATCCAGTCTTCTCATTAAGTCGCTGACAGGGGAATTGAAATTCAGTACCCTGTGTGTTGGGAGGCCCAACTCGGCAGGTATTACAGCTTCACTTCCAAACGCCAGCATGTATGGTGATTCTCCAGTTGCTACTCGGGGAGTAGTTCGGTAAGCCCAAAGTACTGATTGTAGCTCATTGATCCAGTTTGCTTTTGCATCATCCAATCGTTTCTTCAACCCGTTCAGCAGCGTTATGTTTGTCACTTCAGTTTGTCCATTACTTTGAGGATGGCCTGGTGCTGAATGAACCTTCAAAATGTTTGACTGATGACAATAGGCGACAAACTCCTCGTTATCAAATTGTGTTCCATGATCTGTGATGAAGGCATGAGGGAGACCATATCGGTAAATGATGTTCTTCCAAACAAATTGGTACACCTTCTCGTACGTCATATCAATGAGTGGCTCAGCTTCTACCCACTTAGTAAAATAATCCACTGCGACGACGAGGTACTTGAACCTTCCTCGGGTCGTTGGCAGTGGTCTAACCAGGTCAATTCCTCACATGGCAAATGGCCAAGGTGAAGTTATGGGTGTCAACAATGCCTGTGGAGTTATTCGGATGGAGGAAAAGCGCTGGCACTTGTCACACTTCTTGGCATAGGCTATACAATCAGCCCTCATCGTCGGCCAGTAGTATCCCTGCATCATCACCCTTTGCAAAAGCGTTTGACCTGCTACATGTGCTCCATAAGACCCTTCATGGATTTCTTCAATCAATTCTTTCACCTCAGAGGGGTGTACACATCTCTGCAAACCTGCCATAATTCCTCGTCTATATAAAACACCATTAGTTAATACATATCGAGCAGCTTTAAACTTCAATTTCTTGGCTGTGAGTTTGTCAATTGGCAATTCTCCCTCCTCTATATATGCCCTGATGGGATCCATCCAAGATGGTCCTAAATCAAGGGTGATAAAGTTTATCGTCATATCTTCGTCTATACTCCGACCAACTAACACTTCAATTGGGATTGTTCATTATAGCTCGGTGCGAGTAGCTGATGCTAGTCGAGCTAGAGCGTCTGCTCTCGCATTCTCCATTCTTGGTATTCTGACCAGCTGAATAGCGGCAAATTCTGACATCAGCTCCTTTGCCTTTGCATGATATCTGATCATTAATTCTCCTCTAACTGCATATACTCCCATCATTTGGTTTACAATCAATTGAGAGTCACTGAAGATCACAACCTGATGTGCCTCCATAATTTTTGCCAAATAAGCCCTGCAATCATGGCCTCATATTCAGCCTCATTGTTGGAAGCTTTGAATTGGAAACGCAAGGCGTATTCCATGTCGACCTCGTCCGGAGTGCTCAGAACTATCCCCGCGCCACATCCTGCAGCGCAAGATGAGCCATCTACATATAGCCTCCATATAGGTAACTCGTCTTCAAATTTCGAATCAGTCAGAGTTCCTCGATGAAATATTTGCTGCTTCCTTTCATCCTCCCCGGATTTTTCTCGCTCCTTGTTGATCATCTTTTCTTGCCCTTTTACCAACCGAAGTTGGTCTGAGCTCGAATTTAATGACCCTGTAACATCCACTTACCCTTTTACCAACCGGAGTTGGTCTGAGCTAGTGTTTGTCGATCCTGTAACATCCACAGGTTGATCAGCCAGCAACTCTTGTTCCTCGTCCGGAGTCCTCATAACTATCTTGGCATCACATCCTGCAACATCCACACGCCCTTTTACCAATCGAAAATGGTCTGAGCTTGTGTTTGTTGATCCTGTAACATCCACAGGTTGATCAGCGAGCAACTTGTGCTCCTCGGGGGTATCAGGATAGGTGAACTCCGCTATAAAATCTGCTACAGCCTGCCCTTTTAGCGATGATCTGGGTTCATAAACTATATCATATTCACCGAGCTCTAATGCCCAGTACATCAATCTCCCTGATTTTTCTGGCTTATGAAGGGCTTGTCTCAATGGAACATCGGTATATACTACTATAGTATGAGCCTGGAAGTATGGCCTCATTCTCCTACTCGCCTCAATCAGTGCCAGTGCCAATTTCTCCTGCCTTGGATATCTGATCTCTGCTCCTCGGAAGGCCTTACTTGTGTAGTAAATTGGCTTTTGTACTCCATTCTCCATTCTGATTAACGCCGAGCTAACTGCATTCTCGGACACTACAAGGTACAAATACAATTTTTCTCCCATCACCGGCCTGGACAACAATGGAGGTGCTCCCAAGTATTTCTTTAAGACTTGAAAAGCCTTCTCACATTCATCATTCCACTCAAAAGTCTTTCTGAGTGTCTTGAAGAATGGGAGACATCTATCAGTTGCTCGTGACACAAATCTGTTGAGTGCCGCTACTCGTCCAGTGAGACTCTGTACTTCCTTCTTCGTTGTTGGAGATCACAGCCCTAATAGAGCTTTGATCTTTTCAGGATTTTCTTCAATGCCTCATTGATTGACAATGTACCCGAGGAACATGCCTTCTCGTACTCCAAATATGCACTTCGTCGGGTTCAGCTTCATTTGATATTTATCTAGTTGATCAAAAGTCTGACTTAAGTCAACTAGATGATCCGTAGCTTTCTTGCTTTTTGTCAACATGTCGTCAACATAGACTTCCATATTGTCACTGATTTGTTCAGCAAAGACCTTGTTCATCAGCCTCTGATATGTCGCACCTGCATTTTTCAAACCAAAAGGCATAACATTATAACAATAAGTTCCCCTAGGGGTAATGAAAGAAGTACTCTCCTTGTCTTCAGGTTTCATTTTGATCTGATTGTAACCAGAATAAGCATCCGTGAAGCTCAGCAACTCGTGTTCCGAGGTAGCATCCACCAGTTGATCAATTCGGGGCAATGGAAAGTGATCTTTTGGGCATGCCTTGTTGAGGTCGGTGAAGTCTACACACATCCTCCACTTGTTGTTCTTCTTCTTTACCATCACCACATTAGCTAGCCAATCTGGATATTTAACATCTTCAATGAAACAAGCTTTTTGGAGCTTTTCGACTTCCTCCTGTATAGCTTGATTCTTCTCGGGACTAAATACTCTTCTTCTCTGCTTCACGGGCTTGATCTCCTTATTCACATTGAGCTCGTGACATAAGAAGTTTGGGTCTATCCCAGGCATATCTTCATGACTCCACGCAAAAGTTTGTCTTCTGCTTCTAAGGTAAGTTATCAATTCTTGTTTTAATGAGGCTTCCAATGATGAACCTATTTGAGTAGTTCGCTCAGGGTGCTCGTCGTCCAGAATGATGTTTTCAGTAGCTTCCACCACTTGACCCTTCACGAGTTGCGACTCATCTCGAGGATCCAATGTTTCAATTTCTGCACCTTCATCTACTTGATAGGTAGTAGTCTTTTTCTTTGATTCTTCCAGTTCCTCTTGCTCGGCGGATGAATAATAGCATTCCCGAGCTACTCTCTGATCACCTTTCACAACTCCTACTCCAAAGTTTGTTGGAAATTTCAGGCACTGATGCACTGTAGATGGTACAGCCTCGAACCTCTTCAATCCTACTCTTCCCATGATGATATTGTACGATGATTGGACATTCTTATCCATCACGAAGAAACGTATTCTTTCTGTCCGACAAGCATGCCACGTACCAATGAATATATCCAACTTGATCGTCCCAAGTGGAAATACTTTCTCGCCAACAAAACCGATGAGGGGTCTGTGGTAAGGCTCCAGTTGAGATATCTTTAAATTTAAACTATCGAAACACGAGTAGAACATGATGTCTGCCGAGCTACCGTTGTCGACCAGCACTCTTGAAATCATTACCTCCTTCATTCTCATTTTGATCACCAGTGGATCATCGTGAGGATATAAAACACCTGCAAGGTCATTTTTTGAAAAATCGATGACCAATTTCTCCTTGTTCACCTTCCTCGAGCGATCTTCCTTAGCTAGATTTATTCGTTGAATGTACGAGCAAGCTTGATCCTCACCGAGGTAAGCTTTTCTTTCTGCAGTAAGATCTACTCCTCCTGCATCTCCTCCTGTAATAACATTATAATCAAATGACCCAAAGTGTATTGAAAATACCTCTCGTTCTGGCTGCCTTGGTTTCTTTGGAAGGTCGGGGTCATCCTCTGGATCAACTTCATGGTTTCTCTTCTTGTTCTCCTCTGCTCGACGAGGAGATCTAGACCTCTCTCTAGTTCGGTCGTTGTTTCTTCTTTCGCCTCCCCGATCAACATACTTTGTTAGCTTTCCTCGTCGGATGAGTGTTTCAATCTCATTCTGAAGAGTTATGCAATTTTTAGTCATATGGCCATGATCCTTGTGGAACTCGCAATACTTTTCCCTATTCCTCGTGTCAGGGTCTGCCTTTATTTTCTTTGGCCAGTTTAACTCCTCGTTGTTCTTAATTTCTTCCAGGACGTGGTTAATATTTGCCTTCAAAGGTGTGTAATTATCAAATTTCCTCAAAACCTCCCATGACGACTTATTTTTGGATTGTTTGTCACCACCATTGTTCTTATGTTCTTTCTTCTTAGCTTTATCACCTTCCACCTTGGTTTCTTTGGCGTCCATATTCTTCTTCGCAGACATAGCCTCCTCGGCATTCATAATCTTGGACGCTTTTCCCATCAGGTCCGACATGGTTCGAGGTGGATCTTTGGCCAAAGTGTAGTACAGCTTGTTTGGCAGCAGTCCACTCATCAAAGCGGTAATTGTTATCTTCTCCTCATAATCAATGACTTCGAGCTTCTCGTTATTAAAACTAGTTATATAATCTCTGATACTCTCCCCAGATTTTTGTCTAACACTTAACAAATGTGCTACTCGTTTAACTGGCTTTGCTCCAAAGCAGAAATTCCCAATGAATAACTCGGCCAGTTGAAGAAAAGTAGAAATCTTACCCCGAGGAAAATTATTATACCATATCTGAGCAGATCCGGTAAGAGTTCCCGAGAATGCCCTGCATCTCATCTCGTCTGGGACAGCATAGATGTCAGCAGCAGCTTGATATTGTTCTATATGAAGGACAGGGTCAGTCTTCCCATCATACTTGGGAGTCACAAGAGGTGCTTTGAACTTTGATGGTGTTGGAAAATCAACAATGTCCTGGACAAAAGGTGTTCCTCGAACAAAGGTTCGTTGTAGAGGGTTCGTGGCCTTAGCTATTTCCCCTAATCTATCCTCCAGCCTCTAAATAGATCCTTTCCATGCATCATTTCCTTCCTCGGGCCTATTGGTTCGAGCAACTGATCGCGTTGAAGTGGCTTCTTAGGATTTATCTCGACGAGCAGCTGGTCGGTCATAAGATCCATCTTGACGAGCAGCTGGTCGCGACTGGGCAGATCCTTCCCTTAAATCTGATGGTCGTCGAAATCTCCTCGACGTTGCATTAAGAGGACTATTGTTCCTCCTAGGGCCTAATCGGTCGAAAGGAGAAGCTCTACTTAATCTTTCCAATGCGCTGGTCCTTTCCGGGGAGAGGGTGACATGTTGTTCAGTATCTGTGGCTCGCACTGACGAAGTTCGTCCAGGTTGATAAGAAAAATCTTCAGATTCCTCATTGCGATTAGTACGCCTAGTACGCGAAGAAGATGCACGGGTATTTCTTTGAACGCTTCGTGGTCCGGAATGGGCTGATGCACCGCCATGGAGGGTTTGGATGAGTTGTCGCATCGTTTCTTGCATGACGGTCTGACCCTGAGCCAGATTTGCCATTATTCCAGTCAGATCTGGAACAATTAGTGGAGCAGACGGATTTGGAGGGGTTCCAGCGTTTCGATTGCTGGATTCAGGAATGTCAGCCATTGGTATTGGATTATTTTTGGTGAGAAAACGATATTACCAGTCGTTTCCCACAGACGGCGCCAATCTGTTGATGTAAAAAATTAGATCACTCTAATTATTCAATCACAGATAAATAAATGAGATAAAAGATTTTAAAGTGGTTCAGCCTTATAAGAATGGCCTACGTCCACTGTTGTTTTATTGCTGAGTGTTTGGGAATTCTCGATTACAAGAAATTCCGTTCTGGATTCGGTCCCCCTACAATGAGGATTGTACAATGTATTTATAGCCCTGAGGCTGTAATGTGAAAGGGTAATACATTAAATGATATACATATGAAAGGGTGATACATTTAATGCCCTTTTTGCGTGTGCGTCTGAATGATAAGCATTTAATGAATCAGTTGAACTGTTGGTTATCCAGCTATTAATGCTTTGTTCGAGATGCAGCTCGGACTGCCTGAGTTGCTCGGACCGCCTAAGCTTCTTGGTATTCAAGAGTTCCTCGAAGAGGTCTGTTCCTCGGAGCGTATGAGTTCCTCGGAGAGGTCTGTTCCTCGGAGCGTATGAGTTCCTCGGAGTAACATGGTTCCTCGGAGCGTGTGATCATCTCGGAAGTTCTTGTTGTTGCCATGTAGATAGCTACGTGTCTTCATATGATTGGTTCAAGTCAGCAGATTAAATTTGGTATCAATAATGACTAATGGTTTTTTCGGTTCACTTTTATTATTTATTTATGGATGGTGATTGATAAGCATCCAAAAGTGTATATTTTATACTCCGAATAGACGTATTTTAGTTGCTAATTCTTGACAATTTGGGTCTTATATACTTAACTATTTAATGTGGAGGCTTGATCGCCGTTTGCGGAGTTCAAATGCTTATTTCAAGGCAAATGTGCGATTTATGGAGCTAATTCCCCGATCCCATATGAAACCCAATCCTAAACCTAGCCCAAACCCTCACTCGAGCCTGTGTGTGTTGAGTTTGTACCTTTATTATTTTTTTAGATTTTGTATTTTGAGTCGTTTTATTTTTAGGATTTATTTAGAATTTTTAGGATTTATTTGTTACCATACACATAATCTACACCTAAGACTAACCTCACCCACACTCTTCTAGCGTACACCCTCATCCACACTAACACGCCATAACCCATCTTCTTCAAGCTCCCAACCCCCTCTCTCTCTCACCTACATAACCGCACAAGTTCCACAACCTCTTAAACCCACCTTATACCACCACCATTTTCAAACAAACCTCCCATCATATTCAAACCATCCAACCCGCCACCAGCCGCGACCCAGCCTCGAACCCAGCCCCCTTCCATGGCAGCCCCAAAACCTGCTACCCGGAGCCGTGACCTTTCCCACCTGCAACCCAATTCTCAAATCCGCACCTATCCACCCAAACCCAGCAACCCGTAACCATTCCACCCAATTTTCAAACCACCAGCCCGAGACCCAACAACCCTCATCCATAATCCCCAAAAATTCGGAACCTTACACCTACTCATACCTGCCAAATCCCAAAAACCAAAGCAAAAGACCAAGCCAAATCCCCACCTGCTCATACCTGCCTAATCCCATTTTTCCTATTATCAAATCTCTGCAAAAAAAAAATCCAATCACACCAAACCCCTAAATCGTGCCATAAAAAAAGGCAAGCCATCTCTTTTTTTTTTTTTTTAAAAAAAAGTGGGGTGTAGATAGGAAGGGGGGAACTCTCATATCAGCACAGAGAGAGTGAGAGACAGATAGAGAAGAAGAAATTCGGACAATAGTTTTTTTTAGAGCTCCATTTTTTGGAACTCATTTTTGGTATAGTATTGTACAAATTTTTTATTTCTTTCATTATTTTTTTTAAAGTGACATGAGTGTGAGGAAAAATATATTGTGAGACACAAATTTTGGAGATTTGACATTTATTTGAGTGTTGTAACATTTCAGATTTGTGGGTTATTATTCATGTCAAATTTGGGAGGTTAATATCAAACTCAAGGAGACTTGGTTTATTTATTTTCTTTCTCACCCTATTTTTATTTTGTGTGCCTAATATTGTGTCATTATTACATTTTATATGTAATAATACGATAATGAGACGCTAAATACCCATTTCAAGGGGTGAGATGGAACCCTTAACTTAATTTTTTTTGTTTTTTGTTTGTTTATTTATTATGCCCCTTTGAATATTAGTATTAAAATTTTACAATTTATATTTACGCCTCGAGAGAGGGTGAATTATTTTAGAGAGAAAATCGAAAATTCAGATTATAATATTTATTTATTAATTAAACTAGAGATAGACAATTTTTAGATGATATTATAGTTCGAATTTCTCTACTCTATAAATGTAATTTTTAATGATTTAAAATACTTTTAGTAAATTTTTCCTAGCGTGTGATTTATTAGAAAATGTTTAAATCTAATTTTTGTGAGTATGTGAAATTTAAATATTAATCTTCTAAAAAAATTGTATGTAAATTTACATTTGCAACGAGAGTTGCTTTGTGAATTTATATATGTTTTGGGGTATTTCAAATAGACAACTAATTAATGAAAATAAATACGTTAAGTGGTGAAGTTTAATCCCTTGAATTATCTCATAATTATTTTCTCCTCATATTTAGCTTAATTTATCATTTTCTTTATTTATTAGTGTAGTTTTTATTTTTAGTTCATAGTTAGTAGTATAAATATCCCTTCGAAATTATTTTAAAAATCATACATTATCTTCACTTGCTCTTGTCCACATTAGAGAGCGCGGATTGACCCCTTACTTGCCAATATATATTTTTAGTGTGTTTGTAGATACCAAAAGGAATTTTTGATTGACCGTCTTTTACCCACAACGACATATACAACAAAAAAGACGAGTTATCAAATGGCGTCGTTGCCAGCTTTTTAAGCATTGGACTTTGCTCAAATTTTGGCAATCGTCTTTTCACGTAGTGCCGTTGCCGAATATTCGAGTTAAGGAGCATTTGAAGGCTTTGTACATTTGTTTATTTGAATATATTCTTTATTTTTCATTAGATTGTTTGTATTAGGATTATTGAGGCCTTGTACATTTATTCGTGGTGCTTTGGACACCAATTATTTGTAATAATTAATTAAAAAAAAGCCAAAGGGAAACGAGACAAGGTAGAGAGAGAGCTTCCTTGAAGTGAAATTTTGAAGCCTCTCTACTTTGGGTACGTAGGACTCCCGAGAACGACTGAAGTTTGGCGAAATTTCCCCCGGTCGACTCAGCACGATCTTCACCCCACGTGTGTAAAAGCCGTGGTAGGTACATTTCTTTATCACTCGCGCATCTCCTGTTAGTGAGTCCATTCTTGTATGCTTAATTGCTCCTATGTGATTTTTATTATCGCATTGCATTTATTTTGGATGGTGTGATGAATTTATTTAATAGGACCTACACCCGGTCATTCACGAGAAGGGATTTCATCACCCGACTCACTCGCTTACCATTTGTGTGCTACCCTAGCCATCATTAAATTTAAAATCAATCAACTAGGTAGCCCACTAGGAGAATATTTTTGCAAAGGCGATCTCTCAGATAATTCCGTGATTTTTATCGCCGGCGGACTTAACGACGTCGGGAGTGGAGAGATGTTATAGGATGCGAGGATAATTAAATTATGAAGTAAAGATATGACATTTTAATACGTGGGATTTAAAGAGATATAATGCTACGTAAGGGAATAATCTAAGGTTAATGTGAGTACCTTGTTGTTAGTATACTATAGGTATGATAATACCTATTTGATTGATTAATGATTATGTGTATGACATACCTAGCTTACTTGCTATCGGTGGGAGGTTTGCGCGTGAGGGCGGTCATATCCTGATGAATCCATGGGATCTTTGATTTATCGCTCGAGAACATAAGTCTATGAAAGACTTATCGGGGAGTTGATAAGTCCGCTGACTATGGGTACGTAGGTATGTGCGTGACCCATGGGTATGAGAACTATGTTCGCCTCCAATGTTTATGTTATTGTTTATGGTTCGAGGAATCCTTACCGAACCTTTTGTCCACTATTCGGCGACCAGCGATGACGGGACATGATAGCAGAGTAATGCATTGCACCGCAGTTGTGACTCGGGGTGCCGTATTATATATGAATATATATATAATGAATTAAAGGAATAAATGGATATATATTGTAGTTAAATCTATCTACGGTGATAATTGTAGATAACGGTGGTTAGAGAAAGATAATTGAATTAAGTTAATGAATGTTTATTGTAATGCTTAATTCATATTAATGAGAAATGATTCATGTTAATGAGAAACGATGAGAAATGTAAATGAATAATAATGTGACGTATGGTATGGGACATACGGGGATTATGATATGGGAATGGAATTATATTATGGAACTAGTGAGGAGGAACCATTAACTAGGAGGTTAATAGGAAACGTTAAGTGTGCACTCTAGTTGAGAGGTGAGAATAGCAAGTGAGAGTTGGATCTAACATGTACATAATAAATGCTTTATTGCACTTGTTAAATACTTGTTGTTTTAAAAATCATTTACACATTCGGGCTCTGACCCGTTTCCTTGCATATTTTCTTTTCTATTGTATCTTCTATATCTGGTGTCCAGTAACAGGGACGCCAACCTTAATTGATTGTGACGAGCTATGGATTTATGGAGTTTTTCTTAGACGCCTATCATCATTTGATTCACAGTATTCTCTTAGTAGGGCATGTCGCCCAAAGGATTTTGTTATCTTCTTCTATCGGGGTCAAATACTATGGTATTCGTGTCATTTTAATACATTTGATATTATTGGGATTACTGTAATGGATTAATATTATTTGGGAATGTTTATTCCAATTGCATTCAAATTATTTGGTGTTATCTAATTGGTTATCAGTGTTGTAGAATAAAATGTGTTGTGTTATTCTTAAACTGGAAATGGATTTTGTTAAGTTAAAATTTGGAAAGTTTTTAACACCATCTTAATTGAGTATTGGGTGAGTTGTAAATGTTTTCGACAGTGATGCTAAGAATGAGCCAATTGTATATTCTGTTTTAATTTGGTATGGGACTGGCCACCCGGTATTTAATTAGGCGGGGTGTTACAGGTGGTATCAGAGCATCAGGTTCTAGTGTCCTTTAGGATCTGTACGGCTTACTGTGTTTTCAGCTTAGCGTTCTTTGATATAGAGCCCTATGTTTAGGATTGTTGATCTCTTTGGTAAGATTTCGTATATATCACTGAATCTTATTTACGTTCGGGAGTGATCGAACAAAGAAGTATGGCAGATGAGGGCCATTGGATGGATAGCGGAGATCGTACTTATGAGGTTATGAAGTATGTTCGAGTATGATGACCGTAGTCGAGGTCACCCCTATTAAAAAAAAAAATTGGGTAGAGACATCAGTAGAAGTTCTTGAAATGCGGGAATTGTGTGTGTTACCTAACGAAGGCAATATATTCAAAGGCTTGGGCATATAGTGGAGTGTGGTTAACTAGAACTGAAAATTAAGGGTAAAATTTTTCTTGACTTATCGGAGCAAAGTTATAATAGTGGGATTCAATAACCACCACCCACGAATGAGGGTGTGTTTTCTATTTAAGGAGTCATGAGGCGCATTTTGATTTTAGTAGCGATTAATATTGTGTGGGCAACAGGGTTGCTAAACGTAGCCTATAGCATCGTTATTTACGTAGACTCACTAAGGGGAGTGGGACACCTATATATTACATGTGTATCACGTGGGTTTGTTTTTTTTAATGGGATTACTTACCTTGGGCATGTCCGAGCGTGATGTGACTATCGACATGCATTGACTTGTGGTATACGAGAGCGTATGTACTACTAATATCCTGCATCTTGTCTTCTATAAGAGAGTAGATGCGTAGACTCTATTTGAAATCGATAAAACCTAATTTTTGTTTTAAATCGATAAACCTGATATATATATTTTTTTTAAATCGATAAACCTGATATTTTTTTTTTCGATAAACCAAATTTTATATACTATTGACTAAGGACCTTAGGAGTTTCGATGACCGACTACTTTAGGAAGTAGTGTATCGGGGTGGTTCCTTGTTTGGATTTCGCTTGCGAGACACCCCACGCATGAAACTAATAACCGTTGGGAGTCGAAATAAGTTAGGTCTTTGGGATGTGAGTTTATAACCTTTGCGAATTTTTTTATATTGAAAGTGGTACGATAGGATGTATGGGCGCCCTGGATGGTTGAATGGTAGTAGTTTTCAATAATTGTGAATAAGTAAGTAGTTGGGACTTCAGGATTTATTTGTTCAATACGTGAGGATCATTTTTCCCAAAGATTGTCACGAGGACGGTATAGGGAAGATTGGGTAAAGTTTAAATTCGGTTCAGTTGAAACTATATGGTGCGGCTTGGCATATAACATCAATAGGAATTTTCGTTAATGTATTGTATGGGCGGTACGTCTTAGATTTCTTGCGATGAGAGATTTATACTCGGAGTTGACCTTACCGGTATGATTTATATTCCTGAATTTTGGGACGAAATTCTGTTATGAGGGGGGGAAGTATGTAATACCCCGTAATTTTTATGACTTTTAAAATGGGTTATATTTTAAATTAATGGATTAATTGGATCTTATTATAAATTAATTCATTTGAGTTTTATCCAAATTGTGGATATTAAAATGGATGATTCTGAATATTACTTAAAGATATTTAGGTAATATATGAATGTGATGTCATTGATATGACGATGTGATATAAATTCGGTAATTTGAATTTTTAGTCAGATACGGTATGGGACGTGTCGGGACTAATTTATTAAACTAAAAAGGAAATTTATTTTCTATCGACCTTATAGTCATTTTGACTGCGTCGTTGCGTCCGGAAGGTTCGAAATAGTCAGAAAAGTCTATTTGGATATTAATTTTGAGTCTCGGGTCATTTGGAAATGAAAAGACAACCCAAAAGGGCATTTTGGTTATTTTTACAAGGGGGGTGAATAGTGATTTCGGGTTTTGTCTTATTATAAGTATTTGGAGATTAGTGTATGTAGGTTCATTTCATCTCTTCTACACAAAATTGAAAAGTCATCTTCTTAGAGAGAGTGGAAGGTTGCTTGGAAAGAAAAAGAAGTTTGCTTGGGAAGGAGGAGAACCAAAGGTCAAAGGTCACCACTACCATCACCACCTATGTTATTCAACTCCAAAGGATCAGATCTTCAGTAAAGGCAAGTGTTTGATATTTGCAATTTAAGTTCGTATATTGTCCATGTTAGGATAGTTATAAAAAGAGATGATTTTCATGCTTGGAAGATGAAAGGATATAATTGTTAATGGATTTTTGGAATCTAAAAATATATAGGAATTAAACTCATGTTGTAGATAGTTAGTAATCCAATAAATATTCATCAATCTGTGGAAGAAATTCTGAAAATAATTTAGTGTTCTTGAAGATAATATGTTGATAATTTTCTGGAAAAAGAGGCAAAAACGAGTGGAATGAGAAGAGCCAATTTGTAATGTTTAGATCTTCTTTTTGAGTGCATTTGGATGAGATTTAAGAAAAACTCAAAACACATACCTGACTCAATTTTTCGTGTAGAATCCAAATCTGAAGTCGGATTGATGATTCGAATAATTTTTGGATCTGATTTTTCTGAGTATTTAAAATATGAGAATTCATGAAGTTGTTTCTTTTTAATGTTGGTTCTTATCCCAAAACTTTGGTAGATTTTTGGTGATTGTTAATGGGATATTATGGGACTTAGAGGAGATCAGTAAGACCTAGATAAGATTTGAATTGATTTGATTGGGATTTAATTGATTGGAATTATGTTAGTTAAATTAGAAGAAATTTCGGTTGCTAGATTCATGTGTTGGATTCTAATTTGTATGCTTGAGGATTAAGGATAGGTCCAGTAGGGCAGATTTAATATAAGGTGAGGGTAGCCTTAGGGTTACAATTTGAACATCAAGGACTGAGTTTAAGCTCATTATTGATTTCGCAAAGGCTGAGTGTAGTACAAGAGCGTAGTGGTGTGGCTCCTGAATAGAGATGGGAGTTTAGAATACATTTGGTTGAAAGAGGGGATGAGGTTATTCCGATCGCATATTTGAAGTTGACGAACCTCCTCGATCGACAAAGTTAAGTAGTAGTGTATTAGAGGGGTTCCTTGTTTGGATTTCGCTTTGCGAGACGCTCCGCGCATGAACCTTAACGACGTCGGGAGTGGAGAGATGTTATAGGATGCGAGGATAATTAAATTATGAAGTAAAGATATGACATTTTAATACGTGGGATTTAAAGAGATATAATGCTACGTAAGGGAATAATCTAAGGTTAATGTGAGTACCTTGTTGTTAGTATACTATAGGTATGATAATACCTATTTGATTGATTAATGATTATGTGTATGACATACCTAGCTTACTTGCTATCGGTGGGAGGTTTGCGCGTGAGGGCGGTCATATCCTGATGAATCCATGGGATCTTTGATTTATCGCTCGAGAACATAGGTCTATGAAAGACTTATCGGGGAGTTGATAAGTCCGCTGACTATGGGTACGTAGGTATGTGCGTGACCCATGGGTATGAGAACTATGTTCGCCTCCAATGTTTATGTTATTGTTTATGGTTCGAGGAATCCTTACCGAACCTTTTGTCCACTATTCGGCGACCAGCGATGACGGGACATGATAGCAGAGTAATGCATTGCACCGCAGCTGTGACTCGGGGTGTCGTATTATATATGAATATATATATAATGAATTAAAGGAATAAATGGATATATATTGTAGTTAAATCTATCTACGGTGATAATTGTAGATAACGGTGGTTAGAGAAAGATAATTGAATTAAGTTAATGAATGTTTATTGTAATGCTTAATTCATATTAATGAGAAATGATTCATGTTAATGAGAAACGATGAGAAATGTAAATGAATAATAATGTGACGTATGGTATGGGACATATGGGGATTATGATATGGGAATGGAATTATATTATGGAACTAGTGAGGAGGAACCATTAACTAGGAGGTTAATAGGAAACGTTAAGTGTGCACTCTAGTTGAGAGGTGAGAATAGCAAGTGAGAGTTGGATCTAACATGTACATAATAAATGCTTTATTGCACTTGTTAAATACTTGTTGTTTTAAAAATCATTTACACATTCGGGCTCTGACCCGTTTCCTTGCATATTTTCTTTTCTATTGTATCTTCTATATCTGGTGTCCAGTAACAGGGACGCCAACCTTAATTGATTGTGACGAGCTATGGATTTATGGAGTTTTGCTTAGACGCCTATCATCATTTGATTCACAGTATTCTCTTAGTAGGGCATGTCGCCCAAAGGATTCAGTTATCTTCTTCTATCGGGGACAAATACTATGCTATTCGTGTCATTTTAATACATTTGATATTGTTGGGATTACTGTAATGGATTAATATTATTTGGGAATGTTTATTCCAACTGCATTCAAATTATTTGGTGTTATCTAATTGGTTATCAGTGTTGTAGAATAAAATGTGTTGTGTTATTCTTAAACTGGAAATGGATTTTGTTAAGTTAAAATTTGGAAAGTTTTTAACACCAGCTTAATTGAGTATTGGGTGAGTTGTCAATGTTTTCGATAGTGATGCTAAGAATGAGCCAACTGTATATTCTGTTTTAATTTGGTATGGGACTGGCCACCCGGTATTTAATTAGGCGGGGTGTTACAAATTCTTGGAAATCTGAAAAAATAATTGTTAAATTATTTTTATTCATGTGGTATTATTCATGTTGTTATTGAGCACGTCGTCATGAAATTTTATTATGACACGGATGTTGGGCACCCGCCAAAATTTCTGCTTCCCGGGCTATGTTTTGATAAAGTATATGCGGATGGGGTGTGGCCTGGTGACCCGGTTAATGTGTTGTTGAGAAATTTATTATTAAATGCTTTGAGATTTTCATTTGATTTGAATATTTGTACTCGTATTGTTACGCTTTATTCATCGTTAATATATTTGTTGAGCATCTTTCTTGTCGTATTGTGTACTTCTCCATATTTTCTTTAGTTGGCAGGTTAGCGTGGATTGGGACGCTATGGACCAATTGGGATTATTTTTAGAGTGGATTACTTGGGAAGAATTTTTAATACAATATAAAAGACTTGTATTTATTTTATTTTGATGTATAGAGCATTGGAGATTTACTTTAGTTTTATTTATTCGAGAGAATATTGTTGTATTAATTTGAAGAGATTGAGATTAGTGATTTCTCTTGTTTTATGGGATTTTAGTTAGATGCTCTATACCTTGCTACTTTTGGATTTGTTTAGTCTTATCATAATTGCACGCCGCGTGTCTCTCCGGGTGCGCAGGGTGTTACAAATGGATCAGAGTTTAGGCATATGACAACCCTTGGGTCTTGGGTATTGGGTCTAGCATACGGGTTAGACATATTTTTTTGGGGATAGAAAATTTTGAGGATGTGTTAAGCATCATGGTGGGGATGTTTAGAATTGATCTGAGGACTTTAGTGTGTGATTTTGGAAAGTAGAATCAAGTAGCATTTTATTTCGAGCGTTAGGTTTCCTCGAATTTCGTGGACGAAATTCCTTTTCAAGGGGGGAAGTATGTAATACCCCATAATTTTGAGGGCTTTATTTATGAATATGGTATATAATTTTAATAATATTATTATTTTATTAATAGAGGTACTACTATTATATTGATTTTTACTTGAAATGGATCGAATATTTAAATTCAAATTTAATTGGCTTTTGGACATTTTGTAATGGGTTAAGTATATAAATTAGACAATTTGAATTAATGGGTAATATGATAATATGCGTTAGCTTAGGCTCCAAGCTAAGGTTTCAGAGAGGGACTATATAAGGAATATTATGGGTGATTATAAGGAAACGGAGATGAAAAAGAGAGGCCAAAAACGAAATTCAAAGAGCTAAAAATGAGTGGAAGGAGAAAAGCCAATTTGGAATGTTTAAATATTCTTTTCAAGTGCATTCGGATGAGATTTGAGAAAAACTCAAAACATAAACCTGACCCAATATTTTGTCTAGAATCCAAATCTGAAGTCGGAATAGCGATTCGAATAATTTTAGGATCTGATATTTCTAGGTTTTTAAAATAAGACTATTTGGGGTTATCTCGTGTTGGGGCTAGAACGTGAGTTGATTATTTTCGCGAGAGGAACGTGATGGCTCGATCAGATTTTGATGCTGAATTTATGCGAGAATTCATGCAATGATTTTAAGGTATGGGGTTTTACATAATATGCTCCTTTAAATCTCTCGAGAGTTTATTCCGTTGATTTCATGTTTAATTGGACTCATGTTTGAATTTATAAATTCTTGGAAATCTGGAAAAATAATTGTTGAATTATTTTGATTCATGTGGTATTATTGTTGTTGTTGAGCACGTCGTCATGAGATTTTAATATGGCACGAATGTTGGGCACCCGCCAAAATTCCTCCTTCCCAGGCTATGTCTTGATAAAGCATATGCGGATGGGGTGAGGCCTGGTGACCTAGTTAATGTGTTGTTGAGAAATTTATTGATAAATTCTTTGAGATTTTCATTTGATTTGAATATTTGTACTCGCGTTGTTACGCTTTATTCATCGTTAATATATTTGTTGAGCATCTTTCCTGTCGTATTGTGTACTACCTCATATTTTCTTTAGTTGCCAGGTTAGCGTGGATTGGGACGCTATGGATCAATTGGAATTATTTTTAGCGTGGATTATTTGGGAAGAATTTTTAATACAAGATGAAAAGACTTGTATTTATTTTATTTTGATGTATAGAGCATTAGAGATTTACTTTAGTTGTATTTATTCGAGAGAATATTGTTGTATTAATTTGAAGAGATTGAGATTAGTGATTTCTCTTATTTTTTGGGATTTTAGTTAGATGCTCTATACCTTATTACTTGTGGATTTGTTTAGTTTTATCGTAATAGCACGCCGCGTGTCTCTCCGGGTGCTCGGGGTGTTACACCTGCGAACCCACCATGGACCATGTGTATCCATATGACACTGTTGCGGAACCCACCTCGGCCTATTGTCGTGATATATCCAATCCCAAGTGGTGTGAGCAACCAAGCTATTTATGGCAGATTGATCACCCTCCCACGCAATATGAATCTCAACCATTGGTTGTGGATCCTCACACGTTCCCATAGTCGTCATGGCAACCTTGTACACCCTATCCCGATCAGTTCCCTCACTACGCACGCCATGAGTATCAACCATTTATCCATCACAAAGGCGCTAATTTCGTGTATGATGAACTCGATCCCGCTCCCCACATTTCCTATGAGTATTCTCCGTTTAGTTATGATAGTAGTGTGTTATTTCCACCTCACCCATCCACCATTGTCCCACCACCAACCATCACTCCCCCACTATCATCCACCTCCGCTCTTAAAAGCCTCTTGCAACAGTTCATCCTTGAGAAATAGCAAGCAACTCAAATTCAAACTCAAGCCATTCAAAGGCTTGAACAACGCTTAAATGAATTTGGGAGTGCGACCGAGTCAGATTTCCCTTCAAGTCAACCCGTCTTTTCCCCCACGTGGAGTGATGATGCATCGTCTTGTGCCACCGATGTTGAGTGTGACCAACCCTACCACCCCGAGAATATTGAAGTGGAGACCATTCCATGGTTTGAGCCCCAAGTTGACAATTGTGTTGACACACCCATCTTTAGTGCGACTGATCCATACCCTAATAATCCGAAAGAACCTAACGTCGAGGTTCAACCTTCCCTTCCATATCCAAAAGAACCCATATTTGAGGTTCCCCCACCCGTTATATCCAAAAATACGCCCGAGTGTATACCTGTTCTACCCATTGAGTGTGTCCTCGAGACGCCCATTCCTTATAGGTTAGCTCCGACTACGAGTGATCCCCAATGCACCAAGATTGAATCGGAGTTGGTTCTCACCTCCCTTTCTATGGATCCTCTCCATAGATGTTTGTCTCACTTTGAGTCTGATATTGATGTTGATTCATATATCTCAAATCTTAGTGCGTCGTTAGACCCATTCACCATTACGGATGGTGACACATTGGTGGATAAGTTGATCTCTCCATCACTTGATACCACACTCCCTCTTTAGGAGGACCTTGAGGATTATTCCAACCCTCAAATGAGTATGTATCCCCTACTCTCGAGATAAATCATCTTCCCCCACCTTTTATCCCACCCGACCCACCCATTATTTCACCTTGTCCCCCACCACATTGTTTGGACCTAGTCATTATTCCTCAACATTTCACCTATGTTTATCTAGGTCCTTACTTGAACCAACCCTCCATAATTAATGAGATTATATGTGGTGATACTCTCCACTTTCGTGATACCGAGCTTGTTACTCTATGTCCGCCACTCTCTTATGGTGTTGATTTTTTCCATCAACAGCTCCCTGGCGTGTCATGGCACGACTATTATCATCACCCATTCATAGAACGGTCGTGTGATTTTTATGAGGTCCACCCCATTTCACTTTTTCCACCATATTGCCTCCCTTACCAATTAGAGAACGATTCTTATAGGGCCCTTATTTCCCTCACCTTTAAGTTCAATAAGGCCCGTGACCGGTGCCTATTCACCCTCACCCTCACCCTTACCCTAGTTCCCACCCACCCGTGGTCCACCATTAATTTGCATCATGTGATGCACTTTGCTATGCAAGTGCATTGACCCTCTTTAGCGTTTATCCAACAAAACTGACGCTTCATTCTTGTTTGGGGGTGATTCTCGTCACCCAATTTTTCTACCGCCCCGTGCTTTCATAGATCTTACCTTTAGGATGAGATTTCATCAGTCTGGCTGACGACATTAAACTTAGCGCTACCGGGAGGTAGACCTCCGTTTCTTGTATGAATCGCATCTTGTTTGGGGGTGGTGTTTCACATCACCCTCTTCTTTACATGTTTATAGACTTGTACACCTTTTTTTCTCTTACCATTTATTCAGGTTTATTCTTGGATTCATCTGTCGACTTCATTCGCGGTTGATTCTGGTAATCTCTTTCCTACCTTTTGCTCTCAATTGTAAAAATTATTTTACTTAACATCGAGGACGATGTTCCTTTTTTTTTGGGGGGGGGGGGGGGGGGGGAAGTTTATCAAATCGAACCTCGTTTGAATTTTTTTTATTTTTAAACATAATTTTTAAAATTTTCATGCAGTTTCTTTCATCTCATTCATTGACATGAAATTTCTATCGTCCAACTTTTTAAGTCTAGGAATCGAGCTAGAGGATTTATCTTTTTATAAATAGTTTATGTAATACATATCAAGGCATGTTGCACCATGAATTTCTAGACTCAACAAAAATTTGTACACTTATCACGTCACTACGGTTTAGAGTGGTACTACAACTCCCAAGAAAACCTTAAGGATCACTAGTGGATACTTTAGCTTCTGAGATTCGTGCCTTTCACTCTTTTAGAGAGTTTTATGCAGTCTCTGAGTCATAAGTTGATTCAACTTCTTTTGGGTCCGCACTTTAATTGTTGTATGATCTCATTTTTTTTTCATAAAATTTTTTGCCTCATCACTGAGAATGACATCTTTTTCGAGTTGTAAGAAACACGTGTCTTGAAATTTGTCCCGATCACTAACTTTTCACCCATTCACTTTAACCATCACATTTATTCCCCTCATCATCCATACACATTCCCCACTCCATTCATATATCATCCATCATCATTTTGAGTAAAAGGGTGTTTTTCAAATGTAAAATGTCTTCAGTGTTGAGAGTATTAAAAAAGAAAAGAGAGAAATCAAATAAATAGAAAAATAGCAGAAATAGAAAAAAAATAGAGAAAAAGAAAAGAAAAAGATAAAAAAAAAGAGAATAAAAGAAAGAGAGTTTGTAGTTAGTAGTTAGTTTTGAAATAAAGACATTTGTTCTCCATGTATAGAACACTCTTATAGCATCCCTCTCTCACCAATCATCCATACATCACCCATTATATCATACCATCCTTCCCATTTCATTTTCCCCCACCCATTATCATCCATATTTCCCCTAGGTGTTTGGGCAAATGAAAGTCAACGTGGTGAATAAATCGACGTTCTCACTATAGTGATTAGCATTCTTTCATAAGATCATTTTCCTTTCTATATGTTCGTTCTTTCTTATATGTGTGTGAGACGTCTGAACTTTTCTTACATTTACTCACTTGCTCACACAAAAGAGCGATATACTTACCCTAATCTCGAGAGGAATTACTCTTATGATACTCGGCCCGTTTTAACAGATTCACACTACACACATTGAGTTCTAGGAAGGATATTCCTTGAGTATTTACTTAGCTAACCTTTTATGCAATTCTAGCTTATATTTATCAAAATATTTATCTCGTGATGGATTGTGCGATTATTCTACGTCTAATAAGAGATTGAGTGCCTTTGCAAATAAAGAATTTTGTGGGTATATTCACTACAAACCCCCACGAGACATAACTCGTCATGTAGGGTAACCTATAGGTTTAAAGGTTTGTTGCACATGCTAAGTGCAATCGCAAGTGCCCGCGAAAGTGGTACACTTTTGGATTCTTATCTTTTTATTTCTCTCTATCTTATTGCTCGAGGGCTACCAACGCTCTGTTTGGGGGTGGTGTGATAAGCACCCAAAAGTGTATATTTTAAACTCTAAATAGACGTATTTTAGTTGCTAATTCTCAGCAATTTGAGTCTTATATGCTTAAATGTTTCATGTGCAGGCTTGATCACCGTTTGCGGAGTTCAAGTGCTTATTTCAAGGCAAATATGCGATTTATGATGCTAATTCCCCGATCCCGTATGAAACTCGAACCTAAACCTAGACCAAACCTTCACCCGAGCTTGTGTGTTGAGTTTGTACCTTTATTATTTTTTTAGATTTTGTATTTTGAGTCGCTTTATTTTTAGGATTTATTTTAGATTTATTTAAAAATTTTAGGATTTATTTGTTATTTTTATATATTTCTTTATTTTGATTTTGATTTTGATTTTTAGTTTTTATTTTATTTTTATTAGGATTAGTTATTTTTTAGGATTTCATTTATTTTTTTTAGTTTTACAATTTTTTTAGGATTTTAGTTTTTAGTTTTAATAGATTTTTTTTTTTTTTTTTAGTTTCATTTTTAATTTGAGTCTTTATTTTATTTTTAGAGTAGGATTTTATTTTTATATTTTTAATTTTATTAATTTTATATTTTTTAGTTACGTTATTTTTAGGGTCACAACTTAAACACACACATTAAACCTACTCACACACACACCCCTTAATACCATACACCTAATCTACACCTAAAACTCACCTCACCCACACTCTTCTAGCCTATACCCTCATCCACACTAACACACCCTAACCCATCTTCTTCAACCTCCCAACCATCTCTCTCTCTCTCACCTCCATAACCACACAACCTCTTAAACCCACCTTATACCACCACCATTTTTAAACAAACTTCCCACCATATTCAAACCATACAACCCGCCACCAACCACGACCCAGCCTCTAACCCAGCCCCTGCCGGCACCGACGAACCACCTGTCATGGTAGCGCCAAAACCTGCTACCCGGAGCCGCGACCTTTTCCACATGTAACCCGATTCTCATACCCGCACCTATCCACCCCAAACCCAGCAACCCGTAACCAAATCAAATCCCCACCTGCTCATACCTCCCGAATCCCATTTTTCCTACTATCAAATCTCTGCAAAAAAAAATCCAATCACACCAAACCCCTACTTTGTGCCATAAAAAAAGGCAAGCCATCTCTTCATTTAAAAAACAAAGGGGAGTGTAGAGAGGAAGGGGGGAACTCTCATATCAGCACAGAGAGAGGGAGAGACATATAGAGAATAAAAAATTTGGACATTTGGAGCTCATTTTTGGTATAATATTATACAAATTTTTTATTTCTTCTTTTATTTTATTTTTTAAAGTGACTTGAGTGTGAGGAAGAATATATTGTGAGACACAAATTTTGAAGATTTGACATTTATTTGAGTGTCGTAATATTTCAGATTTGTGAGTTAGTATTCATGTCAAATTTGGGAAGTTAATATCAAACTCAACGAGACTTGGTTTATTTATTTTCTTTCTCACCCTATTTTATTTTGTGTGCCTCATATTGTATCATTATTTCATTTTATATGTAATAATACGATAATGAGAGGGTAAATACCCATTTCAATGGGTGAGATGGAACCCTTAACTTAATTATTTTTGTTTTTTGTTTTATTTATTTATTATGCCCCTTGGAATATTAATATTAAAATTTTACAATTTATATTTACGCCTCGAGAAATGGTGAATTATTTTCGAGAGAAAATCGAAAATTCAGATTATAATATTTACTTATTAATTAAACTAAAGATAGGCAATTTTTAAATGATATTATAGTTCGAATTTCTCTACTCTAAAAATGTAATTTTTAATGATTTAAAATACTTTTAGTAAATTTTCTCTAGCGGGTGATTTATTAGAAAATGTTTAAATCTAATTTTTGTGAGTATGTGAAATTTAAATATTAATCTGTTAAAAAAATTATATGTAAATTTACATTTGCAATGAGAGTTGATTTGTGAATTTATATGTAATACCTCGTAATTTTATTGATTTTTATTTAAGGGATTAATTAAATTAAATGAGAATTAATTGGGAATTAATCCGGGTATAAATACTAGCGAGATGTGAGTTGGTATCTGATTATGATATTAAAATTTAAAATATTAAAGTTGTCGCGAGACTGAAATACGACAATTTGAAAACTTAAGTTAGGACGCGCGTGTCAGTCACGTCAGGAACGAAATTATGTAAATTAAAAAGTGAAATATATTTTAATCAACCGAATGGTCATTTTGAGTGCGCTAACGTGTCCGGAAGGGTCGATATAGTCAGAAAACACTAGCCGGGGTTTAGTTTTGGTCCCGGGGCACTTTTAGGCCAAACCGGCTACCTAAAGGGGTATTTTGGTAATTTTAAAAATATGGGAATTAAGACCCACGAATTTTAGGAGTTAATTTTATATTATTTAGGAACCCACTAAGCCATTATCAGCATTTGGTTAGTTAGAGGGCTACGGGAGTTATAGGGAAAGTCTTAAGAAGTTCCAAAAGAAAACCCATAACCACCATCACCATCTTTGAGAGAAAGCTGTTGAGAGAAAGAGGAGAATCAACCTTCATCTTTCGACAACGAATGTGGAAAACGAATCTAAGGCAAGTGGTTTAATTACATTAATTTCAAGCGAATGTTTCTTCCATGCTTAGAATTGAATATTTGTCTTATATTGGAAGTTTGATGAAAACCCATGAAATTGGAGGTAGAATTCATAATATGATATAAGGATTGCATGTAGAATGTTATTGGATGAATGTCATATCCAAAATATATCTTATGATGGTTTAAAAATGGATTTATGAGGAAGTGATTGTAGACATTAAAATTTTGCCTTCATGTTTATAGGGTTTGGGACAAGATTTGAGAAGTTTGATGATTTCATCTTAAGGAAGAATTGACACCAAATATATGTTAAATAGTGACTTAGGATAACTTAGAGTAGTTTATTCCCGTTAAAACTCATTTGGGATGATCTTAGTATGGATTTAAGGGAGAGAAATTGAAGAGAAACGAATTGGGGAAATTTCTGGGCGAAAACTGTAATCTCGTTAGAAGACCTACCCAGGTCGTTCGAACGACCTCGTTCTAACGAGATTCTAACGAGATGACAGTGTCCCTTCTAACGAGTTGGTAGTTCGTTCGAAGACTTTCGTTCGGACTAACTCGTTCGAACGAGACTTCTAACGAGTTGACAAAATGGCCTTTTTGGCCTGATTTCATTTCAAACGTTCCGTAGACTTATTTAATTGGAGTATTAACCTTCCCTTATTGATTAGTGGGTATAATTGTGAGAATTGGGGTACGTTGAGGAGTAGAACTTAGAACCTTATAATAAAATCGGATGTCAATTGTGGAGTAGGAAACGAGTACCTAATTATTACGTGATAAAGGTTGATAACGTTAATATACAAATCGGGGATTTGTGATCGTATAACATTAAATGAAGGTATAAGAACGAGAAGTATACCTATATTAATAATACGAGATATCTAAGATGTGCGCATGCTTAGTATATGTGGTTTTATGTGTATAACATACCTACCGTACTTGCTATCATGGGAGGTTTGCGTTCGATTAGGGCCATCTAATCTTTGTGTGCCTACGGGGGGGATTTATATTGGTACCTCGAGGACATAGATCAGAGAAGGACTTATTGAGAAGTTAATAAGTCTGCTGATCATGGGAGCGTAGGTATGTGCGTGGCCCATGTGATGTGAACTATGTTCGCCTTCATTGTTTGTGATTGTTGATTATCGAAAACGATTCCTGAGAGATTCGGAATACGTGGTCCTTATGTACGTGATGTACCGGGATTGGATAGCAGAGTATGTGTGCACCGCAGCTTAGTCTCAGGGTGCTAGTATTGAATATTTATGATGAGAATAATATAATGTTAATTGAAATGAACTGCCATGTGTATATGTGAATATAAATAATTGCATCGTTATGTAAAGATGAGATGAAAGATTTCTAGTAAGTAGTATTACTAATACGGGAAACCGAGAATAAATGAAAAATATCTCTGTTTAAATGAAGGTGCCGGAATTAGATCGTGAAATGTATAGTAATGTTAGGTTTTATTTTGGACTAGTTAGATATGGGCATAACTAGAATGGGTACGGGTACGTTAGGAGTGCACAGATAGTCGAGAGGTGAGTATTTCATGTGAGAGCACGTCCTAACATGTATTTTGCATTCATTGTTTTAATGTCATTAAAACACTTGCTATATTTTAAACTGTTTTCCACAATCGGGCTCTGACCCGTTTGCTTTCAAATATATTTTTGTAAAAACCTTTTAGGTGCCCAGCCACAGGGACACCATGCATAGGAGCTCCATTCAGGTGATGGACTGTAGCTGCCGTGGAAGTTACAGGACTTTGACAGTAGACGCCTCCACTTTCGATCTTGACTCTAAGTTACTAGATTTTCCTCATCTGTTGGGCATGTCGCCCCATTTATTTTAGACACTTTATTTATCTTGTTATATCAGATTTTTGGGCTGTAATTAATTTAGTGATGCAGACTTAATATTTGTTTATTCCTGTATTTGGATTGTTGTGAGGAGTATCCCTCCAGATTCATTACTATTTTATGGTAATTCTATTGTCATTATGTTGTGGTGGTTATGTTAGCATTTCAAAATTTAAGTATTGCATGTTAATCGGATTTAATTAAAATTGACAACTCACTTTTTAAATATTAGGTGACTAGTAATTAATAAAACGTTTTCGACAGTGATGCTATAAAATGAACCAACTTGGCATTTTGTATTAATTTAATAAAGGAGTAGCTACCCGGTATTTAATTAGTCGGGGTGTCACAGGTGGTATCAGAGCATCAGGTTCTAGTGTCTTTTAGGATCTGTGCGGCTTATTATGCTTCCAAGCGTAGCTTTCTTTGATATAGAGCTCTATGTTTAGGATTATTGATTCCTTTGGTGAGATTTTGTTCTCCTGCTTTGATATATATGATAGTGAATCTTATTTACAATCGCGTGTGTTCGTGAGCCGAACAAAGTATTACGTCAGGCGAAGACAAGTATGCGAGCAGCAGGAGGCAAGGATCAGTTGAGGTTATTAAATTTATTAAAGAAGGATGACCGTAGTTGAAGTCACCCATATTATGGTACGGAAGTTCAGGACAGTATAGACAACTAAGGTGCGACTTGTGATTTCCAGGTACAAACTGTAGTAGGAGTGGGGTCAAATGAGACTCACCCAACAAGGTTGCAATGGGAGAGAAAGAGTAAGTGAAACATTGAAGAGAACCAGCAGTGGAAATACTCGAAATACAGAGATGGTAGGTGCTAGCCAAACTAATAATATATTCAAAGGCTTTGACATATGTCGGGGTATGGCCAATCGGGAGTGAAAATCTGGGGTAATTTTTTTTTTCTTGGCTCGTAAGAACGGAATTTCAATGGTGAGAGGCAATCACAACACTAAGGAGTGGAATGTGACATCGAGAGAAGGCGTACATGTATGGTTTGACCATAAGTTCTTTCACCAGATATTCAGGGTGAAAGGCGAATGTTATTCTGAACTCACACAAGAGGGTCGGACAGAGGTCACTTTGTGAGAAGAAATTTAATTATTTAGCGAACCTTACACCGGGTGAAGTAGGTGAAAAGGAGAAGATGATATTTAGGGAGAAATTACATACAAAAAGAATTGTTAACTCTTCTGGGAAATTCTGCTTGGACGGATAATGCAGATGGTAATTATGTCGCGTAGTGTTAATTTGGAGGTAAAGGTTTTCTTGGGTGGGGGAGAGGCAAGAATCGAGGATCTTTATAGAGTATGACTGGAAAAAAGGTGTTAGAGAAGCACCACAAGGGGAAGACTCAACGGGAAACCCGTTAAAATGATTCGAATAGCTGAATTATTACCAAGAGATGGTGGTTTCAATAAGAGATGTGGAAACTAGTCGCGTGTTCCTTAGGTTCGTTAAGCTAAGGGAACAATGGAAGTAGTCAACAGAGCCGAAATTACCAACGTCCGAGAGAAGGACCACCTTAACATGGTCAGTGTGACCGAAAATTAGTGGAGTATGTGTCGAGGTATTTTGTGGGAAGTGAAACCCGTGCATTATAAATGTTTTTTGATGCAAGGTATTGTGCTTGAAAGGCATCAGTTATTGAAATATTCGATTTGATACGGACATGTGTGTTAAGTCCAGGAACCATTTGAACAATTAGGATGATTGACAGGATAGAAGTATGCGTTATATCCTCAGATAATGTTGCATATTGGTTGTGGCATGAACGAGTTGCTTCATTTATTAGTATGGTTATTTTTGCTTGAGAGACGAATATAGAGAGTATCGACAAATTTTTTATTATTTATGTGAATATTTTCCCAGATAGTGTGGGGTTATCTTTATTGTCATCCGCGGAGGATGAATGGGTATATTGATAGTGGTATATACTATATTGGAACTACTAGTTTTAGTGTTGCGATTACGAGCATGATATTATCCTAATTATGGTTTTATAATATGCTTATACCGATAGTGTGCTGGTATTGCAAGTTTATCACGGTTACTACCTTGGGGTAGAATGTTTTGATCTGGAGAGGCCCCATCTGTGAGAGGGTCGGGCTCGTAATTGTATATATATATATATATATATATTGTTGTGATTTCAAAAAGTATAATGGTCTCAGATATTTAATCCCAGTCTGCGTAGGGATTTACTTGGTATAATTCGTATGTAATTGGTTTACTAGTCAGTGAAAAGATTTAGCTGTTTATTATAATTAACGCTCAGGATGTCGTAATAAGAAGAGTGCATTATTTTATCACCCTTTAGAGAGTTGGGACTTTATGCTCATAGTCGTGTGTCTGTGGACGGAATTTGCATGTTGTATATGGAATGTGATTACCATCATTGTCAAGAGAAAATGTCTTTCGGAAAGAGTTACTTGTTTAAGTGTAATTGAGGAAGGAGGTGTAACTTAGTTGTTAAGAGACGGGAATATAAGGGTACATGTTATGGACTGAGGGCTTAACGGATCCCGATGACCGACAATGTTAGGTAGTAGTGTATCGGGGGGGTCCTTGTTTGGATTTCGCTTTGCGAGACATCCCATGCATGAAACTTAGCGTAAGGTTGGTTGTAGGGAGATGTTTGACCATTCATCCATAAATTGGATACCTCGATCGTTATGTAGGTAAGTAGTTATAACGGGAAGTTAACAAGGTAAATTACGATGTAAAGCCAGTAGAGCCAGTTGTTAGATTTCAAATTCAGAGGTGATTGGGAACACCCAAGTGGTATAGCCACGTTGAAAATGCAGCGGCAATAAAGAATATAGAATACGTACGAAGCGTAGATAATGTTTAAAACCGTATGAGTGAGTTATAAGGGGTGTAGACATCTTGGTTTGCTAATGTAGTAATCGCCGGAAGAAGGGATATATATGGGATTAAACGTCACAAGTGAAGGTGTTAATGAATATCATGTGAAACCAGTGTAACAAGTCCGAATTTGGTGAAAAGGCAGTGGAAAGCCATTTAATAAGGGGTATCTCTTGAGAAGGCAAATATTTAATTATTATGGACAATTTGGAGTAGAGTTACGACCAATCGAATGTTGAGGGTGACTCAAGAGTAAATAGAATGAGGATGTCAATAGGGTATAAAGGGTCCAAATGTGCACAACGTGGTGTAGATTGCAAGGGTCGAAACTTTTGGTATACGTCGAGAGGAGAACATTAAGTATAACTTAACGAAAAGTATTATACGTGAAAGTCGGCATTGAAAGGGGTATATTAAGTAGTAGATCGGTTGGGGTAAGATGATCAACCAGATAATTTTGTATCAAGCTGACGAATCCAGGGATGGAAGAGTCAAGTTGGTAAATTTTCTAAAGGGTTTGCCAACTTATAGATAAGTATCGAGTTCCTTCAAATATGTGGGACAGGTTGTCCAAAGGGAGATAAATTGTATATATTTGGGTGATTTACACTATGAGATAGTGGCCACGCCGGCAAGTGGTCCTATGCAGTATTATTCAATACTAAGAGGAAATCCCCGAAAGCCACCTTCAACGCAGGGTAACAAGAAGTTGTGGGATTACGTTTCATTCGGAGAAGGTTGTATCACCTATAGCCCGAGGTGTAGGCGCATGGTGATTAACGACTGGTGGATTGTATGAAAGAAATTTTGTATTCATTGCGATCTTTTCATTTCCAAATCGGGTATAAGTAGTAAGTGAGGTATATTGTTGTAATGGGGAGAAGATATTAACTAATGGTAGAATTGGGGGAAAGCACCCGTATCTATTTATAGTGGACTAGGTGCTTAAAAATGTTTTGTGTAACACCAACCGGCTGAAGTGGTTTCCCCTTGTGTAAAGGTCACAACACCGAGAACAGAGATTCAACGAATGGGCAAAAAGTAGTCAGATGTTTTATTGATTTCTTCCAGAGTAGGAGCTTGGTGTTTTGATAAACGCGGGAGTTAATGCGTAGTGAGGTGCGGACTCACAATAATATTGAGATAATGCGGCCATTGATGTATAGGCTATATTTTTATTATTCGAATGATGTTTAGTAAGTGCACAACGTGAAGTGCATTCATTGAAGTGTAACCCTATAACTGATAAAGTATCAAGTCTATTAAACAAGTTTGTTGTGAAGCGAGGGCTTTAATGATTGGGCCTTTCTTTCTATTTTTGTTTTAAGTACTGGAGGATACCAAAATTTTTCCAGGTATTCCTTACTTTTTGAATTTCGGGACGAAATTCTGTTATTAGGGGGGGAAGTATGTAATACCCCGTAATTTTATTGATTTTTATTTAAGGGATTAATTAAATTAAATGAGAATTAATTGGGAATTAATCTGGGTATAAATACTAGAGAGATGTGAGTTGGTATCTGATTATGATATTAAAATTTAAAATATTAAATTTGTCGCGAGACTGAAATACGACAATTTGAAAACTTAAGTTGGGACGCGCGTGTCAGTCGAGTCAGGAACGAAATTATGTAAATTAAAAAGTGAAATATATTTTTATCAACCGAATGGTCATTTTGAGTGCGCTAACGTGTCCGGAAGGGTCGATATAGTCAGAAAACACTAGCCGGGGGTTTAGTTTGGGTCCCGAGGCACTTTTAGGCCAAACCGGCTACCTAAAGGGGTATTTTGATAATTTTAAAAATATGGGAATTAAGACCCACGAATTTTAGGAGTTAATTTTATACTATTTAGAAACCCACTAAGCCATTATCAGCATTTGGTAAGTTAGAGGGCTACGGGAGTTATAGGGAAAGTCTTAAGAAGTTCCAAAAGAAAACCCATAACCACCATCACCATCTTTGAGAGAAAGCTGTTGAGAGAAAGAGGAGAATCAACCTTCATCTTTCGACAACGAATGTGGAAAACGAATCTAAGGCAAGTGGTTTAATTACATTAATTTCAAGCGAATGTTTCTTCCATGCTTAGAATTGAATATTTGTCTTATATTGGAAGTTTGATGAAAACCCATGAAATTGGAGGTAGAATTCATAATATGATATAGGGATTGCATGTAGAATGTTATTGGATGAATGTCATATCCAAAATATATCTTATGATGGTTTAAAAATGGATTTATAAGGAAGTGATTGTAGACATTAAAATTTTGGCTTCATGTTTATAAGGTTTGGGACAAGATTTGAGAAGTTTGATGATTTCATGTTAATTTAGGAAGAATTGACACCAAATATATGTTAAATAGTGACTTAGGATAACTTAAAGTAGTTTATTCACGTTAAAACTCATTTAGGATGATCTTAGTATGGATTTAAGGGAGAGAAATTGAAGAGAAACGAATTGGAGAAATTTCTGGGCGAAAACTGTAATCTCATTAGAAGACCTGTCGTTCGAACGACCTCGTTCGAACGAGCTTCTAACGAGATGACAGTGTCCCTTCTAACGACTTGGTGGTTCGTTCGAAGACTTTCGTTCGAACGAGACTTCTAACGAGTTGACAGAATGGCCTTTTTGGCCTGATTTCATTTCAAACGTTCCGTAGACTTATTTAATTGGAGTATTAACCTTCCCTTATTGATTAGTGAGTATAATTATGAGAATTGGGGTACGTTGAGGAGTAGAACTTAGAACCTTATAATAAAATCGGATGTCAATTATGGAGTAGGAAACGAGTACCTAATCATGACGTGATAAAGGTTGATAACGTTAATATACAAATCGGGGACTTGAGATCGTATAACATTAAATGACGGTATAAGAACGAGAAGTATACCTATATTAATAATACGAGATATCTAAGATGTGTGAATGCTTAGTATATGTGGTTTTATGTGTATAACATACCTACCATACTTGCTATCATGGGAGGTTTGTGTTCGATTAGGTCCATCTAATCTTTGTGTGCCTACGGGGTGGATTTATATTGGTACCTCGAGGACATAGATCTGAGAAGGACTTATTGAGAAGTTAATAAGTCTACTGATCATGGGAGCGTAGGTATGTGCGTGACCCATGTGATGTGAACTATGTTCACCTTCATTGTTTGTGATTGTTGATTATCGAAAACGATTCCTGAGAGATTCGGAATACGTGGGCCTTATGTACGTGATGTACCGGGATTGAATAGCAGAGTATGTGTGCACCGCAGCTTAGTCTCGAGGTGCTAGTATTGTATATTTATGATGAGAATAATATACTGTTAATTCAAATGAACTGCCATGTGTATATGTGAATATAAATAATTGCAACGTTATGTAAAGATGAGATGAAAGATTTCTAGTAAGTAGTATTACTAATACAGGAAACCGAGAATAAATGAAAAAGCTCTCTTTTTAAATGAAGGTCCCGGAATTAAATCGTGAAACGTATAGTAATGTTAGGTTTTATTTGGACTAGTTAGATATGGGCATAACTAGAATGGGTACGGGTACGTTAGGAGTGCACAGATAGTCGAGAGGTGAGTATTTCATGTGAGAGCACGTCCTAACATGTATTTTGCATTCATTGTTTTAATGTCATTAAAACACTTGCTATATTTTAAACTATTTTCCACAATCGGGCTCTAACCCGTTTGCTTTCAAATATATTTTTGTAAAAACCTTTTAGGTGCCCAGCCACAGGGACATCATGCATAGGAGCTCCATTCAGGTGACGGACTGTAGCTGCCGTGGAAGTTACAGGACTTTGACAGTAGACGCCTCCACTTTTGATCTTGACTCTATGTTACTAGATTTTCCTCATCTGTTGGGCATGTCGCCCCATTTCTTTTAGACACTTTATTTATCCTATTATATCAGATTTTTGGGCTGTAATTAATTTAGTGATGCAGACTTAATATTTGTTTATTCTTGTATTTGGATTGTTATGAGGAGTATCCCTACAGATTCATTACTATTTTATGGTAATTCTATTGT
The DNA here is from genome assembly GCA_949130495.1 of Sambucus nigra. Lineage (NCBI taxonomy): Eukaryota > Viridiplantae > Streptophyta > Magnoliopsida > Dipsacales > Adoxaceae > Sambucus > Sambucus nigra. The sequence goes on along the minus strand of OX422216.1, from coordinate 563,456,608 downwards.
CATTATGTTGTGGTGGTTATGTTAGCATTTCAAAATTTAAGTATTGCATGTTAATCGGATTTAATTAAAATTAACAACTCACTTTTTAAATATTAGGTGGCTAGTAATTAATAAAACGTTTTCGACAGTGATGCTATGAACTGAATCAACTTGGCATTTTGTATTAATTTAATAAAGGAGTAGCTACCCGGTATTTAATTAGTCGGGGTGTCACATTACATATGTTTTGGGGTATTTCAAATAGACAGACTAATTAATGAAAATAAATAGGTTAAGTGGTGAAGTGCTAAAGTTTAATCCCTTGTAATCTCATAATTATTTTCTCCTCATATTTAGCTTACTTTATCATTTTCTTTATTTATTAGTGTACTTTTAATTTTTAGTTCATAGTTAGTAGTATAAATATCCCTTCGAAATTATTTTAAAAATCATACATTGTCTTCACTTGCTCTTGTCCATATTAGAGAGCATGGATTGAACCATTACGTGCCAATAATCATTTTTAGTGTGTTTGTAAGCACCAAAAGGGATTTTGGATTGACCGTCTTTTACCCACAACGACATATACACAAAAGACTAGTTATTAGTGATTTATATATTCATTTTAATTGTATGGTTTTTATTTATATTACGTTTATATTGCTTGTTTCTATAGTAATGTTGAGAATGAAACCATGCTGGATTCTTATTTTATTTTAGTAAAGGGTTGGCCACCTGGTATTAAAATAGGCGGGTTGTCACACTAATACCCAATTTCATTTACTCAGAAAGTTAAAGATCCATATAGCCTCTTAGTTTTCTCTGAATTGGAAACAACTTCGGTCTCCTTGGTGGAGTCACCAATACAAGATTATTTCACACTCTTCCAACTTATAGCTCCATCTCCTAAGACAAGCACATATTTCGATGTAGAAAACTTAGAACCCTTATCTGACTGAAAAATAGTCTTTGTATAAATATTAGATATAATACTATCCGACTATAATCTGCTGACCATGCCAACGGCTAAGAAGATATTGAGTCTAGTACATGATATAGCATACATGAGGATGCCCACTGTCAAATGATAAGATATATTACCCATTCCTTATACCTGATAAAGTGCTTAAGAATTCTAATCCGATACATAGTGATTCCATACTTGAAAAGAAAATTATTTCAAGCAATCGAGATGCTCATTATGTGAGCACAACATCGATACAAGTGACTTTGGATAACTCCAACATTTTTTTTATCCAATCTAATGAAAGCTTGACCATAAGTATGGGTTGGTTTTTCCTAAGAGCTATATATCCAGATACTTATACAACCACACTCTTATGTAAGGCAATACTCCCACCTTGTGCTCGATTAGACAAATATTATCTACAAATTGTACAATAAATACCACAACATTTATGTCATGCTTCTCATACAAATGAAGTATTATATGATCTTTGATCAAAATCAAAATATTGATTTCCCGATCAAAATGAATGTTTTAAGACCTTGATGATAGCTCAATTCCATCAATGGATGCCATAGCTCACACATTTTTCTTTATCGGCCTCTTATTTTGTACACGTTAAGACAATAGTTAAAGAACGTAGTCTTGATGTTAAAAGTAACCAAAGAGACTTTAGCATGGCTACCAGTAAGAAGGTATGATCATAGTCAATCCCTTTCTTTCTGAGTAAACCCTTTTGTAAGCCTTTACTTAAAGGTTTTCACTTTTCCATCCATTTATCTTTTAACTTCTTGTAGATCCACTTACAGTCAATGGGTTTTATCCATTAGCAAGTCTACAAGTCCCCAAAAACTTAATTCGAATACATCGAATCTCCTTTTGGTATACATAATCTTAAGTCAAAGCTAAAAGTCCTTCTCTTGAAATGTCTCATTGTAGTTCCTGGGACCTGGTATGTGTTTCCTTTGGGATCTCATCGAAATGTTCACCCAAAAAACACTTACGAGTCAAGATGACTCCTGATGCTCCCAATACAATATGGAATCAGTTATTTATCCAGTATAAGTGACACATGTATCCTGATCATCGATAATACTCCCACTACCCCTGGGCAATGTACTATCAATATCGAGTTGTATTACATCCTACAAGAGTGGTCTAAAAACACCTTTAATATGATGTTCCCTTTTATCTTATAAGTCTAGCTTACACTTGGGCATGTGGTTTATCACATAATCATCTATCAAGAATTAGGCATTGATGCAATCATTGACCTTTTATGCTTAGGAATATGATATAAATTAACTTTATAACTTTTGGAATAACCAACAAAGATACATACCTATGCCTTTAATTTTAACTTCATTGGATCCTTCTAAGACACTAGTGTCGAGCACTCAAGATTCGAACATGTCCTAGAATGTTCTTGCACCCATTCCAATGTTCAATGGGACTTGAAGAGATCTATTTATATGAAACCAAATTCAGAATGTATATAGTCGTCTCTTATGTAAAATTCAAATATGAATGTTGCACTCCTGAATAACTAACCATGGACTAAAAGAGTCTTATCTCTTTCTATCCTCTACATCATTCCAAAGAAAAATACCTAGTGTAGATAATTGGAATAAATTCCCAATCTCTGATAAATGATTCCTTAACTCTCCCAATAGGTATACAGCTATACGATCATATCGTAGGATTTGGTTGAGTTTACCTTGAATATTCTCCACCGTAGTCTTACACACTTTGAACTAATCAACGACTTCAAACTTGTGGTGGATAAGGTAAATACATCCATACCTTGAGTAATCATCGGTGAAATTGATGAAGAACTCAAAACCACCTCTTTGATCGGATATTCACATAACCACATAAATCAAAATGAACCATTTCCAACAAATCTTTGGCTTTTTAGCATTTGGTCGTGAAAAATACCCGTGGCCATCTTACCTTTTAAATATGATTCATAGACTATAAATGCATCCACTTCCAATTAACTCAATTGTTCATTTTAATCAAGTCTTTGAATTCCTTTTAGAATAAAATAATCAAAGAGTAAGTGCCAAAATTATTTTTGGTTCTACCAAGAAGGAAACTTTCTCTTTAACGGGTTGTCCATTAAAATTATTCATTTCAGTATTTAGCAGTATTAGTGAGACATACTGTAACAACCCGAATTTTTTTTAAATGGGAATTTTGAAATTAATTTTGGAAATTGGAGAAAAATGAAATTTTGGATTTTATAAATTTTATAATTTAAAATGTTGATTTTAATATTTGAAAAATAAATTTTCAAACATAATTGGAATCGGAATTAAAATGGAGTTTTAATTGAATTTTTATTATATAGAAGAGCCCTCAAAGCATAAAACTCTCTAAGAGTCCTCAAAACATAAAACTCGCTAAAAAAATATGTAAAAATATTGAACCATCCGATCGGTCTGATCGTCTGGAATAAATTTTTTAGCGTTTGTATCTGATTAAAACTCTTTTCTTAATCAAATTCTTAATCCTTTATATATCACAACAAATTGTTGGCTTGGTTTTTCAAAATCACTTTTTCTTAAACTTTTCAACCAGAAGACCTCTCCAAAATTACTCCCTTTCATCTACAAACCATAGCCCCAAACTTATTCAAGATTTCAACCTTAGATTAGAAGGCTTATTTGGTGTTTTCTCGAGTTTGGGTTAGAACGAGTTTTGATTATTTTTCGTGAGAGGAACGTGATGGTGCGATCAGATTTAGAGGCTGGATTTATGTGATGGTTCATGTGATGATTTTGAGGTATGGGGTTTTACACAATATGCTCCTTAATCTCGCGAGTATTATTCCCGTTGTTTCTTGTGATTATTGACTCATATATGAATTGATAAATTCATTTGGAAATCTGTAAATATTTGTTGGAATCTAATTTCGATTCATATGGTATTATTATTGTGTTGAGCCCCGTTAATATTTTTTTCTGGATATGCTTAAAAATGTATAGGCGCGGTATGGTGGTGAGGCCTGGTGATCCGGTTAATGTGTTGTTGAGAAATTATATTGATATAATTACTTATGAGATTCGCTTTTGATTTGAATATTTGTATTCGTATTGGGACGTTTTATTCACCGCTAATATTTGTTGAGCATCTTTCCTGTCATATTGTGTACTTCCCCATATTTTCTTTTAGTGGCAGGTTAGCACGGATTTGGGGCACTATGGAGATTGATTTTAGCGAGGATTATTTTGGAAAGATTTTTAATACAAGTTGAGAAGATTGTATTTATTTTTTTGTGTATAGATCATTGAAAATTTATTTTATTTTTGAGTTAGCTGTTGTATGTAATTCGAGAAACTTGGTTGTATTTGTATTTGAAGAGATTTAGATTAGTGGTTTCTCTTTTGTTGTTGTTTGTTTTAGATGCTCTATACCTGGTTATTTATGGATTAGTATAGTTTTTATCGACAGTAATGCTATGTTCGCTCTCCCCGGGCGGGCGGGGTGTTACAGAATGGTATCAGAGCTTAGGTATACGACAATCCTCGGATCTTGAATTTTGGGTCTAGCATGCAGGTTAGTCATGCTTTCTTTAGAGATAGAAATTTGTGGTGATAAGTCATGTTAGGCATCGAGATTAGATGTGAGGTATTTAAAGTTGATTTTGGAGACGAAAATTGTTTTTGGAGATTGTTGGTGTGTGAAGAGTGCGACTGTGTGATAATTGATTAAATTTATTCGCAAGTTTCCAATTCGGCACACTTATTTAATTAGAGCCTATTTTTAAACCAAATTAATCCAGCCCCTAAACATGCATCTAAAAGTGCATGTGTCAACCCATAAATAAATAAATCATGTGACACAAATATTCAGGAAAAATCCCCCAAAGGGGCAAAACCTTTTATTGCACTATAATTTTGTAAGAAAACGGCTTACACGGATTACAATGAAATAAGGTGACATACGAAATACCCGCAGGTGTCAGTTTCGATGTCTCGGCTGGAACTTTCTCTTTCCAGGAGGGCAGCAGTGAAGAAGAAGACGGCTCCTCCACAAGTTACGACTGGAATTTTCCCTTTCTAGGAGGGCAGCAATGAAGAAGAAAAACGGCTTCTCCATAAGAGTGAACTTTATAAGGACTCCCTCCACAATAGCACGCAACTGTCAGTTGTAGAGTTTTCCCTACAAAGAATAAACCAAAGCAAAATATATTCTTGGGTTCCACAAAACAACGGGATTTGTTGTGAATTGTAAACAAAACAGAAATTATTTGAACCCTTAAATGAGAGAAGAAAACAATCTGCCAAAAGATGTTATCAAATAGATTCTGGGCAGATAAACAAAACCAAAACTCTAAAGAGTTTGGAAAACTCTTTTCTACACAAAAAATGAAGCCTGACATCCCTTTTATAAAAAGATTGAGTCGGTCAAAGAGATAGCAGCGTGTCAGCCTAACAGTCATCACGCTCGAACGAGAGTGACATCTCGCGCGAACGAGATCGTGTGTCGTTCAAATGACTACGCGCAACTTCCCATTGTCGTTCGAACGAGATTGATATCTCGCTTGAACGACCTTGGCGTCGAAATCGAGGTACGTTTACTGCTGAAGCAGTTTTTCACAAAACTTTTCAAAACAAAACTTTCTCTTAATAATAGTTATAAAACCTCTTTAAAAAAAACATTTTTATATAAAATCTTTTTAAAACCTTTTTAAAAATATCCCAACACTCTTAATATGAAATGTAAATGAAACTTTAAAACAGTATCTTACCAAAGTTCATATTGTCGGGCTTGAATGTTGAAGACCACTTGTAATTCGGATTCATCTTTTGTAGATGAAAACTTCTTCAATTATTCGACGACTTGTAGCGGTATACGACATAATTAATTGTGACGGACTTATTAAAAATATGTCCTTACAAATATCCCACTATGTCTATGCCGGTACATACATAAAAATATCCGAATTATCTAATACCAAAATGCCTATACAAATCTACCCTCCCATGAATCCCCAAAACTGAAAAGGTAAAATCTGCAAGTTCTCAAATTTTTCTTCAACATCAAAACTCTCAAAGCTTTTCTCATCAGGGTGTGCAACATCATGATCTTCAATCTTTGTACCTACACACATGAGAAAAAGTAAAAACCTTTGTGACGCATCGAGTTTGAAATGATATAAGAATAAAGCATTAATAAATCAAATCTCCCTCATAATGCAAAAACTCCCCCATAACATGATAATTCTTTCTCCCCCTTTTTATGATGTCCCCAAATAGACAGATAAGAAGAAAAAATCAAAACATGGAGTGTCATGACAAAATCCATAGCAAATAAAGATCAAGCTATGCGCATGCAAAGATATGTCCCAAAAATATCCACAAACTATTTTTGATATTTCAAATTTTTCATACAAAAATAGGATACAAAAAAATCACACCATGGATTTAAACTCAAACAACCAAGTCATGGAAATCGAATGTATGGGTGTGAACACACTCGATAGGTAAATAAACTCAATCAATCATATGTGCACGATGCATATGTGTACCCCTAACGAATGAGCATCAAAAGTATCCTTAGGTGTAAAATTTTATTGAATTTAAATGACATCGTCTTATGCAAATCAACAAATCAAAGTCAAAATGATTTCCACACCAATAACATCCAAAACTATTTAGCGCATTTTCAAGAATTTAAAGGACGTGCAAACCCGTTTTAATTCTCCAACCAAACACCCTCATATATATTTTCTTTTTAGAGGTAATCTAAATTCTCAAACTTTGGAGAATTGGTGCAAAAACCTAAATGGCCCATAATTGGCATGAATTTCTTTTTATTGCCTTTCGAGCTCTTTTAAACCTCTTTGGACCCTGGATAATAAAATTCCTCCATTTTTTAGGTCCAATTTAACGGTGGCTTAGTATTCGCAAAGGCAAAATGAACCTTTCGCAGCCCTTCCCCATTTTCAAACAAAACACACAAACTCACAAAACGGTTTTTATATGCATAATTTCCTTATCAAAATTTATCGCGCTTGGTTCGTTTTAAGGACAGGATTGAAGTGAAAACACCCGACCAACATGTGATAAGACAAGCATAATAATCAAACAAATTCGTGCATATGTGCAATAAAGGAAACATGAGTCAAACATGTAGGAAGTAACACTTAATTACATCTTAATGACTCCAAACATTATAAAGCACACGGATGAATTGACCTATCGTCTCAAAACACTATCAAATAGTCACATGAAAACAATGGAATGATATTGTGACTCAGTCATCCTAAGTATCCATCCATAAACGGTGCAAACAAAATACAAAAATCTTTTTGGATTTTCTGAAAATTTTATCAAAATAAAATCTTTTTCTATTTTTCAAAATTTTTCCTAAAAAAAATAAAACATACAAAAATGATACATACTAGCAATAGGCAAACAATGTCATCATGAAAATCATCATATGCTAGTAAAAAAGTCAAACATCAATCATTAGGTGCGGAGGGGTTTTCCAAAGGCGGTGACAACTTATGAAATACCTCCATCAATTCTTGTGAAGTGCTGATCGCTTAAATAAGATCTGATACCAATTTGAAGAGTGCGACTGTATGATAATTGATTAAATTTATTCGCAAGTTTCCAATTCGGCACACTTATTTAATTAGAGTCTATTTTTAAACCAAATTAATCCAGCTCCTAAACATGCATCTAAAAGTGCGTGTGTCAACCCTTAAATAAATAAATCATGTGACACAAATATTCAGGAAAAATCCCCCAAAGGGGCAAAACCTTTTATTTCACTATAATTTTGTAAGAAAACGGCTTACACGGATTACAATGAAATAAGGTGACATACAAAATACCCGCAGGTGTCGGTTCCGATGTCTCAGTTGGAACTTTCTCTTTCCAAGAGGGCAGCAGTGAAGAAGAAGACGGCTCCTCCACAAGTTACGGCTGGAATTTTTCCTTTCCAGGAGGGCAACAATGAATAAGAAAAACGACTTCTCCACAAGAGTGAACTTTATAAGGACTCCCTCCACAATAGCACGCAACTGTCGATTGTAGAGTTTTCCTCACAAAGAATAAACCAAAGCAAAATATGTTCTTGGGTTCCACAAAACCACTCACATTAAAGTAATTGGGATTTGTTGTGAATTGTAAACAAAACAGAAATTATTTGAACCCTTAAATGAGAGAAGAAAACAATCTGCCAAAAGATGTTATCAAATATATTCTGGGCAGATAAACAAAACCAAATCCCAAAAGAGTTTGGAAAACTCTTCTCTACACAAAAAACGAGGCCTGACATCCCTTTATAAAAAGATTGAGTCGGTCAAAGAGATAGCAGCGTGTCAGCCTAAAAGTCATCTCGCTCGAACGAGAATGACATCTCGCGCGAACGAGATTGCGTGTCGTTCGAACGACTACGCACGACTTCCCATTGTCGTTCGAACGAGATTGATATGTCGCTTGAATGACCTTGGCGTCAAAATCGAGGTACGTTTACTGCTGAAGCAGTTTTTCACAAAACTTTTCAAAACAAAACTTTCTCTTAATAACAGTTATAAAACCTCTTTAAAAAAACATTTTTATATAAAATCTTTTTAAAACCTTTTTAAGAATATCCCAACACTCTTAATATAAAATGTAAATGAAACTTTAAAACAATATCTTACCAAAGTTCATATTGTTGGGCTTGAATGTTGAAGACCACTTGTAATTCGGATTCATCTTTTGTAGATGCAAACTTCTTCAATTCTTCGACGACTTGTAGCGATATACGACATAATTAATTGTGACGGACTTATTAAAAATATGTCCTTACAGTGTGGCCTGATTTTTTAGCGTTAAGCTTCGTCGAATTTCGAGGGCGAAATTCTTTGCTAGTAGGGAAGTATGTAACAACCCGGATTTTTTTTAAATGGGAATTTTTAAATTAATTTTGGAAATCGGAGAAAAATAAAATTTTGGATTTTATAAATTTTATAATTTAAATTGTTGGTTTTTATATTTAAAAAATAAATTTTCAAACAGAATTGGAATCGAAATTCAAATGGAGTTTTAATTGAATTTTTATTATATAGAAAAGTCCTCAAAACATAAAAGTCTCTAAGAGTTCTCAAAACATAAAACTCTCTAAAAAAATATGTAAGAATATTGAACCATCCGATCGAGCTAAAATTTTTTGTGCATTCTTTTAGTCTTCGGCTACTACTCTAAAAAATTTCATCAAATTCAACCGGTCCGATCGTCCGGAATAAATTTTTTAGTGTTTGTATCTGATTAAAACTCTTTTCTTAATCAAACTCTTAATCCTTTATATATCACAACAAATTCGTGGCTTGGTTTTTCCAATCACTTTTTCTCAAAAATTTTAACCAGATGACCTCTCCAAAATTACTCCCTTTCATCTACAAACCATAGCCCCAAACTTATTCACGATTTCAACCTTAGATTAGAAGGCTTATTTGGTGTTCTCTCGAGTTTGGGCTAGAACGAGTTTTGATTGTTTTTTGCGAGAGGAACATGATGGTGCGATCAGATTTAGAGGCTGGATTTATGTGATGATTCATGTGATGATTTTGAGTTATGAGGTTTTACGCAATATGCTCCTTAATCTCGCGAGTATTATTCTCGTTGTTTCTTGTGATTATTGACTCACATTGGAATTGATAAATTCATTTGGAAATTTGGAAATATTTGTTGGAATCTAATTTCGATTCATGTGGTATTATTATTGTGTTGAGCATGTTGTCATAAGATTTTAATATGGCACGGAGGTTGGGCACCCACCAATATTCCTTTTTCCGGATATGCTTAAAAATGCATAGGCGCGGTATGGTGGTGAGTCCTGGTGACCCGGTTAATGTGTTGTTGAGAAAATATATTGATATAATTGCTTATGAGATTCGCTTTTGATTTGAATATTCGTATTCGTATTGTGATGTTTTATTCACCGCTAATATTTGTTGAGCATCTTTCCTGTCGTATTGTGTACTTCCCCACATTTTCTTTTAGTGACAGGTTACGGATTTCGGGGCGCTATGGAGATTGATTTTAGCTAGGATTATTTTGGGAAGATTTTTAATACAAGTTGAGAAGATTGTATTTATTTTTTTGTGTATAGAGCATTGGAAATTTATTTTATTTTCGAGTTAGCTATTGTATGTAATTCGAGAGACTTAGTTGTATTTGTATTTGAAGAGATTGAGATTAGTGGTTTCTCTTTTGTTGTTGTTTGTCTTAGATGCTCTATACCTGGTTATTTGTGGATTAGTATAGTTTTTGTCAATAGTAGCGTTCCGTTCTCTCTCCCGGGGCGGGCGGGGTGTTACACATACCTTATAATGTATAAATTACTTTCTAATGTACCAAAATGGATAAAAGATATCTAAGTTTGATAAAAAAAATATTATTAAAATAATCGAATATTTATTCAAACCTAATTTATAAATTGAAACCGACTTTTTTAAAAACTGGTACATTAAATAATGTACCTACATTATCCTTATGTCCTCACCATAATCTAAAAATATATCCTACTATTACGATCGTTACGTTATTTTAATATCCCATTATTAGGAACATCTCTCTTTTATGTAGTTGTCCGATTACATGGAACTTTACAAAGAGTTGGAGTCCTGATTTGAAGTTCTAGAGTCTACCCACCAGGTTCTCGTAAACTAGACCATAATGTAACACCCCGTATTTTTAAAGCATTTTAAATTACACGTGTGCACGTAATTTAATTAAATCAGGACATAAACTAACTTAAATAAATATTAATTAGAAAATAAAAGGATTAATATCTATGTGTAATTATATTTACTTATGTGAAAAGTAAATGAAAACATGTTTAATTATGCTACATCGTAAGTGAGTAAAAGTGACAGTTTTAACGATATCTCATTCGGGACACACGGATAGAGTCGTGTTGGGAATGAGATGGAAATTAATGTTATATAACTTGAATGGTATTTTGAGTGCATCAATGGTCCAAAATATGTCGAAATAGTCATAAATAGATACATGAGGGTTATAATTAGATTTCGGGGGCTTTTTAGGCTAAACGGGAGTTTTAAAAGGGTATTCCGAACATTTTACATATAAGGTTTGACTTAATTTATGGATTTGGAGTGTTTAGGTTTATATTTAGGTAATGTGGATAGAAGGGGAAGCTATTCAATCATTCAAGAGGCTAGGGTTTTGAGATATGAAAGAAAAGAGAAGAGAGAATGGGAGAAAGGGAGAAAAGTGGAGAAAAAGGGATCCGAGTTGGAGATCAAGTTCATCTGTGTTCAAGATCATTGCCAAGAGAGGAACTCCAAAGGAGAATCTCATAAATTCATCACTCTCAAGGAAAGTATTTAACTTGCTTTAATCTTATTTGTAGTTTAAAATATTCATGTAAAAATTAGTGTAGGAAGAACACAATTTTTGGGTTGGGAGAACCATGTAAAACGGAGTTTTGATTAAAGAAATCATAAAGAGGAATCTTCTAATGATAATATAATAGATCTGATATGATTAGAATGAAAAATATGAGTTCTTGATTGATTTTAAAGATAAAGATTGAATCTCAAATTAAGGTTTTAAACCACGCATTAATCAGGATGTAAATTAGGTAATCTCATGAATTAGATGTTATTCAGGATGAATCGTACGTAGAAACTTGTTAATTTATGACTGGGATTGGTTTGGTAATCATATATTAGGTTTACATGAAGGTTAGAACTCCTAAAGTTGAAGGGGAAAGGGAAATACCATCTTAAGTTCGTCATGGGTCAGTCCAGAAAATCGAACCAGTTCGTTGGGTGAGCGAACCAGTTCGCTCATCGAACCGGTTCGGTCCATCCATCCAACTGGTTCAGTTTCGCTAGCTAGTCTCCCATGCCATTTGTTATTTTTTGTGAACTGTTTAGGGTTCGGCATGGTTTTTGGAGTCCGAAAGATGGAATTTGACTTCTGGAAATATAGAAGGAAGGTAAGAAGTACATTAGGTTAACCGGGTATGAGTTCTGAGTAAGAAATTTCGAGCATAATAGGGTGATCATACTCGAGTAATAATTGTGAAATCGAAAATTGGATTTCAGGAGGGATTAGGCTAAGTGCTTAGGTAGAATAGCATGTTTATCATAAGTACGTGAATACTTAACAAAAATCGGGAAGTCGGGATAGACTCTGGAATTGTGGGCTAGTGCTACGAGAGACATTATGCACGTTATATATATATATATATATATATATATATATATATATATATGTGTGTGTGTGTGTGTGTGTGTGTGTGTGTGTGTGTGTGTGTGTGTGTGTGTGTGTGTGATGGATTTATAGTGAACATACGTTCTCTAGTTATGCTATCATTAAAGGTTACGCGTAGTGGCCAGTCCACCCTGACTTTTGACCAGTAGGTGTTGGGTCGTTTTCTTAGGTTATAGGACTGTTGCATGACAATTGTAGGTGAGTTTTGAATCCGGTTGGGGTAATGTGGTATAGTTTGGATCCACGGATGTATCTCTATAACCGCATCTAGTATGTGTTTACCATTAGGGATCGGTGCTGAGATTTTGAACCGGTGGCCCAGGAGTGGTACGTGACGTACCTAGAGCCTGATAACTTACTAAGGAATGCATCAGGGAGGACATCTCAGGGATGCTATGTATGTATGCGTATAAAATAGTGTTTTATGTATACATGTACTCAAACGAATATGTGAATATTTAATTATAACTATTGTGGAGCTTCGTTGATTATATAACGGTATGAGTATATGTAAGGACATTTTTCACATGTCCGAAATGTTTCATTTATTTATGTCGTACGCCGCTACATTTGGCACGTCTCCTCACGATCTCACATGACGGCCTCTATCCGAATTCCGGGAATCAAGCATGCATTATCTCCACTAATATGTCCCACATCTGCCTCAATGACTTCACGTTCCAAGATTTTAGGGACTTAATGCAAGTGGTACGCAAGGGAAGTCAAAATAGTAAAAAAAAGGCACAATAGGAGAGTTCAAGGGAATTTTCGTAATTTCACATCCATAGTTCGGAGGTCTGGTCAACTAGAAAGTTGAAGAGCTCGCCACAGCGAAGATACTGGAAAAAACGGCACCTCAATCCGAGCTACGGTGAAGGAGTTATGACCTTTTGAAGATAGAGAAAATTCCTTAAAGAATGTTGTTTTTTCTTGTACGCTGGATAGAATTTTAGAGTTTTAAGAACGTGGGACTCTTCATATTTTTTCCTATAAATACCAACTTCGGGGGAGTTGTTTTGAAAGACTTTAGGAGACGAATTTGAGAGTCCAAATACATCTAGTCTTCATATTTTTGAGTCCCAAGACTCATGTTTTGATTCACACATCATTGCCAAACCTTTGTGAATCCTTTTGCAACCCAAGAACACAACTTTGGTTTGTTCAACCCTTGTGGAGGAGACCGTTCTTCTTCTTCATTGCAGCCCTACTGGAAAGGGATAATTCCAGCCGCGACTACAGAATCCGATACCCGAGGGTAATTCTTAGTCAACTTGTATTTTCATTGTATTCCGATTGTAAGCCGTTTTCTTACAAATTATAGTGAAAATAAATGGTTTTGCCCCTGAGGGGGATTTTTCCTTAATTGCATGTGTTTGAATGTTCTTGCGTAGATTATCTATTTATTCAATCACATACTGCTGCATGTTTAGGGTTTGTTTGTGTTAAAAGGGTTTTATATATGGTTTGATCATTTGAACGCGAGCACACACGTTTCTCAAATTGGTATCAGAGCAGGTTACGCTAATCTATCGCGTATTCCTTTTTTTTTTCCGCAAAATTTTTCTAAGATATCAATTTTCTGAAAAAATTGATTTTTGAAAAAGTGCGTGTTCAAATGGAGAAGTCATATTATAAAATGCCTATTTTTGACGGGACAAATTATGCTTATTGGAAAGCCCGTATGAGGTCGGCTTTAAAAGCCATTGATGAACGTGTCTGGATTTTGGTTGAACGAGGGTGGACTCCTCCCACCGTGACTGTTGATAATGTGACCAACTTGAAACCTGACATTTCTTGGTCTGATGAAGAAATTAAATGGTCATCTTTTAATTCTAAGGGTCTAAGTGCTATTTCTGGGTCTGTCACACCTGATGAGTTCAAACGCATAATGACGTGTACCACGTCAAAAGAGGCATGGGATGTTTTACAACTCACCCATGAAGGAACTAATGCTGTGAAAGAGTCTAAGTTGCAAAACTTGACAACTCAATTTGAAACAATCACCATGCATGATTCTGAATGCTTTGATGAATTTTATGCTAGACTTTCTGACATTGTGAATACTAGTTTTAATCTTGGTGAACAAATTCCGAATGCTAGAGTTGTTAAAAAGATTCTTCGTTCTTTGCCTAAGCGTTTTATCCCTGAAGTCACTGTGCTAAATTCTATGGGTAATTTAAATACGCTAAAATTGGAAGAACTTGTAGGAGATTTGCAAACTTATGAAATTGATATGTTCCCTAAAAATGCTAAATCTAAAGATAAGGGAATTGCTCTTAAAGCCCAAGAGAGAAGGAGTGAGGGGTCAGCTAGAAAGAGGGTAGAGTCATCTAGAAAGAGAGAGACTGACACGTCAGATTCTGAGTGCGATTTTGACTTAGATGATTTGGCTCTTTTCGCAAAAAAATTCAAGAGGATTCTCAAATTTAAGAAAAATGGCAATTTTAAAGATAAAAAGAAATTTGAGAAAAATAAGTTTGAAAAGAAAAATGAAAAAGTTTCCAAAAATCCTCCTCTGAAAGAAAGTGAGAGATGTTTTGAGTGTGATGGTAGGGGTCATAGAGCTTTTGAGTGTGCCAATCGTCTGAATAGAGAGAAAGGGAAAGCTGTTCTTAATGCTACCCTTAGTGACGACAGTGAGGTCGAGACGGTGGATTCTGGAGATGAGTCACCGCATGAGTGTAACTTCACCGCATTCATGGCCAGCTAAGTGAGCACTCCTAGTTCTCCTCATGACGTTGAGGATGATGCTTCACAAGGACACCTCGACAGTGAGAGCGATGTGAGTGAGGGGGAGGATGACACAAGTGAGAGCGAGAGTGATATACAACGCGCCTACGCTGAGTTATATTCTGAGTCTTTTAAAACTAAAAAGCGTAACAAAGCGTTAGTTCTTAAGATCACTTGCCTAGAGGAAGATTTAAAGAAAGCGAGAGAAAGAGAGTTCTCCACCTGCACCGCCCTGAGAGAGAGAGAGTCTACATGTGTCGAGAATGAGAATTTGTTTAGAGAGAGAGAGTACTCTAGATAAAGAGAGAGGGGAATTGATCAAGCAAGTGGCTAGTCTTACGAGTCAGCTCCATTCCTCCGTGGAGACTCGGAAGAAACTTGAAGCCCTTGTTGCCCAGCTGACTCATGATCTTGAGAAAGCACGGGAAGTCAAGGTACAAATCGAGGACAGATCTGGGAAGATGGGAAAGATGCTCCTCGGCCCCGCTTTAGGTTTTGGTGATCGTCAAGGAATTGGATATGATGGTGCCTCCACGTCCCAAATTGCACCTGGACCAGTTCCTGAGTTTACTACAACTCCTTATGGTCACCGTAAAAAACCTCGAAGGAGAGTTCGACCTAGAAAAGCAAACCGAGGTCCGCCTTTGACAGTGCTCTTTTGTACTTATTGCAAAAGAAAAGGCCACCTTAGGGAAACTTGCTATAGCATGGGTCGGACACGACGTACTACTGCTCCACCACGTCATACTGATGAGTTTTCTAGTCTGAGAGAGCGAGTTGAGTTCTTATCTGCCACGACTCAGAGTTTAATGGAAGAATTCCGACGGATGTCTTTGCCGTTAGTGAATGCTTCTCACATTCCAGCTAAAATCAACAACAACAAAGGCAAACAAAAGGTCACCTCGACTTGGGTACCTAAGAAAGATAAAAAGGCTTTTGTTGTTCATGTTGCTCTCAAAGCACATAATACCTCTCAATGGTATTTTGATAGTGGGTGCTCCAGACACATGACAGGTGATGCCTCATTTTTTACTACTCTTGAGGATTATCAAGATGGCAGAGTCACCTTTGGAGATGGGAGTAAGTCTAGCATTATAGGACGAGGTACTATCGAGTTACCTGGTTTTCCTAAGCTAGAAAATGTTTTGTACGTCAAAGGTTTGAAAGCAAACCTTCTCAGCATTAGCCAGCTGTGCGACACTAACTTTGCAGTAAAGTTTGACCGGGACGCGTGTAAAGTATACAATCAAGCCGGTAAACTTTTGATGCAAGGGGTGAGGACCGAGGATAATTGCTATGGGACTGAGCCCACATCCTCACTTGTCTGCAACAGCGCCACGATCACTCCTATGGATCTGTGGCACCAACGTCTAGGTCATGTGAACGTTAGAGATCTCAATCGTTTATCTAAAAAGGACCTAGTACGTGGCTTACCATCTCTTGGAAAGTCAACTTCGACCGTTTGTGGACCCTGTCAGTTGGGAAAACAAATCCGTAGTCCTCATAGGAAGTTACATTCCATTACCACCTCTCGTGTTCTAGAGTTGATTCACATGGATCTTATGGGTCCCACTCGTACTGAGAGTCTAGGTGGGAAGAGGTACATCCTCGTGATGGTAGATGATTTCTCCAGATACTCCATTGTAGGTTTTCTGAGAGAGAAATTCGATGCTGTAGATTTCTTAACGACCAAGTGCCGTGTCCTGCAAAATCAACACGGTGTCACTATTAACAGAATACGTAGTGACAACGGCACTGAATTTAAGGAAGCAAAGGTGGATTTGTACTGTGATAGCCTTGGGATCAAACATGAGTTTTCTGCTGTGAGAACTCCTCTGCAAAATGGGATTGTTGAGAGAAAGAATAGAACGATCCAAGAGATGGCTAGATCTATGCTTCTAGGTCGTAAATTTTCTAGGAGATTTTGGGCAGAGGCAGTGTCTACTGCATGCCACACGGTGAATAGGGTGTATCTGCGTCCACACACACTTCACACTCCTTATGAGTTGTGGACTGGCAAAAAGCCCAACCTGGCAATTTCCGTGTCTTTGGGAGTAAATGCTACATCCTACGGGATAGAGAGCAATTAGGAAAGTTCGACTCCCGAAGCGACGAGGGAATATTTCTAGGATATTCATCGAATAGCAGAGCGTACCGGGTTTTTAACCTGAAGAGCTCTAAGATTATGGAATCAATAAACGTCACCGTGCAAGATGACGAACCTCCGACGGTTATTGATCCTAACCTTCAGTGTGAGGATGAGGATTGTTCTGACAGTGATTTACCTGTTCCTCTCTCACACTCTGTGGACCCTACTCCTGTGTTAGGGGACACACCTGCTTGGGTTCGCAAGAGTCATGACCCTTCTGCCATTATTGGTGATCCCACTCTAGGGGTCAAGACTCGTGCTCAGCTAGAGAACGTTGTTAGCCATCTTTGCTACACGTCCAAAGTCGAGCCCAGGAACCATAAAGAAGCACTCAAGGATGAACACTGGATATCTGTTATGCAGGATGAGTTGCTTCAGTTTAAAAAGAATGATGTCTGGGAACTTGTCCCCCGACCTAGTGAGATTAATGTGATAGGTACCCGGTGGATTTTTAAGAACAAAATGGATGAAAATGGTACCATAATCCGAAATAAGGCTAGGTTGGTCGCTCAAGGCTACACACAGATAGAGGGTGTAGACTTTGGGGAGACATTTGCTCCTGTTGCGAGGCTTGAGTCCGTCCGTCTTCTGCTCGCCATCGCATG
This sequence comes from Sambucus nigra, assembly GCA_949130495.1. Classification (NCBI taxonomy): domain Eukaryota; kingdom Viridiplantae; phylum Streptophyta; class Magnoliopsida; order Dipsacales; family Adoxaceae; genus Sambucus; species Sambucus nigra. The sequence goes on along the minus strand of OX422216.1, from coordinate 563,438,929 downwards.
TCATCTGCGCTTCAAGGTGTATCAGATGGATGTCAAGAGTGCCTTTTTGAATGGCATTCTACAGGAGGAGGTTTATGTGGAACAACCAAAAGGATTTGAAGACCCTCAGCACCCTGAGCACGTCTACTATCTGAGGAAATCCTTGTATGGTTTGAAGCAAGCACCCCGTGCTTGGTACGAGAGGCTTACTTCCTATCTCTTAGCTCGTGGCTTCAAGAGAGGGGGAGTAGATATGACGTTGTTTGTCAGGAGAGATGACGGTGCTATTTTGGTTGCCCAGGTCTATGTGGACGACATAGTCTTTGGATCCACATGCTCCCAGCATGCTCACCACTTTGAGGAGGAGATGAAAAGTGAGTTTGAGATGAGCATGGTTGGTGAGCTTACATTCTTCCTTGGTCTCCAGGTTCGTCAGCTAGAGGATGGGATGTTCATCTCCCAATCCAAGTATGCTAGAGACCTAGTGAAGAAATTTGGTTTAGACTCCGCTAAGCATGCACGTACACCTATGAGTACCACTACCAAGCTTAGTAAGGACACTTCAGGCAAGGACGTAGAGCAAACCTTATATCGGAGTATGATAGGTAGTCTCCTCTACTTGACTGCCAGTCGTCCCGACATCGCCTTTAGTGTTGGAGTCTGTGCGCGTTATCAGGCATCCCCAAAAGAGTCACATTTACTTGCTCTAAAACGTATTATTAAATACGTAAGTGGGACTCTCTCATACGGGATTTGGTATTCCTTTGATACCGATGACCGTCTGTCCGCCTACTCGGATGCCGATTGGGCTGGGGATGTAGATGGATGTAGGAGCACTTCTGGTGGGTGTTTCTATTTTGGTTCTGCTCTTGTCTCCTGGCTGAGCAAGAAGCAAAATTCCATCTCTTTGTCCACTGCGGAGGCTGAGTACATAGCCGCCGGGAGTTGTTGCACACAACTCTTGTGGATGAAGCAAATGCTGGAGGATTATGGGATATCACAGGACACCATGACCATTTCCTGTGATAACACGAGCGCGATACACATATCCCGCAATCCAGTTCAGCATTCGCGCACAAAACACATCAGGATACGTGAGCACTTTATTCGTCAGTTAGCTGAAGAGAAAGTCGTATCCCTGAGTTTTGTTCCTACCCACCGTCAGTTAGCCGATATTTTCACAAAACATTTAGATGCCCTTAGATTTGAGAGTCTTAGGAAATCTTTAGGGATTTGCACAGTTGACTGAGGGGTTGGTCTATGTCTAGAATAGGATGCTTCTTCATGTTCATATCATATGCTTCCTATTGCTAGTCTGTTTTATATGTACCATTACTTTGTTGTACAGCTTTGTTTTATTCCTTTTGCTTTTTATATTTCTTTTGAAAAAAATACAAAAAGATTTTCCTTTAAGAAAAATTTTGAGAAAAGCACAAAAAGATTTTATTTTTCCAAATTTTTGAAAAAATCTAAAAAGATTTTTGTATTTTGCTTCTTTTATGGATGAGCATGTAAGATAGCCAAGTCACAACTTCATTCCATTTATCCATGTGACTGTTTGATAGAGATTTGAGAGGCTACATCATTTCATCCATGTGCTTTACATTGATTGGAGTCTTTGAGATGTAATTAGTGATATCTTCCTACATGTTTGACTCCTATATCCTTTATTGCACACATGCACGGCTATATTTGATTATTGCACTTGTCTATCTCATGTTGGCTTGCGTGTTTTCATCTCAATCATGTCTATACAATGTACAATATGCGATAAAACTTGACAATATTGGAATGCATGTAAAAACTGTTTTGGTGAGACTGTGTGTTTTTGTATAACGGGGAGGGGCTGCGAAAGGTAATCATCTATCCTTTGCGCAAAAGCCACCGTTAAAAAGGACCTAAAAAATGGAGGAATTTTAATATCCGAGGTCCAAAGAGGTTAAAAGAGCCCGAAAAAATTTAAAGGCAATAAAAAGCAATTCATGCCAAATATGGGCCACTTAGGTTTCACCATCAATTCTCCAAAGTTTGAGAATTTAGAATGCCTCTATTCAATACAATATCTGAGGGAGTTTGGTTGGAGAATCTAAACGGGTTTGCACTTCCTTGAAAGTCCTGTAAAAGCATAAAATCATTTTGGACGTTATTGGTGTGAAAATCATTTTGAGCTTTGATTTGTTGATTTGATTGAGTCAATATCTTATACTGTCACTCTTTTACACCAAAGGAAGCATTTGAGTTCATTCGCTAGGAATATCCAATATTCATCGTGCACATATGTCATGTTTGTATGCATTGATTTTCCTATCGAATTTGATCACACCACTTCATTTACGCTATCATTGACTTGGTTGCTTTCTGTTTATTCATGGTGTGTTTTTATCCTAGTGATACCCCGCACTTGCTTATTTGATTTATTTCTCTAATTTGTCCATTTGGGGACATCATAAAAAGGGGGAGAAAGAATTATCATATTATGGGGGAGTTTGAATTCTGGGGGAGTTTTTGAGATGTTGCTTATATTTTTATCATATATTGATATCCATGTTATCTCATTTCAAACTCGATATGTCACGTGGTATTTGCTTTGTCTCATGTGTGTAGGTATGAAGATTGCAGATCTATATGTTGCACACCCTAATGAGAAAAGTTTTGAGATTCCTGAAGAATTAAAGAACAAACGATGAAGACTATTCATTTGTACCTTTTCTTGTTTTGGGTTCATGGGAGGGTAGATTTGTATAGGCAATTTCATATTTGATAATTCGGATTTTTTATGTATGTACCGGCATAGACATAGGGGGAGATTTGTAAGGACATTTTTCACATGTCCGAAATGTTTCATTTATTTATGTCGTACGCCGCTACATTTGGCACGTCTCCTCACGATCTCACATGACGGCCTCTATCCGAATTCCGAGAATCAAGCATGCATTATCTCCACTAATATGTCCCACATCTGCCTCAATGACTTCACGTTCCAAGATTTTAGGGACTTAATGCAAGTGGTACGCAAGGGAAGTCAAAACAGTAAAAAAAAGGCACAATAGGAGAGTTCAAGGGCATTTTCGTAATTTCACATCCATAGTTCGGAGGTCTGGTCAACTAGAAAGTTGAAGAGCTCACTGTAACGAAGATACTGGAAAAAACGGCACTTCAATCCGAGCTACGGTGAAGGAGTTATGACCTTTTGAAGATAGAGAAAATTCCTTAAAGAATGTTGTTTTTTTTGTACGCTGGATAGAATTTTAGAGTTTTAAGAACGTGGGACTCTTCATATTTTTTCCTATAAATACCAACTTTGGGGGAGTTGTTTTGCAAGACTTTAGGAGACGAATTTGAGAGTCCAAATACATCTAGTCTTCATATTTTTGAGTCCCAAGACTCATGTTTTGATTCACACATCATTGCCTGAATCCTTTTGCAACCCAAGAACACAACTTTGGTTTGTTCAACCCTTGTGGAGGAGACCGTTCTTCTTCTTCATTGCAGCCCTACTGGAAAGGGATAATTCCAGCCGCGACTACAGAATTCGATACCCGAGGGTAATTCTTAGTCAACTTGTATTTTCATTGTAATCCGATTGTAAGCCGTTTTCTTACAAATTATAGTGAAAATAAATGGTTTTGCCCCTGAGGGGGATTTTTCCTTAATTGCATGTGTTTGAATGTTCTTGCGTAGATTATCTATTTATTCAATCACATACTGCTGCATGTTTAGGGTTTGTTTGTGTTAAAAGGGTTTTATATATGGTTTGATCATTTGAACGCGAGCACACACGTTTCTCGGTATAATTGATAAATACTATGTTATAACTTACGTGATTGCTATGTGATAAGCAAAGTAAAGTAAAATACGAGTATTTTGGCCATAGGTTTAACATATTGGAGTATGTTAAGGAAGGATACACTAGCTAAGCAGGGTAGAATAAATAGGTAATAAAAATACATGCGTTTGGTGTGCACTATAGAACATGAGTGAGGATAATCTCATGTGAGTGCGACACTAGATGAACATGAATAATTTTTTATGTATATTTATTAATGCATTTAAATACTTGCAAATGCTTTTAAAATGTTTTGGGAACTGACCGAGATTAGAAATATTTTCAAAATCTTTTAGATGCTCAGTCACAAGGACACCAGGGTTAGTTTGTCATTCTAGTTAGACGATGTTGCAGCAATTGTGGATGCATATAAGATTTGCTTAGCTGACTCTTTTCATTCTGTCTAGTTAGGATGATTATTGTATTCTTTCGTGCATGTAGCTTTTATTATCATTCTTTGTTATGTTCTTTCATCTATCACTTGGATAATTGTACTTGGGTTTTACCGAGAGTAATCCGGTTATTTATTTAATTATGTTATCATATTATGTTCGATTGTTATGAATGTTTATCTTATATGGTTGAATGGTTTAACAAAGCATGTTAATAAATTTTAAAATTTGGCACTTGACTTAATAAGTTATTAGTAATTAATTTTGGCAGTGATATTAAGAATGAACCATATTGAGATTCCTATTTTATTTTAGGAGAGGATTGACCACCCGTTATTAGAATAAGTGAGGTGTCACGCATAAATCATGTATTTACTTTTTATGAGATAAACTTTTACCATGTCCTTTATCTTATTAATCTAGAAAAAATGGACAGCATTTCCATTAAAGGTGTAACTACATACAGTGAAAACGCCTGCCTTTTGACTTTTTAACTATTACCGAGGAATATGAACTTCCTTAACCCCAAATCGTTGTACTTGAGACTTATCCTTATTACTCCACCTCCTTTATGGGAAATAAGTAAAGCTCTTCTTAACAACTAACACCATCCATTGGTAACTGATAATGTGTAACACCCCATATTTTTAATGCATTTTAAATATTGAATTAATTAAATTAAATATGGGAAAAATAATTGATAATCAATTCGGATTAAATAAATATTAACTAGTGAGATAAGGGTTAGTGTTTATTGACGAGAATTATATTTAATATTACTGAGAGAATAAAGTAATATATAATTATGGATATGATTGTGAAATTAGAAGAATTGTCGCGAGTGAGAAATACGATAATTACGGTAATTAAGTTGGAACGCGCGTGTTAGTCGTGTCGGGACTAATTTAATGAAATTGAAAGCTAGATTATTTTTAAGTAATCCAAATGGTCATTTCGAGTGCACCAACGTGTCCGTAAGGGTCTAGATATTCAGAAAAGTCTACCCGGTGATTTAGTTTAGGTCCCGGGGCAATTTTCGGCCAAATCAGCACCCCGGGAGGGCATTTTAGTAATTTCTATTTTGGGGGTTTAATTACCTACGAAATTGGAAGAGGTAATATATCTAATACGTAAGGGAATTTAGGGTTTTCATTCAAAAAATCTAAGGGAGAGTCACAGAGGAAGAAGGAAAGACAATTCTAGGAGTCTAAGGCCAAGAACTACCATCTTGCACCACCGAGACCACCACCGCATAGATCGGAGGACGAGGAACGCAATCATACCAACTACACCAAGGGATCATACCTTACTTCGAGAGGTAAGTGTTTAAATATTGTTTAATTAGAGAAATAATATAACCCATGTTAGTGTAGGTTAAAATTGATTATGAAACATATGTGAAGTTGATGAAATTAGAGAAATTTTATCATAATTGAAGACTGGAAATTATGTAGGATTGATTCCCCGTGATAGGGAGACGATTACCCACGAAATTTGATTTAAATTGATGAGCAGATCTGACTTTTATGGAAGTTATTGAAGAAGATGACAACCTAGGGTTCATCATGATTATCCTTGAATTAAACCCAAATAAATTGATGTCTTTGATGAAATTGTGACCTGTAATCATTAGAACTTGTTTATATATTTTAGTGTAGCATTTGGTAACGTTGAATTGGCATTTGGGACGATTAGAATTAATATTTAGAGTTAGAAATGATGAAACCCATAAGAACATAAGTTCAGATTTTCCCAGACCTTTAGGGAAGAATCGATTCGGTCGAAGCCGAATCGATTCGACTGTCCAGTTTTGCCCAGTTTTCTCCTTTGATTAATTATAGTTTGAAATTCATTTAGAATTTATTCATGGGAATTATTTTAAATTACTTGGGCATATGTGAGAGGACCAGTAGGCCTAGGTTGGGTATTAGTCTTTATCTCATAATGGTGTATTTAAGATGAACGTAATTGGGTTAACGTGAGAGGATTACCTAATTTGAAGATTTATTCGAGTTATGGGAATTTTGAGGAAAACGATGATTAAGACCAGTGGGACATATAGAGTTACCTACTGACATTATGGGTGGAATAAGGGGTACACTTTGAGTGGTGAGGAATACTCGAGAGCGTACGATAAAGAGTGAAACTGGCATCCAAGTAAACGTAGGATATTCGGGATAATATTATACTACGTATGAGAATTATGAAATGGGACGTGAGTATACCCATATCTGTGTTATGAATATATATATACATATATATATATATATATATATATATATATATATATATATATATATATATATATATATATATATATATATATATATATATATATATACGTGAGACGAATAGCTATTATATAATTGATTTATTCTATGTATGGCATACCTACGCTGCTTGTTATCGCAGGAGGTTGTGAAGGCGACAGTCTTATCATGAGGAGACTTCGGGGGGATTTAGACTTGTGCCTCAGAACATCGGACTTAGGTTGAATTGTCATTTGTGTGAACAATGGTATTGAACGATCATTTGGGCGTAACCCAAAGGCTTAGGATTATATTCGCCTCTAATATGTGTGAATGGTATTATACGGTTCATGAGTGATTTCAAATCGGTAGTCCTTAATGAGTACGAGATGTACCAGGACTCGATAGAAGAGTATGCATGCACCGCAGCTAAGTCTAGGGGTGCCATATTAGTATATGTGATACCCCATCTAATTAAATACCGGGTAGCTACTCCTTTATTAAATTAATACAGAATATCAAATTGGTTCAGTTGTAGCATCACTGTCGAAAACATTTAATTTATTACTAGCCACCTAATATTTAAAAATAGAGATGCCAAATTTTACTAATTAAATTAACATAATCCAAGTAATTAAGTCAACAACCATTATCCTCATAAACAATCTCAAATGAATAATAAACGAAATGAAATAACTGAGTCTGGAGTAAACACTCCAATATAATACCAGAGTAAAAATAAAGTCCCGATACATGAGTCTGAATAAATAAACCAACATCTGAAATAAAACTAAAAGTCTGAGAATGTTATCTCTAAATGGAAATAGGCGACATGCCCTAACTGATGAGTAACCCTGAGTTGAATCAAGTACAAAATCTGAAGGCGTCTAATACCGAAAACCTGTAACTTCCACAGCAACTACAACAATGGAACTCCAATGCTTGGCGTCCCTGTGGTTGGGCACCTAAAAGGCTTTACAAGAAAAATAGATTTGAAAGCAAACGGGTCAGGGCCCGAGGTGAAAACAGTTTAAAAATATAGCAAGTGGTTAAATTAAAATATTAAATAGCACATATAATAAACATGTTAGTTGCGTACTCTCACATGAGTTTTTCGCCTCTCAACTAATGTGCACGCCTAACGTAGACCCTTAACCCATCCTAGTTATGTCGCTAGCTAACTACTCTGCACCACTCATGCGTTCTCATTCTAACATAGGGTATCTACTCGTAACACCCAAATAAAACATATTCATAACCCATATTCACGTTCATTAAATGACTTATCTCAAGTGTTAACTAAATTCTCACATTCTTAGTCCATTACAATATCTTAGTTATTCACATCTACTAAGCAACACAACAGAATTATCACAAGTATATGTATATGCACCACTATAATATCTCATATACAAATCAGGCACCCCACAAGGATAGAACCTAGGATGCCCTCATACTCTGCTATCGAATCCCGGTACATCACGCCCGTGAGGATAACAAGTTCCGAATCACTCAGGAACCGTTTCAATAAAAATCACACATAGTGGAGGCGAACATAGTTCACATACCCATGGGTCACGCACATACCTACGCTCCCAAGGTCAGCAGACTTATCCATTCAACGATAAGCCCTTCCAAGTCCTATGTTCTGAGGTATCAATCTAAAGTCCCCTCGAAGGTCACGTCGAGACCAGATTATCCTCTTACGAACGACCTCCCGTAATAGCAAGTATGGTAGGTATGTTATACACACAATAATCCATATACCAGAAAATCACACAACCAGTATATATATATACATACAATTTCAATATAGGTATGATCCTCCCCTATATATTAAGTCTCACCCACAATATTTACGTTCCGGATATTCTACGTAATATTTATTTAACACGACAAGTCTCGTCATACGGATTCGGGTACCTATACCTATCCCGAGTGAATACTAGGTCTCCCATTTGTTCCTAACGTTATCTCAGCAAATATAAAATCTCTCTGCTAGTGTTCATACCCTTACATTATCTTTCATTCCGCTTTCAGTCCCAAATCGAAAGATTTCAAACCGTCCTCACTCGGCAACTGCTCATAATTATAACGTTCAATCCCATAAGTTATAAAAATTTTCGGGGAATAACTAAGACCCTACTGACCTTAACTAAGTCCCACAATATTATATTAATCACCCTAAGAATCAATATGGTCTTTGGAATTTTCATTAAACCTAAAAGGGAAACAATTGCCAAAAATCAGGAGAGGTCGGTCGATCGAAGAAAATGATCGATTGATCGATCGACATTCTTGGATCGATCGATCAACATTCTTGGATCGATCGATCGATCAAGCAGGTTTCTGCCCAAATTTATCTTAAACAGTTACGGGTTTTACCATTTTTACACCCCCAAATCCTCCATTACAACGTCCCAATCTCCCAAGAAAGTTTACTAATCATTAAGCCAACATATATACACCAGTTCTAACGTTCAAGAATCATTAAACTATAGTATAACATCATTTTCATGGATCAAAAGTCATCAATTTCACTACAACCCTAATTATTCACTACTTCTTCCATAATCATCATAATCCTCAATTAAATTTCGTGATTCTTAACCCTTAATTTATAATTTCATTCGTCAAACATTTCCAAAATCACCACTACATGTTAACCTACCCCAAATCAATTATTAAGTCTGCAATTTCGTATTTTTGCCATTATTCATAAATTGACATCAAACCTAAACTATCACGTAAAGTATATGCCATAAATTATTGTAAGATAAATCACTTGCCTGAAATAGAGATTCTGATCCAATGAAGTAGATGGTATGGGGATGATCCTTGCTTTCCGATCTACCCGGTGGTGGTGACGGTGGTGCAAAAGACTCTAAGTGGTGGTTATGGCCATGGAAAACCCTTAGAACTTCTCCTCTCTTCTTCTCTAACTACCATGATGCTTTTTGGTTGTGAAAACCCTAAGGCACTCAAGTGTTGGCTAATAATATCACTCTAAAATTCGTTGGTCCTTATTCACCAAAAATAGGAATGACTAAAATACCCTCCCGGGTTGCCGGTTAGGCCTAAAAATGCCCCGGGACCCAAACTAAACCCTCGGCTAGTGTTTTCTGACTATCTCGACCCTTTCGGATACGTTGGTGCACTCAAAATGATCATACAGATGACATAAAAATAAAATACTTTTAAATCCATTAAATTGGATCCTGACACGACTAACATGTGCGTCCCAACTAAATTACCAAAACTACCGTAGTTTCAACTCACGACAAGTTTAATAAATTCAATAATCACATATTACCATAATCACTCAGCAATATTAAAAATTATCATAATAGTTAAATACTAACTCTCGTCTCGCTAGTTATTTAAATCCGAATTAATTTCCAATTAATTATCCCAAATTAATTTAATTAATCCCATAATTAAAAGCAATTAAAAGAAATTTCATTTAATTAATCTCATAATTAAAAGTCATAAAATTACGGGGTATTACATACTTCCCCCCTAATAACAAAATTTCGTCCCAAAATTCGAAAAAATAGGCATACCTGGAAATATTAGGTATCCTCCAGTACTCAAAACAAAATACGAAGAAAAGCTCAATCACTACAGCACTCGCTTCACAACAATCTTGTTGAACACTCTTGACACTTTATCAGTTATAGGGTTACACCTCAATAAATGCACCTCACATTGTGATCTTACTAAACAACATTCGAATAAGAATACCCTACACAATGCTCTTACTAAACAACATTTAATAATAATGGTTTGTGGGAAATACGGGTTATTACTGTGAGTGATAGTTAGAAAGTGGATGTCTACATTATAGTTAAAGGACGACGATAACTAGGATGGTTTAGAGGTACGTTAGGGGTGCACAATGGTTGAGAGGTAAGAATCTCGAGTGGGTGTTCGAAAAACTAAAATGTGTATTATATTTGCTTTAGTGCATTTTAAATACTTGCTAAACGGTTTTAAAATATTTTACACTCGGGCTCTGACCCGTCTCTTACAAAATCTCTTTTTTCTTGTGAAAATAAATTTAGGTGTCCATCCACAAGGGCCCCAAGCTTAAACAGTTATATCTTTTGACACACTACAGCTATTGTGGGAGTTGTAGGTCCTCGTATTTAGACGCCTGCATATCTATGATTTCAGTTCTTTGATTTAGGCTCCTCAGTTAGGTAATGTGTCTTCCATTCGTATTTCATTTATGCCAGAGAGACTTGTACTCATTTCACTTCAAGATTTCAGTTTCAATTAGATTTAGTACCATTACGATTGATGGTTTGGCCTTTATTTAACTGGGACGATTATTCCAATTTTATTCTATTCAGTTAGACTGTGTTTTATTCATTATTTATATATGCATGAGAATGGTGAATATGTTAAATGGTTTAAATTAAGAAACATTTTTAAATGGTTAAAATGTTTTGACACTAGCTTAATTAATTATTAGGTGATTAAAAAAGAATATTTTTTTCGACAGTGATGCTAAGAATGAACCAATCAGACATTCTGTTTAAATTTTATAAAGGACTGACCACTCGGTATTCAACTGGGCGGGGTGTCACCAGTGGTATCAGAGCATCAGATTCTAGAGTCTTTTAGGACTTGTATGGCTTTTTATGCTTTCAGCTTAGCATTCTTTGATATAGAGCCCTATTATTAGGATTGTTGCATTCCTGATTATGTGATTACGTCTTAAGGTTTTTTAGATTTAAATAATTGTGGACTTATAAATCCTTTTTCATTTCAGATGCCTCCCAGACGTGCACTGAGGGCCATAAATGCCCAACCCGAGCCACAACCAGCTCAGACTCAGGGTACAATGAATGCTGCGAAGATTGCTTCCATCGTTGCTCAGACAGTTAATGTAGCACTAGAAGTGGTTCAGCAGGCCCCACCATAGGAACAAGCAGTGGGGCCAACACCAATACATGCGTTCCCTTCTGCTTGGGAGTGAATCGGAGATGCCTTCGAGAAGGCACGTCCCCCAGAGTTCCAGGGGAGTTCATATGTGGTTGTGGCGAGCCAATGAAAGAAAGATATCCAGCAACACTTGAGGATGTATGAGTGCACGGAGGTGCAGAGGCAGATACTAGCTAGTTTTAAGCTAGTTGGAGTTGCATTACAGTGGTGGGAGTCCATTACTACCATAGAGGAGCATGATGTTTTGACGATTCAGGACTTCTGGGTGAGGTTTGACCGCAAATATTTCCCTTACGCCATCCAGACTGAGATAAGGTGGAAATTATTGGACCTCACCAAGGAGGGTAAGACGGCAGTAGAATATGAGGAGGAGTTTACTAAACTAGTAAACCTGGTACCAGCTGAGGTGACTACTGAATAAAAAAAGATTCAGATGTTTATGGATGGCCTGAACTGGAGGATTCAACAGCATCTTCTAGGTAACCTCTCTTTGCAGTCTTATACCGATGTACTCAATGTTGCGTTACTACACTACCAGGATCACTACTTCCATGCTAAGGGGAGCAAGCAAGGAGGTGAGTCCATCCATCAGGGCAGTATAAGTGGGGGTACTGCTAGTGGGGCACCGGCAGCTCAGAGTCAGCAGAGGCAGAGTGAGAAGGGTTCCCATCAGGGGGATTATGCTAAGAAGATTAGATCAGGGGCTTTCGTCATGGACAGGAAAGTTTTAGGTATGGACACCAGGGTCAGAAGGTCCAAGGGAAAGGTAGAAACGGCCAGTAGGGCCGAGGCCAATAGGTAAGAGAGGAGGTAACTATGCAGGTAGATGTTTCACTTATGGAAAGATTAACCACAAACGATTTGATTGCCCTGACAAGGGGAAGTATCCTCAACAGCAGGGTCTTGACCAGAAGCCCCAGATAACAATCTTCCCAGTCATTTTGCCAGCATGAACGCCAGTTCTATCTTTTCCTGCCATCCCAGTAGCCCCGATTCAGTAGGGACAGATACAGTATAGGCGTGTTTACAATGTTCACCGGGTAGCAGCTCTATAGGCTCTACCCGTAGTAGAGGGAATATTTTCTATCCACGGGTCTATGGGGCATATCTTATTTGACACGAGGTCCTCACACTCTTTCATATCCATTATATTTGCACGAGTCACGGGGTTGTTAGACACGACCGACGGTACAGTGACTTGTGTAGACTCGCCATTGGGTAATGGGTCGATGTGAGAGTGCGCCTTATGTTCAAGCAAAGAAATTTATTTAATTAAACCTAGTTTTCAATTAAATCCTAAACATACATCTACATGTGATTGAAGATAATATTAATCATGCAAGAACATTCAATCACAAACAAACAATTGAGGAAAAATCCCCCAAAGGGGCAAGACCTTTTTATTTTTACTATAATTTGTAAAGTTTGGTTTACACGGATTACAATGAAAATACAAGCAGTGACAAACGAAATACCCGCAGGTGTCGGTTCTGATGTCATCGGTTGGAAGATCCCCCAAGAGCTCTAGCAGGTCAGTAATGGAAAATAGACGAATTCTCCATAAGGTTACTCCAAAAGAGTAAATCATTCTCCTTTAGGGTTTAAAGGATTCACATAAACGATTGAAACTTATTTGTGAATCAAAGAGGGTATTTTGGCTTGACAAATGGTGAAGACTTGGTAAATTAGGTCTGATAAAAAGTTCCCTTCAAAGTCTTAAAATAATTCATTCCCGTTCGTGGAATTTATAGGAACTAAAAGAAAATCGTGCGCCTGATTTTTCTGAACCGTTGGATCGATCCGAAAATGATGAGCGGATCGGTCCAGTATTTCGGATCAAATTGTTTTCTTTAAAAAACGAATCGATCAGGTAAAATGCAAATAGATAGTAAGTTCAAGCCATCGAATCGATCCGGTTACTTCAAAAAATGGATCGATCCGGTTACCAATTTATGCAGTTGACAACTTATGACCTGGATAGAATCACGAACACTATCACAAACCCATGACTGGTGAAACGGGACACGACGCATGATGTTGATGATGATGGGAATGAGTATCACAGAATTCGGATTGAGGATTCGAACGAAGATCGTGCTGAGACAAGCCAACTGTAGCGGTATATGATAAATTACTTGTGATCTAGGATACTTAAGAAAATCCTAGATCTACCCCAGACATTTATAAAACATGTCCTTACACAATGATTTTCTTTATATGCCGGGGTGTAGGTATAGTGGTTGGGACTTATTTTTCCAGTCGATATGCTTATTTTAGACTTGTCCAAGTATAACGCTATTATTGGAATGGATTGGCTAGTCGCGTATAGGGCCATGATCGATTGCTTTAGTAGGAGTATTGTTTTCACCATCCCTAGTTAGGAGATGTTTATAGTGGTGATGCCTCTTCCCGGGAGAGGATCGTCTACTCACTTATTTTATATAGAGGAGGAGACCTCTACGGGAGTTGTGATTCCTCTTGATTCGATTCTTATTTTTCATGAGTACGCCGATACATTTCATGATATACCGGGACTACTGTAGAGTAGAGTGATAGATTTTATAATAGATTTTATGCATGGAACTCGGCCGATAGCCGTGCATCTTATCGTATGGTTCTGGTGGAGATGAGGGAATTACGAGACCAGATTGTGCAGCTATTGAGACAGGGCTTCATCCGCAGGAGCACCTCACCTTGGGGTGCCCCAATTCCATTTGTGAAAAAAATAGGAATGGATCCTTGCGATTATGCGTGGATTATTGGAGTTGAATAAAATCACGATACGAAATAAGTATCCGTTACTTCCCATCTATGACTTATTTGACCAATTGAAAGGATCCGCCTACTTCTCGGAGATAGACTTGAGATCGGGATACCATAAGTTATGAATCAGGGAGCAGGACGTGTATAAGACTATCTTTTTGACGAGATGTGAGTCCTATGAGTTTCGGGTTATGCCGTTTTGGCTAACCAATGCACCGGCGGTATTTATGGATGTAATGAACAGGGTGTTCAGAGAGTTCCTGGATCAGTTCATCATTATCTTCATAGATGACATCCTGATTTATTCCCAAGCCGAGGAGGAGCATGCCAAGCATTTGCATCAAGTTCTACAGACACTACGTGAGCATCAGCTGTATACTAAGTATGAGAAATGTGGGTTTTGGCTCAAGGAGGTTCAGTTTTTGGGGCATTTCATTTTTGAGTTGGGGATATTAGTGGACCCGAGCAAAGTGTCAGCGGTGAGGGAGTGGGGACAACCCACGACACCGACAGAGGTGTGTAGCTTTTTGGGGTTAGACGGGTATTATAGACGGTTCATTCTAAGGGTGTCGTATTAGTATATATATATATATATATATATATATATATATATATATATACTTGTGATATTAACTATTGTGTGAACTTTATAGATAAGTACGGTGACAAATTTTTTAGTAACTTAAGTATGTGAACACTTAAACTTGTTGTGAAACTTTTATGTGGAATAATAAATGTATGGACGTTTAATAATAATAGTTTGTGGGAAATACGGGTTATTACTACGAGTGATAGTTATAAAGTGGATGTCTACGTTATAGTTAAAGGATAACGATAACTAGGATGGTTTAGAGGTATGTTAGGCATGCACAATAGTTGAGGGGTGCGAATCTCAAGTAAGTTTCGAAAAACTAACATATGTATTATATTAGCTTTGCTGCAATGTAAATACTTGTTAAACTGTTTTAAAATATTTTACACTCAGGCTCTACCCTTCTCTTGCAAAATTTCTTTTTCTTGTGAAATTAGTTTTAGGTGTCCAGCCACAGGGGCGTCAAGTTTAGACAGTTGGATCTTTTGACTCACTGCAGCTATTGTGGGAGTTGCAAGTCCTCGTATTTAGATACCTCCATATCTATGATTTCAGTTCCTTAATATAGGCTCCTCAGTTAGGGCATGTGTCTCCCATTCTTATTTCATTTATGTTCGAGAGACTTGTTCTCATTTCACTTCAGTATTTCAGTTTCAGTTGGATTTAGTATCATTACGATTGATGGTTTGGACTTTATTTAACTCGAACGATTATTCTAGTTTCATTATATTTAGTTAGATGATGTTTATTCATTATTTATTTATTCATGAGAATGGTGAATGTGTTAAATGGTTTAAATTAAGTAGCATTTTTAAATGGTTAAAATGTTTTGACACTAGCTTAAATAATTATTAGGTGATTAATAAAGAATATTATTTTTCGACAGCGATGCTAAGGATGAACCAACTGAACATTCTATTTTAAATTTTATAAAGGTCTGATCACCCGGTATTTAATTTGGTGGGGTGTCACATAATGCTCACTCCCGAATTAAGAACTGGATTCGAGTTTCCCCACTATATCTAATTCAAAGAATCCTTTGTTCAACTAATGATGAAAATAATTTTAAGAACACGATTCTTGTTAAGCCTCGTAAACCAACATTGGTGTTGATATCCTTTAAAGATTAAAATGCTCATATAGAACTTCTCGATGGGGTAACCAAATATATCTAACACTTAAATTAAAATAAATACCATAAATTTAAAATTACTATGAATCCGTGATCAATTCCCTCTTATGGGGAGGAAAGTCCAATACTAACACAAGAAATTAATCACAATTTTAAAATGTAGATGGGAATCTTGGTTTAATTAATTTTTTTATCCCCTTAAGTCAGAACAATGTTCAATTAAATTTCCAGTCCTTGAAATTTATTTCCAGTTAAAACTTTAAGACTAAAACTAGTGAATCAAAGTTGAATTCATTTTAAAAACCATAGAATCATCATTGAAAAAATTAATTTTCATTTTAAACGTGAGAATTAATTCAATAAGATTTAAAGTGGCGTCCTTACACCACCAATAAAAAACTGATGATGTTGGCTATTCAATTATATATAAAACATTTCTGTATTTTTTGAAGAATATAATTGAAAGACGAAAATATGTCTAGTTCAGGGTGAAATTATTTAAGAGTCTCGAGAATCCTGAATGTCGTGATTAAATCCATTCGATTGGAGAGGGGGCAGATCATAACTGACACGAGGAAGTAATCACATCATATTCTCAAAACACCAATAGAGACCGCGGGATTTATGTGAAAACCCCTCTCCCACTTATTATTTTAAACTTGAACGTATTTTGAAAAATAATTCATTTAATTCTAATTCCCCAAATTAAATCCTTGGTAATCTCAATTTACTTATACAAATTAAATTTTTCGCTCTCACTATTTTAATTTTTCATAAGTAAAACTATTTTTCAATTAAAATAGAACCCAAATTTATACATTTAAATTAATTACTTGATTAAATTCAATTTAGAAAAGAACAAATGAAAACATGACTTAAGATAGAAAAATCATAATAAAACATAATAATATACAATCACAAATCAAATATGAATCAAAGTCCCTAATTAAACATGACTTAGAGTTCCTCTTAAAGTAAAACTCTTGTAAGATAAAAAATCTCGCTTGAAGTAGACTTCCTTCTGAACAAGAATCTTCGAAGTAAACTTCTATATAACCTAGAGTTATTCATGCACTTGAAATTCTATAAATAATCCATTCTATTCAGTGAAGAGTCGGAACGAAGAACAAATGCGAAAATTGGTCCAAAACAGCACCAACCAAAATAATTTACAGCACACTACTAGGGTTAGATCAATCCAACTTGGAACCCAATCAATCCGATCCAAGGCCGGATCAGTACGATGGGACTTCGGATCGATCCGAATATAAACTCATATTCCTCATCTTGGGTTCACCATTAGCATGAAAAATAGTCATTACTTCCACCAAACTCCATGAAACTTTATCCACTCCCATAACCCATGTAAATACACGATTTTAACTAATAAAAACTATTACATCCCCTAATAATATCCTTCATATACATTGATTAAAGAAATATTAAAAATAACCAAAGTATTACAACCAAATCGAATCTGTGAAAAAAAAATAACTACAAATAAATCACCGTATGATCCATTCACGTAAAATAATATTCATATGACCATGATGGAGGGGATATACATTAAAATCTCTGCAAAACCATGTTAGTACGATACCATACATAAAAATTTATATTTCCTACAACATGCAAAACTAAGGTTTCAAGTTCGACAATATGGGACTTTCCAAAACATAATCAATTTAAATCGGGGCTTTGATACCATTTCTTGGGGAAACAGGATTGACATTGAATGCGGAAAAAATCAGCCTAAAGAAATTCAATTGATCATGCAATGAAAAGTAAAAACAATAACTAGATTTAAAGCATAAAACTAGGATTTTGAAATACAATATTATTGCGGATCTTATTGTGATCCATATGAGAAGAAATATATTGATGAAGATGATGATCGTGTTATCTTCCTAAGTTTTCCAAAAACCTTACTTAAATCACCAGAACGTCTCGAATCTTCTTGTATATTATTAACCCAAAGTAAGCCTTGTGTGAGGTCACTCTTGGAGATAAAACTTTGGTGAAATATGAGATAAGACACTTTATCTCTCCTCACCCGTTCACAAAATTTGCATAATATTTTTCCTCTCCCTCTCTAACCATCCATAATGGATCATTACCCTAAAACTCTATCTTACACAAATATATATATAGGTATAAGTCATGGGCTTGGGCTTTCATAGACTTCTAGAACCACTTCTTGGGCAATGGATTGTACTAGGGCCCAAGACAAATAATTAAATGAGCTTCCAAATATATACTTGAAAATTCCAAATTACATTCCAGTAATGTATTTTCTTTATTTAATTAATTATGATTAATTTCACTAAATTAGCGAGACTGCACTCCAATTTAATCATCTCTAAATCACTCAGAATAAATAGGTCTTATGACGCCCCGATTTCGGGGGTCAATTGACGAAGCCTTTTATACATTGATTTTTTTTAAGACAATCTTCATTTTAAAATAAAATCTTTCTTTCACATTTTTGTCATAAAATTCATTAGGTTTAATTACTTGGATATAGCGATGCTGATTGGGGAGCTTACAATACTACAAGAAGATCAGTAACAGGATATTGTGTATTCATTGGCAATACACTTGTCTCGTGGAAGACTAAGAAGCAAAATACCGTGTCAAGATCCTCAGCAGAAGCTGGATACAGAGCTATGGCAGCCATCACGTGCAAGTTAACTTGGATAAGGTTTCTTCTCAAGGACCTGAGGCTAAACTTATCTGTTCCAGATAGACTAGACTGTGATAATCAAGCTGCACTTCACATTGCAGCAAATCCGGTGTTTGATGAACACACAAAACACATAGAAATGGACTGTCGTGTAGGACGAGAGAAGATACAAAAAGGGTTCCTTAAAATAGCTTTCACCTCTTCACAGACACAAGTAGCAGACATGTCTACAAAGCCTCTTGGAAAGGGAATTTTCTGAACGCACCTAAACAAGTTGGGTATTACTAATATCCATTCTACAACTTGAGGAGGAGTGTTGAGATTTGAATTAGTCAAAATCTCCTATTATGCAGAAAGATTTAGCTCCAGATTTTGTGCTACTTTAGTTTAATATAGATGTTGATTTTTTGGTTAGTCTGTTGGGATATGGCTATATATATAAGCCCTATACGTGTTATGATAAGAACTAAATAAGAAACAAATCTTTCTTCAGATTTTTGTTTCATTCCCATCACAAAATTAACATAGGGGTTAATTTCTCAAACCACTTAAAAGAGTGATTTCTCCAAGAGTAAACAGAAAAAATCTGTACATGAGAGTATTATTAGTATTCCACAAGGTTATGGACTACAAATGATATTTGATATAATTAATAGGTACCTATTTCCCACCATAAGTAATCATCTTCAGAACGAAAACTTTTGGGGATACTGAATGTCCTTAATCTGTTAGGTTAATGGGAGAGGCTGACCTAAGTTTAGTTCCATTGGAATGTGATCCTTAGAGTCGGAAAGTCATCTCTACAACTCTTTTATTATGAAGTTCCTTAAGTCCTTATTTTGACCTAACCCTCCAAATGAGGCTCGTTATGGGGAACATCACGTCGATAACCTTGAGGGCGTGCACCCACACGATCTTCTACTAAAACAACATGATACTTTTGATGGACAGCATTCGGGATTCTGGATAGAGAAACCTTTACTGTTATTAGGAGATAGTATGTTCTTGGAGAACTAATCCTCCACATGCATTGTGAGTAAACCCATGGCCCTCTGTTCCAGCATTCAATTACCTTTGCAACTAATTATTCTCATAAACATATATTTAGACTCACCATTGTATTGATGTAGAGGAACCTAATATATGTTGATCAAATGAGCTCTAGGGCTCTTGACTAAAGACTCTTTAAAGGGAGAATCGCTATGATTTCGATTGTGCATACTATAACTTGTTCAATGGCCTGAACATCCCCTATATCAAGCATCATCAAAGGATCATTTGATTTATAATTTGATCATTTAGTCGCAAATGAAATAAATAATGTGGACTCATAGTTATAGATTTGTCAAACTTCAAGGTTAGGATCATAAGGAGATATCCCACAAACACACCAGGTTATAAGGGAATTAGATTCACAACTTATATTGCCCAATATGTCATTGAGCATAAAATAGTAATGCAAATAAATACAAGATATATGTGGTTGAGCAAGTCGTCGTTGTATACATCACAGAGAAGAAGATAAAGATGATGTATATTAATAAAAAGGACATGTACGCTAAACTTTTTAGCTAAGAGTCACATCTTAGGTTACAATGGGGTATTTGAGGCCCTCCTCATAATGGGGAGACTCTTATTTTTACAAAGAGTCAATTACAGTTGAGAAAATTTGTAGATGTTATATCTTCCCCAACTTTTATCGAGTCCTCCGCTATAATGTTGATCATGTGCAGTGTCTGAGTCTTTTATGAAGTAGTTTCTTAGTTAGATGCTTATTCCTGGATATTTATCGATAATCTAAGGATCAGTTTTGACCTAATAAATGTTAGTCAACTACTAACAAAGTGTGTCTACACTTAGTCGGTGGTAGATTTTGATAAGGGTGGAAATGGAATCTGAGTCCCGTATGTGTGTGTGTGTGTGTGTGTGTATGTCTCTCTCTCTCTCTCTCTCTCTCTCTCTCTCTCTCTCTCTCTCTCTATATATATATATATATATATATATATATATATATATATATATATATATATATATATAGAGAGAGAGAGAGAGAGAGGTTGGATCGTATACGGACCTAGTTTATGGACCGAGTTTACGGACTGCTACCGTCCAAGAATTATCTAGGGACTGTTTTGTCTATTTAGGACCACCTTTTGGGACCGCGATGTCTTTTAACTTCTTCTAAGTTATAAGGAATACCAATTTTTACCCCAATGATTTCTAAGGTCTTTTAAGCCTATTTTAACGCTTAATTAATCTGGAAGTCTAAGTGTGGAAGTTTCAGGGCTACTCCTACTTCTCAAGCTTCTTCCGTCACTATCGTACTGGAGTTCTGAATAGCGGGGATTATCTATATAAATAATTTCTTCAGGGAGTCTAAAAACTGAAAGAGGTTTTGATGGAAAATATTCTACTCTTAAATACCTTATTCGGTATCGTGGGTTTATCTGTCTAGTTTCTTTATATATTTGATTAACAATATCAATTATATCGTTATCTATAAATTCATGTAAATTATTATCACCATAAGATGACAAAAATCTACGGTATGTTCTAGGGGCAGCTGTCTCTACGTTTTTAAGGAGAGGGCGGATTCCTCCGGCTCTAATTAAAGTAGCCTTTGTTTCAGCTAACCATTTACGTCTAATAAATTTTAATACGTCTATACTGTCTTCAAGTATCCTAGTGTATTCTTGATATTTTTCAGGTCTTGATAGTTCTTCTGCAAAATCTTCAGTTCTTAATTTTTGTCTAAAGAGATCTCGGATCCCTGTTCTAATTATATCTATTCTAGGTACTTCTCTTCCTAACCACTCAATGATCTGGTCTATGTATTTAAAAGTACCACCTGCATATACTAAAGCAGATTCTATAAGTTCTTTATCTTTAGGGTCTGTAAGAGTCCAATCTTGAATTTCTCTAGTTAAGTCTAAGCTTGTTTAATTAACAAATTCTAAAAAGTCTTTAGTGATTTGTAAGCTCATATAAGATTCTTTTTTTTTAAATAATATGTAAAAAATAGTTAAGGGTTTGGTTCGAGTTATACCTTCCTTCTGGTCTACAATATCTTTATCTTCTTCCCTTCGTCTCTTCAGCCTTGTTACTATTCTTTTCCGGTCTTGGCCTCCTATAACTATCTCTTTATGTGTCGCACCTCAATCCACTATTTTGGCGATTGACCCATTTCCTGCATGTACGCCTTCACGCCTAACGCCCACCTGGCTAACGGCTCACGGCTAATCGGCACCTGATGGTGGTTCATCAGTATAACACCTTGTGTGCTACACCAGAGGTTCCACACAATAGTCCTCTATGAACAGAAAGTTGGAGACAATTTGGAAAATAATAACAACTCAACATAAGAGATTTCTGGAAAAGAAAATACTTTTATTGCATGGCATAAGTAAATACAACTCTCCCGTCTCCCCTAACTATGAGAGGTTTACTCACTCATATACATATTACTTACTAAAAGCATACTCTCTCTCTAATACTGGAAGTCTAGCAATCTCTCACTCTCTAACTCCTGATTCCTAAAACACAAATGGACGCTCCCTTTTATAGATCAAGGGCACTACAAAATGACCGGTAACCGGCTACCAAAAGTAATCCGGTTGAAAGCATATAATTATTAAAGAAACATTTTCTTTGGAATCTTATCAGCTGGGTCTACAAGCTTTTAACGTCTTTTGATAATTTGGGGAGCCTTTTTTTGAAAATAAAGGCCAGCTGATGGGGCGTGCCAAGTCTTCATCACGAGTCTTGTCTTTTTGTAATAATGCAAGAGAATCAAACAAAGTCTTCATCTTTTTTTATCAGTCTGGTGGTCCATGTGGGGTAGGCATCTTTATGGAAAGCAGAGTCTAAGCAAGTGAGTCTTCTGTCTTCAATAATTCTTCTACTATTGAGGGGCCCCTTGTTGTATCTGTGTCTTCTTCTTTCTTGTCTTGGTTTGGTAAGGCATTATTGAAAAATTCATCAATGAGGCCTACCGTTCTAAGGCTAGCTAGCAAAGCTATCTCTACCATTTCTTTGGATTCCTTCTTGAGCCTTCCATTGAATGGCTCATCAGCTTGGATTATCAGGTCTTCTTTGTGGTAGGCGGTGTACCACCTGTCTTCTCCTGTCAATAACTCCATAATTTCTATGGTCTCCATGGCATGAGCGATTTGGAGTTTGGACTTATCAACAATCAATTCTTTAGTCTCGTCTTCTGATAAAATCTCCACGTCTTCTAATATATAACTGGAAAATCTAATAAGTCTAAATCCTTCAACTCTCATTCCTCTACAGGAACTTGGAGCAATCTGGTAGATTCTAGCAAATAGAGGAAGAAAGTCTTCTACCTTCTTAACACACTCATGGACTATTTTCCCAAGAGCAATAGAGTCTTCAATATCTTTTATATAGATGAGACCAATGAACCCGTGGTCTGCAAGAGTTATATGAGTCATTTCTGATTTTCCAAAAAGATATATTTTTGGAACGTCTTTGAAGAAACCTTTAATTATTAAGGCATCTCCATTTATTTCTGATAATAACATATTAAAATGATCAATAATGTTACTAGATTCTTTTTTAAAGTCTTCTGTTAATGGGAGATTATTATGACCAAATGGTATAACAATCTTAGTCTTAAAAGTCTTTTTCTGATAACAGAAATCAGTAGGTCTAATTTTAGAGGATTCTCCAAAAGTCTGAGCATAAGTCTGAATCTGAGGTCTAGGTATAGCAGTACCACTGAGTTGGGTAACTGCAAGTCTTTGAGTCCTCATAAATCTGGCATTGGCTACCAAATTTTGTTTGAACTCAATCCAAAGTCTATTCTTGACATTCCACCATATAGCGTCTATGAGAGTATTTTCATCTTCTGAAAATTCTCGTCTAAATTTGACCAAGTCTGGATATCTTTGATTAGGTCTATATTGAGGAAAATACATTTTCCCAATGAGTCTATTTTGAGAAATAATCTCTTGTCTAGATTTTCCAGGGGAAACTAAGATATCATCAAAGTTCTCTAGGATTGGTCTTTCTTGAGAGTCTCGAATATGAGTCTGTCTTTGCGTTACACCAGCATTTGGTCTTACGCGTCTAAGATAGTCTTCAACGTCTTCCTTGTTCCATCTATTTGTTCCAGAGGAACTCATGTCTTCTAGGTCTTCTGTATGCAACATAAAACATGAAATCATATTAGTGTTAGCAAACATTGACTCTCTTGATATAATGTCTGGAATGGTATTTTTACTTCCCTTAATATGTATAACAGAGAAGTCATAACCATTAAGCAATTATTTCAATCTAATTAGTCTATTAGTTCTTGATTTGGACAAGTCTAAATCTCT
Source organism: Sambucus nigra (assembly GCA_949130495.1). Classification (NCBI taxonomy): domain Eukaryota; kingdom Viridiplantae; phylum Streptophyta; class Magnoliopsida; order Dipsacales; family Adoxaceae; genus Sambucus; species Sambucus nigra. Next base: position 563,415,021 of record OX422216.1, on the reverse strand, counting down.
GAATTTATTGCATAAGAAGAGTCAGTATAAACACTAAAATGTTTAGGTCTAAGAAACAACATATATTTTTCTATTGCCCTTACTATGGCTAAAACTTCTTTTTCATGGGCAGTGTATCTTGTTTCTGGGTCTGTAAAGGTTTCAGAACTATGTCTACAAAGTTTCTTCTTTTTTGTCTGATGATCAATGGCAAAGTATACTGCTCCCCATTGTTTATCAGAGGCATCTGTTTCTACTATAAACTGGTCTTTTGCATTAGGCAGTTCAAGTAAAGGAATGTTCTTGACTGCATCTTTAATTTGTCTTATTACTTCAAAATCATCTTTAGTCCAATAAAAGGGATTGGTTTTGTTTGTTCCTTTTAATTTGGATGTTAAGCTTTGTCTTTTTGAAGCAAGGTCTTTAATAAAGTCTGCAGCACAATTAAGCAATCCTAAAAATGATTGTGATTGTTTTCTATCTTTGAGTTGGTCTGGAAACTCAAGAATCTTCTTAGTTATGTGTTCTGCCAAGGATAATTTTTCTTTATTAATATGCATTCCCACAAAGTCTATCCCAATCTGAAATAATTGCATTTTCCTTTCGGAGATAACAATACCATGTTTGTCTAATTCTAAAATAATCTTTTTAAGATGGTTTACATGCTCTGTCTCAGTCTTACTTGCTACAAGAATATCATCTATGTAAACAAGGAAAAATTCTGAATAAGGTCTAAATATATTATCCATTCTTCTTTGGAAAACTTGAGGAGCATTCAAGTATCCAAATGGCATTACTAGCCATTCGTATTTTCCTTGGGGCACACTAAAGGTTGTCCAAGTAATACTGTCTGGATGCATCTTAATTTGCCAGAAGCCTGATTTGTAATCAAACTTACTGAATATAATTCTATCTTTAATTAAATTAATCAAATAATTTTTGTCTGGTATCTTATAAGAATCAAATTCACAATTCTTATTTAATTGTCTATAGTCTATAACCATGCGTCTTTTTCCTCTTTTACGTTCAGATTCATTTTGAACATAGAAGGCTAAACTATTATGTCTACTTTTACTTTCTCTAATAATGCCTAACTTAAGCATTTCATCTATGTCTTTCTTGAATTCTTCCCTATCCTCTTGTGAGTATCCTTTCTTGTAGGTTCCACCATTAATAGTGGCGTCTGGGTTAATAGGGATGATTTAACAATAGCTTTGGTCTTTATCCCACTTAGCTATGGGATTTTCTCCTAAAGTAGGCTCAGCTAGTTGCCTAATCTTTTATTTTTCTACTTCTATATCCATTTTCTTCTGTTTGGATATAGCTTGAACCTGTAATAAGGTCTGCTGGGCTTGATCTAAAATGTCTTGCTGTATAAGCGCTATTTGCTTATAACACTTTTGGTTTGGACACTTACACTCTTTTTGTAAGGGTTTAGTAATTTCTAAGGCTTCTTGTTGGGTTGTAGGTCTAGGTCCACCATGCTCAGCTGAAGAACTTTGATGTTTAATGGGTCTATAATTTGGTTTGACCTGCATATGGTCAAAGGCAGTCTTATGATCTCTATTAGAGGGGCTTTAATATTAAATTCCTCTTTATCACTGATTAATATCTTATCGTTATACTAATTATAAGGATGATATTTACTAATAAAGTCTTGTCCTAAAATAATATTTCCTGTGAAACTAGGACGAGGGTCCATTATCCAAAACCGATGATTAACGATTTTGTTGGTCTGATTTTCTAATTTAAAATAAATAGGAATAGTCTGGAAATATAAGGTAAATGGATCTCCATTAGCTACTTTACCATAGATTTCTTGAGTACTTTCTAGAAAGTAGTCTTCAGGGAAGGCATTAGCCTTGCAAATACTCTGAGAGCACCCTGTATCTATAAAAGCTGAAAGTCTTTTAGGATAGTCTTTATGTTGAACAAATAATTCTACAAAACAAGCATGTGGTTTAGTAAAAATTCCTAAATTGTTCTTTTCTAAAATAGATATTCCTTTCTGAGGTTTATCTAAAGGTATTTGGTCTTCTGAACTACTATCAGAATGGTATTCTAAATCATAGGAAATTCCCTTTCCTTTGAAGTCTTCATTTTCTTGCAATCTTTTGGCTATATTTCTATCAATATCTTGATAATATGTTTTAATGTCTAAGTCTATTTGAGCGTCATACTGGCTAGTATAAATTGCTCTAAATCTAGTTCTCCAACAGTCTTCATGGTAGTGTAATTGACAAACAATACAAACCATAAATAATTATGTTTCTATAGTCTCACAGCACTCTACGCATATAAAGTCTTTTTTTGCAATATTTCATTTCAAATGTGCAATAATGTCTTTCATCAAAGTAACATCTAGGTATATAGGTTAGTAACTCAGGATTACTAACTGTCCATCTTTTCTTTAAAAAGGGGCTTAATATACATTTATACCAGCTTCTTAAAATTCTATATATTCATTATCTAAATCGTCTTGATTAGTCTGCATCATATATAAGTCTAGAGTATCCTGAGAGTCTTCATACTCATCCGTATCACTATTATAGTCTTTCGAGTCACTATCTGTATATGCACTATAGATACTAGTATTATCATCGTCTTCTATGTCTGATATTTCTATAGCGCATAGGATATCTAATTCTTCTTTATTTGCATAGTCTAATATTGTATTAATAATGTTAATACTTTCTTTATCTTTCTTATTAGGGCAGTCTTTAGCAAAGTGTTCTTCTTTGCTGCAAGTCCAAACATTCTTTGGTGGCAGTCTTGAATTGGGCTATATCTTTTTCTTTCCTATAATTAGGAACCTTCTTATGCTTACTAGTATTCTTCTTAAAGTATCTTCTTTGGTTAAATCTATTTTTCTTAGTCTTAGGATTCTTTTCCCGAAAGGTAGTAGATTGTCTAAATTTATACTTCTTTGGCAATCCTAAAGGTCTAGTCTTAAACTTCCTATGTTTCCATTCTAATTTCTTTTTGAATTTCTTAGATTCACTTCCACATCCCCATTGGATTGGAGCGATGTGTAACACCCCGTATTTTTGTGCATTTAATATTTAATTAATTCGAGAATTTTAAATTACTTGTGTGTTGTAATTTTAATTGAATTAATTATGGCAATATATATATTTAAATATTAATCGGGGAGTGAATGGTTAATGTTTAGGGAAATTTATTTATTAAGTGAATAGTAATAATTTAATTACGTCGTTCCGGGTATTAATGACGGGGTATGCATTTATCACAGCCGGAAGTCGGTATAGACTAAATTGGGTGTGAAATAAGGATTTTTATAAATTAATTCGGATGTCAATTCTGACTGCGCGGTTGAGTCCGGATGGGTCGAGATAGTCAGAAAAGAGTACCCGGGGGTAGTAATTGGGTCTCGGGGTATTTTTGGGCATAGTCGGGCCCACACGGAGTGAGTTGGGCCACTTTAATTAAGCCCATTAGGTGAAAAACGGGATGAAGGGTTTTTAACCTAATGGGGAGATTAGGAAAAGGAGCAGCCAACATTATTCTAACCTAGGGTTTGAGAGGGAGATTGGGGGAAAACAATCAAAAGGCAAATTGGAGGTTATTGGAGCCAAATTAAGGAATGTCGACGACGGATCAGACCCTACGAACAATTCCAGGCAAGTGGCTAACTATTTTTACTTCTAAATTGTGATATCCAATTCATATTTTAGTGATGTGCATACTAAAATTCGTTTTGGGTGTAAATGGGTACAAAATGGGGTTTTTGTTTATGGGACACTTGAATGAGATTCAAAGTAAGATTTAGATAGGTGATTGATATCTGAATATGTATATATGATTTGAATGAGAAATCCAGAACATAAAAGAGTAGAAATTAAATCTGGAAATTGGATTGTAAAACAGATAATTGAATTGTTGTGGAGAAAGACCCATTTCGAAAATCATGAGATAAGTAGATAAAATGATTATCCTAAGGTCCCTTGATGTGTAGGATGTGGAATAACTATGTTTATGTGGTGGGATAATGTGATTTGAGGTTTAGACTTTGGATTAAAAACCTTAATTTTCGTTAATGGTGAAATTCAGCAAGGAAGGAGAGCTGGAACGAAGGGATCGATCGATCGATCGGGGGGCATCGATCGATCGACGATGGTTAATTCTGGGCAGTTCGGCCTGTGTGTGAGATAAGGGGGAAATTAATTATATATTAATTTTCATACATTAATTAGTGTTATATAATTATGAAATACATATTCCTAGTAATTACGGGGAATAGTAATTGGGACTAGGAGCAATTTATGTGGGGAAACTCTATGGAGGAAATTGAGGGATGTTATTCCAAAATAGGGAGATACGGATCAAGTGAGTGAGTCCGGGTATATTGGCTAAGCGACGCCAAGGTAGGGAATTAAGGTTGGAGATAAACTAATTAATTTAGAGTCGGAATATAGACTCGGGAACATATTAAGTTACGGGCCAAGTGAGCGAGTTCGGGTAAAATGGTTGTGCGACACCAAGTATTAAATTAATTAATGAGCAATTAATTAAAGTAGAGTCGGACTATAGACTCGGGAAAGTGGTAAATTAATTAATGTGCAATTAATTAGCTAGAGTTGGGCTGTAGGCTCGGGAAGGAAATAAATTAATTAGTGTGTAAATTAATTTAAATAGAGTCGTACCACAGACTCGGATTGGTATTAAATTGATAATTGTGCTAATTATATAATTAGAGTCGGATTGTAGACTCGGGAAGGTATTAAATTAATAGGTGGGTAATTAATTTAATTAGAGTCGGATGGTAGACTCAGGGAGGTAATAAGTTAATTTAGGTGATATTAAATTAAATAAGGGTCGAGGTATAGACTCGGGCTATTATTATAGAAATTAATTGGGTGAAATTAATTAAATGAAAGTCGGACCATAGACTTGGATTGGTATTAATTAATTAAGTGTGTAAATTAATTAACACAGAGTCGGACCATAGACTCGGGGAAAGTATTACATTAATTAATGTGGGAATTAATTAAATTAGAGTCAGACCATAGACTCGGGATAATAATAACATAAGTGAGAAAACTTATTTGGTCGAGTCAGGCGAGAGACTCGGGATTTCAGGCTAGTGTTACGGGTTATGAGTACACGGTAAAGCCGGGGTTTATTTTATATATATATACGGTGTAGTGATAGTATATATATATATATATATATATATGTGTATATATTGTGTGTGCTACTAAATATCAGTGATTAGATATTTATTAAATTATATTCCCTAGTGCTATCAAGGGAGGTTGCGCGATGTGGGTGAATCCCCTATCTTGAGGAGTAGGGTGAGTATATCCCCAGGTCATAGCGTCCGTTATATGGGTGAGGGGCTTATCTCACTTTCAGGGAAGGAATATGACCGCCTCCACTTCGTTTTGTTTTGAACCAGGTTGGTGAGCGAATCCAACTTGGGTAACTAGGTAAAGTGAGCACACCTAGTGAGATGGCACTTGAGAGGGAATCATCCAGTGAGGATATACTCGGAAGGATGGGTACACGTATTATATATGTGTGGATGTTTTAGTAAGATACATATAATATGATAGTGAATATTATATGTAGGTAATAATACAGTGTGTGATGTATTTATTTTATATAACTCGGGTTACAGTTATATGCTGTTAATTAATGAGAAATTAATTAAGTCAAACATTTTTGGGAATAATACAGTGTGTGATATATTTAATTGATATATGTTACGGTTATAGGCTATTAATTAAGAAGGAATTAAATAAGTTGATTAGTGAGATAACTTATAATTCGGAAATAATAATACTAGGGTTAGAGTAGTATGGCAAGGGGAGGTTACACCAGGACTAGTTGGACGGGGTAGTACAACTAGGTGGGGTTAAGGTAACCGTTAGGTGTGCACATTAGTGGAGGGGTGAGAATGTCCACAAGAGAGTGCGACACTAACTTTAATATGTAGAGCATTCATGCATTTTAAATTACTGCAGTTAATTCACTTGCTAAATATTTTCAAAATGTTTTGGGTTCTAACCCCTTGCTATAAAACTATTTTCCAAAACCTTTTAGGTGTCCAGCCACAGGGACGCCAGGAATGATATTCTATTCCAGGGACACGGAGCTGCGAAATATGTGGATGCTAGCAGGAGTTTGGATTAGACGCATCATTCAGTCATTCCTAGAGTAGGAATCTTGTATTAGTCTCAGTTTTATTTAGGGCTTGTCGCCCAGACTTCTCGGTACAGTTTTCAGGTGTATTTCATTCAGGTGTTGAATTATTGTATTGGATTATTTATTTGGTGGCCGGTGATTTATTCGGCAAGTTGTGTATATACGATTCAGTTTATTTTCATTCAGTTGTGTGAATGGTTTATATTTTTATTCCGCATGTATTGTTTTGTTTAATTAAAAAGTTAAAATTGGCACCAGTTTTTGGAATACTAGGTGGTTAGTAAGTTTTAAAAAGTTTTCGACAGTGATGCTAAGGATGATCCAACTGGGATTCCTGTTTTAATTTGGTATAGGACTGATCACCCGGTATTTTATTAGGCGGGGTGTCACAGATGGTATCAGAGCATCAGGTTCTAGTGTCCTTAGGATCTGTGCGGCTTTTCACGTTTCTGCTTGACAATCTTTGATATAGAGCCCTATTATAGGATTGTTGTATTCTCATACGTATGCGTATATACGTTCTTCTGCGAAATTCTTATTTGAGAGTGAACTCATACAATTCGATTCTCATTCCAGATGACGCCCAGGAGGGAGAGAACAGTTAGGGCAGCAGGGGGAGATGAGACGGGGGAGGTTCGTTAGGAGCAAGAGCTACCACAGCAACGACCATAGATGATTTTGGCAGCATAGGTCACTGAAAGAGTGGCACAGGCAGTTGGAGCAACGGTAGTCACAACGGCAAGGTACTTTCCACGGGATCCGCCACAAGTGTTAGTGGCGCCGGATGTTCAGACTCACGCGGGGTCGTCGGGATGGAAACAAGAAAGAGAGGTTATTTTAGCCGGAACCCACCAGAGTTGCGAGGGGGTTCAGGTGTAGTACTAGCGTGTCAAGGAAGAGAGGTATCCAGCGCCACCTACGCATAGGAGATTGCGATAGGGTGCGGAAGTAAATGCTAACCACTTTTAGTTGGTGGGAGCGATACTACAGTGGTGGGAGTTGATCACCACAGTTGAGGAAAGGAACACACTAGCTACTGCAGAGTTTTGGGTGCGGTTCGACTGCAAGTATTTTTCCTTCAGCGGTTGAGACCGAAATGAGGAGAAAATTTTGTGAGGTGACTCAAAGGGGAGACCGTTCGGTGACCGATTACGAGGGAGAATTCACTCGTTGGCAAATTTTGTACCGGATGAGGTAAGCGAGGAAAAGAGAAAGAAAGCAAAGTTTATGGATGGGTTAGTCTGGAGAATCAGACAACATCTAATTGATAATTCCGCATTAGTAGATTATACTGATGTCGTTAACGCAACACTCCGGCACTGTTGGGAATATCGCTTCCACGCGAAAGGAAGCGGGAAGGGAGTGGGGATTAACCAGTCGGGTGAGGCAGAAGGGAATAATACCAGTGGGGTATCCCAGCAGCAGACTGGGGGAGATCAGGGGCAGGATTTCCGGCAGGGAAATCATGCCAAACGATCTAGAACTGGAGGCTATCGGCAAGATGGCCAGGAATTCGAACAAGGTTGGCATGGAAGGGATCAGTGGCAGGGTGAACATATTAGAAAGTGTTTAGTTTGGGTGAAAAGCGAGACACATGAAGAGATATTGCCTTAAGCGAGGCAGGGGTCAACTACAGGACGAGGTCCTGGATGTACAGCCACTAAAGCAAATCACGGGTGCATTCGGGCAGGGAGAAGCTGCTCTGAAAATCGAGAACCAGCCGTTGCAGCTGGAGTATAGAAGTAATTATTTTACCCTAGGGGCATGGGGTATATTGTTGAGTGACAAAGAGGATGTCACAATATAAGACTTATTTTTCACTAGAGTTCGCAGGTGAGTCGAACTCAGTGGGTGCGTTGGCGGTAGCAGCCATAGCATGTGGGTAAACTTTCCGTAGGGTAGCGGAGTTCCTTAGTGTTATTCACGGGAGAGTGGAGGCGTACACTGAGTAATTGGTTGAATTGTGCGAGGAATTACTACTTTCGAGAATTATGGGAGTAGGGTTGATAATACTTTTTAAACATCGGCTGGATAGCGATGGAATTTAACTATTGTGGATAGTGGAGTTAAATTTTGGTGTCCGCGACACCAGGGTATGGTTGATACTAGGTATCACCGGAGAGGGCGTATAGCCCATATATATGTTGTATTACATGGTGCAATAGCACATAGTGACGTTTTCTGTTCTCACATTTTATCCCGGTAAATAGGGATGTTTACTGAAGTGAATCAGGGTGGTTAAATTGATTTTCGAGCAAAGAGAGATAGCTCGGGGTTTATTTTGCGCAAGGACTAGCGATAGTAAGGGCGCGGTATTTTACGCTGTCTTTGGTAGCATAAGGGTAAGCGTATATACTTTTGTGTAGAGAGACAAGTATTTATGGGGATATGTTTGGTTATTAGTACATGGGTTGGGTACCCCGACCAGTATATATATATACACACATGTGGGTGTGAGATGACTACGGGTTAGAAGTCATATTACGGGTTACGACTAGCATAGTCGGGTAAAAAAAAAAAAAAAAAAAATTTCGTGCGGTAAAGTACGGGTTTAGGGTGTATGGGCACCCGGGTTAACTAAGGCAAGTTTTGTGCGGATAAGCATGGGTACAGGGTGTATGGGCGCCCTGGTTAACTAAATGCTTATTGGTGTAACTTATAGTTAGAAAAGCGGGAGAGATAGATATCGCTAGCTTATAGGCGCATGACTAGTGAGAAAGATGTGAATGTTGGAACACTAGGTTCATCTTAATTTCGAGGACGAAATTCCTTTGTAAGGGGGGAAGTATGTAACACCCCGTATTTTTGTGCATTTAATATTTAATTAATTCGGGAATTTTAAATTACTTGTGTGTTGTAATTTTAATTGAATTAATTGTGGCAATATATATATTTAAATATTAATCGGGGAGTGAATGGTTAATGTTTAGGGAAATTTATTTACTAAGTGAATAGTAATAATTTAATTACGTCGTTTCGGGTATTAATGACGGGGTATGCATTTATCACAGCCGGGAGTCGGTATAGACTAAATTGGGTGTGAAATAAGGATTTTTATAAATTAATTCGGATGTCAATTCTGACTGCACGGTTGAGTCCAGATGGGTCGAGATAGTCAGAAAAGAGTACCCGGGGGTAGTAATTGGGTCTCGGGGTATTTTTGGGCATAGCCGGGCCCACACGGAGTGAGTTGGGCCACTTTAATTAAGCTCATTAGGTGAAAAACGGGATGAAGGGTTTTCAACCTAATGGGGAGATTAGGAAAAGGAGCACCCAACATTATTCTAACCTAGGGTTTGAGAGGGAGATTGGGGGAAAACAATCAAAAGGCAAATTGGAGGTTATTGGAGCCAAATTAAGGAATGTCGACGACGGATCAGACCCTACGAACAATTCCAGGCAAGTGGTTAACTGTTTTTACTTCTAAATTATGATATCCAATTCATATTTTAGTGATGTGCATACTAAAATTCGTTTTGGGTGTAAATGGGTACAAAATGGGGTTTTTGTTTATGGGACACTTGAATGAGATTCAAAGTAAGATTTAGATAGGTGATTGATATCTGAATATGTATATATGATTTGAATGAGAAATCCAGAACATAAAAGAGTAGAAATTAAATCTGGAAATTGGATTGTAAAACAGATAATTGAATTGTTGTGGAGAAAGACCCTTTTCGAAAATCATGAGATAAGTAGATAAAATGATTATCCTAAGGTCCCTTGATGTGTAGGATGTGGAATAACTATGTTTATGTGGTGGGATAATGTGATTTGAGGTTTAGACTTTGGATTAAAAACCTTAATTTTCGTTAATGGTGAAATTCAGCAAGGAAGGAGAGCTGGAACGAAGGGATCGATCGATCGATCGGGGGGCATCGATCGATCGACGATGGTTAATTCTGGGCAGTTCGGCCTGTGTGTGAGATAAGGGGGAAATTAATTATATATTAATTTTCATACATTAATTAGTGTTATATAATTATGAAATACATATTCCTAGTAATTACGGGGAATAGTAATTGGGACTAGGAGCAATTTATGTGGGGAAACTCTATGGAGGAAATTGAGGGATGTTATTCCAAAATAGGGAGATACGGATCAAGTGAGTGAGTCCGGGTATATTGGCTAAGCGACGCCAAGGTAGGGAATTAAGGTTGGAGATAAACTAATTAATTTAGAGTCAGAATATAGACTCGGGAACATATTAAGTTACGGGCCAAGTGAGCGAGTTCGGGTAAAATGGTTGTGCGACACCAAGTATTAAATTAATTAATGAGCAATTAATTAAAGTAGAGTCGGACTATAGACTCGGGAAAGTGGTAAATTAATTAATGTGCAATTAATTAGCTAGAGTTGGGCTGTAGGCTCGGGAAGGAAATAAATTAATTAGTGTGTAAATTAATTTAAATAGAGTCGGACCACAGACTCGGATTGGTATTAAATTGATAATTGTGCTAATTATATAATTAGAGTCGGATTGTAGACTCGGGAAGGTATTAAATTAATAGGTGGGTAATTAATTTAATTAGAGTCGGATGGTAGACTCAGGGAGGTAATAAGTTAATTTAGGTGATATTAAATTAAATAAGGGTCGAGGTATAGACTCGGGCTATTATTATAGAAATTAATTGGGTGAAATTAATTAAATGAAAGTCGGACCATAGACTTGGATTGGTATTAATTAATTAAGTGTGTAAATTAATTAACACAGAGTCGGACCATAGACTCGGGGAAAGTATTACATTAATTAATGTGGGAATTAATTAAATTAGAGTCAGACCATAGACTCGGGATAATAATAACATAAGTGAGAAAACTTATTTGGTCGAGTCAGGCGAGAGACTCGGGATTTCAGGCTAGTGTTACGGGTTGTGAGTACACGGTAAAGCCGGGGTTTATTTTATATATATATATACGGTGTAGTGATAGTATATATCACTGTTCTAAAAAACCCGCCTAGGCACGCCTAGGCTTGAGGCTTGGGAGAAACGCCCCGCCTTAAGATTTTGACGCCTTATGCTTGGTAAAACCCTTAGGGCATACTTTTTCTCTAAAAACAACAATGCTTTAATGAAACGATATCGCCTTTTAAAGATCTTTTTGCAAATCAGACCATTATATTATCCAAAATAATCAAATAGTACTTTTATTTGCAAATATTCATATATATTTTTATGATATGTACAATTTTAGTATTTTAATAGCCTTGCTATGGTTACAAAATATTAAAATATATTAAAAAGACCTAAACGCCTTTTCACGCCTTTTTACGCCAAGGCCCGCCTAGGCTTCTAAGGCTTAAGGCTTGGCCTCCACACCTCGATCACGCCCCGCGTTTTTTAGAACCTTGGTATATATATATGTGTATATATTGTGTGTGCTACTAAATATCAGTGATTAGATATTTATTAAATTATATTCTCTAGTGCTATCAAGGGAGGTTGCGCGATGTGGGTGAATCCCCTATCTTGAGGAGTAGGGTGAGTATATCCCCAGGTCATAGCGTCCGTTATATGGGTGAGGGGCTTATCTCACTTTCAGGGAAGGAATATGACCGCCTCCACTTCGTTTTGTTTTGAACCAGGTTGGTGAGCGAATCCAACTTGGGTAACTAGGTAAAGTGAGCACACCTAGTGAGATGGCACTTGAGAGGGAATCATCCAGTGAGGATATACTCGGAAGGATGGGTACACGTATTATATATGTGTGGATGTTTTAGTAAGATACATATAATATGATAGTGAATATTATATGTAGGTAATAATACAGTGTGTGATGTATTTATTTTATATAAGTCGGGTTACAGTTATATGCTGTTAATTAATGAGAAATTAATTAAGTCAAACATTTTTGGGAATAATACAGTGTGTGATATATTTAATTGATATAACTTGTGTTACGCTTATAGGCTATTAATTAAGAAGGAATTAAATAAGTTGATTAGTGAGATAACTTATAATTCGGAAATAATAATACTAGGGTTAGAGTAGTATGGCAAGGGGAGGTTACACCAGGACTAGTTGGACGGGGTAGTACAACTAGGTGGGGTTAAGGTAACCGTTAGGTGTGCACATTAGTGGAGGGGTGAGAATGTCCACAAGAGAGTGCGACACTAACTTTAATATGAAGAGCATTCATGCATTTTAAATTACTGCAGTTAATTCACTTGCTAAATATTTTCAAAATGTTTTGGGTTCTAACCCCTTGCTATAAAACTATTTTCCAAAACCTTTTAGGTGTCCAGCCACAGGGACGCCAGGATTGATATTCTATTCCAGAGACACGGAGCTGCGGCATATGTGGATGCTAGCAGGAGTTTGGATTAGACGCATCATTCATTCATTCCTAGAGTAGGAATCTTGTATTAGTCTCAGTTTTATTTAGGGCTTGTCGCCCAGACTTCTCGGTACAGTTTTCAGGTGTATTTCATTCAGGTGTTGAATTATTGTATTGGATTATTTATTTGGTGGCCGGTGATTTATTCGGCAAGTTGTGTATATATGATTCAGTTTATTTTTATTCAGTTGTGTGAATGGTTTATATTTTTATTCCGCATGTATTGTTTTGTTTAATTCAAAAGTTAAAATTGGCACCAGTTTTTGGAATTCTAGGTGGTTAGTAAGTTTTAAAAAGTTTTCGACAGTGATGCTAAGGATGATCCAACTGGGATTCCTGTTTTAATTTGGTATAGGACTGATCACCCGGTATTTTATTAGGCAGGGTGTCACACGATGTCTCTTTCGTCTTTGATTGGAGGGATCTTCTTGAAAGTTTCTTCTATCAACTTTCCTTGGGTTATATCACGTCTCTTAGATATGATATAGTCTTTGGCGAAATTGATTCTTTCACCAAGGGAGTTGTTCTTAACTCCAGCTACGCCTGGACAATTCCTATATTCAATAATTAGGATTTGTCCTATGGCTGGTATCTTTCTAAAGTATTCGTCTTTTAAGGTCTCTCCAAATTCTTTAATTTGGTAATATAGTTGTTCGTAATTATTGATATATTCATTTATCTTATCTAATTTGCAAATGCTAAGGAGGGCTAACTTAGTTTTTGCTAGGTCTTGTTCATTGATCTGAGCTAGATTTACAGCTCCAATGAATTCTGATGTCAACAATTGAATATATTCTTCAATTGATCTTTCTGCTGAGTTTTCTTTCATCTTCTCAACCTTAGCTAAGGAGTCTTCATCTGTAGCCTTTCTTAAACTATCTAAGTAATCTTTTACAATACCTCTAATGGATTGCTCAGCGTACTGCTTACATGAACTTGCATCCCATTGTTCATTAGATGCAAAACACATGTTCATCTGATTACGCCATTTGTCTAAGGCCTTCTTCCTATCTTGAACATTGTCTAGGTTAAGGTATATACCTACTGGATTTATGGCTTGGCTTGCCATTGTCTTAACAGGAGTAAAACTCTTGTCACTAGTTGGGAAGTCTTTTATATAATCGGGTTTAGTCTTTACTACGGTGCTTGAGTATATAGGAATATTTATTCCTATTGGTTTACTAAAAAGTCTAGGAGCATCTTCTAGCCTACTACTACTTCCTATCTCTTGTTTGCTAGGTTCTACTTGTGTAGCTGGCATTAATCTTTGTTCCCCTTCTTCTATTAGTCTTAGGTTTCTAAGAAGTTCTTTTGTATTCTTAGATTCTTTTAATTTTAATATGCGGTCTTGGGCTATCATATTAAATCTTTCTCTTTCTTGAAATCTAACAGAGTGACTTTTCTTAAGGTTATCTTTAAATGTCTTCATATCCAATTCTGAGGGTTCATGTCCAAAGTTTTGGATCCTAGCATTTTCTTTAACTAAGTCTTTTTGTTCGAATGATCTTCTAGGTCTAATTATCGGAGCTTGTCTAAGAAACTAGCACTAGTCTTACTACTACATTCTCCTTCTGAAGGATCATTGATTATGGCTTCTCCCATATTCCTAAATCTAATTTCTTCGGTCTGGATATTCTTATTGAACATCTTAGGGGGACCAAACTGGATGGTAACATTTCCAGTGACGTCGTCTTGATTAATAAATAAGGGTTTATTTTGTATAGTCTTAGTTTCTTGAAATTCTGGCAATTGCCAGAGGGTCTTAGCTTTCTCTTTCATAGGTCCAGTATTCCTAATACTGTAAGTATGATTATAGTCTGAAACATTGGTTCTAACTAAGATTTCTTCATTAAGTCTACCGCTAGGAATTCCTGACTGCATTACTTCATAAGGAAAATGGGAGAACTTCACATAGCTTTGAAATTCTATATTTATATTAGCGTCTGGGATTATATAGTCTTCATAGCCGCTAGCATATAAGATTAACTTAAAATGTTTGGCTGTGTCTACTGTTACTGTAAATGTCGTAATGACATTAAAGTATCCTATGTTGTCTGACATTTCTAATTGAGCTATCCCAATAAGGCTTTTCTCGAAGTCCTTCCATCTTTTGTCTACTAAATAACATAATATGTTAATATTATTTTGAGGTCTATGTAATCCCTGGATTCTTGCTTGAAAGAGTCCAAAGGTTAAGAATTGGAACTTCCTATCATTTACTCTAGATCTAAGCCATTCTGAGTCAAAAACTTGGAGCTCAATATAGGAATTGTCTAACACATGATTTCTACAATGGTAGGTCATGTTATAATTGGGGGTGTTAGGAGTCGCACCTTCTTTAAACAAGTCTATGTATCTAACGGCTGGAAGTTGTCCATTATGAATGGAATCTTCAACAATCTTCCAGTCAACTTCACCCCACTCTTTCCATTGGAGGGGATTGGTGAAATTTCTTTCTTTCCACCATGTCCTAACATTGGAGGATGAATCCTTGAGTCTTTGGAGCATATGATTACTCTGTCCAATATTTGGGATAGAGCTGGCTATCTTATTAGTCTTATCTAATCCATCATTTATGATTCGTCTACCTATGGTATTTCTTTCTCTAGTTTCTATAGGAGGGGATTCTTTAAACTTACATGTGGTTACCTGTTTTTGTTCAAATCTTTTTTCAATTCTTTCTAAGAAGTCTGAATAATCTTTTTGTCTTTTTATCTGATTAAGGATCTTCTTTAAAATTCTTATTCTCTTTTCTAGTCTTTTCAGAAGTTTCTTCACTATGTCTAGCTAGAGAATTAACGATGGTTTTACCAACATTAGTGATATAGTCTTTTACTTCATTATCTTTTTCTAGTTGTTGCATAGTTCTAACTTCTATGGCTTCTACAGTCTTTTCAATTTTATCTAACCTAGTTAGAATAAAAAGAGAGTCTATTTCTGCCTGAGAAGGTTTATTATATACGACCTTAATTTCGCTTATAATTTCTTCGTATTTTTCTTCTACTTTGGCCATGTCTAGTCTAAGTTCATTAATAATACTAACCATTTTGGATAGGTTATGGCTTTCCATATTATTAAGATAATTTGCTAAATTTTGTTGGAATTTAACAAAGTCTGTATAGAAAGTAGTTAATCCTTCTGTCTTAGCTTTTAAGTCTAAATGCAAGTCTTTAACAAAGCTATTGTTATAATCTTGGGTAGCTGCTATGGATGTAGAAATTAAATTCAATCTTTCTAATGTAAGTCTAGTTTCCTTAGCAGCGTTGGAAATCTCATTTTCATTTATCTTATAATAAAATCCTTCATCATTTATCTTTTCTATAATTCTTTGATAAAATTCGAATAAAGTCTGAATGGAGAGGTCTTTTGGTACCTCATTCCAGTTTGATCTAACTATCTCCATTCGGAAGATAATTATCTAGTATGGGGATAAGCTTAGCTTATTCTTTGGTAAGTTTAATTAACTCACTGTCTTGATTTTTAATTAAAGTTTTAATTTCTAAAAGGTCTTTGTTAAGAACTTCTATATGATTAGTCTTAATATTTATTTCTTGTAAAACATGAACTAAGTCTATTGGGATTTGATTATCTATGTCTAATAATCTTTTAGAGATATTTTTATCTCTGTTTTTAAGGTTTGAGTGTCTTTTATTAATTGTCTTAATATAAGCAGTATACACTTATTTTGGTCTATTATACTATTAATAGAACTAGCAGTAACTTGTCTACTGTCTGCGTGTTTGACTGGGATATGTTTAATGTGTGAACAACCGTCTATGTGTGTGGTTAAACAACCTTCTCAGTCTAAATCAGTTATGGGTATAGGTTGGTAGTCTGGGTTGGATCCAAAAATATCTTGGTAAATGCAAGGGATAAATTCCAAGGGCATTAAAGTCTTTTTAGTCTAAAAGGAACGTCTTATGGCTCTGATACCAGAATTTGGGTTTGGTCGGAATTTGGTGAGGTTCTAAAATCTTTAAGGTCTTGATACCAATTTTGGGTCTAAATTATAAATCTTTTAATTATATAGTCTTAAACTAAGGTTTTAGTATAAGACAAGAGGGGGACCATCTAGAGTAAATAACAAAAGTCTTTGGGACCACGAGGGGACCACTTTCGGGATAAGGACAAAGTTCGCACGAAAAGTCCGCACGGGAAGTCCGCACCTGATCCTATCTGTATATATATATATATATATATATATATATATATATATATATATATATAGAGAGAGAGAGAGAGAGAGAGAGAGAGATGTGTGTGTTATGTCATATATGATGACGATGATAATATGTGAATTAAGGAAGACTCGATAGTCTGATCTTCATTTTGCACTCACTCTGTGTGTTTACTTAGTACAGACACGAGTGGAATCTTAATATCTTATGCTAACCTAGAAAGATCTAAAACAAAACCTCCCCATTTTAGAGGCTATGTGATTATGTGTGTAAAAATGCATATATTTTAATTATAAAAAAAACTACATATTTTAAGCAAAAAGTTCATGCAAAAAAATCTTGTAACTTAAAAAATGGTTATTTTTTGTAAAAGTGCGTCTATTTTAATTAAGCTTTTTGTATCTTTGTTTTCACAATGACCGAGATTGAAAAACAAATGAAAGGAGGTTTGGTACATTCTAAAAGCCTCTATGATAAATAATGAACCCTATGGCCACAGTTCTACTAACATAATATATTAAATTTATCTTTGTCAAGAACTTTTGAGGAAAAAATGGCCATTTGGGGTCTGGCCCTTATTAGTTCTTTGATATTGAATTTGACCCCCAAAATTTTTGCTTTTTGGAGTTTGACCTCCAAAATAACCTTTAGAAAATCAAAAGGTGTAGCAAAAAACACTCGGTATAAGTCGCAATAATTTCTTTGGGAGGAAAACCTCATGAAATGAAAATTACAAAGATTAAAAACAACTATAAAAATCGTGTGAATCAGAGTTGTATTGTGAGAGATATATAGCTTGAAAGTTTGTAAAGTACAAAACGGTAGAGGTGAAAATGAAATTTTAAAAACTTCAAAATTATTGATCTTTCGTAGATCTCTTTTTATGGATCTCATTAAGAACTTTCCAATATATAATTTATTTAGAGATATTTAATTTAAAATTTTCAACACAAAAATAAAACATAAGAGAAAGGACCTTGGAATTTAAAGATCTCACCCAACTCTAAACTCAAAATATAGTCCTATGTCTAAAGCATCCAAATACTGTTCGTGGGGGAGATATAAAAATCTAGATAATGATCCTGAAATAGCTCTTTAAATGGTTCTTTAATAGTTTTTAAAATACAGAAATGGCTCTTTTTTCATATCAAATAACAAAGGTTCGGTCCGAGTGGGATGGCAAAGATAAAATAGAGAGAGGGGGAGGGGTGTTAACATTTATCCCCCAGCGTAACTAAGAAATAGTATCCAGTTCAACATAATTTTGTTAAAAATAATATTTGATCAGCACAAAATACAGGGCTAATTACACTTTTCCCCTTAACTTTATCCCATTTTTTACATTGCCATCCAAACTTTCATTTTCTGGACTTAACCCCGTAAACTTGCAAACTGACTATAAGTTATCCCCTCACGCTAACACCATTAGTTTTTTGGATGAAAAATGACACGTGGCATCCATTTGAATTTTTTGAAAAGGTATTATCATATTTTCACATTTTTTAGATAATAACCTTAACTCTTTATGTTCTCTCTCTCTCTCTCTCTCTCTCTCTCTCTCTCTCTCTCTCTCTCTCTCTCTCTCTCTTATCTCTTTCTTCTTTCATGGAAGTCATAGGTATCCATGGTTGCCTTTCTCTCTCCACCATCCTCTCTCTCTCACACACACACACAGATATACACTCACACACATACAAGGATTCGAACACGCACACGCTCATATTTGGGGTTGGAGATAAATGTGAGTATGAAGAAGGAGGTGGGTTTGAAGAACAAAGTATTGAATTTTGTGAGTTTTTAACTTTAATGTTTGATTTGGGATGGGTTTGATGAAACGACTTTTGGGGAATTATATTTGGGATGTTTTATGGCTTAATTGAAGAATAAGAAGAAGGTGGATTTTGTTTGTTAAAATAGGTTTATTGATGAAGAAAAGGTGAGTTTTTTAAAATTGAAATGGATTTGTTAATGAAGAAGAATGTGGAATATTCAAATGGGTTTCTTTATTTATTATTTTTTTGCTAGATGTAAGGGCAAATTCTCCTCCATTGCACCTAGTATCTAGGACTTGTTCATAGAGCCTGGTCTATATTAAGTATAGCATATCCCGTTACTTCAGTCTTGGCACTTCACATTCACATGTTCAAGAAGACAGATCCGAATATCAAGCAACTTCAACATGATCTACAACTTCACGTAAGTTTAATATCGTTGTTGGTTTGGATTTCGTAGATGTTTTACTAAGTGTTGGGAGATTTTTATAAACTGTTTATTTTTTACAAAACGTGGGGGTTTTCAAACAAGTTTTCAAACAGGTTTTGAACTTAAAAAATATTTTGATTTTCTTCGTGCATCGTTCAAACGAGATGGAAATCTCGTTAGAACGATATGCATCTCGTTAGAAGGTCGCTTGAAGCATTTAACAAATGAGGGCTTACTGTTTTGCCTTTTTGCATCTCATGATATACGAACTCTATGTCGTTCGAACGACATATGCATGTCATTAGAACAATGTAAGGATATCGTTCGAACGAGGTTGCGTCGCTTCGATTTTTGTGTCCGTCTATAAATACCTGCTTCGTGTAAGTTTTTTTGTTAAGAATCCGCATTTACGAAAAACTGCAGAATTGTTGCTTTTAAGTCTTCACTTTTGTAGGGCAAAACATTTTTTTATTCACACAATCTCTTCTACATACTTTTGTGAATCATCTTTGGAGCCCAAAACACTTTTATATTGAAGTTACACTTGAGAAGAAGGACTTTTCACTGTTGACCTTGTAGAGAAGGAGTCTCTACTGCTGATCTTGTGATTCTCGAGAGAATCATTACTGACGACTGCGGTCTTTGTGAGTTCTTGTAGAAATTCATTGTTGAAGAATACGAAAGTCACTTGCGGGAGATTCATTGGCCTCTATTTCTCAAATTGTATTTGTAAGTTATGATTTACGAAACTTTAGTGACATAAAAGGTTTTTCCTTTTGAATTTTTTTTTTTAAATTGTGATTTCTTTACATACTTTATTCGAATCACATAGTTACATGTTTTAGGGTAAATAAGAATTAAAATTTGTTTGTGAGATTGACATCAACTTAAATAAGTTTACTCCATTAGAGAATTGCGAACTCTCACTAGAAATTATTTTTTTGTTGTCGGAAATCAATTTTGTGTGTGAAAATCAGTTTTTTTCTCGAAATCAAATATTTTAAATCGAAATCAATTTTTTTTCTGCTGCTGATTATTTGTTTTGTTGTTTGAAATCATTATTTGGCGGAAAACATTTTTTTTAAAATCAGTTTTAATTTATTTTTCTGCTGACATTTTTTTTTTGGAAATCTTTCTTTTTAAGTGGAAAACAATTTGTTTTTGTAGAAAATCATTTTATTTGGTGGCAAACTTTTTTCCCCGGTTTTTATTTTTTTTTAACTAAAATTAATTTTTTTTAAATCACTTCTAATTTTTTTTATTTTTTTTTTGAAATTATTCTTTTGTTATTGTTGAAAATCATTTTTCGGGTGAAAAATAGTGTTTTTTCATTTTTGAAACTAGTTTTTATTTTTTTACTGAAACTGTTTTGTGTTGCAAAACATTTTTTGGGTGGAAAACAAGTTTCTTTCCTGCTGAAAATCATTTTTTTTTTAATATCTATTCGTATTTCCTTGATTTTTTCTTCGTATTTTCTAGTTTTTTTAAAAAAAAATTCGTAATTTTTAAAAAATTTAAATAAAGTTTTTTTATTTTCAAATGTTCATATATTTTATTTTGTCACTTTTAGATTTCTTAAAAGTTTTTGTTAGATTTTTTTCCTAACAAAATAAAAGTTAAATTTAAATACTAGCAAAAAGTTTTTTTGAGTATTTAAAATTTTTGTCTAACAAATTAAAGTTTCTGACAAAATAAAATTTTTTCCCTATTTTTATTCATTCCAAAATAAAAGTTTTTGTTAGTATTTTATAAAAGTTCATCCAATATGAAAAAATTTAAATTGTCCATTAATTTTGGATTGGATAAAAATACCCTCACGTGTATAGCACATGATCACTTTTTCGTCCAAATATTTAACACCGTTGGGGTTAGGGTGTATAATGAAGTGTTTTAATTAGTTCAGGGGGTTAAGTTCAGAAAATAAAAGTTCGAATGACAAAATAAAAAATGAAATAAAGTTCAAGGACAAAAATGTAACCCTTATTCAAAATAATGACTTTCACGTGTATTATTATGAACAAAAATAAAAATTCTAATTTAGAAAATTAAAAGTGTTTTCTGTGAAAGTTGCAAGGTAACCAAAACATGAGTTGTTATATTACCATTAATGGTGTGTTCGATTGATATTCTTTATTTGTCATGGCAAATGAGACAAGTGATAACAAATAAAGTATTTGTCCATTATTTTGTATATTTGATTGTCCTTATTTGTCATATCAAATTTTGTACAGATACCCATGTCCGCATGCAAATTTGTCATTATTTTCACTATTGTGAAAAAAAATTGGTATATAGCAAAGCCAATTTTGCCCAGAAAATTTTCCATCCTTTTTAAAACTGAGAATATGTTTGGTTCTGTATTCAGAAAACTGGATTTAAACGTTGTTTTTAAATACAGTTTTAAAATTCAGTTTTTTGTGTGTTATAATTATTGATGTGCGTTTGGTAAACTTATTTTTAAATATAGTTTTTTAACAATTTGACAAAATTAGTAAACATGTATATTTATATTATACACATATATGTGTATGTGTGTGTGTGCGCACGTATATAAATACACACATAAAACTTTCATATATATATGATACATAAATGTATACATACATCATAAATTATATACATGTACATTTAATATCATGTATTTTTATGTATATATTAATGAGATTAATGAGTTATGTTTGAGAGTTTAACTATAGATAGATACATGAGTGTATACATTCATCATAAATTATATACATGTATATTTAATATCATGTATATAATGTATATACATACATGCAGGGGCGGAGCCAGGAACTTTTGACAATGGGGGCTAATTTGATGGCAATTTTCGGGGGTACGGGGGCGGGAGCTCCCGAGCCGAATTTTTTGAAGTTATTTTTTAGTATTTACAAAAAATAATGTAATTTATTTATTCTAATGGAAAGAGAAACAAATATTTAAATCTACATTTCGATCCCAACATATGCTACATTGCTCTCAATCTCAGTAGGTGATGTGTAAAATAATTCTCCATAAGTTAACAGTTAACACTAGGGCTGGGTATCGGTCGGTTTGGTCGGTAAATAGGGAATACCAATACCAAATCGATTGTATTAAGCTAAAACCGAATTTACCATTTGTACCACTCGGTACAACCTTACTCAAACCAAAATCGTACCGCACATTTTGCGGTAAATAGCGGTAAAATCAGTAAAACCGAATTTCTTTTTTCTTAATCATTTTAAATACTTAAAAAAAATTCATAAAACGGTAAATACTGAAAAAAATCATAAAAGAGTAAATACTTGGAAAAAAAAGTGGTCAAGTTTGTTACCTCATCATTTTCGTCCAGATCGGCTTCCATTTCAGCAAGTTTTGTTGTGTTAGATGTGACTTTAGCTTTCCTTTTCACATTCATGGTATTCAGACCCCTTGTTTTTCTTCAACCGAACCCTTTTTGTTGTGACAATGTTACCGGGGCTTTTTTTCTTCAACCAAACCTTCTGTTTTTTTTTTTTTTTTTGGACGAGAAATGGTGGGAAGAATGGAGATGGCGTTGGTGGAGGGGATGGAAGATGAAGAGAGAGAGGAGATGAAGGAAGAAAAAGAAAACGCTGAAGGAAATGAAATGAGGGGAAGAAAAGGCTTTAGGTCTTTGAAGTGTAATGGACGTTTAGATAGTGACAAGTGGCAGAAATTTAATGGCTTGGATTAAAGAGGAAGTGGGTTCCTAATACAAACACCCACTTCTCTCAACTAACGCTTATTTATTTTATTAGGTATATTATATCAAAATATATTTAGTATATCTATTTTATAATTTAGGTGCATTATTACAATAAACTTAATATTTTATGTTTTGATATTTTAAAAACGGTAATTTCGGTAAATCGATTTTCAGATGTGTAAACCAAAACCAACCACCAAAAAATCGATAATTTCGGTATCGGTAGTTTCGATTTTCGGTAAGTAAAAAAAGTAAATCATTACCAATTTTTTTCGGTACAGTACGGATTTTTACCGTACCACGAACACCCCTAGTTAACACACAAAATTCAACCATAAAATTTCAACTATATAGTTTAAGCCCTAAAATTCAACCATAAAATTTCAGCAATTTTACCCCTAAAATTCAACCATAAAATTCCAGCAATCATAGAACAAATTTCAGCAATTAATAGATTTAATAAATCATATTATAATATTTATATATAGAAAATTAATTAACCAAGTTAGAATCTTACCGGATAGAAAAAGGATAGAAATGTTGTCTTTATCCCTTCTTGCTTACTGCTGCTGCTCGTGTTGTATTAAGAAGATGAAGAAAAAATGTTGTCTTTATTTGGATTGGACTCGAAGGTATTTAATGGTTGGTATTAAGAAAAGAAGAAGAAAATGAAACTTGGAAGGTATTGAGATCGACAAGAGCAGCAATAGCGTGGTGTGGTATTGAATAATGAACTATTAGGGCTTTAAGAGTTTAACTAGTACTATTTTCGTTTTTTATCCTAGATTTTATAAAAAAAAAATCCATTTTTACCCCTAATATTTTTTATCCTTACAAAATTATATTATTTTTTTTTTAAAACGTGGGGGCTCAAACCCCCACATTCCCCCACCTGCCTCCGTCCCTGCATACATACATCATAAATTATATACATGTACATTTAACTTTATTTAACATATAGATCTTAGTTTATTAAATAATTTAATAATATAAATATAGTAATTTTGTGTACATGTACATATATATTTATTATTTATAAAAATTATAAATATATTTATGTATTATGTATGTATACTATATATTAAGGTATAAATACATTAAAATAATAAGAATGAATATTTTTTAGTTGAAAAATAAAATAAAATAAACAAAAATTAAAAAACACCATTTTTCTATTTTCTGAAAAACTTGATTATAACAGATAAATATTATAATTAAGTGTTTAAAAACAGGTTGTCAAACATAAATTTTTATCAGAACTCTATTTAAATACAGAAAATAGAATTATAATTACAAACCAAACATGCCCTAATTTTTTTTGTTATAAACTGTTTTTTTCCATTAAAACTGTTTTTATTTTATTAAAAAGTATTATTATTTTTTAAATAACTGTTTTTACTTTAAAAATTGATATTTTATTTTGTTAGAAACTTTGTTAAAACTGTCTTTTTTTTTAAGAACTGTTTTTCTTTAAAAACTGATATATTTTTTTGTTAAAAACTACTTCTTTTTTTTTGTTAAAAACTGTTTTTTTTTTTAACTCGTTGCTATTTTGTTAAGAACTATTTTTTATTTTGTTAAAAAAAAAATTGTTAAAAACTGTTTCATTTTGTTATAAATTGTTTTTTGTTTTGTTAAAAACTTTTTTTTTTTGCTAAAACCGTTTTTTTGTTAAAAACTATTTTTATTTTGTTAAAAACTATTTTTATTTTGTTAAAAACTGTTTTGTGAAACTTTTTTTTTTGTTAAAACTGTTTATTTTTTCGTTATAAACTTTTTTTTAAGATTAAAAATTGTTTGTTTTTTTGTAGATCAAACAACTCTATCAAACATCTAAAGTCATGATTTACCACTTGAAAAATAAATGCCATTAAACAGCGTCACTTAAAAATTATAAAATTTGCCACGAAAAATTTTACCATGTCAAAATTTACCACTCAATCCATTTGCCCATTTCTATACCAAACACATAATTTTAGAAAGACACCTATAGCTATCAAGGGTGTCCACTTAAAACAAAATTAAAGCTTTTCTTACACTTAGGGTCTGTTTAACAGTCAAAAAATTTCGAGGCAAATTCAGAAAAGTTAAAAAATTCTTATCTTTTTCAGCTTTTAGGCTATTTGATAGCCTTAATTTGTCTTGAAATATATTTTCTATGTACAACACCCTTTAAGCACAATTCGTCAACCTATAATGGAATTCAATTCTTTAGGGGGAGGGCAGGTTTTTGTTTGCCACCTTTGGTTAACAAATAACACTCAAAACTAATTTTTTTTAACTCTATATATTTCATAAATATATAAATATATATTGTTAATAAATATGTAAATATATATATTTTGTATATATATATATATATATATATATATATATATATATATATATTTGTATATTTTATATATTTTAGCACATATATGTATATTGCGTCTATTTCATATATTTATATATTTCGTACATTTATATAATTTATATATTTCATATATTTTAATATATATTTATATTTCGTATATTTTGTATATTTCATATATTTGATATATTCCTTATATTTATATATTTCGTACATTTAATATATTCCGTATACTCATATATTTCGTATGATTAATATATTTCGTATATTTCATATAGTGTTTTAAAAATAATTCATTTATTTCGTATATATAATATATATTATATATATACTTAATATATATTATTTACAGAATATATATACACACACACGCACATATTACAGAATATGTACATATATATAGTAAATAATATATATTTAGTATATTCAATATATAATATAATATATATTCATATATATATATATAGTAAATAGTATATATTTAGTATATTCAATATATAATATAATATATATTCATATATTCCATAAATAATATATTATATTTTCATAGATTTTGTACATTTAATAATATATATTTAGTATACTTATATTTTCGTAAATAATATAATATATATTCATATATTCCATAAATAATATATTGTATTTTCATAGATTTTGTACATTTAATAATATATATTTAGTATACATATATTTTCGTAAATAATATAATAATAATTATTATTATATATACTAAATATATATATTATTATATATTATATTATTTACGATATATATTTTTTCGTAAATAATATAATTATTATTATTATATATTATATTATTTACAATATATATATATATATATATATAACTGTTCTAAAAAACTCGCCTAGGCTCCGTATATATATATATGTATATATACAATCCGATCCGAATATATATATTCCGTATATATATATATATATATATATATATATATATATATATATATATATATATATATATATATATATATATATATATATATATATATATATATATATATATATATATATATATACAATCCGAATATATATATTCCGTATATATATATAGGATTCAAAATCCTATGTATATATATATCCGAATATATATATTCTGTATATGTCCGAATATATACAAAATCCGAATATATATATATTCGTACATTTATATATGTATATATACAATCCGATCCGAATATATATATTTCGTATATATATATATATATACGGTGACAATTATATTCAACACAAATAAGTGAGAGAAGCGCAATCACCAAGGAAAATAAAGAAGATAAAATAACAATCACACAACACAATATGTACGTGGTTCACCAAGAATACCTACGTCCACGGTGGTGCAGTCAGTATTATTTCTATATACTCCGAGGAGCATTTACAGATAATACAGTGCGTGTCCTTTGCCCCAGACTTAGGATTTATTATATACATGTCTGTCCTCGGGGAGTGGGGGTGTTGGACTCCCCCACGTTTACCATCTTCTCCTGGAACATCTCTATACGAGAACATGGGAGCAGACTAAGTCGTAATTCTATTTCGTTAAGGCGAGGGATCCGGATTTTGGGCCGTTTTCATTAGGCTACTCGTCCGGGCCATAATGGTAAATTCGGGTACCCACAATTTTCCCATAAAGTTATTGGGCCATAAGTTGGGCTCAATAAATTTAAATGACTTGCTATAATGACACTTTTTTGAATCGTGTAACTCTTCCCAAAGTCGAGAGCTGATTCAGGCGGCAGTTGCTTCGTGTCATGTGCGCGATGATTGGGAACATTTAAAAGCTATTTGGAGCAGCGTTCCATAGTTGTCGTTTCAAATTTCTTTGCGTTCATTCACCTTCTGCGAGTTTCAGTTGTTGTGTCTTCTTCTCCGGACCTTCATTTTCTTCGCTTTCACACTCTCTCGTCATCTGGGCTTGTGATCTTTCATCTCGTAAGTCCTCTTTGCTCTTTCTTTGTGCTTCTTTTGTTGAGTTTTCTCTGAATTTGCTATTTTTAGGGTTTACAAATGTCAAAGATAGGTAATAGGTCATTGTCTGAGTTCAGAAAGTTCTACAATATTCCAGAATGGGTAGAGATTGAATGCGCCTCTCTCCCTAAGAATGTTAAAGAGATAGAGGGTGCTCATTGGATTCATGTCTTGTTGCTTTCTCAAGGGGGCTTACTTTTCCTCCAAACAATTTGTTCCTTCATTTCTTTGGTTATTTCAACATTGTCCCTGCACAGTGTTCGCCCAACTTATGGAAGATAATCAATGGTGTCCATAGAATAAATCAACTTTATGGAACTAAATTAGGGCTCGTCGAGGTTTATTTTTGTTATTCCTTCTCTCGAACCAGCTCTAGCCTTCTTTACCTCAAGGCCAGGAGTCCTGACAGGGTATTGGTAGTAAATTTACCTGATTCCCACAAGGACTACTGGCAAGATGGCTTTCTTGCTAAGAATTGACAGTTCTCCCCCCAGGCTGAGGGGTCGAGGTCTGATAGATTCACTGTTCCCTTTTATGTGGAAGAGTACATAGGTAGCCTTTGCTCTGCCTTTTTGGTCTCTTTGTTAATGTGTGACTTTTATGATACTTTCATGTTTTCTTTTCAGCGAGGACAAAGAACTTGTAGCCTTCCCTCAGCGAGGTTCGAACTTCCGAGTTGATTAAAGCTTGGAATATCAGGGAACCTTTGGCTGACGGTGAACATCCCCGATCTGCTGCTTTCCTGCTCGAGTACAAGAATATTGGGTCCAGTTTTATTGCGAGGTCGGTGGATAGTATTCCTGAATTTGATACTTCTGAAGAAGCTGTTGCCGATCCCATTCAGTTGGACGAGGAAGAGAGCAGTTCTGAGAGTAATACCAGAGGAGGTGCTGAAGGTGTTTTTGGCGAGGAGAGCTCCAACAGTGATAGTTCTTCTAGCTCAGAAGAGGTTTCTGAAGCCCAAGAACCTTCGAGTTCATCCAGCAGCTCCAGCGAGGAAATGGTTCCCCCAAGAAAAAACTTGATCCGTGATGATGATGATGATGTGCTTCTCGCTCAGAGGTCGAAGAAGCAGAAATCCAGTAGTGGGGTTGTTGCCACTGGTTCTCGGTCTGCTGTTCAGGAGCAGGAGAAGAAGAGAAGGGAAGAAGAGAAGGTGAGAGAGAGAGAGAGGAAGAGAGAAGAGGGGAAGAAGAAGACTGAGGAGAAGAAGAGGGTAGAGAAGGAGAAGGAAAGGGAGGAGGAGAGGAGAAAAATGGAAGCGGGGACGAAGGCTGGGCAGGCCATAGTGCTTGTCTCCGCGTTGCCAGAGGGGGCCTCGATTGCCACTTCTCCTCAACTGGACCCTGCGCTACTCGAGAGAGCAGTCCTTCCTGCCGATCGCTAAAGGGCGATGGGGACTGACCAGTTAGCCTTGCAAGCGAGTCAGAGGCTAGCCTTGGTAAGTCTGTTTCTCTTTTCTAATGCTCGTCAAATTCTGT
Source organism: Sambucus nigra (assembly GCA_949130495.1). Taxonomy (NCBI): domain Eukaryota; kingdom Viridiplantae; phylum Streptophyta; class Magnoliopsida; order Dipsacales; family Adoxaceae; genus Sambucus; species Sambucus nigra. The sequence goes on along the minus strand of OX422216.1, from coordinate 563,386,630 downwards.
CCGATTATTTCTTCTAATATCTTCTTTTACTTACAGTTTGTGACTGATTTTACTGTGCTCTATCGCTCTCGCGACGAGGTGATCAATAAGAATGGCGAGCCGGATAAGAAGAATGTTGCTTTGAGAGTGAAGAGTGCTGAGCTCGACGCTAGCTTGAAGGTTGTTGATGTTGCCCGGACGTCCTCTGACCTGGCACTTGTCAAAGCCAATCGAGAAAGGGAAGCAGTGGACAAAGAACTAAGCGAGTTGCGATAGGCCTACGATTTGGTCTGCTCGAGCAAGCTGGTGATCGTCGAGGAGAACAAGGTGTTGAACGAGAAGCTGAAGGAGAAGTCTGAGGCAGTCACCGTTAAGGAAGATTCATATAACTCTGGGTGGGATGCCGCATATGAAGATGCTGAGGTTCAGATAGGCTACATCAGCCGTCTAAACTTCAAAAAATACTGGAACAAAGCCCTCTTGGCTGCCGGGGTGGATGTTGCCTCTCCCTTTCTCGATGAGCACGATCCAGGCTCAAAGCCAATTGTGGATGAAGCCCCTGCCCCAGCCGTCGAAGGTGTTGACCCTACCTCCCAGTCAGTCCCCACTGATGTCCTTCCTGTTCAAGTGACAGAAGTTGTCCGTGTTGAGGGAGGTGCTCCTACTGCTGCTGACAAGGGGAAGCAGCCAGCTTCTTCTGAGCAACCCGAGGTCGCCAGCTAATTTATCCCTAGGGTTCCTTTTGTATTTGTGTTTGTAATGTTCCTTTATGTTTCTCGATGTACTCTTATCCTTTAATGTATTAATGAAATGAGAAGGTTTCTTCCCTCAGTGTACTGATTCACTTTATCCTTTACTACTATTTTATGGCCTGTAGTAGATTGATGTATATGACTTTATACTAACCACTTCTCAATTGGGAAGAATGTTTGGTCCTGATGTGAGTCCCGAAGTTCGTCATACCTTCGTGAGAATTTGTAAATCACTGCGATTGAGGAACAAGCGTTTCATAGAGCAGACTGAGCTCGTTGTTAAGCTGAAAGACAGGCTCCAGGAGATGGAAGAGGTTGGAGCTTCTGTTCAAGAGGAGGTGAATACTCTGAGAGCAAGACTCCTCGATGCTACCGAGATTAACCAAGTTGGAGAAATTCTGCAACAGGAAAATGAGTCTTTGAGGAGGGAAGTGTTGCTCCTCAGGGAGCACGCACCGAGCACTGCGCCTCGTGTTTTAAGGGGTTCCTCCTCATCGTGAGCTGGCGCAGGACCGAGTAACATTCCTCCGGTAATACGAGGCTCTACCCCATCGACCGTTCCGCGAGCTGGTACAAATGCAAGAAGCCCAGCTAGGGAAATGGATGAGCTTCGTGAAGATGTTCGTCGGGCTTACGTTATTGCTGCTGGGCTTCAAAGGGATGTCACACGGCTGAGGCATCTGTTTAAGAGAGGACCTCGGCGAGTATGGACTGATGGTTACGACCAAGGTTGTGTGGATGCTCCGACGAGGCTGACAGAGTTTGAAGAGCTCGCCTTTATCAGGGGATGGTTGAGTGCCCTAAAGGAGCTGCAAGTTCCAAAGAACTCAATACTCTGGTACCGTCATGAGATCTCCCCTTCCACTTTAAGGCCTAATCCCTTCAGGAGGGATGATCAGTGGATCCCCATCGATGCCATCCCTCAGCAGCTATTGTAGTCAGATGCGAATGAGGTTGAGGAGGGACTAGCTCCTCATCCGGACAACGGTCGAAGAGCACAAGTTGCTGATTATCTTGTACAGAGGCCTCGGCATCATTAAGATTTTTCCAGTTGTAACTCTGTACACATATGTAATGAAGCAATGTAGTATTGGTGCTTTGGGCGATTTCGCCGATTATACATGGGTTGTTTATTTCTGTTGTGACGAAGTAATATAAAATTTATGTTTTGGGCGAATTTGCTGACTAAACAAGTGTTCTATATTTCTTGCATCATTTATTCTTTGCTTAATAATCTTGGGCCTCTATGGGCCGACTAGATTGGTAAGTTTGCATTGTCGAGTAAGTGTCCCTCCAGTCCAATATGCTTATGGGATACCATTCTTCGTTACTTTACCTTTTAGTTCATGTCGTCACACTCCCTTAGGCCTAAGTGTGGCAATTGGGGAGGACACACGTGGTGTTGGATGTTCTATCCAACCAGGGTTTTGCTGACCAAACATTGTTTGGCGACTAATTTGACTTGGTCGAATTGCCTATGGATCTCCTGTAGGGCTTCATATATTGCCAGGGGCAATGCTAAGAGGTTATTCGTGTTTCATAACGAAAACCTGAGGAGGGTGTCTTCCCTGCTATAGCATACTGAGTAGTGTGCCTGTCACTTGGAAAGGGTGTTCAAGTTATAAAGTTCATATATTAGTTAACTAACACCTCATAGAATGCAACTTCCATACAACTTTTATTAATCATAAGTAAATGAGCTGCCAAAGTCTAGTAAGAAAGTGAAAGAAAAAACTAGAAATAAAATTTCTTAAGATTTGCTGCATTCCATGCTCGGGGTATCTCTCTGCCCTCCAGCGTTTCTAAGTGATAGGTGTAGACACCCATTCTATTACCCCCTAACTCTCCTTAGGTCCCTAGTACCTCCCTTCATCACTGTAAACCCAGGTCATGTCCCGAGTATTGACCTGAAAGCCATCGGGCACTCCCCGACTCAGTTTGACCCAAAAGTCAAACTCTTTGTCTCGATCGAGACTCAATGAATCTTCAAAGGGCACTGAATACCCTTTCCAACGATTCGCCCCGTGCGCGATTCCGACTTACCATGCAAACGAACGATCCGTTTGCGTTCGAAACTTGACCTAGTGGCCACCGGGTGCTCCCGGGATCTATTTGACCTAAGTCAACTCTTCAGCTCGACCGAGGCTGAATGAATCTTCGAAGGGCACTGAATACCCTTTCCAACGGTCCGTCCCGTGCACGATTCTGACTTTCCATGCGGACGACCGATCCATTTGACTCCGGGAGGCCACCGAGCGCTTCCCGGGCCCGGTTAACCAAAGTCAACTCTCCAAAATGGGTCAAACTCTTTGGAATGTCGAAGTACATCTCCTAACCTTTCCAACGGTCCGCCCCGTGCGCGATTCGAACTTACCATGCAGATGAACGATCCGTTTGCGTCCGAGCGATTCCCCGTCCAATAGACCGACAAATGCTTCCGAGCCATATTTGACCCAAAGTCAACTCCCGAACCCGGGAGCGGTCCAAAGGACTTTCAAAGGTCTCTGAATTACCTTTCCAATGGTATGCCCCGTGCGCGATTCTGACCAACGGTTTGCCCTCGGCGACCGATTTTTCGAAAAAGCCTGAAGCGCACTGCCAAATAGCAGATTCCGCCGATCGGCACTCACCTGGGTCTATAAAAGGAGGCCTTCACCTCATTTGCAAGGAGAGCCCAGATCTGATAAAAATCTCTCTCAATGAATCCCAGAAACCTCTCTCGAAGGCAGCGTGATTTCAACTCCCAAATTCCTTTTTTACTTCTACTTTTCATCATCCTTTTCATCAAACTTGGTGAATTAACCACTCTCCATCATCATCCAAGTTCAAGGGCTGCTATTCAAGACTCAAGATCAAGAGATCTTCAAGAAGGTCCAACTTTCTCAAACTCTCTCTTGAATTCTCTTAAATTCCCATAACTTGTTTTCTTATTTAGCTTTTTATTATCTCATCTCACACATCCTTTTATACTTTTTATTTAGTATTATTGTACCTCTTTTATTTTCATAAAACCCAAAAAAAAAGAAAAAGAGGGTTTGCTCATAAATTCCAAGTAGGATTCTCACACTTTTTCCACACTTTTCTCACAATTAAAACACCTTTTTCTACACACACACACACACACTTACAAATAAGAGATTCCCCATTTGGATTTATGGGATAAACCCCACCCCTCGTTTTGTATGCGAACTACGTGGACTTTGATGCCTTTATAGGCTACGTAGGCGTCTCGGGGTAAAACTCGAGACTCGAGTCCTTTTTCTCACCTTTTTTCTCTTATTTTCTATTTTCTCTAAATCCATTTTCCTTATATTCTATATACTTGACCTTAATAACGCATTACTCCATATGCATTATCGTTCCCTTATAACGATCAACGTAGGGGTAATCGCGTAAATCTTATTTTTCTAATATTACTTTTATATCTTCCTACGGATGACTCGCTTTATCTTTTCCATGATATAAGTCGAGGATTCCTACCTCCATTTTATATATACACATGCACACATATCACGGGGGGAAACAAAAGGAAAATAGCAAATATTCATGAGAGACCGAAAGGGCGGAATGGGTGACTAACACCTTCCCATTTCGTAACTAAGCCTCCGAACCCTTCTCAAATCATCTTGGTTTCGCACGCACCAGTATGTCTTTGGAAGCCATCCTTCGGGGTGGCTTCCCCTTTTTCTTTTGTCTGTTTTGAGTAAAATAGACTGGCGACTCTGAATCTCTCTATATTTTTACACCACATCTCAAATGACGCCGACCGAAGCGCTCCCGAGAGGGACGCGCGGGACCCGAAGGATCCTTCTCGTCCGCGGCGGGGATCGGGGATGGCCACAGTGGCGACTCTGCTGGGGATTTTATTTTTTATATTGAGGGCTTGACTCTATTTACATGGATGCTATATTTGTTTATGTTTCCCCTCATATCCACATGTTCCCCTTTTTCATGTGTATCCCATGCTTATGCTTATGTTCACACACTTGTAGAAATTTCTCCATGTACACTTCGCACCACGTGCGCCTAGGATCACATGTATATCCCCATGTTGCACGCATCACCCATTCATACTTGGTGTACCTTTTGGGGTACTTGTACTTGGCTCCCTGTTTGGTAAAATCAAGAAAGACATTCTTATCATAAGATACTAATAAGAGAATCATGCATGATTCACACGATATCACCAAAGAGCATTGCTATTAACCAAATTTTACCCAGTAACTGGAGGGTCACTTCGTGGTGGGCGCTGGTCCGGAAGGTCACAGTTAGCCTAAGCGATATGACTCTCACCTTCCATTGGCCAAGTACCTTCGACGTATATCGAACGGTTCCCCCGCATCGTACCGCTTGACCGAAGTCATGACGGGAGGTATATCGCAGGGAATTCGTTCACGTACGCCGAGTATATCCAATTCTCTCTCACACGTACCGTCCTCACGAGGTATATGGTGAGGCAATTCACGTACACTCAGGTATATCAAATGGCTTGTCCACACGTACCGATTGCCCGCAAGATCAAGACGTATATCGTGGAAGTCACACCAAAGGGGGAAACCCATGCCGATTCACCCAACCAACTGCATACCCACATATAGGTGCCAGACCTAGGACACGCACTTTAGATTGCCGGTTTCAACCCGAAACTCTGTCGAAATTTCGGGTCGACCTGCCGCCCAAATTTTTGCGCATTTTTAAAACGGGACCCTGTCCGTGAGCCTGGTTACAAGTCCAAACCGTAGCTTTGCATATATTAAGACCCCCACTTTTCCAGGCTCAGGTCCCGTCCGGCATTGCATTTAGGAGAATTAAATATAAGTGAAAACATAATAATCATGCTGAGCTCCGTCTCCCAAAAGCATTTTTCCCTTCTTTATCGAGAATCCAAAAACATTTCTCCCTTCTTTATCAAAAATCCAAAAACATTTCTCCCTTCTTTATCGAAAATCCAAAAATAATTCTTCCTTTTTTCTCAAAAATAAATCTCATCCTACGCCTTCTCAGGTCGATCGCAAGCCCTTGTCCTGGCCCCCTACTGGCTTCGGTCTTCAGTCAAATCACCCCGGAGTTTCATCCGTTCCTCTACTACTTCTTCCGAGTTCGGGATCCATCCATTTTCCATGGAGAATACAGATCAAGTACCAGTCATGCAGCCAGATCTGACGACAGTCCTAGCTCAGCTCGTGTCCAAGATTGACAACCTCCAAACCGAGGTCAGAGATATGCAACGAAACCAAGTTCCTATTCCTCAAGATCCCGAGGCCCTGTTCCCTCGTGCTATGGGTCCACCCGAGCCTATCTGGGTTCCGAAAGAATATCAGCACGCTCCACGTGCCCCTCCTTCCAATGGGCTGCCGCCTGCCCAGCTTCCAATGCCAAACATTGCCCAGCCTATGGCTAACCTGCCTGTAGTCGCTGATCCAAAGGAGGAGGAGTTGAATAAGGTCAAAGAGGATCTCAAGATGCTCACCAAGAAGTTTGACCAAGTCAGGATCTCTGGGAATTACATGGACTACACCCACATGTCTCCTTATCCTAAAGCAAGGTTACCCGAGAGGTTCAAGATGCCAAATATCGAGAAGTTTGGAGGGAGTGGACCCCCAATTGTTCATCTTCGAAGTTATCATCGTTCCATGACTCTACTAGGGGCTTCTGAGGAGGTGATGGCCCAATTTTTTCAACAAATTTGAAGGATAGTGCCCTCCGATGGTTTTTATCTCTTAAGGAATCCAGAATCCGTAGCTGGGAGGATGTAGCCCGAGAATTCATGTCACAGTACAATTACAACGAAGAGCTTGAGGTCACCCGTCGTGATTTAGAGCTGCTCAAACAGAATTCTGGAGAATCGGTCAGTAACTTCATAACCCGGTGGAGGGAGCAGGCAGCTACCATGACTAATCGTCCATCCGAGGAAGAACAGGTCAACATAGTGAAGAAGAACTTCTTGCCCCATGTCCGAGCGACGATGGGAGGACAATACTATCCCCACTTTTGAGCTCTCAGAAAGGCTGGAGTAGAAATCGAGGAAAGCTTTGTTAAAACAGAGGTCGAACCGAAGAAGGTATCCGGACAGTTCACCCTAGAAAGTATGATAAGCCTGTCAGTGCTACAGTCTCAACCATCAACAACATCTCTCAACCAACCACATCATGAGCACCAGAAAGCCGCCCTGCCCCCATCCGAAGGGAATACACTGAGCTTCATGCTCCCCTCTCCAAAGTTTATCAAGCCCTGCTAAGCCGAAACCTCATCAAACCCTTGGATCCACGTCCATTGCTAAATCCACTCCCAATAAACTTCAAAACCGATGCTCACTGTGCCTTTCACCAAACTGTCGGTCATACCACCGACCAATGCTTTCACCTCCGAAACGTAATCCAAGATCTCATTGACCGGGGAACCATCGCCCCACCAGCCAATCCTAAGCCAAACACTACTCACTATCCACTTCCGAATCATACCAATGCCATCTTCTTAGAAGAAAACCCAGATTTTGATCCCTCAACTCAAATCACACCCATATACTCTCCTAAACCTCTTCAAATTTGCCCATATTTCCTCCTACACCCTACTAGCCTCGCTGTCCGTACCCGTTCTGAAAACGAAAGTATGGAACTGTCAGAGGTGTTAAACCAACTCCTAGAGTTCGGTCTGAAATTACCCTCACAGACGGTCATCGATTGCCAGAAGTTCAGCACACTTTTCTTGGAGGCACGAAAATGGGCCCGAGATTCAGAAAAATGGGTGGTACCAACCGACGAAGTCAGCTTAGATGATGTTGTCCAGACTATGGCAGGATTATTCGAGCAAACCAACAGCATTTGCAGTATCACCGGGTTACTTTACACTTTGAAGTTACAAGGGCGCTTGGTCCCTTCAATCACACATATCCCCATAGAATGGGAGAACTTGTATGAAGAAGCCGTTGAAGTTGTGGAATGCATTGACTTTACATGGAAAGACAAAATTGTTGCCACCGGATGGGGGGAAGAATTCGAAGACTCGAGCGAAGAACAAGCTTCAAGAAGAGCTGGCCCAATAGCCGACATATGTGGGATGATCTCATTTGAAGAACTCCTCGAAGAAATAAATAGGGTGGCAACCTGAGATTGACAAGGAAACGCGATTCATGTTCTTTCCTTCTTCAGTAAATCACATGACCAGATCAGGGAGACATTACCAGGTTCCCAGCTCACTACCATCAAATGACAAGGGGAAGGGCGTTGAAAACCTTCCTATGCCAGAGATGACCATCGAGGAGATCAGGATCCTCGACCAACTGAAAAAAACTCAAGCTAACATCACTCTATGGGGACTTTTCATGTCTTCCCAGCTACACAGAAACGCTTTAATCAAATTGCTCACTAGACCCACAGTTCCTCCCTCTGCCACACCAGAAGAAGCGGTAAATCTGGTCGGATCCTTGACCTTTACCCGAATGCTATCATTTTCTGAAGAAGAAATCCCCAGAATTGGGCCAAATCACAATCATGCACTCAACATCTCCGTCGAAGTTATGGAAAAGGCCGTGCCACTCTCTCTTGTCGATAACGGATCCGCCTTGAACGTTTGCCCTATGAGAACCTTTAAGTGTTTAGGCTTGAAAGAAAGCGACCTCGCTCCAACCTCCGCCGTTGTGCGTGCCTACAATAATACCCATCGCGAGGTGATTGGATCCATAAAACTTGCAATAGGGGTTGGCCTTATAAACCCTGTCGTCGAATTCCAAGTCATAGACATCCCAGCTTGTTTCAACCTGTTGCTCGGACGCCCCTGGCTCCACAATATCAAGAGTGTGTCTTCCTCACTCCATCAGAAATTGAAGTTCTTCGACGATGGGCGAGTCATCATCATTTTGGGCGACAACGAAAATACCGAGGGTGCAAGCACTAGCAGTCCAATCCTTGAGATACAGCACAGGTCAAATGATATGCTCCTATTAGGATTCCGAGTTGAGCCACTCCTACTCCCGACAGGGGAAGGTTACAAAGAAAGGGCTTGTCTAGAATATGACCCTCACGGCAATGTCAATGTGATTCAGATGTTCAGAAACATGCACTTCATGCCCGGACTGGGGCTAGGGCGAAGGCAGCAGGGGATACTCGAGCCCATCGAACTGAAGAAAGATTTCCTTCCTTGTGGCTTGGGGTATCAACCATCGGAACAAGAGCTCAGAATGATCCCCAGTCTCGACCAAAGAGAAGATTAGACTGCATCCGAACTATCTCAGGAGACCCCTTGAATGGACGATTCATCAAAGAAGGCGAGGACTTCCCCTTTTGCGATTTTCCAGAACCATGGTATGACCTCACAGACAAGAAGATGAGGCCGGGAATGGAGATCTTTTTCCAAGGCAGCTACCCATGGGCCGAAACTTTCCCACACCAAGTACAACCGCTCATGAAAGATACCAAAGAGACTGAGGAAGGCGATTCTGAAGATTCCTTCAACTTACAGACACTGGGGCTGACACTCTGCATGGTTCATTCAGGGACTACATCAATGGACCCATCCCGTCTGATTAAAGTTGTTGATACTCCTCTCCTCAACTGGCATGCTGCGTCAGTTCTACCTCTCGAAATCTCCCTTAACCCCAATGTTTACCCTATTTCTTCTTGTGTTGTCTATCCTTGCTCAAATGTAATTGAGACCTCTTTTGATGAGGTTCTCAATGTTGTTTTTCCTATCAATGAAATAAACGAAGATTTTGAGTATCTTGATGTGCCTTACATTAATTGTTTAGATTATAATCGAACTTTTGATGATGATGATTTTGCAAATGAACAATTCTTAACTGATCTAAATAAGGTTAATAATAAACAACATAATCGCGTTCAAGTTAATGAAGAAGAGACTGTTGTTATTAATCTCGGTTCTAGTAGCCAACTGCGCGAGATTAGGATAGGGGCCACCCTTGACGAGCATGAGCGTGCACAACTCGAAGAATTGCTGAAGGAGTTCGTAGATATCTTCGCATGGTCCTATGATGATATGCCCGGCATCGATCCTGAATTAGCTCAGCACGAGATCCCCACTCTCCCAGATTACAAGCTGGTTAAACAAAAATTAAGAAAACTCCGCACTGAATGGTCGCTCAAGGTCAAAGAAAAGGTGGTCAAACAGTTAAACGTAGGCTTCATTCGGGTGATCGAATATCCCACATGGCTTGCCAACATTGTACCAGTGCCGAAATCCGGAGGGAAGGTTTGAATGTGTGTAGATTATCGAGATTTAAACAAAGCTTCTCCGAAGGATGATTATTCGCTACCCAATATCGACATGATCGTGGACAACATAGCCAGTCATGCTCTCAAGTCGTTCGTCGACGGGTTTGCCGGATACAACCAAATCAAGATGCACCCCGACCACCAAGAAAAAACTGCATTCATCACCCCATGAGGAACCTTTTGCTACACCGTCATGCCATTTGGTCTCAAGAATGCTGGGGCTACCTACCAAAGGGCTGCCACAACCATCCTGCACGATCTGATCCACAAGGAGGTCGAGGTTTATGTGGATGATATGATTATCAAGTCCAAAACTAGAGAAGGTCATGTTCCCGCTCTTTGGAAGTTCTTCGAACGACTGCGACGGTATCAGATGCGACTTAATCCACAAAAGTGTGTCTTTGGCGTTATAAAGGGAAAACTCTTGGGATTCATAGTCAGCGAAAAGGGGATAGAAGCAGATCCTGCAAAGCTGAAGGCCATACTTGAGATGCCACCTCCCCGAACAGAGAAAGAAGTCTGAGGTTTTCTTGAGAAATTACAATACATCAGTCGGTTCATCAGCCAGCTAACCTCCATTTGTGAACCAATCTTCAAGCTCCTCCGAAAGGATTCAACCAAGATTTGAAACGAGGCCTGCCAAGAAGCTTTTGACCGAATCAAACAATACCTGACCCAACCTCTAGTGCTCATGCCACCACAGTCTGGTCTCCCTTTGCTCCTATACCTAACCATAACTGACACTGCAGCTGGGGCTTTGCTAGCCCAATACCTTGAAGACTCCCGCAAAGAAAGAGCCATCTATTACACCAGTCGCAAATTGGTCGGGTACGAGGTCAACTACACTGCTTTAGAAAAGGCATGTGTCACACTTGTCTGGATCACCCAAAAGTTGCGACACTACATGCTCGCCTTTCCCATCAAACTTGTATCCCGAATGAACCCCATCAAATACCTGCTTGAGAAACCCGCCTTATCCAGTCGAATGGCTCGATGGTTGATGCTCCTAACCGAGTTCGATATCGTGTACGTCACACAGAAAGCTGTTAAAGGAAGAGCCATCTCTGACTACCTCGTTGACTACCCTGTAGAAGAAGCAGATGTTCGGATCTCCGAATTCCCAGATGAAAATATCCTCTGCACCACTCAAGACCGCCTTCAATGGAAAATGTTCTTTGATGGCGCTGCCAACAAAAAGGGATACGACATTGGGATCCTCCTGATCGCCCCAGATGACTCCCACACTCCCATCGCCATTAAATTGGATTTCCCTTGCACCAACAACATGACGGAATACGAGGCATGCACAGTGGGCCTCAAGGTTGCTCTCGAGAAAGGTATTCAATACCTTGACGTCTACGGGGATTCTGCCCTTATCATCGGTCAAGTGCTCAGAAAATGGAAAGTCAAAGACGAAAAGCTCCAACCCTTTCATGCCCAATTAGAAGAGTTAGCCTCCCGATTTCGAGATATCACCTTTCATTACCTACCCCGAGCAAAGAATAACCTAGCTGATGCTCTCCCCACCTTGGCCTCCATGGTCGACATGCCCGAAGAAATAACAATAACCCCCTTCCTAGTTCAAAAGCAAGACAAACCGACCCATTGCTACCACGTGGAGCTTGTCTCCACCGAAGATACCGAACTAGCCGATTGTTGGTACTATGATATCTGGTGCCTCCTCAGACATGGTAGGTATCCCGAGGGTTCCAACAAGAAAGATCGAACAACCCTCCGAAGACTGGCCACCCAGTACATCATCTGTCATAAAGCTCTACTCAAGAGGAATTTTGATGGAACTCATCTACACTGCATCGCAGGGGCTGAGATTGAGAAAATAATGCAGAAAATCCACAGCGGGGAATGCAGACCCCACATGAATGGTCACATGAAGAAGATCATCCGACAGGGCTACTACTGGACCACCATGATCCAGGACTACGTCGCCTATGTCCGGAGGTGCCTCAAATGCCAATAATTCTCCAATCTTCAACACCTACCTCCGCGAGAATTATACAACATGACCTCTCCCTGGCCGTTCTCCACCTGGGGTATCGACATCATAGGGAAGGTTACACCAAAGGCTTCAAACGGACATGAGTTCATCCTGGTCGCCATCTTGCTTCACCAAATAGGTCGAAGCTGAGTCATACGCAGTGTTGAATGCCAAGAAAGTAGCCAAATTCCTCAAGAAGAATATCATCTGCCGATATGGGGTCCTGCATGAGCTAGTGTCAGATAATGGGTTGCATTTCGAAGCAGAAGTAACAGAAGTAGTTAACTAGTACAGGATTCAGAGACACAAATCTTCTCCCTACTGACCTCAGACCAATGGTGCAGTTGAAGCCGCCAACAAGAACCTCAAAGCCATCATCAGCAAGATGACCGAAAGTTGTAGGGATTGGGACGACCGGATCCCGTACGCCCTCTGGGGCTATCGAACCTCAATCCGAACATCTACTGGGGCTACCCCTTACTCCCTGGTCTATGTCATGGAAGCAGTCCTACCTGTGGAGCTGGAAATACCCTCGTTACGCGTCATGCTCGAAAGCAAAGTTAGTGAAGAAGACTGGTGCCAAAGCCGTCTTGATGAGCTAGCCCTCCTAGATGAAAGAAGATTAAAAGCTCTTTACCACATACAGGGGGTACCATCACCGAATAGCGCGATCATTCAACAAGAGAGTCAAGGACCGCGGTGTCCGGGAGGGGGATTTAGCCCTCAAAGAGATAATAGAACCCATCTGGGACCCCAGAGGGAAATTCAAGCCCAATTGGAGCGGCCCCTACATTGTGAAGAAAATCTTATCCGGCGGTGCCGCCATGCTCACTGACCTGGATGGGGAAGAGATGGCTTGTCCAGTCAATCTGGACCGTCTCAAGAAATTCTACCCCTAGTCCGAAATCTCGGCGCGCTATGACTCTTCTCATCCTCCTTCTATTCTAAAAAAAACTCTTCATTTCTCTCTACCCAGAACTACGTGGGCTTGATCCTCTACAAAAACTATTTTTAAAACTTTTCAAAAAATCCCAGAGGTACGTAGGCAGCTCATACTCCTCACATAAGTGCGGCCCTTTCTTTTTCACAAAATACTATTCTTTTCTTACCTCCGAGAACGGCGGTTCATTTTAAAATTATTTGAACAAAAGGATTATGTATGCCTTAGCGATCAGTATAGATAATTCAAAAATACAAAATTCATCGAGAGGCACATCTGGATGATCAGAAACTTGTTTATTTATTAATAAGAAATTACACTACGGATTACATAAGAAAAAGGAACGGATAACTCCCTTCCCCACTACCATAAAAAGCCAAATAAAATCCCCACACCTGTTACACAAATAAACTCCCCAGGAGTCCTACCCACAACTACCAGAGGAGCCTACACCCTCATAATCTACATCCTGAGGTCCCCAAGTTTCCCCTGCTTGAATAGAGTGCCTTAAACACTCCATGGATCGATGAGCCTTAACCATCTTCGAAAAGACCACAACACCCCCTTCCATGGAGTCAGATAAAACAAACCATCTTTGTCCAGTCTCTACTACCAACATCTTGCTGACTACTTTCCTCCACAACCACTTCATATAATCTTTGGGGATATGGCAAACCTTCCCGACAGACTGAGAAGGACGGGTCGATGGACGACGATTTTCCCACAGAGACCCAAGCAACAGATGCAGGCGTTTAGTCAAATCCTCTACCGGAAAGAAATTTGAGATCCGAGGTGGCACGACTTGCGCCCAGTCGAATTGGCGCAAAAGCCGCCAAGGGAAATAAAAAGAGGTCTGTCTGAGACCAACCAGCCGCACATATGAATACTCTCCTAGCTCCAGGACAGGCTGCAATTGTCCCCACCAAGGCACTAACCAATACAACCCACAAGCCCCATGCTCCACAAGCCAATTCTCCCAGTTCTCAACATACAGGCCAACGCGGATGAAGTAGTACGAATAGAAGTTGGGAACGATCGACAAGGGATATTCTGGAGGAGTCGACAAGAGAAATCTTTCAGACAACCACATGAACAGCATCACAGGGCTACCCCTCAAAAAGTCAGAACGGCCTTCTCTCCAGGCATCCAGGCCATTCAAAGTATCCGCCAATATCACCGCCGCGGGATAGCGACGGTATGACATCCATGAAGTAATGGCTGCAAGTTGTGGGTCCACCTGCAATTCCCCAGTCACCAGCAGTAATTTTGAAACCAGGCCCAGAACCACGGCTCCAGCATAGCCAGCATCACCTACTTCCCGCAAATGCACAGACTGCAGCACTGCCAGGAGGGAGATCATTCCTCCAACAACCAATGATCTGGCCATCGAAGGGGAAATATGAAGAAGTCCGGCCAACAAATAGGAGAACGGGAAAATTCGGGAAAAGTCGCAGCAACACTGGGATTTACACCCAGTATGGCAGAAAATTCCTCGTAGGTAGGACAACCCTCTTCCAACCCAAAGTGGAATACATGGTCTTCGGGGTACCAGAATTGTACCGCCGATATCAGCATATTCCACTCAAAAGATCGATTGCGCCACAAGAAGACTCGACGCATGTTGAAAGCATCGTAGTCGACATTATAAGAGCACATAGCTTCCAAGGCTTCGAGATAGTTGGCAAACTCGGTGCTACCAGGGAGAGACATCTTACAAGGCTAAGAGATGGTGGGCAAGTAGGTGAAAATGCAAAAGTGTGATGAAAACACTCCACCCTTCCCCCTTTTTTATACTTGAAAATCCTCACAAGGGACATAATCCCTGCAGAAATCGGAGGGAATCCTACCCCACAAGGTACCAAAGGCTGAAGAGGGTACCAATCAAAGCCTTCAATTGATGGGACTAAATTGAACTGTCGATAGGCAAGACAGGGTGCTTGCCGATCGGCAACCCCCCCATTTTTATAAATTTCCCTTTTTCCTCTTTTGTTAAATCAGAAAACTCAAATAAAAATAAATTTATATTCTCAACAGAAGTTTAAAATCCCTTTAATTCTCCCTTTTTTAATCAAAAACTTTACTTCAAAAAATTCCAAAAATAATTCCTTTTTACGATCTCAGCAGCAAAGTAAAAAGCGCATGTGCATGCATTCATTCATCATTAATAAAAGATAATCAAAAAACTCCATTGCATTGCATATATTTATGTTCTGTATTACATCAGTTTTGCAGGAAATAAAAAGAAAAGCCAAAAGCAACGGGACTCAGCCTGAACCCACATTTTATTCTCTCTCTCTCTCAAGAGCTTCCACCCCTGTGACGCGCTCTCTTCCCCCTACGGCGAGACGACGCACCACCACTTCCCAAACCAGAGTCCTCTCCGGACGAAGCAGACGGCACCAAGCAAGAAGGAACAGGAACCGCGTCCCGAATATGGGCAGTCGCCGAAGATATCCAGTCTCTGATGTCCCTTAGCCAAGTGGTCGACACCCGAACTTGCTGCAAGGAAAGGCCAAATCAGTATCAAAGCGGAAATGACCAAAAAATAAAAGAGAAAAAGAAAGGAACAGAAAGGTATACCGCAGGTCGAAGGATCTCCTCTGTCAAACCCAACTCCTCCGGATCCATCGCATGAGGATGGTGAACCATAGGCACCATCCCTCCATCAACTCGCCGAATGTTGTATGAAGGGGTATGCAGCCGTACAAAAGGGACCTCTGAGGTCGCCGCCGTCGCAGATGCCGACGGGCCACCACCGCTGTGAGAAGATCCCACCGCCCGACTCGAACCTGCCGGAGGGAAGGGCAGTGCATCGTATATGCTGGGCGCCATCAACCAGCTCGTCACGAAATCCATATAGTCATACGGCGCAGTCGTATCGTTGTATAGCAAGTAGGACTCGCCGATCATCGTCGCGATCCTCTCATCCTCCAACATCAGTCGCTCCCACCTCATAGACGTAGGAGGCTGCACGGGTGGCACCACCACCTCCTCCTCCTCAGCAATCTGGCGAGTCACCCTCTCCCCGAGGTACTAGGAATGGCCGAACTCATGCGCCAGCAAACGCCTCATCCGCGCGTTCACCCCGGTCGCCCCCGCATCCTGAATGGTTGTCCCCCACGGGTAAAAGGTCACCTGAAAATCTCCAAGTGAGCATAAATCAATACAAGGCCAGAAGGAACAAAAACCAAAACTGAAATGGAAAGAGTCTTACCCTACCACTGGTCAGGTCATTCAAGACCTGACGCACCGCCTCCAGGGAAAGAGATCCCTTCGACTGTCGATTGGCCTTACGCCATCGATACAATCGACATAAATCTCCAACAGTGTCGTCCTTCAAAGCAATCAGCGGGGTGTTGCACCCAATCACCTCATAGAACCACGTCTGAATTCACAAGAAAAAAAGAGACGCATAAGGAAAATGTGAATGCATGAAAGGAAAATGCGAATGCATGAAAAGAAAATGCGCGAATTAAAGAATACCTCAAGAAGGTACGTGGCCCCAGTTAAGGTCTGCCGGCAGCACCGGCTGAATGCATCCAGAGAAAAGTAAAGGATCACCAAGGTCAGACTCCCCCAATCATAGAAAGGGATGTTCGAAAACATCCTCAAGTACGGCAGAAACCACAAATGAACGACGTCACCGCTCGACGCCACCATGAAACCTCCCAACACCAGAAGAATGAATCTGCCTCACTTGCAGCCCGTCCTCCACATCGATCACCCAGCTCAGCAGAACATCCTTCAGCAAGGACAACCGGATGGAATCCCTGGAAACTATCCTCCCTACATCACCAAGTGCCGCTCGCACTACCTCCGGTCTCACCCGTAAAGAGCGATCCACCTCTATCTGCTCTCCACCAAGTGCTGCACGCACTGACTCCTCACCTTCCCGAGGCAACCCAAAGGTCTGTGCCACTGCCAAATGGCACCTCTCTCACCATGCCGATCGGCACCCCACCTCGAATTTCGTACAGAAATTCCCAAAAAATACCAGAAAGCCTCGAAAAATCCCTGAAAAATTCTTAAAAATCCCAGGAAGGATCTAGAGCCTTTTTACCAAGAAAATTTCGCGTTCCCTCGAGCAGAACCCCTCTTCCCCAGCGAAATCCTCAAAACCCAATTGAAAACTCCTCCCGGCAAAGCTCCGGAGGGTCCCTAAGGATCACCTGATCACTTCCCCAGCAGAATTCTCTTACAGCACCCAAAATAGGTTATTCCCCCCTGCGAGGTATCCTAAAAGCTTCCCCAGCTATCAGCTCCCCAGCTCAGGTCAAAATCACAAAGCTCTTTCTCCAACAGAATCGAAATCCAATCGTTATCCACTCTTGGGTCATAATTGACCCCGGTCTTGGATCGTCACCTGAGTTAGGTCAGAATTGACCTCGGTCCTCGGTCGTCACCACTCTTGGGTCAGAATTGGCCCCGATCTTGGATCGTCACCTGAGTTAGGTCAGAATTGACCTCGGTCCTTGGTCGTCACCACTCTTGGGTCAGAATTGGCCTTGCTCTTGGATCGTCACCTAAGTTAGGTCAGAATTGACCTCGGTCCTCGATCGTCACCACTCTTGGGTCAGAATTGGCCCCGGTCTTGGATCGTCACTTGAGTTAGGTCAGAATTGACCTCGGTCTTTGGTCGTTACCACTCTTGGATCAGAATTGGCCCCGGTCTTGGATCGTCACTTGAGTTAGGTCAGAATTGACCTCGATCCTCGGTCGTCACCACTCTTGGGTCAGAATTGGCCCCAGTCTTGAATCGTCACCTGAGTTAGGTCAGAATTGACCTCGGTCCTCGATTGTCAGCACTCTTAAGTCAGAATTGGCCCCGGTCTTGGATCGTCACTTGAGTTAGGTCAGAATTGACCTCGATCCTCGGTCGTCACCACTCTTTGGTCAGAATTGGCCCCGGTCTTGGATCGTCACCTGAATTAGGTCAGAATTGACCTCGGTCCTCGATCGTCACCACTCTTTAGGTCAGAATTGGCCCCGATCTTGGATCGTCACCTGAGTTAGGTCAGAATTGACCTCGATCCTCGGTCGTCACCACTCTTGGGTCATAATTGGCCCCAGTCTTGGATCGTCACCTGAGTTATGTCAGAATTGACCTCGGTCCTCGATCGTCACCACTCTTGGGTCAGAATTGGCCCCGGTCTTGGATCGTCAGCTGAGTTAGGTCAGAATTGACCTCGGTCCTCGATCGTCACCACTCTTGGGTCAGAATTGGCCCCGGTAATGGATCGTCACCTGAGTTAGGTCAGAATTGACCTCGGTCCTCGAATCGTCACCACTCTTTAGGTCAGAATTGACCTCGGTAGACCTTTACCCTAAGCCCGCAGATTCAGCCTTGACCCGCAGAATTGGTCATCCCCAGCACACTCCTTAGGTCCTCAGAATCGACCTCGGCCCTCTGAATCGGTCATTCCTCATCAAAAGCATCATGTGGTGTCCATTCGACGATCATCATTTGTTTCAAACTCACTCGTTGAGGGGCTCAGTAGACACCCCATTCTATTACCCCCTAACTCTCCTTAGGTCCCTAGTACCTCCCTTCATCACTGTAAACCGAGGTCATGTCCCGAGTACTGACCTGAAAGCCATCGGGCACTCCCCGACTCAGTTTGACCCAAAAGTCAAACTCTTTATCTCGATCGAGACTCAATGAATCTTCAAAGGGCACTGAATACCCTTTCCAACGATTCGCCCCGTGCGCGATTCCGACTTACCATGCAAACGAACGATCCGTTTGCGTTCGAAACTTGACCTAGTGGCCACCGGGCGCTCCCAGGCTCTATTTGACCTAAGTCAACTCTTCAGCTCGACCGAGGCTGAATGAATCTTCGAAGGGAACTGAATACCCTTTCCAATGGTCCATCCCGTGCACGATTCTGACTTTCCATGCGGACGATCGATCCATTTGACTCCGGGAGGCCACCGAGCGCTTCCCGGGCCCGGTTAACCAAAGTCAACTCTCCAAAATGGGTCAAACTCTTTGGAATGTCGAAGTACATCTCCTAACTTTTCCAACGGTCCGCCCCGTGCGCGATTCGAACTTACCATGCAGATGAACGATCCGTTTGCGTCCGAGCGATTCCCCGTCCAATAGACCGACAAATGCTTCCGAGCCATATTTGATCCAAAGTCAACTCCCGAACCCGAGAGCGGTCCAAAGGACTTTCAAAGGTCTCTGAATTACCTTTCCAATGGTATGCCCCGTGCACGATTCTGACCAACGGTTTGCCCTCGGCGGTCGATTTTTCGAAAAAGCCTGAAGCGCACTGCCATTTGAACCCTGCCTATCGGCATCTGCCGATAGGCAGGAACAGG
The DNA here is from genome assembly GCA_949130495.1 of Sambucus nigra. NCBI lineage: Eukaryota > Viridiplantae > Streptophyta > Magnoliopsida > Dipsacales > Adoxaceae > Sambucus > Sambucus nigra. The sequence continues at coordinate 563,367,412 of OX422216.1, read as the reverse complement.
TCTATGTCGATCGGCACTCACCTTGGCCTATAAAAGGAGGCATTCACCTCATTTGCAAGGAGAGCCCATATCTGATAAAAATCTCTCTCAACGAATCCCAGAAACCTCTCTCGAAGGCAGCGTGATTTCAACTCCCAAATCCCTTTTTTACTTCCACTTTTCATCATCCTTTTCATTAAACTTGGTGAATTAACCGCTCTCCATCATCATCCAAGCTCAAGGGTTGCTATTCAACACTCAAGATCAAGCTCAAAGATCTTCAAGAAGGTCCAACTTTCTCAAACTCTCTCTTGAAATTCTCTTAAATTCTCATAACTTGTTTTCTTATTTAGCTTTTTATTATCTCATCTCACACATCCTAATATACTTTTTATTTAGTATTATTGTACCTCTTTTGTTTTCATAAAACCCAAAAAACAAGAAAAAGAGGGTTTGCTCATAAATTCCAAGCAGGGATTCTCACACTTTTCTCACAATTAAAACACATTTTTCTACACACACACACACACACACACACACTTACAAATAAGAGCTTCCTCATTTGGATTTATGGGATAAACCCCACCCCTCGTTTTGTATGCGAACTACGTGGACTTTGATGCCTTTATAGGCTACGTAGGCGTCTCGGGGTAAAACCCAAGACTCGAGTCTTTTTTCCCACCTTTTTTCTCTTATTTTCTATTTTCTCTAAATCCATTTTCCTTATATTCTATATACTTGTCCTTAATAACGCATTACTCCATATGCATTATCGTTCCCTTATAACGATCAACGTAGGGGTAATCGCGTAAATCTTATTTTTCTAATATTACTTTTATATCTTCCTACGGATGACTCGCTTTATCTTTTTCATGATATAAGTCGAGGATTACTACCTCCATTCTATATATACACATGCACACATATCACGGGGGGAAACAAAAGGAAAATAGCAAATATTCATGAGAGACCGAAAGGGCGGAATGGGTGCCTAACACCTTCCCATTTCGTAACTAAGCCTCCGAACCCTTCTCGAATCATCTTGGTTTCGCACGCACCAGTATGTCTTTGGAAGCCATCCTTCGCGGTGGCTTCCCCTTTTTCTTTTGTCTGTTTTGAGTAAAATAGACTGGCGACTCTGAATCTCTCTACATTTTTACACCGCATCTCAAACGACGCCGGCCGAAGCGCTCCCGAGAGGGACACACGGGACCCGAAGGATCCTTCTCCTCCACGGCGGGGATCGGGGATGGCCACAATAGGCTCCTTGCAGGTCATCTCTTGTTATTTTGAATGGTCCTTCCCAGTTTGGCCCTAACTTGCCATCTGATGGTTTTACTGTGCTGCCAAGGACTTTCCTTAGGACATAGTCACCAACTTGGAATACCCTTGGATTGACCTTCTTGTTATAGTGTTTTGCGAGCTGTTGATGATAGCTCGCTAATTTCACCAAGGCAAGTTCTCTGCGTTCGTCGGCTAGGTCGAGTTCAGCGAGCAATGCTGCATCATTCTGGCCCTGGTCGACAAGGGTGGACCTCATAGTTGGTAGGCCTGCTTCTAATGGAATGACCGCTTCCATTCCATATGTTAGTGAGAATGGGGTTTCCCCCGTTGCCCGACGTGGGGTAGTGCGGTGGGCCCACGGAATATTTGGCAGTTCATTTACCCATGCGCCTTTGGCTCGCTCTAATCGTTTCTTTAACCCATCGATCACTATTTTGTTGGAAGCCTCGGCTTGACCGTTGCTCTGAGGATACGCCACCGAGTTGAAATAGTGTATGATCTCGTGCTCATTGCAGAAGCTTTGGAATGGGCCACTTTCGAACTATGTTCCGTTGTCAGTGATGATGGTTCTGGGATTCCAAAACGGGTAATTATGTTTTTCCATATGAATCTCATCCTATCTGCATCTCGGATGTTTGCCAGTGGCTCTGCCTCGATCCATTTGGTGAAGTAATCCGTTGCGATCAACAGATACTTGCGGTTTCCAGCGGCGGTAGGAAGTGGTCCTACAATGCCCATTCCCCATTGGGCGAAGGGCCAGGGGCTGATGAGTGATCTTAGGTCGCTGGCAGGTTGGTGAACCCTCGGGGCGTGTAGTTGGCATTTCTTGCACTTGCGAGCATACACTTCTGAATCTTTTTGCATATACGACCACCAATAGCCTTCCTTCATAGATCAAAAAGCTAGTGATCTTTCTCCAATATGGCTCCCATAGATTCCTTCGTGGAGCTCGTGTAGAATCTTCTCGACATCCCTCGGGTGAACACATTGTAGGTAAGGGCCAGAGAACGATCTCTTATACAGCTTGCCCTCAGGAGATAAGTGAAAGTGAGTAGCTTTGACTCTTATCTGATGAGCGATCTTCCTATCGCTTGGAAGCGCACCATCCCTCAAATAGTTCCTTAAAGGGTCCATCCAACTGGGTGCTAACTCAATCTGGAGCACATGTTCCCCGCCTGGAAGCTCATCGCTCTGGTTGATGCTCGGGTGAGCGAGGAAGTCGATGGGGATCGTTCTTTTCAAGTCGGAATTGATTTCCGAACTCAGGGCTGCCAGGGCGTCAACATGGCTATTCTGTCCTCTGGGAAATTGCTGGACACTGACTTCTTCGAAGCTGACCATTAGCCTCTTGGCCAAGGCGAGATAGGCTGCCATTCTTTCATCTCTTGCATTACAGTCCCCGCTTATCTGATTGGAGGCTAATTGTGAGTCGTCGAACACCTGTAACTGCTTTGCTCCCAAAGTGTGTGCTTTCTGGAGGCCGGCTATCAAAGCTTCATATTCCACCTCATTATTGGAGGCTTCAAATCCAAGCCTGATTCCCTGTTCGAGGGTTGTACCCTCAGGAGTAACAAGCACAATGCCCACTCCTTCCCCCCTTTGAATTGGAGGCTCCATTAACAAATAATTTCCAAACTCCCTCTGTTGCGTGGTTTTCTCCTTGCTTCACGGGTTGAAGTTGGTCTAGAAGATGCTCGCCTGTGAATTCAGCTATGAAATTAGCAAGGACTTGTCCCTTGATTGCATTCCTTGGTTGAAATTAGATGTCAAATCGTCCGAGCTCAACTGACCATTTAGTTAGTCTGCCTGACAGATCCGCTTTCCTCAGGATTGCTTTAAGGGGGTGCGATGTAAGAACAATGATGGTGTGAGCTTCAAAATAGTGCTTCAACTTCCTTGAAGCTACTACAAGTGCAAAGGCGAGCTTCTCTAGTGGTAGGTACCGTTGTTCAGCCTCTAATAGAGTTTTTCTCGCGTAATAAACGGGGTGTTGAATTCCTGCTTTCTTGCATACCAGCGCAGAACTCACGGCGTGGTTGGAAACGGCGAGGTATAAGTACAAGGAATCTCTTTCTTGAGGTATGACGAGCAGGGGTGGTGACCTAAGGTAGTCCTTGAGCCCGTTCAATGCTTGCGAGTAATCTGGATTCCATTCTACTGTCTTGTTTCCCTTCAAGAGCTGCAAGAATGGTTTTCATTTCTCGGAGGATTTCGAGATGAAACGGTTCAAGGCAGCGAGCATGCCGGTGAGCTTTTGTACGTCTCGTATTGTGCGAGGGGGTTGTACTCTGTTGATTGCGTCGATTTGGTCCGGGTTAGCCTCGATGCCTCTCTTACTAACCAAGTAACTAAGAAATTTTCCTGATTGGACACCGAAAGAACACTTGCTCGCGTTGAGCTTCATTCCGTATTTCCTGAGGATCTCGAAGGTTCTCGATAAGTCTGAGAGGTAGTCTTCTTTGCTTCTGCTCTTGACGAGCATATCGTCGATGTAGACCTCCATGGTGTCTCCCATTTGGTCTTTGAACATCTTAGTGACCAGCTGCTGGTAAGTTGCCCCTGCATTTTTAAGCCCGAAGGGCATGACTTTGTAACAGTATAATCCGACGGTGGTGATGAATGTTGTCTTGTCCTGGTCCGATGCATACATAGGGATCTGATGATACCCCGAATATGCATTCAGAAAACTCATTCTTTCGTGAGCTGCTGTGGCGTCCACCAATTGGTCAATTTTTGGGAGGGGGAAACTGTCTTTAGGACAAGCCCTGTTAAGGTCAGTGAAGTCGATGCAGACTCTCCATTTTCCGTTATTCTTTGGAACTACTACTGGTTGGATAACCATTTGGGGAATTGGACCTCCCGTATGGATCCTGCATCCAGCAATTTTTCTACTTCTTTCTCTACGGCTCTTGCCTTCTCGGGCGCAGTTCGCCGTGCCTTTTGGGTGATAGATTTAAAAGTGGGGTCGACATGCAACCGATGACAAACCACACTGGGATCAATTCCAGGCAGCTCGTATGGTTCCCATGTGAAAACATCTACGTTGCTTCTCAATAAAATCGCCAATTCCTTTTTTTCTTGATCTGTGAGAGAAGCTCCAATCAAAAATACCCTGTCCTTTTCGCTACCACCAGCTGTAACTTCCACCAGGTTTTCCACGACCCGCTCAGACGGGCGGAGCTTGGTCTCCTCCACTCAGGGTCTTCCATACCTTAACGGTTATTTAGAAGGTATCAGACCTTCATGTTCCTCGACCTGCTCATTGGGTTTCTCGGTCTTCTTTTCTGGTCTAGGGTGGATGGCTGCTATGAAGCACCTTTTTGCCATCGCTTGATCTCCATGGATCTCCATTACTCCTCGCTCAGTCACATACTTAAGTTTATGATGGTAGGTCGAGGGGACTGCCTTCATCGCATGTAGCCATCCTCTCCCGAGGATGGCTTGGTACGACAAGTCAATGTCGACTACCAGAAACTCAATCATCTTGGAGATACTTCCTGCCCTTACCGGTAGCACAATCTTTCCCAGTGGGATAGTCACTTTTCCAGCGAAGCCAACTAGGGGGACAGTGGCCTCCTTCAGGTCAGCGATGCTCAACTTCAATTTCTTGAACAGATCGAGATACATTACCTTGGATGAACTTCCTTGGTCGACGAGCAACTTGTCGACGTCATAGTTGGCAATTCTGAGCGTAATGATCAAGGCGTCATGGTGTGGGGTTCTTACTCCCACCAGATCTTCATCTGTGAACACGATATGTTTGCTATAGTCTGCGTCATCTGCTCGCCGACGTTTTCCTGATTGGGTCTTTGCAGGATCGATCTGGAAAGCTTGCACCACTGCTGTAAGATTTTTTACCTCCATCCGAGCTGAATTCCCCTGAATCTGCTTCACATCAGATGCCCCGTGAATTACTGCGAATTCACGGCCAGCATCGTCCTCGAGTACATTGTCAGGTCTTGCTTCTCCATTGGCAATGACTTTCTCTGACTTCTTCTCCACAAATTCGTTCAGATGCCCAGACTGGGCCAGTTCTTCGAGGTGGGACTTAAGAGCTTTGCAATGCTCAGTCTTATGTCCTCCTTCTTTATGAAAAGCGCATCTCAGCGCGTTGTTTCTCTTTGAGGGATCCCCTCCCATCTTTCTGGGCCACTTAATAAATGGCTCATCTTTGATCTTTGCGAGAATCTTGTAAATCGGTTCTCTGAAGACAATATTGACTGCCTGAAATGCTTTTAACATATCGTTCTTGCCTCCGTTCTTGGAACCATTTTTGCCCCCATTCTTTCCTCCTTTCTTCTGGTTCTCAGCTTTGTCATTGCCTTTGGCAACGAGCTTGGTTCGACCATTCTCCCCTGTGCTGAGACGGGTCACGTCCTCCACTTGGCATATTTCTCGATGTGAGCCACTAGGTCGTCGATGGTCGTGGCCTCTTTCTTCGTCAGGGACTGGTGCAGAAGGGAAGAGCTGGGTAGCCCAATTTTGAAGGAGGCTATTGCCACTTGCTCCGAGCAGTCCTTGACTTCGTTGAACAACTCCCAGTACCTCTTTGCGTAGTCTCGGAGGGTTTCTTGAGGTGTCTTTTTCATTGTTAGCAAAGCATCCATCCTTTTGGGATGGGAGCTACTAATGATGAAGCGTGTCGTAAAGAGCTCGGCCAGGGACTCAAAGCTCCTGATAGACCTGTGAGGGAGCCTTTCGAACCATTTCTGCGCCACGTCATGTAGGCTCGAGGGAAAAATCCGGCACATCAATGCATCTCGGTGGTTCCAAAGGGTCATGGCTTGCCTGTACTGCCTAACGTGATCAATGGGATCAGTTTTTCCATCATAAATCTTGAATCTTGAAATAGCGAACTTCTTGGGAGCTTCCTCTTCTATTTCCCTCGAGAAAGGGGATTTCATCTTGGTCTTGAGAGCTCGTCTAGAAAGCTCCCTGGTCGATCTTGCACCGCGATCTGCTGGGTGTTGGTTCATCTCCCTTCGGACCAAATTTCGTATGTTCTCATTGCTACGAGCTGGGCTCCTGTAACGGCGAGCCGGTCACTGGTTCTCGAGTGAGTCGCTGCCTGACTCGTGCCTTTCACTCTTTTAGGATCCACGCCTAGGGCTCCTTCCTCGGCCGCGAGACTTGCTCGCCTGAGGGCTAGGAGTGCGGTACGGACGTCGTCTAGTGCTGTGATGGAGCTCTCTCTCCATTCTTTCTAATTTCATTTTGAGGCGAGCATTCTCAGCCTCCTGCTTGCGAGAGGACTCCCTTTGCTCTTGGAGCCTTGCCTCATAGGCATCGATCAGCCTAGAGATTTGCGTGGACCTCGTTGGTCCTTGACTTTCTTCTGAGGATGGCCTCTCTGGGCGAGCCCTCTGATCTGAACGCCGAACTTCAGATATGATCCTGCGAGGAGCAGGTTGTTCTTGGATATCTCTTGCTTGAGGAGCGTTACTGCTGTGATCAGACATTTCGAACTTCTTTGCTGGTGTGGGCTTTCTCAGGGGAGACAAATGTTCCCACAAACGACGCAAATTGTGGTGACAATTATATTTAACACAAATAAGTGAGAGAAGCGCAATCACCAAGGAAAATAAAGAAAATAAAATAACAATCACACAACACAATATGTACGTGGTTCAGCAAGAATGCCTACGTCCACGGTGGTGCAGTCAGTATTATTTTTATATACTCCGGGAAGCGTTTACAGAAAATACAATGCGTGTCCTTTGCCCCAGACTTAGGGTTTATTATATACATGTCTGTCCTCGGGGAGTGGGGATGTTGGACTCCCCCACGTTTACCATCTTCTCCTGGAACATCTCTATACGAGAACATGGGAGGATACTAAGTCGTAATTCTATTTAGTTAAGGCGAGGGGTCCGAATTTTGGGCCGTTTTCATTAGGTTACTCGTCCGGGCCCATAATGATAAATTCGGGTATCCACAATATATATATGTTCGAATATATATATTTAGTATATATATATTCCATAAATAAATTTTCCACATTTATATCTATTTTCCAACTTTTGCGTTTGATAGAAAATGTGAAAAATTGATTGTTTTCCAACTTGTATCAAACAGACACAAGTTGGAAAATATTCATTTGCCTTGGAATTGTTTGCCCTGCAATCAAATGTCCAGGAATTATTTGCATTTTTTCAGTTTGATAGCCAACAAATTCAAGGCAAATTCAAAAAAGTTAAGAAATTCTGATATTTTCCAGCTTTTAGGTTGTTTGATAGCCTTAATTTGCCTTGAAATTTGTTTTATATGTACAACACCCCTTAAGCACAATTTGCCACCCTAGAGTGAAATTCAATTCTTTGGGGGACAGATTTTTGTTTGCCACCTTTGGGTGGCAAATCACTCAAAACCAATTTTTTTTAAACTCTATATATTTCATAAATATATAAATATATATTGTTAATAAATATGTAAATATATATATTTTAATATATATATATATATATATATATATATTTTAGCACATATATGTATATTGCGTATATTTCGTATATTTTGTAAATTTCATATATTTTGTATATATTATTCATATATATTATATATACACTGAATATATATTATTTACAGAATATACACATATATATAGAATATTATATTCTACAATATACATGTATATATAGAATATAATATTTTGTAGTATATATACATATATATAGTATATACTGAATAATATATACATATATATTTAGTATTAGTATATATGTATATAATATAATTTAAATATATTACAAAATATATATTTAGTATATATATTCTGTAAATTTACAGAATATATAGTCAGAAAATATAGAAAATATATATTCAGTATATATAGACCATCTCCAACTGTTTAGATTTGAGATTTTTGAGCTCCAACTGTATTTGCAAAATGTCAATTGGAAAAAGAAGTGGCACCTGAACTATTCTATTTACTTACATGTTAGAGCATCCACAATGGTGAAGCTAAAAGACACACGAATCAGCAAATTTACAAACTGAAACGTCTGCAGTGGTAGACTTGAGTCTACAAAATTTGCATGACAAATGGTCGCGGTTCTCCGAATTTTCGAAACGGTCAGTGAATTTGTAAATGTTTCCTACGAACTTCATTTGTTCGTAGGAATTCCTACGAACAAATGAAGTTCGTAAGAAGCATTTAGTGGCCATAAATAATTCATTTTTATTACATATTTAGATTCTTACGAACTACATTTGTTCGTAACAATTCTTACGAACAAATGTTTGTTCGTAAGAAAACTTCCTTTTATTTCCTATGAACAAACCTTCATCATTGGAATATTATCACCAAATCTCTTTTATCTCACCACTGTGAGAACATGCCCATCAGAAAAGGCAAAAGCCCTTTACAATTTGTAGATATAGCTTTCGTCCCTCACCCCCACTAAGGATGCTCTTAGAGCAACCTAATAGGTAAAACTTCAATACATTTCTTGTATCTTTAATGAGTAGTTAAAATGTCAAATATACATTCTCATATACTATCCCACCCTCAAATATGCAACACTTTCTATTGGAACAGCTGTATGCCAGATGTCTGCAAAACTTTCAAAGAAACATAAGCTTTAGTCTTTGACAATTTTAAGTAGCAAGTGCTCACGCCCTTATTCCGACATCGGTAAGGGATTAACAAATGATACGGTATATTTATCATTTATTTAGGACTAATGAGCAAGTCTTTTGGGCATCAAATATTTTGTGTGCAAAGATTGAATACTTAATAAGCCAAGTCAAATGCGCCGCAGCCGTCCAGCCCGTGCTCGGGTCCTGGACTTAAGCTAAAGAAATAATTTTTGGACAAACTAATTGACGATTTTTGGGCCTTAAAAATTATTTTTTAATGTTTTTTAATTCCAAAAAATTAAAAACGTGACTTTCTTAACCGTTGAAAAAGTTTTACACTTGCCCACGTTTTTCCAGATTTCTCTCCACGTTCTTTTACCGTCTCTTTTTGTTGCCCCATAAAAGAGGTCTTAAGCCTCCATTTTTAATACAACTTTTATGCAAGTTTTCTATCCGGAAAAATTCTTCTCTCAAATAACTGCTACAATCGAATTTTTTTCCACCACAGAATAATATTTATTCAACACGAATAATTATTATACAAAATGATATTTATCATTCCAGATTAATTATACTATTAAGAGTGGTTTGGATTGTGCTACCGATTCGTATTTTTAGAGGCGATTTTATCTTAGGGTGACGAGGCAATTATGACTGTCAGCACACTTTGGACACACCTTGGACAAAGCCGCAAAACACCTTAAAGAGAGCGACATTGTCAACAGCTCGACCGTGTTTTAGACTGTATCTGCTTCCGAGATTTCTTATACTTCCTGACTCAGATTTATTTGCTCCGAAATTGGGTAATTTCGTTCCTTAATTCGGCATTTACTTTACTACTGCTACAACACTTTCTAATCGGGGCCCATCTCAAACGAAATTTGAAATGTCGCGTGAAAAATGTTTTTTTTTTCTCTAAGACGCTTCAAGTGTCATGTGAGAAGTTTGAAATATTTGAAAATTCAAATTGTGCCCAACCGTTATTTCTATATCCATTGTACATCCAACCCTCCCCTCTATAAATAGTCTTGTTTAAAAAAAAAATAACACTCACTTGGAAATAAATATTTAGGGTGTGATTGTAAAAAAATGGCCAGCTGTAAATTTTTATAGGGCAGAAAAAATGGTTGACAAATTTTAATTCTTTGTTGGTAAATATTAATTGAATTGGGTGGTAATTAAATTGGGGGGCAGAATGTGTGAATAAGAGTCGGGTGGATAATTAAGGCAACATTCAAACGAAACATCATGTTTCTTCTGAGAATAAGCAAGCGAAACATGATGTCTCGCAGGGCTCCTCAATGACACCTTTTTCCTTTCTTTTTTTTTTTTCTAAAAAAGTCGATTCATATGGTAAATTTGACCTAAACCCATTAAACTATTTTGCCCACTGAAATTGTATTTTTACTATATCAAAGTGGGTATTTACTCTACCCATTAGGGTTGCTCTTATCATTTTCTAAAACACACAAACTGTCTTATATGACAGGTAAAAAATGTCAACAACTTTTGGAGATGGTCTTAGTTAAATAACATATAAATAAAGTAAAGGGTCCAGCTGCAATAAAAAGAACTTTTCAAGTTTTATAAGTAGAATCAAAACCGTTTAGAACATGAGTATTAAGAAGTGAGGTATATAAAATATACAGAATTATATTTCTATCCATTTTTGAGAAACAAGCTAATAAAGCACAACTAACATCAATCTTTATAAATCATAAGGGTCTAGCGCCGTAGGATGCTTAAATATCATTGTACATTAGGTTTACAAAACAACATTGTGGTGGTAGTGTGAAATTTTTTATGTGCTTTAGCACCCAAGTCTTTTATCATCTAATAACAATCTTGTGATACAATAAAATTACAATAGCTGCTAAGGACACCCCAATATGCCTGACTAACACAACCATTCAAAATACGAAACTTATAAAATATTACGTGTTGGTGAGACCTTTTTGGGGTGCCCTTAGCAACCCCAAACTAAACTTGAGAAGAAACTAAGGCATACAAGCTTTAAAAAATGATAGCACATGCAATTGCTCTCTTAATCTTCATGTCTTCGGAAAAAAAATATAAAAAGCAAAGCATTTTTAAGGATGCAACTCACTAATTTCTCCCATTATTAAGGCTTAAGATCCCCCCATCTATTCTCTTTTGATGGTGCCTTATGTGCTCGTACCATGGCAGATTCTGGAATCAGCCTCTTAGCAATCAATACTAATTACAACATTTTTACAAAAGGGCCCACCAAAAGATCCCAAAAAATAACCATCAATGGTGTGAGTTCTCTTCTACAAAAATGAATCACAATGAAATAAGACAATTGCTTTACCTCTAAACAAAAACTTAGCAAATTCATTTGCGTACCTTGACATCGCGTTATAGAATCAACGCGTAAAATAACATCGCAAAAGTGACAAATGAGAATACGCGCATATCCTCGTCGAGCGCAATTATTCGGAATCTTAAACTGTCCGCACTACTGACCCGTGTCGAGTTCGCAAGGGTGCTTGTTTTATTGCTTACCTTCTTACTGCACCCAGAATTACATATTTACTCATAAGAACACATTATAGAGTTCGTCTTCATCAGGTACAAATTACGTCATCATAAACCATAAATGGCAATAGCAATTATTATAGGGAAATGAGATAGATGGGGACAAAATAAGGTACTATACAAACAACTGAGATTCTGCTCACCTTCCTGGAAAGATGCAACTCCCGTGACCTGCAAATGGTACCCCCAGGAACAAGAAAACAAATATCAAAACATAATTTAACACAAGAGGCAAAAGTATACAACAGAAGTGGAGCCTCAAATTGCTGGCTAATATGTATATAGTATTAGCTTAAAGTGGAAAGGGGAAAAAAATGAACTTCCAATTTTTTGCAAGAGATTCCTTGAACTATTTTTACCCCAATTATGCAATTTGTTTTACAGACCCCGTTTGTGTCACTAAACAAGGTCAATAAAAATCCCCAAAGGGGGGTATTTGGAAAAAAAAAGGTAAAATGAAGAGATTGTTGGGACATTGGTGCAAATAAGAAGGTTTTTTATAGCAGTGGGTATCACGTTCTAGCTTAAACTATTTTTGATGAAACACCCCCCCCCCCCCCCCTCTTATTATAATTTTTTGCTAGAAACCCCTTGGACTATTTTTTTATTGCAGGTCTGGGAATATCAATTCTAACTTGAATTATTTTTAATGCAAGGGCCACCCACCTGAAATTCCTATTTTTTGAAAGAAACCCCTAGAACTATTTGTAATGCACTCTTCAGGGGGATATCAAAATCTAACTTATAAGTTTTTTAATGCACGAACCTCCCTGAAATTTCAAGTTTTAGTCAGAAACCCCTTGAGCTAATTAAAGGCAAGACAACCACCACCACTCTCCCGTACTATGCAGTTTGTTTCAAAGACGCCCACATTTCTGCCACTAAAATGTCCTCAGAAGGGAGTTTTTTCAAGAAATTGAAATTTTAGGGGTTATTAGGACATAAAGTTGCAAATTCAAAAGTTAAGTTTTTTAGCAGTTACAGGGGGAAACCAGGTTTTCATTTAAGAACAAAAAAAAGGCATTGCTTAACTAGGTTTCCTATAAAAATGGAACTCACAAGTTTGACACTTGCTAAAAAGAACATGAGAATTCACTTTTCCCAAGGATGAAATATTACAACACAACATTTTGCCACCTCCAAAAAGAAAAGAACTAATTTGCTTCTGTAGTTCTGTCCAAGTGGGTACCACACACCATTCAGTGTCTGGAAATGCCAGCTCATGAGACATGAGGTAATGTCAAATGTCTACTATGCAACTATAGTAAAATGGTATCAATTAAGAAATACCCAATGTACTCCTAAGAAGAAGAATTGTGCCTCTGAAGTTATTTTAAGAAAATAAATGAAATGTCATATAAATCAGCATCCAAAGTAACTTAAGTTTACCAAAACTCTTATCAAAGTTTCAATTTCTAGGATTTACTTTCTAGTGTCACCAAGCAAGCTACAAATCCAAAGCCCTCAATGCTACAAACAAAATATAATACAACGAACTACATAAAAAAAAAAAAACACGTTCATTATTACTGCGCCTTTTTTTAGGTCTAGACAGAACTTGTTTTTAAGTCTCATTATATGGTCCAGAAGTGTCACTAAAATCTAATACTAACTGTCGCTAAGTGTCCTGATACGACTAAAATGAAACAACAATGCTCGACTCACAAAATAGTTGACAATAAGTTACTCTACAAGCAGTTGTATATATGTGATTTAGGCCTCTTTTTACTTCAATTAGACACCTCGACAAGTGTTTGTGGAGGTAACTTTTTGTCAAGTGTTTTGTACACTTAGCATTATTGAAAATGAAATGCGAAAAAGGTAATAAGGGTGCTTTGGATTGAAAAGACAGAAAGGAAAATGTCTAACCCAGAAAAGTTATGTTTGGAAAGTGTTTTTAAGCTCAAATTTGATCTTTTGTGTGTTTGATTATAATGATGAAAATACGTTGTTAAAGATGAAAAAATAAAAGGCTAAACCTTGCCCACTTTAAGGGGAGAAGTGGGTAAATAAAAGTTGAAAAATGAAAGCCTTGTAGTATCAACACTATTAAAGGTTGGAAAATGCCATTTTTTTCATGAAAAATGATGCCTAAAACACACCCTAAAATGAAAACCCTTGTAAAGTTTATTGGGAACATTTTTTAATTACTTCATTTCAATATCTAGAGACATAATACGAACTACAATCACCATAGCAAAGACTCACTAACTATAGACCCCTCCATATTCTCTAAAACCCAAGATAAAACCAATTTTCTAAAGAACAGAACGCAATGGGTTTGTTGAATACTTGAGTCACTTACTTGGATCAGTTGTGGTGATCATGGCCACACCCTTGAAATCACAAGACCCACCATCCTTCCCTTCCTTCTGATAATAACTATCAAATGCATAAGAAGCATGATTCTTCACATTATTAGGCGGATAACAACTCTCCCCAGGCTGAATTTCACTACAATTTGCCCTCCCAGGCCCACACGCCCAATCCAACGCCGTTTGCAAGGTCCTCGTGTCAACCCCATCCATTGCGATGCAATAAGTCCGATTCGTCGTATCATTCGCCAAAAATGTACCACTCCCCGAAACATGCAACAAATAAACCGGTGTACAATTCCCATTAAACAACCCCCAATGCGCCTCTGAAACCGGCGGTGACCTCAAATCCTCATTAAACAACTCGTACAAATACACACTCGAAGTAATCTCCGGGTGAAGCGGGGTCCCACTGCGATCAAAAACATGCTTAATCAAATTCGAATTATAAGTATCCGCATACTCAACCGTCGCATACGGCTCCTTCTTATCACCCTTCGACGGCCACCCACTTTCTGTCACAAGCACTAAGACGTCGCTGAAATTCAAATTCTTCATCGAGAAATAAACCGAATCAATCATGGCATCCAACACATTCGTATAATGCAACAAGGTATTAGGATCAACCATCTCCTTCGAAGGTGTCAAAGGCTTAAACAAGGAATTTTCCAAAGGAACAACACCTTTATTCTCCATAAACACATAGTATGGGTACAAATTCATCATTAGTGGAGACTTAGTTTTCGACAAAAATTGTAGCAATGGTGTTAAAATTGGGACAAGGGATTGATTAAAATACGCTTGGGAAGGTGGGAACGGATCAAGAATTATTGAAGCCGCATTTGGGGTTGAGATTTTAATGTCATTATGCAAATTGGCCGCCACTAAAGCACTATAAAGTGACTCAATTGCTGACATTAAGAGTGGGGATAAGGAGGGTATCGTTGTAAAAACCTCGTCACCAACGGCTATGGCGGTTACGAGGGTATTGGGGTAAAATGCGGCTACATTGCGCGCGATCCAAGTGGCGGCGGTGGTGTTGGAGGATCCAATAGCGAGGAGTTGGTTGTTGGGCAGGGTGATCGTAACGCGGATTTTGGTTTTGGAGAGGGCTTTGAGGATGTCGGGGTCGGCATCGTAGAGACGAATGTGGGTGATTTTTTGGAGTTGGAGGAAGGAGACTAGGTCTGGTGGGGAGAGAAAGTTGGAGACATCTGTGCCAATGTTGACTCCCACATAAGGGGTTTCTTGATTTTGCTGGCTCTTGATCTCTGCAAGATAAAGTAAAGGTTCTGGATTAGATATAACTTGGGTCCTTTATGGAACATTGAATTAATGTGTGTAGTGAAAGAAAGATTGATTTTTGAATTGGGTTTTTTGTACAACCAACCTGGTGTGTGTGTGTTTCAATTGGTGGCATCTGAAATTAATAAAAATTTCCAAGTGGGTTTGTGGTTAATTGTTACGTACCTGGAAGAAATGTAGAGAATCCGGTGTTGAAGAGGAAAATGAGGGCAAACAAAATAGTAAGTTTAGGGTTTTCCATTATAGAAAAGTTTGAGGTTCAACTTCAGTTGGTTCATCTTCTAATTCTTGTTTAGCTAGCCTAGCCGTTGCATTTATCTGGGAGCGTTTACTTAAATTTGTTTTTTTCTGGGTTTTCAAGATCTACTGTTTGGAGAGAAGAAAAGAGGGCATTGATGGTGAAGTGAAGCAGTGTGTTTGCAGAGGTGGAAGTGTGTTTTTTTTATCTTTTACATGATGGTTTGATTTGATTGGGGGTAAATGACGGTATTGACCTCATGAACCGACATAAGAATATATTGAGGATGAAAGTATGTTGTACCTTTCTTATGTTCGATGATGGTTTGGTGTGAAAAGATGGAAAAAACATTGCATAAAATAAGGGGGACTCTTTTGTGCAGTTTAATTTTGGAGTAAAATTATATTGACCCTCGTTTCGTACCCATTTTTCGTACCCTTAAGATAAGACAAAACCTTTCAAAGCAAACCTCCCAAAACAGTTAATTATTTTTTGTTAAAACAATAACTAAACAAATAGAAGTCACAATTTAATTTCTAACTATTGAAAAAAGGTGTTTTTAATATTTATTTTTATAAAAGACTTGTTTTAAAAAAAAATTGTTTTATAAAATATTTTTTTTTTTAAAACAACTGATTTTCTTGTTTATATATATATATAGAAAGCAATGTTTTTTTTTATAAAATGATTTTTAAAAACTACAGTTTTCGTTGGAAAAAAATTGATGGGTCGTGCTGCTGACGCGGATCGACATCTATTAAATGATGTTGATTCGCGCCAGCGACACTAACCAATTGCGATTAGAAATATCAATTTTTTTGCCATTTTTATTTTATAAAAAATACAGTTTCTATATAATGTTTTTTTTTTATAAAATTGTTTTTAAAAACTTGTACACTTTTTTTTGGAAAAAATTAATGGATTAGTGTTGCTGGCGCGGATCCACATCTATTAAATGACGTGAGTTCGCGTCAGCGACACTAACCACTTGCGATTAGAAACATCAATTTTTTTGTCATTTTAAATTTATGACAAAAAATTATATAATGTTTTTTTTATAAATTGTTTTTAAAAATTTGTACAGATTTTTTTTGGAAAAAAATTGATGGGTTAGTGATGCTGGCGCGGATCCACATCTCTTAAATGATGTGAACCCGTGCCAGCGGCACTAACCAATTGCGATTAAAAACATCAACTTTTTTTGCTATTTTTATTTTATAAAAAAAAACAGTTTTTAGACCCCCTGTTATTTTATAAAATTGTTTTTAAAAAATTGTACACTTTTTTTGGGGAAAAAATTGATGGGTTAGTGCTACTGGCGCGGAATCACATCTATTAAATGAGGTGGGCCGCGCCAGCGGCACTTACCAATTGCGATTAGAAACATCAATTTTTTTGCCATTTTTATTTTATAAAAAAGACAGTTTTTAGACCACATGTTTTTTTTATAAAATTATTTTTAAAAAACTGTACACTTTTTTTTGGAAAAAAATTGATGGGTTAGTGCTTCTGATGCGAATCCATATCTATTAAATGACGTGGGTCCGCGCCAGCGGCACTAACCAATTGCGATTAGAAACATCAATTTTTTTGCCATTTTTATTTTATAAAAAAAACAGTTTCTATATAATGTTTTTTTTATAAAATTGTTCTTAAAAACTTGTACACTTTTTTTTTTGGAAAAAAAATTGATGGATTAGTGTTGATGGCGCGGATCCATATCTATTAAATGACGTGGGTCCGCGCCAGCGACACTAACCAATTGCGATTAGAAACATCAATTTTTTTGCCATTTTAATTTTATAAAAAAAACAGTTTCTAGATAATGTTTTTTTTATAAAATTGTTTTTAAAAACTTGTACACTTTTTTTTTTGGAAAAAAATTGATGGATTAGTGTTGATGGCGCGGATCCATATCTATTAAATGACGTGGGTCCACGCCAGCAACACTAACTAATTGCGATTAGAAACAACAATTTTTTTGCCATTTTAATTTTATAAAAAAAACAGTTTCTATATAATGTTTTTTTTATAAAATTGTTTTTAAAAACTTGTACACTTTTTTTTTGAAAAAAATTGATGGATTAGTGTTGATGGCGCGAATCCATATCTATTAAATGAAGTGGGTCCGCGCCAGCGACACTAACCAATTGCGATTAGAAACATTAATTTATTTGCCATTTTAATTTTATAAAAAAAAACGTTTTTATATAATGTTTTCTTTTATAAAATTGTTTTTAAAAACTTGTACATATTTTTTTATAAAACGTTTTATATAATGTTTTTTTATATAATCTTAAATGATGTGAGTCGTGCCAGCGGCACTAACCAATTGCGATTAGAAACATCAATTTTTTTGCCATTTTTGTTTTATAAAAAAACAGTTTTTAGACCACCTGATTTTTTTATAAAATTATTTTTAAAAATATTTAATAAAATAAAACAGATTTTTTAAATAGAAAAATATTTTATTAAAAAAATATTACAAACATTGTAATATTTTTATTAAAAAAACTGACTTTTAAAATGGGAGGGCTGCTAGAGTTGATTTGAAAAAAAAAGGTGATCTTATATTTTTTGTCTTTTTGCAAGGGTATGAAAATGGGGTACAAATCAGGGGTTCACGTAGTGGAGCTCTTAATTTTGTGGTGGGGAATGAACATTATGGTCCTCTTGAAAAAAAAAATGATTCTTTTATTATTTGAGGTTCATTAATTTTTATCATTTTTTTTATTGAAATATACACATTTTTATATTTACTTTTTGGAATTATTTTTACTTTTTGCGACGATTTAAAATCGTCACTAAAAGTGAAAATAGTTCCTAAGAAGAAAATTTAAAAATTAGTGCACCCCAATAAGAAAATAGTGAAAACTAATGGATCTCAAAGAGTAAAAGACCCAAAAATAATAATGATTAAAAAGTTAATTGTGTATTTTTATTTGACACATTAGTTTTTAATTATTAAATTATAATATTTTTGTATTAGGTTTTTTAGGAAACAGTAATGGCTATTTTTTGTTTTCCATCTCAAAATCGTCTATTCTTTTTATTTTTATGTGTTTATACCTTAATATATAATGTACATATATAATATATTAATATGTGTGTAATTATAATAAATAAAGATTATATATGTACATGAAGAGCTGTCTATAGGTCGTGTCGAGTCGTGTTCGTATCTTTTTTTAAAGTGTTCGGATCTTATTGCGTTCGTGTCTAAACGGGTGACTTTTTTATCATGTGGAAGAATCATATCCAAACTCGACCTATTATGTTATCGTGTCGTGTTCACTTGTTAATATCCATAAAGATAATGAATTATTCTTAATTGTATACAAGTTGACATGTTATCTCATTTTTTAACCCAAATAGACCCATTAATAAATTGGCATTACTAATCTCTCATTTAGTAAAATTCATTATGATTAAATCAAAATTATGCTACATAAATTATTTATAAGTTGCAAAAGTATATTTTATTTACTTAAATTAATGGGTCATAACGAATTTTATCGGGTATTAACGAGTGAAGGGGGTTAACCCTAACCCGATCTATTAACTATCGTGTCTTATCGGGTTGGCACTGATATAATCCGAACTCATTAAGGGTTCACCCATTAACCTATAACTTCGTACCGATTCGTGTCGTGTTATCGTACCGTGCTTCATTTTGCGAGATCTATGTACATGTACTCAAAATCACGTATGTATTATTAAACGATATAGTATACTAAGATCTATATGTTAAATAATATTATCATTACATACATGATACGTATATATAGTTTTTTATAGGTATGTAATAATATAACATATACATATAGTGCATATATATTATATAATAGTATCAATTCATGTATGTATAGAATTTTATTGTAAATTATAAATGCAATATCATAATATCTTATTATATATACACATGTAGTGGGATGATGAGAAGCCGTCAAACTCCAAATCTGATTTTTTCAGAATTTTGAATTTCTTTAAAATAAATAAACTACGTGTCACCTTTTTTTAATGATTTACGTACCGGATTTCAAAACAAATATAACTACCCACGCACCCACTAACAAAATTAACTCCCAAAAGATTTGTGTTTTGATCAAGAAGTACGGTTCAGATGTCGAGCCATATCCCTATTTTTTAGCTTCTCGATCCATGAATCTAGAAGAGTAAAAAAAATTCATATAGTTCACCCAGAGTCTTTTCTCGCTCTCACTCTATTTTTTTCTTTTAAAACTCACACACCTTAGAACAGATGCAAATAGGATATTGTTTGTGTTAGAATATGATTTCTTCAATTGTTGCAGAACACTCTCCCCCTTATATTTTAATTTTCTATCCCATTCACTATGTTCGGGATTTATATTATATATGGGTTTTTAATGTATTTTTGTTTTACTTATGTTTTGCAGGTCCACGCTCTCTCTCACCTCCATTCAATGATTCATGGTATCCTTTCTGCTATGTTTAAAAGCCTTTTAGTTTATATTAAAAATATATTCTACAGATCTATATCATTTTTTAGCTTCAGTTTTTATTTTTAGTTCAGATTTCAACATGTTGCAGTTTTCGATTGAAATAGGTTGCAACTTTGTTCCGTCTGTATTTGGAAACAGGTTGCAACAGGTTGATTACATCTTCCCGCCACTCTCTCTCCTCTCCGTGTTTGGAAACAGGTTGCAACAAGTTGATTATATTTGGTTCATTTTCAGCACAGAGTCCAAAGCACTCTAGGTAGTCGGCGGCACTGTTCCAACACCTTCACGAGATGCAGTCGGCGACGCCGTTCCTTTTTTCTTTAGGTTTCATTATATTTATGGGGAGGTTTTTTAAGGTTTGGTGGTTTTTTGACGTGGTTTACCAACATGTTCTCACTTTTGACATCTCCGTAGACGTCTCACTTTTTTTGGGTGATACACATACTTTTTTTTCTCCTCCTTCATAGACGTCTGACTTTTTTCGTCTCATTTTGGATATCTGTGGGCCTCTATTCATACTGTCTCATTTGTTTTCGTTTTTTAAAATTTTCTTTATTAAGCAGGGTTGTTTGGTTTAGAAGAAGTGGGGTTTAGAAGCAAGGCTTCATGAGTTTATAGAACAAATTAAAATCAAAACACGTTTTCCCCATAAATACCAATATAAAATATAGGGTTCAAATAAGTGAAAAAATCAACTCTTATGTCAGATTTTTTGAGGTAGTGTGGTGGGTATGCAGTTGATGACGGCGGCCTTCCCACGGAGCTTGAAAGACACGGGGCATTATAATTCACCTCACCTTATTAGAATGGTACTCTCTCTCCCTCTCTCTCATTTCATTCCATATATTTTCTTTTAAATGCTATAAAAAAAACTTCATTTACAATTTCTATTAGTATACCTTTTCTATATTTTCATGAAAAGCTTAGAACTTTCATTTTCTTAAAATAGGTTCCTAAACGTCCTATTAAACTTAGAAAAAAAACTTAGCAAATGCTCCCTTTTAATATTTTTAGCAATGTTTTTGTAGGTACAACATATAACAAAATGTATGGTTTACAGGGTTTGTTGTATAAAAATAGTTGGGGGTTTATTGGAAAAAAGATCATTTTTTGTATAAAAAATAGATACGGGATTTCCCGTCTTGACGTGGCAAGGGTGCCTCTTCTCCGCCTCATAGGAGTTTTAGGTAGAGGACTCAAATGGTCAAGACAGATGTGTGATCCATGCCCTCCATGCGTTCAACTCATATAGATATATTATTATAATAAAATAATTGAAAATAAAAATAGACCATGCAACACTTAATTTCAGAATAATAAAGGAAGCTTATGGGTCATGATAGTAATACTATTCTTGTCGTCACTTATTTAAAATAGTTTTTTGGTAGATGACTCAAAGCATTTTTTTAATTATAATGTGTTTCATTAAATTGTTATGGACTTGGTATTTGATCACCAATAACGTGTGCTTATACTCATCAACATTTGGTCAAAAAAAAAATTTGCCTTTAGAGTGTGGCTATCTTTTAGTGAATAAAGTGTATTGAAAGAGCGATCATGTACAAAATTATTATTGTGTTTCAAGTATATGGGTTGCCATAAACACAAATATATGGGAGTGAAATTACAATTTAACATTTGTTATACAATTTAAATTATTTCAGTTGTGCCAATTTTAAACTGCATAATTAAAAGTAATCTTAAAAGTATACTTTTAAAAAAAACTCAACAAAATATTGTACACTTTAAATATATATAACATTTTTTTATATTTCATGATTTTTTTTTTAATTTCGTCCAAGATTTTAATACATGAAAAAGTTTTTAAATTTTTTTGTTAAGATAACCGTTTTAAATATTTTTCTTAGTAAAACATATTTTCTTAAATTTTCTATAATAATTTTTTTACACAAATAAAAGTGACACAAAACAAAATATTTTTTAACAAAAATAACCCAAATGTTTTGTTAATCGAAAATGAAATGGATCAAAATAAACATGACACAACATGTTATGAAATAATTTATTTTACCAATCACGAACTTTACCCAAGTAAAATAGGCACAATATAATATTTTTTAACCAAAAAATAACCCGGCCAAAATAAACATAACAACATGAAATGTTAGTTTTTTGCCTATCTCGAACATGACCCAAGTTTTTTGTCTATCTTGAACAGGACCCAAACAAAGTTGGCACAACTTTTATTACTTTTGAAAACCATTTTTTATTTGCTGCAAAATATTTTTATATGTTGAAATATTTTTTTTAACTCCTAGAATTTTTATTTACTGCAAAAAATTTATTATTGATGAAAATCATTTTTTAGAAAAATATATTAGTTTAGTTATAACACAAAAATGGATAAACATTTTAATAAAAATAAGAGTGCAGTTTGACGAGCACTTTTTCCATATCTCTCACGCGTTTGTTGCGATTGGACATATTGATGTTCAACAGGGTCGATAGGTTAGTCGTCTTTTGATATGTTGCAAAATAATTTTATATTGCAGAAAATTATTTTTTATTTCTAAAAAAAAAAATTATTTGCTGAAAATAATTATTTACAAGAATTTTTTGATGCATTTTTCTATTCCTTTATTTTTTGTTTTAAATTTGTTTGGAAATACTTTTATGTTGCTGAAATACATTTTTTTGCTAAAAATAATATTTTATTTGCTGAAATTAATTTATTAATGCTTAAAATGAGTTTCAATTTGTTGAAAATCATTTTTATATGCTGGAAATAATTTTATATTGCTTAAAATCATTTTTTCAATCTTGGAAACGATTCATTTGCAAATCCTAAACAAATATATACATGACGTATGTGTTTAATTTGAATGTACTTTTGTTATCAACACGAGCACACAAAAACAAAAACGTATTTTTTTTAATTTGTAAACTTTTAGTCCTTTGTCATATTCTTTGTTCTATACATAGGAGTCATCTTATTTTCATTGCATTATACCTCCCATATTTCATATAATCTCTCTCGACGCCGATATGTTACTCTCTACAATATATATATATATATATATATATATATATATACTGTATCATTAATGATATTACGCGAACAAGAAAATCGCAATGTATTTTTTTTTCCTAATTTGGACTTTCAGACTATGATTCGTTCTACGACATTATAGTTCTGGCCATTCATTTTATCATATTGATTTTAAGTTGTATTGTTTATTCACTGCATTATCTACATTTACATGTTCATGTTATGGTTACAAACTTTTATTGTAAATACTAATGATAACCATATTTTAATTTATACATTTAAATAAAATATTTAAATATGCGTTACACCCGACCGTGCATCGCACGGGTCACCACTAGTATACATATATACATACATATGTATACATATCAATTTATGTATATATATATATATATATATATATATGTAATGACATAATTTTATAAATGTCCGGGGTAGAATCTAGGAATTTTCTATTTTCCCTAGATCACAGTTTGTATGTCTGATACCGCTACATTTGACACGTCATCACGATCATCCACGACAGTCGTTATCCGAATCCATGCATCCATCATCTTCACACGTGCATCATGCTACATGCAACGTGTTGCTCAACTGTTTCCCACTACTCCACTACGCAATATTGGTAAAATGATTTATTGGAGTTGTTTATATTTGCATAAATATTTGGGAATTTTTTAGAAAATATTTTTTGAAGTCTGAAATATTTTTTATCGAAAGCAAAAAAAATTCTAAGTGTAGAAGCGGAGTGCCTCGGTCGACGAGCTCGTTCAAACGAGTTAGCACTGTCGTTCGAGCGAGATAAGCATCTCGCGCGAAATCGTTCGAACGACATGTGTCCTTCGTTCGAGCGATATGCCTATCTCATTCGAGCGACATCGCCACCTCAATTTTCGTATAAATACCAGTGTGCATTCTACACGTTTTTCCAAGTCTTTTATGCATCAGTTTCTGCATTTTCACAGCCCAAAAAACAGACTTCATTTTTTTAAGGTTTTATACCTTTTTTATTCACAAATCCATTCCCATATATGTGTGTGAATCTTTAAACCTTCAAGAGGATTGTTTACTCATCTGGAGTAACTTTTGGGGAGAACTCTACAACCGGAGAGCTACGTGCTATTGTGGAGGGAGTCCTTATGGAGTAACTTGTGGAGAAGTTGTTTCTCTTCTTCATTGCTGACCACCTGGAGTTCTTGCGGGAGATTCCAACCAAGACATCAAAACCGACACCTGAGGGTATTTCGTATGTCACACTTATTTTCATTGTAATCCGTGTAATCGTTTTTACAAATTATAATGAAAATAAAAAAGATGTTGCCCCTTTGGAGGATTTTTCATGAATTTGTTTGTTTTATCCTGCATGCTTTATTTTATTTGATAAATCATCTAGATGCATGTTTTAGGGTTTAACTAAAATTTAGGATTAATTAAAATTGGATTTTATTTGAGAAGTCCCAATATTTCCGCTGTAGCGATTCTATAAATTGGCATCAGAGCTTATTTAAGCGATCACCACTTTTACAAATTGGTATCAGGGCCTGTTGCAGTAAGTTATTGTGTTTTGATCCTGATTTTTCACAAAAATGACTTTTGGTGGTTTTGATGATCTTCGTTGTCAAATTTTTGAAAAAGTTAATTGGAAAATTCACACGAACTCTTGTTTTAAATCTTCTGTTGAAAACGAATCTGAGAGGTGTCCTTGTTGTGACGGTGTTGGTCACGCGTTAGATGACCACAAATTTAAAGAAAAAAATGAATAAACCGGTTTCTCGTGTTTCTACCCTTAGTGATAGTGATTCGAAAAAAGAAGTTTTTTATGCTTCTAGGCGAGAGCTTCCCACCCATGTGATTAGTGATGATAGTGAGGGTGATGGGAGTGAGGATGAAAGTGTATATAAGCGTGACTTGTAAACAATTTTCAATGAACTTTATACTGAATCTTTGAAAACGAAAAAAAAAAATGAAATTGAAAGCTCAATCGAAAGAGTGTGCCTTAAAAAATAATGATTTTTTAGTTGAAGAACTTAGGGCACATGAGAAAATTTTGAAAGAGAACCTTGAGTACGTCGAGGGTGAGAGAGATAGTCTTAGAGGGTTGATGGAGACTATGAAAAAGGAGTTTTTAGAGTTTGAGGATTCTAGACGTGTACTTGAATCTAGGATAGGTGAACTTGAGGTGAAATTGAAAGATTCAAGTAAGGTGAAATTTGATTTGGAGTCTAGGTCTGAAAAACTTGAAAGATTTTAGGCACCGTCGAGATAAAAAAGGATAGGGGTGGGATTGGTCTTGAAAAATATGTTGCACCCATTCCCACACGTGTGAGAGAGCCTCTTAGGATTGTTAAGAAAGAGGCACCTAAGTTTGTTAGGAAAGATCCACCTAGGAACATCGTGAGAGAACCTCCTAGGATCATTAGGAGAGAGCCACCTAGGCAAATTCAGAGAGCTCCACCTAGGAATCTGAGGAGAAGGCCACCTTTAGGTAACACTCACCGCCCGATTTACACTTGCACAAATTGCGATAGGCAAGGTCATCTTAGGCGTTTCTGCTACAAGCTTTTGAATGGACCTAGAAAACATAAAAAGAGAGTCACACCGGTTCCCAGAACCCCCACACTCTGCTACACATCAATTTGGTTCAGAAAATCGGATTTAGAGGCTTATGGTTTATTTGTTCATGATTCTCATTTGCTTGCACATGATTCTTCTCTTGTCATATCATATAGATGATTGTGTTCGCATGCTTGTCATACGCTAGTTTTTATTTCATGATATTTGTGTTTGCTAGCGTTGTGACATGTACTTTTTGTACAAATTTTTGCTTTTGAAAATTTTTGAAAAATACAAAAAGATTTTATTTTGATAAAATTTTTGAAAAAATCCAAAAATATTTTTGTATTTTGTTTGCACCTTTTATGGATGGAGACTTAAGATGACCGAGTCACAACATCATTCCATTTTAAATGTGACTATTTGATAGTGTTTTGAGACAATTGGTCAATTCATCCATGTACTTTATAATGTTTGGAGTCATTAAGATGTAATTAAGTGTTACTTCCTACATGTTTGACTCATGATTTCCTTTATTGCACACATACACGGATTTGTTTGATTATTGTGCTTGTCTTATCACATGTTGGTTGGGTGTTTTCACTTCAATTCTGTCCTTAAAACGAACCAAGCGCGATAAAACCTGATAAGAAAGTTGTGCATGTAAGAGTCGTTTGTAAGTTTGTGTGCTTTACTTTGAAACGGTGAAGGGCTACGAAAGGTTCTTATCTATCCTTTGCGATTAATCCGCCGTTTAAATTGGACCTAAAAAATTGAGGAATTTATTATCCGAGGTCTAAAGAGGTTTAAAAGAGCCCGAAAAAATTTAAAGGCAACAAAAAGAAATTCATGCCAATTATGGGTCATTTAGGTTTTTGCATCAATTCTCCAAAGTTTGAGAATTTAGTTTATGCACCTCTAAAAGAAAATATATATGAGTTTGGTTGGAGATTTTATAACGGATTTGCTCGTACTTAAAATTCTTGAAAAAGCGCTACATAGTTTTGGATGTTATTGGTGTGGAAATCATTTAGTCTTTGATTTGTTGATTTGCATAAGACGATGTCATCTAAATTCAACAATTTTTACACCTAAGGATAATTTTGATGTTCATTCGTTAGGGGTACACGTATGTATCGTGCACATATGATTGATTGAGTTGATTTACCTATCGAATCTGTTCACACCCATTCATTCCATTTCCTTAACTTGGTTGTTTTAGTTTAAATCCATGGTGTGATATTTGGTATCTTATTTTTGTATGAAAAATTTGAAAAAACAAAAATAGTTTGTGAATGTTTTTGGGACATACCTTTGCATGCGCGTTGATTGATTCATATTTGTTATGCATTTTTATCGTAACACTCCATGTTTTGATTGTTTCTTCTTATCTGTGTATTTGGGGACATCATAAAAAGGGGGAGAAAGAATTATCATGTTATGGGGGAGTTTTTGCATTATGGGGGAGATTTGATTTTTTAATGATTTACTCTTATATCATTTCAAACTCAATGCGTCACGAAGGTTTTTATTTTTTCTCATGTGTGTAGGTACAAAGATTGATGATCATTATGTTGCACACCCTGATGAGAAAAGCTTTGAGAGTTTCTGAAGAGCCGAAGTTTTGAAGATGTTGAAGTTTGATTGACGACATATCATTTAGTATTCTCATTTTGAGGGTTTAATGGAGATATTATCTTGTATGTCATTTGATAGCATAATTCGAATTTTTATATATGTACCGGCATAGACATAGGTGGAGATTTGTAAGGACATAATTTTATAAATGTCCAGGGTAAAATCTAGAAATTTTATGTTTTCCCTATATCACAGTTTGTATGTGTGATACCGCTACATACCGCTACATTCGACACGTCATCACGATCATCCACGACGGTCGTTATCCGAATCCATGCATTCATCATCTTCACACGTGCATCATGCTACATGCGACGTGCTGCTCAACTGTTTCCCACTACTCCACTACGCAATATTGGTAAAATGATTTATTGGAGTTGTTTATATTTGCATAAATATTTGGGAATTTTTTAGAAAATATTTTTTGAAGTTTGAAATAATTTTTATCGAAAGTAGAAATTTTTTTTAAGTGTAAAAGCGGAGTGCCTCGGTCAACGAACTCGTTCAAATGAGTTAGCACTGTCGTTCGAGCGAGATAAGCATCTCGCGCGAAGTCGTTCGAACGACACCTGTCCTTCGTTCGAGCGAGATGCCTATCTCGTTCGAGCGACGTCGCCGCCTCGATTTTTGTATAAATACCAGTATGCATTCTACACGTTTCCCCAAGTCTTTTATGCACCAATTTCTGCGTTTTCACAGCCCAAAAAACAGACTTCAATTTTTTAAGGTTTTATACCTTTTTGATTCACAAATCCATTCCTATATATTTGTGTGAATCTTTAAACCTTCAATAGGATTGTTTACTCATCTGGAGTAACTTGTGAGGAGAAATCTACAACCGGAGAGCTGCGGGCTATTGTGGAGGGAGTCCTTACGGAGTAACTTGTGGAGAAGTCGTTTCCCTTCTTCATTGCTAACCACCTGGAGTTCTTGAGGGAGATTCCAGCCGAGACATCGAAACCGACGCCTGAGGGTATTTCGTATGTCACACTTATTTTCATTGTAATCCGTGTAACCATTTTTACAAATTATAGGAAAAATAAAAAGGTTTTGTCCCTTTGGGGGATTTTTCCTGAAATTGTTTGTTTTATCCTGCATGTTTTATTTTATTTGATAAATCATCTAGATGCATGTCTTAGGATTTAACTAAAATTTGGAAATAATTAAAATTGGATTTTATTTGAGAAGTCGCAATATTTCTGATGTAGCGATTCTACAAATTGGTATCAAAGCTTATTTAAGCGATCACCACTTTTACAATATATATATATATATATATGTATATATATATATATATATATATATATATATATATATATATATATATATATATATATATATATCTGTGTGTGTGTGTGTGTGTGTGTGTGTGTGTGTGTGATTACCAATTTTGTGTGTGTTGGCTTTTAATTTTTGAGAAAACTAAATTTAAAAACAAGTTTACCAAACGCACATCAATATTTATAAATAAAAAAACTGAATTTAAAAGCTTGATCAAATGGCTTATTGCTAAATATTGGTGTTGGGGTTTTATTCTTAAAACCACGTATGACGGTTATGTTTAAGTAAATGTGTGTCAGTTCATTTTGAAATAAGAACCATGGTTACAAAAATATTTTATATTTGGTTTAAATATGTTGTAGACATGTCGGTCAATAGAGCTCAGTAGGAATTCCAGTAAGTCGGCTTCGGTTTGATCACTAAGAGATCGGAATTCTAGTTCTAGCACTATTAAAACATTCACAACCTAGATAGGGATTTAACATCCTATTTGAACGATTGCGATGTCATTCGAGTAGTTTATCTTAAACTGCAGGAACTTGTATAATGGTTTGAGAAATTGTTCTATAGTTTGACAGAAGATTGTGATCGGTACATCCCAGGAATGTATTGAACAGAGCCACTCGTGCGATTTGAGTATAATAGTTGTCATGATTATACTCGAATAATCTCACACAATTTGCATAGGTGCATAGATTCTTAATCCCGAGAATTATGAGGATTGGAATGGTTACGCAAATGTCACTTTGATAGCAATGGGTGCAATCTGATTTTATATCGGGTCTAATAATTCTTGCATATCGGGTAACAGTGGTGTGAGTAAGTGAGAGATCTTAATTCAGAGGAATTCGCATCCAGTGGATACCTTGGATTACGATACCCCCTTAATAGACTTATATAATTTATTTCCATCAAGTAAAACCCGACCGGTGGATTATTTTATAATCCTGAACGAGATGAAAGTAAGTTAAGTTTGAGAATCAAGGAAATTGATTAGAAATTGGTTAAAGTCGATTATCAGTAAATTGACTTGACCAAGCGATATTGAACACAATGTGGGGAATCATATTATGTACCATAATCAACTTTGAAAATAAGAACTCATTATATCTGAGTGATTTCTGATATAATCAAATTAGAATGCAGTCATAATTATTTAGTTGAATTAATTATGATTAATTAAATAAAGAAAATACATTACAGTAATTGTAATTGGGATTTCTGAGTATTTATTTGAAAGCTAATTTAATTATTTATCTCGGGTCCCTAATGTAGTCTAAATATCTAAGTAGTTAGGCCCGGACTCTCAGAAAATTCAGTCTGGCCCCATCCCACCTTTTATATTTGTATATAAAGGTTTAGTGGAGGGTTTTAATAATTATGATTCATTATTAGGGATAGAGAGAGGTGGGAGAAAACACTATTCACATTTTTTGTGAAGAGTCCTAAAGAGACACCACAATATCTCACTCATAAGGAAGGGTTTTTATTGGCCCGAAAAAACATACCCAAGATGGGGGTGAATTGGGCATATGGGTTTTAATGGTAAATTTTAGAACTTTCTTAACTTAGTTGTAATAATTAATTACAATACTATAAGTCTAATTATAAGTGAGCAATTAATCGACAATAAATATAGTTAAGATGGAGATAGAATAATGGAACTTTTCAAACCGAGATTTTAACATGGTTCGGCCTCTATCTACATCCACGCTTGGGATGATACTTGAGAAATTCACTGTTTTCGGTACACTTACGGCGGAACCAAAACCTAACAAGGAACACTACCTTGCAAATAGAAAATAATGAGACGTCAAAATCGCCATTGCCCAAGCGGTGTCAATGCAATATCCTAAGGTCTTTAAATGCCATGACTACCTGCAATTATGGCATTGTTGGGCGAGAGGATACAATGAAGGTAATCATGAGTCACATCAATAAGATTTATAATCGAAACGTAAAGCTAAGTAGCGTTATTAAAAGTAATGAAGTGATATGTTTACTTTCTCTCTCTAAAACACAAGCAAACAAGTATCACATGTAAATAACTCAAATGAGTTTTAGGGTATTGCTTTAGCACAAGTGGATGTTGGGATTGTGACTTTGCTAAAGATGAATTGGGATTGGAAATTTAGGTTCAAGTGGATTTGCTTGAAGCTATTGCTTTAAGGAAGTTTTGGGGGTTTAAAACTCCTTAGTGAGTATTCCAATTTCTCTCTTAAAAACTCAAGGAATAGGTGACACAAAACTAGGATGAAGATTATTTTCTTAAGGCGGTGATGTTGTAAGCTTGGGTGATTTTAAAATGGAAGAGGAAGGCTTTATTTATAGTGCTAGGAGGATGCCATAAGTTGATAAATTTTTTAGTATTCATGCTAGGAGGCTATCTCAAAGGTTTATTTAGGTGTAAAAACTGTAGGTGACTTTTTAGTAAACTAAAATAAAGATTTAGTTGACTAAACCTCACAGATTTTGGTTACATAAAAGTGGGGTTTATGGTTATTCTTTGGGAAAGGTATATGGTACATTAGGGTGGGTTTAGGTGTATAGGTTTTGAGCATATACAAGCTATAACATTATACTTTACTTTGGTAAAATGGGTACTACGTACAACAAAATAAAGTAGTAATCAACTGGGTTTCTTGATCATTCTTTGACTTTCTTGAATCATTAATTGTGGATTTGTGATGTGATTCTTATTGGATTTATCGAATGTGAGTTTTCTCTCTCTCTCTCTCTCTCTCTCTGTCTCTCTCTTAGTGGCGACACAAACCTAATTAGGGTTTGCATGGCCATATAATGTAATGCAGTCCCATGTCCCAAACCTCCTGATCCCCTGATGTCTAGTTTAAATCATTTGCATCAGTTGTTGCCAACAGAGTCTCTAACGAAATTTTTCTTAAAAAATCTTCATCTTTTAAAGGTGAACCAACCATTTTCTTCTCAGATGAAGATATCTCTCACCTATCTTCCCCTTTCAAGTTTTCTATTGTTGGAAAATTCTCACATGGAAGACCTTCTCTTAAATCCATTTGTAAGTCTTTCCTTTTATTCTCTTTTTATGTTGCATATTCTATAGGTTTGTTAGACAGTAAATGAGAACGCACAATTTAGTAGACTTACTTGAGTCTGTGCCATATAAGAGTTCCAACTAGTTTGGATATGTTGACAAAATTTTATTAGATTTTGATCTCTTCTCCACGGTATATTGAAGGCAACAAACTACATCAAGCTACATCAAATATCAACCTATCAGAATAAAAAGGAAAATTACACACACTTAGGACACAAATCTTTTTTGTGTGTTAAAATATTTTTAAACAATTTTTGGAAATTTTTAAAACATTATAAAATTGGATTTTAAATATTTTGGGGTTAAAAGTTGAATTAATTAATTCCCTTAAAACTTTATGGGTAGAAAACAAAATCGTCATAAACATTTGTGGTAACAAATGGGGGTTTTAAAAGATTTAAAACACGCATTTTTTAACCAGTTTTATCTAGACACGTGTGTGAATTTCAGTGGATGGTTTTGTGTTTCTTTCCTCTCACACACCTGAGATTCATTCCCAACCGTCAGATCAATCCTAGTCTACGTACTGCAAGCGTCCTGAGTGAATCCCCGTGCAACATATGCTGTCCAATCAGAGTGAGTGGTTGAGCGGTGCATTAGTGACCCTTAGATTCAAATTCCAACTATTATTTTAATCCCTGCCCTTGATTTCCTTCGATCGTCTAGAATATCCTCTCATTAGTGTAAATAAAGACCTTATTCTAAGCATTTGAAGACTTTTGATAGTTCGTCCAACTGATAGAAGAGAGAGATAGAGATAGAACTAGAGAGAAAAGAGAAAGGATTTGAGTGTTTCTCAAAACCAAATATCTCCATCTTTATCATGTAAAAACACTTCTGAAAACTATATTTTTAAGAGTTAGATTATTAAGTTTCCTTGGGAGTTTTCTGACTTTGGTTCGTAGAAGAAACCCTCTTCAAACGTCATCTCCCTTAGGAACACACTCTCTAGGTTTTTCTCACATTTCTTTCTAGAAATTTTGAGAAATACCACTGAGATACATTTTCACGTATATCTTAGTTATTTCTGTGTATTTCTATTATAGAAATACATTCTCTAATTGGATCTTGAGTCTTGTTGCATATTTTTATAAATCCGACCTCTCTGTTTTCAAGATCCAGGAAAAAAAAGACTTTGAAAACCATTTATACTTTTAGATCTGAAAATTTCTCGTTAAACAAAGTTTTACAGTTTGTAAAATTTGTTTTATATATAAATACGTTTGAGTTTAGATCTATTTTTATTAAGATCTAATTTCAGATCTAAAATATTTTTCGTTGAGAAGTTTGATTTTCTTGAAACTAAAACTCTGCATCTCATATAGAAAATTTTTAATTCATAGGAGTGGTTGTATAATTTTAAGAGTGACGCGGGTAGCATTCTGCACACTTATGCACTTCACATTCACCATCACCATCACACTCACACGAACACATATAAGTGTGTTATTTCTTTGAGAGATTCTGTTTGATTGAGTCACTGGAACGAGGAGCAATGAGTTAAAGCAAGAAACGACCAGGTGGATCAAAAGCGTCAGAATCAGATATTGTGGAGGAGTTTTGCTCATTAGGTATATTCTGTCTTTTAGCCTTAGGATCTTGTGTATTTTTTATCATGTGCTTGTAATTCTTGTAAATTGTTTCTAGTGGATTTTTGGTTGTGGTGTAGAGGTCACCGTGGATGTTTCCTCAGATTTGAGGTTTTTCACGTTAAAAATAATTGTGTCAAGCTTTACTGCTTTCTGTTCCTAATGCTTGTATGGTTGGTTTCTGACAAAGAATTAGATTAGGTTTTTCATTTGAAACCTAAGTAATCAAGCTACCATATATTGAACCTGACTTAAATAATATTTACACATCTTGTGTTTTTATTTCTAAAAGGAGTTTCCTAAATGAGTTTAATTTGGAGTTTACTTAGTCTTTAACTTTGTGTTAAAAACTTAGTGAACGATTTTCAACAAACACATTATCATTAGATTGCACAATAAAGAAGACTTCATTAATCTTTGGATGATAGATCTCTGGTATATTGGAGGTTTCCCCATGAGGACTTTTAAATGGTCTCCTGGCTTTAAAATCGATATAGAGAGTAGTATTGCTCCTATTTGGATTAATTTCCCTAATCTAACTATAAATTTTTTTCCCACAAAATCTTCTCTATTTTTAATTGCCCAAGTGGTTGGGAAACCCCTTTAGTTGGACAACTCTGCTATGTCTCTAAACAGACCTAGCCTGGCTAGAGTCTGTGTAAAGATAGACATCACCCTCAAGCATCCTGGCAGAGTTTGAACTAGATCAGTGTAATACCCCGTATTTTTATGACTTTTAAATTTGAGAATTTATTAAATTTAAATTGAGATATTAATTTAATATTACTTCAGAATTTATTTTAAATATTTACTAGCGTGATGAGAGTTAGTAATTATTGGGAATTTTTTGAATATTATTTAATGGGTAAAGTAATATGTATAATCGAATTTATTAAAATTACCATGAGTGTATAATTTGATAATTGTGGAAATTAAATCGGGGCGTGCCTGTGTCGTGTCGAAATTAAATTATTTTTATTATTATTATTAAAAAGTGAATAAATTATAAGTCGCCCGTATGGTCATTTCGAGTGCGTAAATGTGTTCGGAAGGGCCGAGATAGTCAAAATAATGTATCCGGGGGTTTAGTTTGGGTCTCGGGACATTTTTTAGCCTAATTGGCATCCCGGGAAGGCATTATAGACATTTTGTATTTTTTTGCAATTAAACCCACAAATTTTCTCAGGATATATCAGCCTTTAGGAGTTGTCTTCTAGGGTTAACAAACACAAAATAAAAGAACGTCCATTAGAGAAGAAGTTGGAGAGCTTTCCAAGCAACTCAAGGTCAAAAACTCACCCGTTCGCACCGCCACCACCACCAAAACGTAGATCGCGTGATAAGGAACGCAACCATACCTCTTTCGTCCACAAATCAGAAACTCAAATTCCAGGAAAGTATCTATCTTACTTTATTTGAGTTAATGTTTCAATCATGTTAGTCTAGGGTTGTTCAGAACACGTTTCATGGAAGAAATTAATATTTTTTAGACTTAAAATCATATGTTATAGAGGAAGTAGACATATTCTGGACATCTAAATCACATGTAGAGGATAAGTCACGAATTTGTATGGATTTAGAAGCAAGTAATCTGGAAAAGAATTGGAAGAATGGAAATTAAAGAAAAAATTAGGGTTCTTGAAGTTTATGTCAATTTTACTCCATTAAATCGTTATACTTGATGAAATCGGACATATTTTAGAAAATCATATAGTTAGGTATATAGTACTTGTAGTAATGTTGTTTGGGAGTTTGGGGATCGTTAAAGGAGATTTGGTTGAGGTTGGAGAGGCAAACCCGTAACTGGACAATGGCAATTTTTGTCATAACTGCTTGATCGATCGATCGACCAAGAACATCGATCGATCGATCCCTCCTGGAAAACTGCGTATTTTTCTTCTTTTTGTTTAATTCGGTCAAAATGCGTAGGAACCCTTGATTATTAATTTTAGATCATAATGGGATATAGAGAAGACCAGTATGGTCTAGGTGGATCCCGTTGAGTGAAAATTTAATGTAGTATGAAATTATGAGTTAACGGGGAGTTATTCACACATACAAAATCATGCGTACGTCTAATAAAAGATCGAGACTCATGAGTAAGTTACACTAGAAGATACGTGAGTGTGCCTCCTAAAATTATACTTAGGGAGATAGAATACTTCGAGAAATGAGAAGTAAGTATGGAGTAACTTATATATGAGAATAAAAGTGACGAGTCTGTAATGCGAGATAATCGAGTAAAATGTGCTAAGAATGGATAATTATAATTATGGGGTGTCGGCGCACCTAATTTAGAAATGTGAATATTTATATATATATGATTGTGTGATTGTGCATATATTATATATCTGTGTAAAAATCATACTCGAGCTACTTGCTATCATGGGGGTTTCCGCATCGGGACAGTCTTATCTCGATTGGGCCTTTATGGGGGATAATGAATTGTACCCTAGAAGATAGTATCCTTGATACATGCTATTTGAGTGATAGTCGGATGGTACTAAGAGACGTGAGGGTATGTGCTGACCTCTTAGTGACTTGGAATTATACTTCGCCTCCAATTGTATGTGTTTTGTGTTAATACAGTTCGAGAGTGATTCCGAACTAGTATTTCCCTTAGTACGAGTGATATGGGGACTTGATAGCAGAGTATGCCAGCACAATAGATTTTACGTGGGGTGCCGATAGTATATATATTATATGAGTGACTAATATAAATATATATACTTAAGTATGTGAACTTTCTATTGTGCGTAAAAGTAGTTAAGTAATGAATAAATACTCCAACTTTATTATAAGTGTTTGGGAATTTTGTGACATCACTGGGTTATTTTATATAAAATAAGATATATGAGAGAGCTTAATTTTCAGAAATTAATTATCTTAGCCATAGTATTTATCGGAATGAAACCTTATGGGAAAGTTAAGTTAAAATAAACTTTTGAGATTAATAGTACGGTAGGCGTGCACACTGGATGAGAGGTGAGAATTTTTCAAGAGTGTGTCGCATACTAACGTGGTTGTTTCATTAGCCGGTAAGCATTTTTAAACTATTTTTAAACTATTTTACACTCGAGCTCTGACCCGTTTCCTGTCATTTCTTTTTTCTTGTATATATATGTATATATTATAGGTGCCCAGCCACATGGGCATCATGCTTAGATTCTTTGAAACGGACGCGCTGCAGCTTATGTGGGAGTTGCAGGCCATTTCTTAGACGACCTCGTTGTTAACTCTACTCTTATTTCAGTTCTGACTAGTTAGGGCATGAGTCGCCCGTTTCCCTATTCAGTTGGATTTGTCATAGATTTATGTTCATTTACTTCCAGTATTCGTTACTCTTTGGAATTTAATTCTTGTCAGGATGGTTGCATTTATAGTTTTTAAACTTGGTATTGCATTATTTGAATGGTAAAACTCTTGTGTGTTAATTGTCATCCTCAATAAAAAAAAATTAGTCTAAATCTGTTAATTATTAAACTGGTTTTTATATCTGGATTTTTTATAAAATGGAAATAAGGTTTAAAATTGTTTTGACACTTAGTTTAATTATTTAGGGTGTTTAAATTGGAAATTTTATTTTGCGACAGTGATGCTAAGAATGAACCAACCGTTCACCTTGATTTTAATTTTACAAAGGACTGATCACCCGGTATTTAATTAGGCGGGGTGTCACAGGTGGTATCAGAGCCAGGTTCTAGTGTCCTTTAGGATCTGTACGTCTTATTTCGCTTTCAGTTTAGCGTCCTTAATATAGAGCCCTATTTATAGGACTGTTGTATTCTTGTATTTACACTTACGCCTTCAGCTATTTAAAATTTGATAATAACTGTAGACTAATAAACTCCCTTCTCGTTTCAGATGCCTCCGAGATGCACACCCCGAGATAGGATTGCCCAGGCCGAGCAGCCAGCAGCTCCGGCTTAAGAAATGATGAACGCAACTGAGGTAGCCGCTATTGTTACTCAGGCGATGAATGTCGCATTAGCGGTAGTGCAGCAGGCTCCACCCCAGATTCAGGCAGTGGCGCTAGTACCAGTATAACTTCCATTTGCAAGGGAGCGAGTTGGGGATGCCTTTCAGAAGGCACATCCCCCGGAGTTCTCGGGTAGTTTGGACATTGTAGTCGCTAACCAATGGAAAAAGGATATCCAGAGGCATATGCACATATATGAGTGAACTGACGTGCAGAGATAGCTATTGGCTTCCTTCAAGTTGGTGGGGGACGCTTTGTAGTGGTGGGAGTCCACCACCACCTTAGAGGAGAGGGACATCATCACGATTCAGTCATTCTGGATGCGGTTTGACCGCAAGTACTTCCCATCCGCCGTGCAGACTGAGATGAGGCGGATTTTATAAGTACTTCTCATCTGAAGCAGGAGAGTATGACTGTTGCTGAGTACGAGGAGGATTTTACTAGACTTCTCACTATAGTGCCAGATGAGGCACCCACTAAGGAGAAGAAGATAGTGTTGTTTGTAGATGGATTAGCCTGGAGGATCCGTCAGCACCTCATCGGTAATATATAATTGAGTACCTACACTGATGTACTAAACGCTGCTTTGTTACACTGTCAGGATCACCGCTTCCATCTGCAGGGGAGCAAACAAGTAGGGGAGTCAGTAGTACTGGTGGGGCACCAGCAGCCCAAGGGTAGACCCATCACGATGAACAGAGTTATCATCAGGGGGACCCTGCCAAGCGATTTTGATCAGGTGACTCCAGATAGGGATTTGGGGAATTTAGGCAGGGCCAGTTTAATCAGCATGGCCAACAGGGCCAACACCGACAGTAGCAGGGCCATCAGGGTCAACAGCGTTTCCAACAGGGCCAGTGGCGGGGTGGTAATGGACAACAGGGTCATGGTCAACAGGGGCAGAGGGGAGGTAACTTCAGGGGCAGATGTTTTGGATGTGGCAAGAATGGCCATATGCGCCAGGATTTCCTAAAAGGATATAGGGCCCCATAGTAGCAGGGTGCCCGTAATGAGCCGCAGAGGCCACTCTTTCCAGCCGCCCTTCTAGGGCCAGCTTAGGTGCCAGCCCTACCAGCCATCTAAGTAGATCCAGTACAATAGGGGCAATTGCGGTACGAACGTGTCTATAACGTCCACCGAGAAGCATTTCCTCAGGCACCACCCGCGATTAAGGGTATGTTTCCTATCCATAGCACTATGGGTCGGGTTTTATTTTATACTGGGGCATCGCATTATTTTATAGCTACTCATTTTGCACGGGCATTG
Organism: Sambucus nigra; assembly: GCA_949130495.1. Lineage (NCBI taxonomy): Eukaryota > Viridiplantae > Streptophyta > Magnoliopsida > Dipsacales > Adoxaceae > Sambucus > Sambucus nigra. Next base: position 563,329,281 of record OX422216.1, on the reverse strand, counting down.
GGGTTATTAGACACGGCAGAGAGCACTGTGACATGCATAGACTTACCACTAGGGAATGGGTCTTTGATTTTCTTTATATGCCAGGGTGTAGGAGTAGAGATTGGTAGCTTGATTTTACCGACATACATACTAGTCTTAGAGATGCATGAGCATGATGTTATTATTGGCATGGATTGGCTCGCTGCGTACAGAGCCATGATAAATTGTTTCGGTGGGAGTATTATCTTTTCCATTCCGGGGCAGGAGATGTTTTTGGTGGCGATGCCTCGCCCAAAGGGAGGATTTTCCACCCATTTGTACTATATAGAGGAGGATACCTCTAAGGAGATTGTGATTCCCTTAGATTCGATTCCAGTCGTTCGTGAGTATTTTGATGTATTTCAAGAGATACCGGGCCTACCCCCCAGTCGAGAGATAGATTTTGTCATAGACTTGATGTCGGGTACTCGACCGATAGCACGTGCACCGTACCGTATGGCTCCAGCAAAAATGAGGGAGTTACGGGATCAGATAGAGCAACTGTTAGCACTACACCAAATCTGTCATATTGTCACGGTCATTGACCTTGACAAGTTGGACTTGCCAAGGTCAATGACCGTGACAATACTGGGTGAGACAAATTTTTTTGTCACGGACGTGTCACGATCATTGACCTTGACAAGTTCGTTAGAATTGTCACGGTCGTATCACGGTCATGGCCCGTGACACGTTTAGTCACGGTTAAAAACCGTGACAAAGCCTTGCCCCCTTTTAAAAAAATTATCACGATTAATGACCGTGACAATTCTGGGCAGAATTTAAAAAAAAATCTGCTGGGCAGTATGGCCACTGCCACTGCCACTGCCCAGCAGTATATTTGTACCTGTTATAGCAACGTTGTACCTGTTCAAACAACATATATCCAAACAAACTAAAGATAATGCAAGTATATATTCAAAATAGAAACTATTTAAGAAGAAACAACATCACCATCAATTATCTCAATTTACAAACTATTTAGTTGGAAAAGAGATTTTGTACCGCGACGCTCGGGGACACCTCCTTATCCTTCCCTTCTCGTCCGAATAGCCACATAACTATCGAGCATATGTGGCCTACCCTCAGGGCCACTCCCTGTCCTCTGAATTGAAATAAAGTAAAATTAGTATCCGTCCCGCAAATATAGATAAATATAAATCGAAATTGAAATCAAAATCGAAATTGACATATAAATATAAATACATTACCTGTAGTGTCACCCAAACAGCTAACTTGAGCTCATATGGCACCTCCTTCCAACTAATGTACCCCAGGAAATCGTGTCAAATATAATTCTCTTCATATCTAAACACTAAGAAATGCCATAATCCTATGGAGTTATGCGCTGCAAATTCTTTTCAACCGTTGTGTAGCCAAAAATCAGCAGTTGAAGTTGTCAATTCCACCTTTCAATGGTCTCCCATGTTTTGCTAGAGGTTCCAAGTGGTGGGGTATGGAAAGTGGAATTGACTACTTCAACCGGTGATGTTTGGCTACATAACGGTTGGGAGGAATTTGCAGAACATACTCCATAGGATTATGGCATTTCTTAGTGTTCGGATAGACGAAGAGATTCAGTCTCCTCTCCACAAATAGGACACCCCAAATAACTATGTACTAATCACCTATTAAAGGTAAGAAGCGTATATCCATGGATTAGTATAAAGAAAACTTAGATGTAGTTGGAATATTTATGTATTAATCTCCTCTCCACACACGCACACCACACAAGAGTGAAAACGATAAAGTGCAAATCAATTAAAAGCATTAAAAATGGATGTTTCAGTACAAATTGAAATATTTATTACAAATTGAAAAATTGTTTCAAATTCGGGTTATCATAAAAAATGGATTGATATTCGGTAGGAGAAGCCAAGTCATCCACACTACTATCTAGACGCCTTGGAGCGTGTTGGACAATTGACCACGGCTCGTTGTTGATATACTACGAATAAAACACTTGCTTAACCTTTTGAAATGCACAAACAAACGGCTTCATAAACTCCGTACGCATCATCAACTAAATCCGTACGCATCATCAGCTAAATCCTCTAACATATTATGATCTACGTCGTCCCCTTCTACATCTATTCTACTTGTTGAAGGTTGTTGTGAAGGTTGGTCGGGGACAAAAGGAACTTTCAATTCACCGTGAAATTCCAAAATCGATAACTATCTTGCATACCCGATCTTAACAAATGTAGTTCAACTGTTTTCCACTCAAACACCTTACCATTCTTACACCTAGCACACGGACACGGAAACTCTTCATCATTATGACATCTCTTTGCATATTTCACAAATTCGTTAGCACCTCTGCGAAACACATCCCCCATTCTATTAGTCTCACCCATCCACTCTTTGTATTTCGGATATCCCATCACAGCTACCACAACTAAACACCTATTAAAGGTAAACAAAACTTAGATTTATAGTATGTTTTTTTTAATTATCCCATCATTTAATTATCCTATTAAAGGGTGAGTGGTCCTATCCCATTCAAGACTGCATTTTTCTGTAATATACTTAACAGCTTATGCACATTGTTACGATTTGAAAAAAATTTGACAACATATCCACGTAGTTCTCCAAGTACACGGCGTAGATTGGCAGGTGTGAGTGTTATTTCAATTGATCAATTGAAATAACAGTCACACTTGTCAATCTAGTATGTACCCAGAGAACATTAAGATACGACTGTAAAACTTCCTCCAAAAGTAACAACTGTAAGCCAATAAGAATATTATACATAAATTATACAGTCTCAAACAGTCCAAACGGGACAATTCGAGAGATCTCATTACAGGGGTAATGACTCTCGAACGGGTCTAAGGGCTATTGAATGCGTACGCATAAGAACTAGAATGCTAGTATCTATGCGCACTATATTTAATTTCAAGTATGTTTCATTTAATTATCATACTATATATATATTGTTCGATATACAAAGTAATTTTCAAAAAAAGTTGAAAATTCACCCCCCCATATGTACAATAATCCAGTGGTCATGCCACTTTTAAAACTAACCAACCAAACATTTACTAAACAAAATAATCCAATAGCAATGTCAACAACAAATGTGTATCCCGTACTCCTTCTAATTCATCTACTCAATTAATTCATTTAATCAATTAAACTAACAATTAACGTATAGAATTATTAATTTACTAATTTACACTGAGGGGCAATCCTACTTTCATATGGTACTTGCACGATATTAAGAGAATTACAATGGTACCTTGACTTACCCCGCCTCCCCACCCCCACCCCCCACAAACAAATTGACAAATTAATGGGTTAATTAAAATACAAAAATAAATTCATAGGTTAATTCAAATACAAAAATACAAATTCATGGGTTAATTCAAATACAAAAATACAAATTCATGGGTTAATTCAAATACACACACACACACACACACACACACACCTCCCTCCACACCCCCACTCACCACATACACACACCCACCCACCCCCACCCTGCCCCACCTCCCTCCACTCCCCCCACCCACCACACATGTACACACACACACAATAGCCCCCCTGCCCCACCCCCTACCCCCACCCTGCCCCACCCCCACACACGCACACACACACATGCACACACACACATGCACATATATACACACACACACACATATATATCACACAAACATATATATAAATGGAAGAGAGAGAGAGAGCAGCGTAGAGAGAGAGAGAGAGAGGGGGAGGGAACAGCGCGAGGGAAAAAAGAAGGGGTAAGGGTTTTTGCTGAAGAAGTTTTCACGGTCATGTCAAGGTCATTAACCGTGACAATTATTTAAAGAATTGTCACGATCAATGACCGTGACACGACCGTGACAAGTGATTTTGTCATGGACTTGTCACGGTCGTGTCAAGGTCAATGACCGTGACACAAAACGCGTGTTTTTTGTCACGATCAATGACCTTGACAAAGGTGGCCGGCTGAAAGGTGACAATTTTGTCATTTTGGTGTAGTGTAGGTCAGGGCTTCATTCGTAGGAGCACCTCACCTTGGGGCACTCCAGTGTTGTTTGTGAAGAAGAGAGATGGTTCACTGAGGTTATGCGTGGATTACCGGGAGCTGAACAAGGTCATGATATGGAACAAATATCCGTTGCCTCGAATCGATGACCTGTTCGACCAGCTGAGGGGAGCAACCTTCTTTTCGAAGATAGATTTGAGATCGGGATACCATCAGCTATGGATTGGGGAGTAGGATGTGTGGAAGACTGCTTTTTTGATGAGATATGGGTCCTATGAGTTCAGAGTCATGCCGTTTGGGCTAATAAATGTTCCAGCCGTATTCATGGACTTGATGAACTGAGTGTTCAGAGAGTTCTTGGATCAGTTTGTCATCGTTTTCATAGACGACATCCTGATATATTCACACACTTAGGAGGAGAATGACGAGCACTTGAAGCAGGTTCTTCAGACTCTAAGAGAGCATCAGTTGTATGCTAAGTATGAGAAGCGCAGATTTCGATTACGGGAGGTACAATTTTTGGGGTATGTTGTGTCGGAATTAGGAATATCGGTTGACCCGAGCAAAGTGTCGACGGTGAGGGAGTGGGGATAGCCCACGACACTGAATATCGGTTAACCCGAGCAAAGTGCGTAGTTTCTTGGGGTTAGCCGGGTACTACAGGAGATTCATTCAAGGCTTTTCGAAAATAGAGTATCCGTTGACGAATCTGACTCGCAAGGGAATTTCGTATGTTTGGGATGATGCTTGTCAATTGGCTTTTGATGAGGTGAAAGATAAGTTGACTTCGACGCCAATTCTTGCTTTGCCCAAGTCGGGAGTAGAGTATCTGGTGTACACTGACGCCTCTTTACGGGGACTCGGGGGAGTACTTCAGCAGGAGGAGAAGGCTATAGCTTTTGCCTCCCTCAAGCTAAAGCCTCACGAAAGCAATTACCCCACCCACGACCTAGAGCTAGCAATGATCATTTTTGCATTGAGGATTTGGAGACATTACTTGTTGGGGGAGAAATTTCACTTATTCACAGACCACAAGTCACTGCAGTACTTGTTCACTCAGCGAGAGCTGAATATGCGTCAGCGCAGATGGTTGGAGTTTGTGAAAGACTACCAGTTCAAGATACAGTACCATCCGGGAAAGGCTAACGTGGTTACTGATGCGTTAAGCCGTAGACCGGTGGGCGATGTAGCGGACGTCTGGAAAGCAAAGTGGAAAGAGTTGGGTCACTAGGACGCGGTAGCCCGTTCCTTTGTATCTGTTATGACAGTCACACTAGAGATTGTTATGAGGGTGATACAAACACAGTTAGCGGATTCATTTTGTCAGGAAGAGATTGTACGGCTTTTAGTTGAGGGTGCTGAGTCCTATTCAGTAATTTCTTATGGAGGTTTAAGGTTTAATGGGAGATTGGTGGTCCTAGAAGGAGAAGATTTACGTCATGCAGTGATGACACAGTCTCATGGGTCCAGATTTGCAGTACATCCCGAAAGAGATAAGATGTACCAGGATATGAGGCGGCAGTACTGGTGGAGTAGGATGAATAATGACATTGCTGAGTTCGTGTCCAAGTGTTCTACTTGCCAGATGGTAAAGGTAAACCACCAGAGACCATCGGGGTTACTTCAGCCGTTGGAGATACCTACATGGAAGTGGAAGACTATTTTCATGGACTTCATTACTAGGCTGCCTACATCACAGGGGAGTCACGACTCCATATGGGTTATAGTGGATCGGTTGACCAAGGTGGCTCATTTTCTGCCAGTACGGACAAACTATACCACGGGCCAGTATGCACAATTGTTCATTACCGAGGTTGTTAGGCTATATGGGGTGCCCCTCGATATTGTGTCTGATAGAGACAAGATTTTTGTGTCGCGCTTCTGGGAGAGCTTTCAGGAGGCCATGGGTACAGAGTGGAGATTGAGTTCAGCTTATCACCCACAGACGGATGGACAAACAGAGCGTACCAATCAGATGTTGGAGGATATGCTACGCATGTGTGTCCTAGATTTTAGAGGAGGATGGGAGCCGTATCTTCCAGTGGTGGAGTTTGCTTACAATAACTCCTATCAGTTCGTGATCGGCATGGCTCCATTTGAGGCATTGTATGGCAGGCCTTGTCATTCTCCCGCTTCTTGGCTAGAGGTGGGGGACAATAAATTCCTCAGACTTGAGGTGATTCAGGAAACTTCAGCTAGGATTGAGCTTATCAGGAGTCGCATTTGGGTAGCACAGGATAGACAGAACAACTACGCTGATGCGAAGCAGTTTTTCCGAGAGTTTAGCATCGGGGACCAAGTATTACTACGTGTATCTCCTATGAGAGGAATAATGAGATTTGTAAAGAAGGGTAAGTTGGCTCCGAGGTACGTGGGACCATTTCCCATTATCGAGAGGATTGGGACGGTGGCATACAGATTGGGGTTGCCAGAGCATTTGCACCGCATTCATGATGTGTTCCACATCTCGTCGTTGAGACGATATCTTCAGGATGACATGGCCCATAATCACATCGCGATAGAGGAGATTGATTTACAGCCCGACATCTCTTACGAGGAGAGACTAGTGGCTATCCAAGACCATAGCGAGAGAAAATTGAGGTCGAAGCTAGTCCCACTTCTACGGATCCAGTGGGAGCATCATAATGTGGAGGAATCCACTTGGGAGCGTGAGACAGATATGCGCGAAAAATACCCGGATTTATTTTTACTAGGTATGCCTTATTTTCCGAATTTCGGGATAAAATTCCGTTATTAGGGGAAAAGTATGTAATACCCCGTATTTTTATGACTTTTAAATTTAAAGATTTATTAAATTTAAATTGAGATATTAATTTAATATTAATTCAAAAATTATTTTAAATATTTATTAGCGTGATGGGAGTTAGTAATTATTGATAATTTGTTGAATATTACTTAATGGGTAAAGTAATATGTATAATCGAATTTATTAAAATTATCATGAGTTTATAATTTGATAATTGTGGAAATTAAATCGGGATGCGTCTGTGTCGTGTCAGGATTAAATTATTATTATTAAAAAATGAATAAATTATAAGTCACCCGTATGGTCATTTCGAGTGCACCAATGTGTTCGGAAGGGTCGAGATAGTCAAAATAATGTACCAGGGGGTTTAGTTTGGATCTCGGTACGTTTTTAAGCCTAATTGGCATCCCGAGAAGGCATTATAGACATTTTGTATTTTTGGGCAATTAAACCCACGAATTTTCTAAGGATATATCAGCCTTTAGGAGTTGTCTTCTAGGGTTAACAAACACAAAATCAAAGAACGTCCATTAGAGAAGAAGTTGGAGAGCTTTTCAAGCAACTCAAGGCCAAAGAGTCACCCGTTCGCACCGCCACCACCACCAAAACGTAGATCGCGTGACAAGGAACGCAACCATACACTTTTCGTCCAAAAATAAGAAACTCAAGTTCCAGGCAAGTATCTATCTTGCTTTATTTTAGTTAATGTTTCAATCATGTTAGTCTAGGGTTGTTCATAACATGTTTCATGGAAGAAATTAATATTTTTGAGACTTAAAATCATATGTTGTAGAGGAAGTAGACATATTCTGGACATCTAAATCACATGTAGAGGATAAGCCACGAATTTGTATGGATTTAGAAGCAAGTAATCTGGAAAAGAATTGGAAGAATGGAAATTAAAGGAAAAATTAGGGTTCTTGAAGTTTATGTCAATTTTACTCCATTAAATCGTTATACTTGATGAAATCGGACATATTTTACGTAGAAAATCACGTAGTTAGGTATATAGTACTTGTAGTAATGTTGTTTGGGAGTTTGGGGATCATTAATGGAGATTTGGTTGAGGTTGGAGAGGCAAACCCGTAACTGGACAATGGCAGGTTTCGTCATAACTACTTGACCGATCGATTGATCGACCCCATTCCTCGATCGATCGATCCCTCCTAGAAAATTGGGTATTTTTCTTCTTTTTGTTTAATCCGATCAAAATGCGTAGGAACCCTTGATTATTAATTTTAGTTCATAATGAGATATAGATAAGATCAGTAGGGTCTAAGTGGACCCCGTTGAGTGAAAATTTAATGTAGTATGAAATTATGGGTTAACGGGGTTCACACATACGAAATCATGCTTACGTCTAATAAAAGATCGAGACTCGTGAGTAAGTTACACTAGAAGATAAGTGAGAGTGCCTCCTGAAATTATACTTAGGGAGATAGAATACTTCAAGAAATGAGAAGTAAGTATGGAGTAAATTATATATGAGAATAAAAGTACCGAGTCCGTTATGCGAGATAATCGAGTAAAATGTGCTAAGAACAGATAATTATAATTATCGGTTGTGGGTGCACCTAATTTAGAAATGTGAATATTTATATATATACGATTGTGTGATTGTGCATATATTATATATCTGTGTAAAAAATCATACTCGAGCTACTTGCTATCACGGGGGTTTCCGCGTCGGGACAGTCTTATCTCGATTGAGCCTTTATGGGGGATAACGACTTGTACCCTAGAAGATAGTATCCTTAATACAGGCTATTTGAGTGATATTCAGATGGTCCTAAGAGACGTGAGGGTATGTGCTAACCTCTTAGTGACTTGAAACTATACTTTGCCTCCAATTGTATGTGTTTTGTGTTAATACAGTTCGAGAGTGATTATGAACTAGTATTTCCCTTAGTACGAGTGATATGGGGACTTGATAGCAGAGTATGCGAGCACCATATATTTTATGTGGGGTGCCGATAGTATATATATTATATGAGTGACTAATATAAATATATATACTATAGTATGGGAACTTTCTATTGTGCATAAAAGTAGTTAAGTAATGAATAAATACTCAAACTTTATTATAAGTGTTTGGGAATTTTGTGACATCACTGGGTTATTTTATATAACATAAGATATATGAGAGAGCTTAATTTTTAAAAATTAATTATCTTAGCCATAGTATTTATCGGAATGAAACCTTATGGGAAAGTTAAGTTAAAATAAACTTTTGAGATTATTAGTACGGTAGGCGTGCACACTAGATGAGAGGTGAGAATTTCTCAAGAGAGTGTCGCATACTAACATGGTTGTTTCATTAGCCGGTAAGCATTTTAAATACTTGCTAAACTATTTTTAAACTATTTTACACTCGGGCTCTGACCCGTTTCCTGTCATTTCTTTTCTCTTGTATATATATGTATATATTACAGGTGCCCAGCCACAGGGGCGTCATGCGTAGATTCCTTGGCACGGACGCGCTGCAGGTTATGTGGGAGTTGCAGGCCATTGCTTAGACGACCTCGTTGTTGACTCTAATCCTATTTTAGTTCTGATTTGTTAGGGAATGTGTCGCTCGTTTCCCTATTCCGTTGGATTTGTCAGAGATTTATGTTCATTTATTTCCAGTATTCGATACTCTTTGGAATTTAATTCTTGTCAGGATGATTGCATTTATAGTTTTCAAACTTAGTATTGGATTATTTGAATGGTTAAACTCTTGTGTGTTAATTGTCATCCTCAATATTTTTTTCTGGATTCTAAATCTGTTAATTATTAAATAGGTTTTCATATCTGGATTTTTTTATAAAATGGAAATAAGGTTTAAAATTGTTTTGACACTTAGTTTAATTATTAGGGTGCTTAAATTGGAAATTTTATTTTGCGACAGTGATGCTAAGAATGACCCAACCGTTCACCTTGATTTTAATTTAATAAAGGACTGATCACCCAATATTTAATTAGTCGGAGTGTCACAATCAGGTGCTAAAGGTTTTTGGCAAGAAATTTCTTATGAAAATGTCCCTCTTTATTGGTCCCACTATCAAAGGAAAGGCCATGACAGTGATAATTGTATCATCAAGAATTCCAAAGTCTCGAAAACTCAAGCTAAAGTTCTCAAGACTCCTATGTTTATGAAGAATCATGTTCGAGACCCTCTAGTCACTGCTCAAAAACTTGCTCAAGAAAATATTCAAGAACCTCTTACAAACTGTGTTGAAGAGAATACTGTAGTTTTGCCTTCTGATCCTATTTTAGCGGAAAATGTTGATTTCCCAGTGATGATTCTTCCAAGAAAGCCAAGACAAGATCTGTCCAAGAAGCCTATGAAGTAGTATGCAGTAGAGCCTTTGAAAACTGCAAAGAAAATTTAGAAGATTAAAAGGGGATACCTTTCAAGCAATGAAGCCATGGTGGTGGAAAAGTGTAATCTTTCACCTAGAGGTACTAAGTTACCTAAATATGAAAATTTTGCCCTTCCTTATCTGATTCTGAAGAGAAAGATGCATCAATGATTCTTATTGAAGAATTTCAATTATTCCTTTAAAATATTGGAAAGAAAATTACTAGAGATAAAAAGTTCAGAGATAAAGCTAAGATGAAGACTGTTATTCGTTGTAACCAGAATTCTAATAGGTTTTTTGGTGGGGAAAACCAATAACAAGAGTTAACCTATTTTTTATCCTCTTTTCAAATGCATAACAAGATGCTCCATGAAGAGGAAGAATCACTCATCTTTGCCTCATTATTAATGATCAATCTTATATGTTGGAATGCTAGAGATGTTTCAAACAAAGCTATTGGTTGGAGATTAAAACACCTTTGGAAAGCTTACAAGACTCCTCTTTTTGCCATCTTGGAGCCCATATCTGCTGAAAAGCAATTACTCAAACTTAAGATTAAATTCATCTGTGAGGAAGTAATCAACAACATTTCAAATAAAATTTGTATTTTTTCTAGATTTCATGTGGAGTTGAATACTGTTAAGGACACTAAACAGTCCTTAGCAGTTTACATAGTTCACACTCAGACTTTATTAAAGCAGTGCAGTATTTTTTTCTTCGAGAAGATTTCCCAAAATGTTGGACCAGTACCCTGATTTACTTTATTCCTAAAGGTTTGAACCTCACTACCTGCTATGATTATAGACCTATCAATCTTTGCAATTTTTGTTGCAAAGTAGTGTCTAAATAACTAATTGTTAGGCTTGATCCTATAGTCCCAAACATTATATTCCCTTATCAAAATGGTTTCATTAAAAATAGGAGCATTCTTGATAACATATTGCTTACCAAAGAGATGTTTTATAATTTTGGCAGAAAGAACTTGGGTTCAAACATCATCATCAAACTTGACATGGCCAAAGTTTATAATATAGTTAAATGGATGGTTCTTATCAAGGTTTTAAGGAAAATGGGCTTTAATGACACTTTCATTGATCTTGCTTGGAGGTATTTATATAATAATTGGTTTTCTATGTTGATAAATGGAGAACCTCGTGGATATTTCAACTCATCCAGAGGACTGAGGAAGGGAGATCCCCTATCACCATCTTTATATATTTTATTCTTAGAAATTCTATCTAAAGGCTTAGATTATCAAATGCAAACTGGTTTGTTCAATCAAACTATCTTCCTAGTGGCATCCCTCTTATATCTAGCCTTAATTATGCTGTATTTCATTATTTTGCAAATGGATGCAACAGAAGTACTCATGTTATTAAGAATTTCCTGGCAAATTATGAGGATGGAGCTAGTCAGAAAATCAACTATAATAAATCTTGCTTCATAGTGCAAAAGTCAATATCTAGAAGAAGAAGAAATGTTATTAGTTGTAGGCTTGGATTAAAATTCAAACACCATCCCATTACTGACCTGGGTTATCCTTTACAAAGTGGTAGATTGAAAATTTCCTATTTTAATACTTTGATCCAAAAAATTAGAAAGAGGTTGTATGGATGGAAAAACATACTTCTCTCTTTTGGAGAAAAAATCATACTTATCAAAGAGGTGTTACACTTTATTCCTATATATATATTTGCTGCCATGAATCCTCCAAAGACTATTTTAAGGATCATTTGTAGTTTGTTTTCCAAATTTTTATGGGGTGGCAATGCTGAAGTTGGTTGGAAACATCAATGGATTAATTAAGAGACTATTTGTAAAGACAATGATGAAGGAGGTTTGGGTATTACTAATCTTTTTGTCATAGTTAAGGCTGCTTCTCACAGATTTTAGTAGAAATGGGATGAGGACACTTCTTTATGGGATACTTTTATGAGATTTAAATATAAAATTCATCATTCTATTGCAGGTTCATTTACTTGTAAGAGCATGCTTCAAATTAGAGAGATCTCTCATATGAATCTTTTGACACTAGATTATCTATTGGAAGCCATTTTCATCAGGTATATTCTCTTTCAAATTTGCTTCTTCTTTAATCAAAGATTATGTTCCTTTATCTCTTTGTTTAAAATCCATTTGGTCCAAATTCATCCCATCCAAAATTTCTTTCTTATCCTTGAGACTACTATATTCAGGAATTCTTCTTGATTTGGACATTAAAAAATTTGGGAATTCATTTAGCTTCCAAGTGCTAATTTTTCCATAAACATGTTGAAATTTGAATCATGTTTTTGTCCATTGTCTTGATATTTCTCATGTTTGGGAGTTTTTTGCAAATTTATTTGGATTCAAAGTAAATGTAAATTCCATAAACTCTATGTTTGTATCTTGGTTTCTCAAAAAAGTCCTTCAAAATTTGTTCAATTTTTTATTGTTGCAGTACTCATTATCATATGTTAGGAAATTTGGAAAATTATAAACAAATGTCTTTTTTAAGGGATTACATTATCTAAATCTTCTCTTATTCAATATGTTATATCTCTTATTCAATCTCTGATTGAGCATATTCATTTTAAAGATGGACAAAATAGCTTTGATTCATATATCTGTCGAACTTTTCATATAAAAACTCTTTAGTCCATGGCTTCTTTTAAATGTATCAAATGGATAAGACCTCCTATTCAGAGAATCAAACTTAATGTTAATGGAGCTTACAAAGGTAATCCTGGGATTAGCTTTTGTGGAGGTGTCTTTAGAGATCATAGGGGCATTTTTATTGCTGGATTTTCTCATTATATTGGTCATGGTTCTAATATTATTGTTGAGACGGAAGCTCTCAAGTATAGATTGAGATTAGTGGAAAGATTAGTGTATCCTCTATTGTCATTAAATTGAACTCTTTGATTTTGGTGAATATCATCAAACATATCTCGAAACCTCCATGTCACATTCTTGATTCCATTGCTGAGATTGAGATAATATTTAGTAAAATGGAATTTACCGTTGATCATTATTTTAGAGAAGCTGATGCAGTTACTGATGGCCTGACTAATTTTGGGATTAATCTATTGGAGCATATTGCTTTTGAATCTTTTGATAATTTTCCTCTTCTTATTAAAGGTATGATTAATATGGATAGATGGGGTTTTCCCAATATTAGACAGTCTTCTTAATCTATGTTTAAAGGATTGTTATATAAAATCATTTGTTTATTTTCTAGTTCATTTTATTATAATGGGTTTATCATAAAAGCCCATATTTATTGATTTTTTATTCGAGTTATTAGGCTTAATACATGAATGCATCTAGGCTTAGTTATGAGCTTGTCTACCAGTGGAGAGGCCTTTTCTCCATGTTATTTTAGTAAAACTCGTGGGGTTACTATCCCTCTTACCTAAAAAATGTGATTCTTGCATGAATTTGATCTTTATATGTTATGGGGTGTTGTGGAACTTTCTTGATTGACTGGTTGATGTCTGAGCAGTGCTTGAGTCTTTGAGAGCCTGGGATTGATGCAAGCTCGAAGTCAACTTTAGAATATCTTATGAGCGTCATTGTCTTAGTTGAAAGGCTTCATTATATTTGCATGGATATGGTTGCATGGTTGCTTAGATGATATGTTCCTGGTAGCATATCGTGTAATATATTGAGTGCTTGTTTTAATCTTAAGCTCATTTCGAGAGAAGATAATTAAGTTATGATCTTATATCAATTGTATTATCATCATACAAAATCCGTTTGACTTTAAAAACTTTTTTTTTCACAATCTCCCCCTTCTTTATGATGACAATACATTTGATATAGTTTGAGAAAAAGTTTTTAAGTCTTCCCCTTCCTTTGAGACGTGGGTTTTAGATAACTATTCCACCTAGTTATAGCATATTTTATATCGTATTCATCCCCCTTTGTCATTATCGAATAGGGTGGGGTGGTTCTTTTTAAAAAGTTTATTTTTTATGTTACATGACTTTTCGTGATAGCACATGACTTGAATCTTTCTTTCTTTTCTTGATTATTGATTGCAAAAGTTGGTAAGTATATATAAGGATAAACAATTACGTGGGTTTGGAACATTGTTACTTTGATGTTCTCTTAGAATATTAAGGAATTCTTGGAATGTGGTACGTGTGTGTATTTTTTGAATTATATAGATGGATTTGATACATATTGTGTGTGGTGTAAAGATAACATCATTTACATATCAAGCATAATTTTTATGGATTGATTGAAAAGGGACATGGAAAGATATTATGAATCTAAACATCACATACATTTATTCATTAAGTGGTAATACAAACACCATAAAATCATGGATAACAACAATAGTTGGGGTGGTATAGAAAATGCTCCGAGTGAGGAAACAGGGGTTGTCCACCATCGATGGGGTGTAATTCTTCGGATGGACTAGCTTCATTGTCATTGCCCGTGGTATTTTGTGGTTGACCAAAATTCTTCATTAGTATGTCAAATATCCCGTTGTTTTGGAATATTTAATCATAAGGATTTGGGGATTGGACAGAGTGTTGTGTCATCCAAGATTGTCATTGGTTATTATTGTGTTCCCAAAGGTCATTTTGTAGATTGACAGAAATTGGTTTGAGAGGTCATCGATGGAGGGTACTATTTAAGTGTGAAAAAAATCATAGAGGATACAAAGGGAAAGACTTTGGAGTGTGATGTCATTGGTATTTGAGATACTCGTTTGGCATTAGTCATCTTAAAAGACTTTGACTTGAAGATTTTCGAGAGGGTCGATGTCTTAATATACCTCATTTATTTCAGGAACTTGGTTTAAGGTGGGATTCATGGGATACCAATTTCCTTCATATTTAAAGAGTTTTCAACATTTCAAGGAATCTACTGTAAGGGTGGATCTCTAACATATTGGAAGGTGTCGTTAGGGAGAAGTTATCGATCTAGAACATACATAATTTGAGTTGCCATCATGCTATATGGAAGACAAATTATACTTCTTCATTGGGTAGATTGCATGTGCTTAAGGATGAGGAAGGGAGGGTAAAGTTTGATTTCTTTTTGGATACACTAATTCATTAATACATCAACTTTAGGTATGGAAGGGTGTTGACCCTATTGGGGAAGTATGCATTTGGTTATTCTGGGGACCCATTTTTCATGATCAATGAGAGTAGTCTAACATGCCCAAGCCGCTCAAGGGACTGCCCGACCCAAATCTAATGATCGACCAAAACACTTATATTTAATATACAATAGAATAATTAGGGATATACTCAAATCAACCTCTAAGTGTTATATGTATACCTCAAATAGACATATTTTACTTGCTAGTTCTCGATAAAATTGGACTTATGTTGGTATTTATTTATTTTGTAGGTCAATAAGCATTTGTGGTGTCAAACAAGCTTAATTCGAGGCAGTTGCTATAAATAAGTTGTCAAGTACATCAAATGTAGCATTGATGCGGTTAAATGTGCCTAAACATGTCCCAAAATCCACGCCTAAACCGATCCCAAACCACCACCTTAGCCTTGTATGTGTTTAGTTTGTACTTTTTAGATTTTTAATTGAGTCTTGTATAATTTTTTAGTATTTTTATATTTTATTTGTGTGCATATAGTTGTATATATTGGGGTCTATTAGTTTACGTCGAGCGTTTTTATTATTTATATAAATATAATAGGTGTGCATTTTATTATTATTTGTTTTTAGTTTTTTCTTTTTTTAGATTATTTTTATTTTATTTTATTTTGAGTCTTTATTAATAGGTTACGATTTTAATTTTTAATTTTAATAGATTTTATATTTTTAAGTTTTTTTATTATTTGTGTTGTAAATAATTTTTATTTTTCATTTAATGTTTTTAAGTACAATTAAATACTCACACACACATACCTTAACATACATATTACTACACCTAACCATTCCCCCACCTTCTTCTTCCTCTAACCCTTACTTTCTCTTTCTTACTCCATAACCAAACTTAACCCATTTTAAAACCCACTTTATTTCTCCCACCTTTATCCTACTCCCAAACCAACTTCCATATGAACCAAACCTCATGACTTCGAACCCACACTGCCTTCCAGACGAACCCGATGCCAACCAAAAATTCAATCCTAAAATCCAACCCGAATCCTAGGCGACCCACGAGCCAGCTCGATCGGAGATAACCCGACCCCTGCTCCGATCATACACCTCAAACAGCCTTTAACCTAAGTCGGGGTATACAAGAACCCAAACCTCCATACCCGATTTTACCAACAAAACCAATATTCGACGAATCAAATTGAACCATTAAACACTATAACTCCGTACCCACTTGAACCGTACTTCCCAACACCATTAATACGCAACTCCACCTACTTACCTCTGACACCCTTTTCCAATCGTAGACGCAATTTCCACTAAACCCCTGCCAAAACCCATTTCCTTCCTTACCAAACCCATCATCTACAGTACCTCTATCTCTATACCTCTTATTTTAAGAAAACCCTCTATTCATTCCATTCAAGAGGGGAAAAAATTAGGACAATGTAGAATCATAAACTTTGGAGATCCATTTTTGGAGCCCATTTTTAGTTGTAGATTGTATAAAAAAAATTATTTCATATTTTATAATTTTTTTAGTGACTTGAGTGAGCCGAAATATATTGTGAGACATAAATTTTGGAGTTTTGGCAATTCTTTGAGTGTTGTAATATTTCAGAATTGTGGGTGCACTTAATTGTTCATGTTTGGAAAATTATTATTGAGTTCAAGGAGACTTGGTGCAATCATTTTTTCTCATTCCATTTTATTTTGTATGTCTCTTATTACATTTTATATGTAATAATACCAAAATGAGAGGTTAAATATCCCATTCAAGGGGTAAGATGAAACCCTTAACTTAATTATTTTTATTTTAAGTTTGTTTATTTATTATGCCCCTTTGAATATTAATATTAAAATTTTATAATTTATATTTACACCTCGAGGGAGGGTGAATTATTTTCGAGAGAAAATCACAAATTCAGATTATAAAATTTATTTATTAATTCAACTAGAGATAGGAATTTTTTAAATATTATTATAGTTCGAATTTCTCTACTCTAAAAATGTAATTTTTAA
This sequence comes from Sambucus nigra, assembly GCA_949130495.1. Lineage (NCBI taxonomy): Eukaryota > Viridiplantae > Streptophyta > Magnoliopsida > Dipsacales > Adoxaceae > Sambucus > Sambucus nigra. Next base: position 563,312,078 of record OX422216.1, on the reverse strand, counting down.
TTATTTGAAATACTTTTAGTGAATTTTCCCTAGCAGGTGATTTATTAGAAAATGTTTAAATCTATTTTTTGTGAGTAATTCGAAATTTAAATATTAATTTTCTAAAAGGACTATATGTAACTTTACATTTGCAACGAGAGTTGATTTGTGAATTTATATATATTTTGAGGTATTTAAAATCGATAAACTAAGTAATAAAAATAAATAGGTTAAGCGGTGAATTTTAATCCCTTGAATCATCTCACATTTATTCACTCCTCGCATTTTAGCTCACTTTATCATTTTATTTATTTTTTAGTGTAGTTTAAATTTTAGTTCATATTTAGTAGTATAAATATCCCTTCAAAATTATTTTAAAAATTATACATAGTCTTCATTTTGCTCTTGTCCACATTAAGGAGCGCGGATTGACCCCTTACTTACCAATATACAATTTTAGTGTGTTCGTAGGTAGCAAAAGGGATTTTTAATTAATAGTCTTTTATTCTACAATGACATATACACAGAAGACGTGTTATCAGGCCCTTAGCTCTAATGCGTTCACCCACAAGATGCTAAACAAGTACTTAGCGAGCTCTATGAGGGCATTTTTGGAAGTTAGTAGGTGGAAGATCATTAGATTTTCGCGCGATCAAGGAAGGATATTGGTGGCCGCACATGTAGAAGGACGTAGGCACCTATGTTCGCAAATGCGAAAAGTCTCAGAAGCACTCACCTATGGTTCACTGGCCTGCCAGCGACCTAAAATCTCTCACCAGCCCATGGCATTTTGTTAAACGTGGATTAGATATTGTAGGACCACTATCTACCGCACATGGAAATCACAAGTATCTAGTGGTCGCCACAAATTACTTCACCAAATGGGTAGAGGCATAACCACTGGCAAACATTCGAGATTATGACATAACAAGGTTCATATGGAGGAACGTCATAACTCTCTTTAGGATACCAAGGGCTATCATTATCGATAACTGTACACAATTTGAAAGTGGTTTCTTTCAAGATTTTTGTGATGAGCACGGCGTCAAGCACCACTTTAGCTCCATGGCATATCCCCAAAGCAAAGGACAAGCAAAGGCTTCCAACAAAACCATGATCGATGGACTAAAAAAGCGGTTGAAAAGAGCTAAAGGTGACTGGGTGGATGATCTTCATCATGTTCTATGGGCTTATTGTACCACACCCAGGAAACCAACTGGGGAAACACCCTTCGTACTTACTTACGAAATGGAGGTTGTCATCCCTCTGGAAGAAAGTCTCCCTACTATGAGAACCATACTAGTCGACCAAGGCCTTAATGATGGAGCACTATGCACTAAGCTTGACCTAGTAGATGAGCGACGAGAGCTGGCTTTGATCAAGTTGGCTTCCTACTAACAACAACTAGACAAGCAGTACAAAATGAGCATCAGTCCGAGGAAATTTTTAATAGGGGACTATGTCTTGAGAAAAGTCCTCGGCAATACTGTGAAACCATCAGATAGAAAATTGGGACCGAATTGGGAAGGACCATTCAGAGTAATCATAGACGATCTTCAAGGAGTATATCATTTGGAAATCCTGGAGGGCAGGGAGATACCAAGAGCATGGAACACAGTCAATCTCAAGAAGTTTTACTTTTAAATCTTCTTTTTTACATTTTAGAGTTTAAGAAAATTTTTATTTTCAAACTTTTGATTGCTCAATACTTAATGAATAAAGGCTGGTTGGCCCCCATATTCTCATCTTTTTTCATTGGCTGCTTAACTTATCTTGATTACATCTCTTTAATTTGCACTTTTTCTAATAATAACTCCTTCATGCATATCTAAATGCCAAACAAACAGGGTTAGTAGGAGTTATGATAAGTCAATTATAAGCACTTCGAATTACTACCATCCTCAAGTCCTTGTTGCAAACAAAAGAGATCTCATGAGTTGCCCCGAAAACAACAGAAGCCCTACAAGGGATCCTTAGGCAACAAAGCCAACTCAGGTTGGTCATCAACTTTTATTGGTTAGAAAAATTCTGCTCGGGTGGATTGCCAATTAGCCAGGTACATTCTTGCCATCATCTCACTTAGGCCTAAGGAAGTCTGACGACATAACCTAAAAGGTAAAGTGGATGGAATGATATTGCTAAGGCATATTAGGCTGAGAAAATGTCTAAACACATAAAAGCAGAGGACTAATACTTAAATATCATTTAGTCACCCAAAAAATCCCAAAATGATATAAACTAAGTAAAAGCTCATCTAAGGCCTAAGATTGGTCAACCTGTATTATTTTGGTCGATAAAGATACCAAGTAACCGATAAACAAACAAGATTAACACATGTTTAGTCAGCATATGCTCAAAACATAAGAAAAGATCAGACAAATTCTTGATTAGAATATAAGGTTACAATTACATCACAGACCAAAAAGAAATACACAAAGACCTAAGATGGCCTAGGATAACGAGTAAGATACTCTGCTATAATCGCTCTCTAACCATCATTTGGCTTTGGAGAGGACTCGTCTACATCTTCATCGAGGTCATAATCCAAAATTTGGGAAGGAATGGCATTAGCCAGAATCCACCCATCATCTTTTGAGAAGGGGCTATGGCAATAGGTATGGCACTCAGTTTGGTATTTATATCATAGTTTGGATTCATTTGGAGTTTTTACCTCCTTGAGGGCACTTAACCACCCTCGAGCAAAGGCAACGTCTTGTGCCTCCTTGAGCTTTGTTGGGGTATCTACCTAACCAGTATTGTAGCCTTCTCCCAGACTTCTCGAGGTCCCATCTTGAATGCATACCTCAGCTTCTTAACATTATCTTTAAGCACAACTATAAAAGTTTTCAGACTAGGAACCTCCTTTCTCAAGGCATCATTCTCGGACTGAAGAACTTCACCCACTTGATCGACCTCAGTCCTCTCTAAAAGTTATGCCCACAAAGAATTTATTTCTTTTTTTATGGAGGCACCTATATCCTCCATTCCTGGAGGTCATCTTTCATCTTGGAAATCACCTCGGTCTGATTCTTGTACTACTCATTCCTTGCCCTTTAGGACTTACATATTCTTACAAAGGTTTTGCGAGCCTTCAAGCTAATATATGGTCCAAGGATTTTCCCCAGTTGGGAGTTGGGAAAAATATAATGTTCTAAACCAGTAGACTATAAACGATACACACCAGACTAGAAGCAAGAATATCAGAACATGGAAATTCAAGTGAACATATGAAGAAAAAAGGAAATTCCATTCTCATATAACATGAAAAGGTGGCCACATGCCAGTACATTGAGTTCCCAAAAAATAAATTACAAACTGGTAAAGTAAAGATCGTGTAAGGAAAAGATAAAATCCTAGTCTACAAGCCTTAGTCCTTCAACTGATCTCCGTCTGCTATGGCCTTCCCTTAGTCAACCACGTGCTGCTGCTTGCCAGTACCAGCACCTTCCTTGACCTCGGCAGGAACAATCTCCACTTTACCAGCAGCTTGGTTTCTATCTTGCTCATCTTCCACAAAAGGGTCAGGACCAGGAGAATGAAGGTTAAAAATCCTAGAGTCTGCAGGAGTTCCATCAGCCTTCAAACCCTGGTCCCATCCCTTCTTGAAGGATACCTTGCACCAATAGGCCAATTAACGCTCTCTATCGTCATAGGCTTTGTAAAAGCCCTCGTTGTAGCTCGCATCATTTTTTCGGAGAAGCTCACCTTTCAGCTTAGCAATCTTATCAGATAAGTCCTTATTGGCCTCCACCAGATTGGTCTTCTCAGCAATCACTACCTTCTGAGTAGCCTCGAAAACATCATAAACCTTGGACATTTCATTCTTCTCATGCTCCCACTTTTGGCGAGCATCGACAAAGGCCTTCTTCTCGGCTTCCAGAACATCTTTTAGTTCTTATTCCATCCTGGAGCTATCATCTTAGGTATCCAAAATAGTGGTAAAATTAGATAGCATCTACAAACAGAAGAGAAGAACAGAGAATCAGAATAAAAATAGGGAGAGTAAAGGAAAATAAATAGTGAGAAAGACTTACCAGAGCCATCCCTTGCACAGTCTTAAGGGCGAGTTGGGATGGTCCCAACCTAGATGAACACTCATGATCAGCAGCGAACACTGACCTTTTCAAACGTTTAGGGTCCAAAGAAGGTGAGTCACCCACACTATCCCCCTCAAGACTTAGGAAAGGAGTCACCCCAGAGGACTGCAGAACCAACCTCCTCTTAGCTTTCACTCTCTCCTCTTCTTTCCTCTTTTCCTCTTCTTTCTTTCTCTCCCTCTTTCTCATTCTCTCCCCTTCCTCTACTTTTTTCTCTTTACCCTTATCAGATGGTCTAGAACCACTTACCTTAGTTGAATCAGTTGCAGGTGTCTTCAAAATCGAGATCCTAGCATATAAACCATATGGTCATCATCTTTAGGAAACCTCAACTTTTTCCTCATAATCAGAGGGGCCATGTCTCTTTCCTCTTCTTCTTTTACTCCTGCCCCTCCTCTTCCCCCTCTTCATTTTCTTTCTCCTCACGTTCTTCCTCTTCTTTCGAGCTTTCCTCTCCAATAACAACTGGCTCAGAAGGACCAACTTCAGGATCTCTTAAATCAGGAACCTTATCAACAGGGCGAGCAATAAAGTTGGTTGTAGTATTTTTTTATACTCTAACAGATAAGCTGCTGACCTCGGATGCTCGCCGTCATGTAGCCTCTCTTTGATGTTCCAAGCCTTTAGAAGCTCATCAACATTGATTTCACTAATATCGGGCTTAAGATTCTTTGGACGGGTTACAAAATAGAGGAAGAAAGGACAGTTATCAGAAGACTAAAGGAATGAGAAAATAAAGACCAAATGAAACAACAATAAGATAAAAAGCAGCGACCTATGCGCTCCTCTCCATAGTAAAAAATTACTGGACCTCTTTGTCTCTCACTCGTAGAAGCAGGAGGACGTTGCCAATTTCTGGTAATAAATCCTTGGTGCCAATAATCCTTGTGCGAGTCTGGAAGATTTACCACCAGAACTCGATCAGCCTTCATGGTGTTCAAGTAAATAAGGCCTTCACTTATTCTCGACCATACATAACAGTAATAGTTTTCAGCAAGACCTAACCTTGTGTTGTACAGGGTGTTAATTCTATGAACCCCATTTACTATTTTCCATACATTAGGGGCACATTGATCAAGGATTACTGAAAAATATCTAAAAAATGTAAAGAGGAGAGGGTTTGGAGGGAAAGTCAAACCCCCCTGGGTTAGCATGAGGGTGTGAATCAAGTGCCCCACTGAACGTCACACACATTATAATTCTTCCTAAATTCCTCTATTGAATTATTATCAAGCTTCACCATGAGCACACAAGAATCGTAGCTACGATTACAGAAAAATGTGAAGAGGAGGAAAACAGAGTGGGTGAGCTAAACTTACCAAAATTGATGAAGCTCTGAAGAAAAAGAAGGCACTGAAGAAGACGAACATTGCAAAGCTTAGGAAACAAGGAAGAAGGTGCACTGAACTTGACTAACAAAAAGAATTGTAACTCCGGTTTGAAGTCCGATGATAATGATCTCACACGATCTCCCAAATAATTTTTGGTGATTGCATTGCCTGGTCGGACAAGATCACTCTCGCTCATTTAAACGAATTATAAGTATGCCATGGTGTTTGGCATATAACGAGTGTACCCTCACCAACTTCACCAAATCTACCAAGATGACATTGTAGAGAAAAGATCACTAGTGTAATTAAAAATTATCGGCCCATAACTCATAAAAGCTCAAAAATTTTAGGGGAAATAGTGGGGACACATTTTTCATGATCAATGAGAGAAGCCGAACAGGTCTAAGCCGCTCAAGGGGCTACCCGGTTCAAATCTAGTGATCGACCAACACACGTATATTTAATATATAATAGAATACTTAGGGATATACTCAAATCAACCACCGAGAATCTTGAAAGAGATATGCAAGTGGTTCTTGATATATCCAATGTGATTAATCGAGTTCCTTGTACAACTGAATCTCTACAAAGCAAGATCTATAAATTTTAAACCCTGATCCGGGGCAAAGGGATTGAAACTTGAGATTTTAAAAGACACGTAATACGAATAAGTAACCTCTTTGTGGACGTAGGCAAGTTGCCAAACCATGTAAATTGTAGTTGTGTGTGTGATTTCCTTTACTTTCTGCCATTTGTGATTATTTTCGTGGAATCTCTTATTGTGATATTTTCTGCACTCACAGTTATAATGCTATGAATGATTCAGGAGGTTATGGAAATATGGGTATATTAAAGTTAGAAGCGGGGAGAGTCGAAAATGTTCTCGTTGGCCAGGAACTTCATTGCCATGACCAGATCAAAGTGTATTGTATTGATTCATTTATGGGTGGAATAAAGAGTTAATCCATTATGGGAAATAAGAATTGCTCGTTGAGTTAATATTGCAATGTGATAATGGGACGAAAAAAATATATTAGTATGAAACATTGTTTTCTATGACAAAGTTAGAGTAGAATACCGTAGTGAGTTCTAAGAAAATGGATTTCGACATTTCCAAGAATGTCAACCATCCTTGGATAAGAAACATACTATAGATGAAAGGTAGTTCACTTTTAAGGATGGAAGAAGGGTGAATTATTCCTTATTCGATAGAATGTAGTCGGAAGTGTGTGTTGAAGTTTGTTTCTCCCATCAGAGTTGGCGATGAAGTTGTTATTTAGGGAAAATGGTGCGGTAAGATTAATGTTGTTGCAGGGACCTCCTAGTTCCATTTTTAGTGATGAATGTTTTATTTTAGAGAGATAAATGTTGGATGAAGAAAAGATGTCAAAATTGGTAAGATATAAGTGAAAATATGGGTATCATGTTGGTTATATATGGGTGAAATACTTTTTTGAGAATAAGGAATTGTTTATCGGTTTGAACAAGCATTTAGTCTTAAGTTATTTAGGTTTAGTCGACTAAAACTCCACTTTTAGTGGACTGAAAGTTTCAGAATTTCTCATTTTCAAATGATTGGTTTGTTTCGAAAATTAGGGTTTTGTGAATCAGTATAGGGATTCTTTGAAGACCTTTTTTAATAAGAATAAGGGGTTAGGTTTTCTGATATGTATGGTAAGATTATTTTAGAATTTATTTGGTATGATGATGTCTTTGAAATATGGAGACAAAGATGGTTGCAAGTGGATTTCACTTATTCATAGTGTTAAGAGGGGGGGGGGGGTATTTGAAATAAGGTAATGTCTTTTTTTATGATGAGTGAGTACCTTAAAGACAAAAGGGAGGACATAATTTTTTTCCTCTGCTCATAGAGTATTGGTGGGTGAAATAGAGTAGAATGGAGGGAGGTTTTTCTTTTGAGAAATAATGCATTGAGTGGGGCCCCTTTTGTGTTAAGGGAGAAATTGTTTTTTTTTTAATTTATTTTGGAAGAGAATTATGTAACACTCTCTAGATTTTAAGCAAAAATTTATTAAAATTCATTTGTAATTAGAAAAAACAAAATTTTTGGATTTAATTATTTTTAGCAATTTAAAATGTTGGATTTTATTTACGGAAAGTATGATTTTAATAGGAATTAAAATCGGAGGAGAAAACGGGATTTTATTTAAAGATATGAATTTTAGCTGTTCTTGGGCACCTGACCAGGCCGAATCGATTTGGCCTGGAGGGCAAATCAATTCGGAATGGTCAGTGTTGGCAGGTTGTAGGATTTTTAAGAGTTTGAGTTAATTAAAACTCTAATATTTTCCATATTAAATTAACTCGGGGTTTGACTTTTCTAAAAAAAATTCCATCCACTTTTCAACCACAAGACTTCTACATCTTTACCACCTTTTATCTACTAACCCTAGCCCCAAATTTAATCAAGATTTAATTCAAGTTTTGAAGGCTTAATTGGTGTTTTTTTAAGTTTGTTCAAGATCGAATCTTTCTTAATTTTTTGAGAGGAACTCAACTGTCCAACAAGAATTTTCAATCGACTTTTCAGCAGGCGTGAATATTTATATTCTCTCTCTTTAGTATTTTGTGTTTTAAATATCGCATAAACATTAATTTACATGTTTTTCTTAAAATAAATTAACAATCTTAATTAGGGAAAGTGAAATCTAATTTGGGATTATTTTTCTGAAAAATCTTAATCTGAATTAAGACTCATAAACTTTGTGTGCTTAGGGTAGAGATTTGATTTTTTTTATTTTAGGGGTAGGTTTGCATGTAGAAAATCATAGATGCACTATTTAAATAAAAAAGGATTTGTGTAATCATGTGAAATTCATGTAGGTATAATCAAAGTAGATTATTGTGGTGTGCTCTCTAAATTTGCATGACGTTGGAATTATAATTGTGAAATAAAATAAATTGTTCTAATTATGATGATGGATTGAACGAATCAAATTAAATTTATTTGTGGCCGTATGAGAAATTGTAGAATTATCGATAATATGTCATATGTGAATTATTGATTTAATTATATTCATCATTGCGGGGACGACGGGATTTTTGGGTAGTTATGTCTCACCTTAATTTTGAGAATACTTTATAGGTATGGGACTAGTGGGTATGCCGCAGTTGCGGTTAACACTTTCTTGGCACGGGACTAGTTAGTATAGATTTTCACGAATGGGATATTCCGGGGTGCGACTGATTTTGGTGTCGTTATGTTATTTTGGATAGCCAAGACGCGAGACTAGAAAGTGGTATTTAATAGAAATTCATCCTATAACATAGTGTAGGACGTCCTTGTGTTTTGGAGACCTTTAGGTATGGGACTAGGGGTAGGTTCGAGGATTATGCTCTATAATAGGGTGGGGCTAATTAAAATAATGAAAACTTGAGAAATTGATAATTAATGCATTAGATAATAAACGGGTAATAAAATGAATTGGCTTCGTTAATAAGTGGAGGACCGACAGTTAAACGAGTTGGATGGCTATTGCGACATGTGGGTGTGTGGCATCGTAATAAGTGCAGGGCTGATAGAATATGAACTGACTGACTATTATGACGTGTCGTGCGTGGAACCTCGTCAGTAAGTGTAGGGATGATAGAGGACGGTCCGACTGGCTATAGCGAGGGGAATGTGTGTGGTGTAAAACTTGAGATGGGCCCGAATAAGTGCAGGACATGCAGTAGGGTCGGATGGCTATGGTGACACCGCAATAATGATAATAATATTGTGAGAAATCAATTTATATAAAGATGGTTACCTGAGGGGAATTACCAAATTTTGATAACATAAGTTGTACTTAAACTTTGGGGTGACATAATTATGGGATTAGGTGTTCATAGTTTATTTTACTCCCACTTCATAATTATCGCACTAATTTAAAATACTCAATTGTGGTATTTATTACGTATAATGATACTGTATAGGTTCATAGACCCTAATTGGGGAGAATAGTTTGTATTCATACGGTGGGCTCTGACCCCTTGTGTTGACTAACATTTCAGGTTTAGCGCTAGAGCAGCTGCTTAGGAGTATTGAAGATATTTTGGAGGTGCAGCTAGAGTTTATTTTAGATACTTTAGTAGTTAGATTTATTTTCCTTTCAGTTTCATTATTATGAGACTTTTATTATGGATTTGGTGGGCCAATTGGTTCCACAGTTGTTACGATTTTATTCGGATATTTACAGTTGGATTATTTTATTCGAGTTTATATTTAATTGGAGTTGGATTTAAATTGGATATTAGCATGATGATGGATTTATTTATCGCATGGATGGTTAATTATTTATTGGATTAATTGAATTATTATCTCGTGGAATGAATTTTTATATGTCTCATATTTGTCACATGCTAAGAATGATTTCTTATTTAATGATGCCTGACGTAGTTTGGAGGCGGCGGCTGACCACCTCGCTTGTCAGATTGCACGGGGTGTTACAAATTATTTAGGTATCTTTTCTTGGTTTTATAATCCATCTCGAACCTTTTAAATTCAAATGTTCATAGTAGAATAAACCATATAAATGATAGTAGTATCATTTGGCTTTATTTCGAGTTTTGAATTGATGTTGAAATGATTTTCTTTTTAGGTGATTCGGTTGATTTGTAATTTGTACTTGTTTGCATTTCCATCATTGATTATCTTTATTTAGGATAACATTATAATTATGATTTTGTTTGGACAATTGATATATGTGTGGCCTCTCTTTTTACACTTAATACAAAAGATGATCTTTTTATGTATTGGTTTATTTGATAATTATTTTGACTTAAAATTTTATTTGTTGAAGTCATTGTGGCCAATATTCATTTTTTTCACTAATTTTTTTGTTTCTGAATTGTTCTAAGTTTATTTTATGTTTATTTGCGTTATTTTCACAGGATTTTGATTTTTTTAAAGTTTTTTCTGTGTTTTGAGTTGGAGATTCTTCTGTGAAACCTATGCTTTATTTTCCTGATCTATTTTATGATTGTTCAATGATTGATTTTAAAGTATGACCATTTGATTGGTATTTGCAAAAGGCATTTTTTGGATATTTCACTTCTTGTTTTAATTTTGAATTTTCTTCCCGTAGGGAGGTGTCTTGAGGTGCTTTGTTTTTCTTTTTATTGTTAATTTTATTTGTCAAATCTATGTTTTGTTGTTTAAGTTTTTAATTTTCCAAAATGCATTTCTTATTTTTTGATAAAAATATTTTATTGTTGTTTCGTATTTTTATTGGTGTTCTAAAAAGCGCGCCTAGGCGTGAGGCGTTAGAAATGCCCCACATAAGGCATAGGCATGGCAAAAGGCATGGTCAATGACCCACGCACAAGAAGGTGTATAAAAGGCGAAAAAGGTGTGTAAAAGGCACGTAAAAGGCGTGTAAAAGGCGCATCTGTTCTTTTTTCCTTTTAAGGAAGCGAGGAATTAATTTTTTTTCTTATCGAAACCCACTTAAACAACCTAAAGAAAACACCCAAACCAAATCCCCCCCCCCCCCCAATTTTTCGCTAAAACCAAACCCCTAACAAGGGTGATATGGACTTATGGAGCATGCATATGGGAAAAAGGGCTACCGAACATACGAATATATTTTCAAATTTCAAGTCATATATTATTTTATTATTTTACTAGCCTTAATCTAATTAAAAAATATTCAAAAGGGAGGAAACACCTAGGCTTCGCCTAGGCGCACCTACACTCCTAAGATTTGAGGCTTAACCTTCATGCCTCGGCCACGCCTGGTTCCTTTAGGACCTTGATTAGATATGCTAAATTTTTATTAGTAATTATTGTTCTTTAGTAAAAATAGTGAAGGAGGTCAAATGCTTCTTTTATATCTTCTTTAGAGAATTGGTCAGTATTTAGATAATCGGTAGAGGAGATACTAATCATATGGGTATGATTGATCTTTGATGAACACTTAATTCTTCATTGACAGTAAGATCATTCTGGCAAAAGAAAGAACATGAACTTTCTTCATGATAATTTCAGTTTTTGTGGTATCTCGAGCTTTTGGTGCTTCTGAGTCTTTCGATAGTACAAGAAGATTTCTTCTTCTTCTTCTTCACTTTATTGAATTTGGTAGGATTTCTTCATCTTCTTCACTTTAATTGAATTTGGTTCAGTGATGCAGGTGGTGGTTTGGTTTCTTCTGTAGTAATTTTAGTGTGGTTAGAGGTGCTTTCCTCTTAATATTCTTTGGTAACAATATGCTAAATTTCACTTGCTTCCTTGAATTGTGCTACTTTTCCTGCAGTAACATTATCTATAAAAGAGCACAATATTATCATAATTTTATGATTTAATGCAGTTCTCTTTAAGATGCTCAATCTATCCAAGAGTGCCGAATTCTTATCACTAATTATTTTCCAAGCAAAATAATCGAGAGATTAAATCTTGTTGGATGTCGTTGCTTTTTAAAGTTTAAAATATTCTCTTGAAAAATGGGTATGTCATTTATTTTTAAAAAAAATCAAGTTTTCAATCTTTAGACTAAAAGTATATTTGAGAAAATATCAACGAGTTAGGCTCAGATATCAATTGCTGGCCTAGAAATATGCCCAAGAGAGGGGGGGGGGGGGGGGTGAATTCGGTATATGGGTTTTAATGAAAATTTTAAAACTTTCTTAACATAGTTGTAATAATTAATTGCAATACGATAAGTCTAATTACAAGTGAGAAATTAATCAACAATAAATATAATTAAGAGAGCGATAGCTCGTGGTTTGGCCTCTACCTACATTCACGCTCGAGATGGTACTTGAGAACTTTACTATCTTAGGTTCACTTACGGCAGAACAAAAATCTCATAAGGAACACATCCTTACAAACCGCAATTAATAAAATGATAAACTCATCCTTTTCCATGCGGTATCCATGCAATAACTCAAGTTCTTTATATACATTGACCACTTATAACTATGCCATTACCGTCCGAGAGGATACAATGAAGCTAACTGTGAGTCATAACAATAATATCCGTAAGTGAAATGTAAAGCTAAGTATATTTATTAAAATTAATGAATTAATGTGTTTACTTTCTCTCTCTAAAAAGACAAGTCAACAAGTATCAAAAGTATATAGCTCAAAAGGGTTTTAGGTTATTTCTTTAGCACAAGTGGGTGTTAGGATTGTGACTTTTCTAAAGAGATATTGGGATTGGGAAATTAGGTTCAAGTGGGATTTCTTGATGCTGTTTATTTAAGGAAGTTTTTGGGTTTAAACATCCTAAATGAGTATTCTGATTTCTCTCTTATAAACTCAAGGAAGGGATGGCGCGAGATAGGATGAACAATATTTTTTTAAGGAGATAATGTTATAAGCTTTGGTGATTTTCAAATAGAAGAGGAATGCTTTATTTATAGTGATTGGAGGTTACCATAAGTTGGTAAAGTATTTGGTATTCATGTTGGAAGGCATAGGGTATTAGTATGAAAGGTTCGAGGATTTTACCCAAAACAATTATAGAAAACTGAAACTTTTAGTCAACTAAAAGTACAGGTTTAGTCGAATAAAACTCCTCTATTTGATTTTAGTTAGCATTCTTAAAGGTTTAGTTGGGCTTAAAAAGTTTAGCTAAATGAAACCGGTTTTTAGTCGACTAAACCTCCCAGATTTTGGGTAAAATAAAGTTGGGGTTAGGGTTATACTTTAGGGAAGGTTGAAGGTACATTAGGTTGGGTTTAGGTGTGCAGGTTTTGAGCATATATAAGATAGAACATGTTACTTTACTTTTTTACTATGGGATTTTTTAGCATTATTTTACTTGTTTAAATCATCGATTATGGTTTTGTGATATTATTCTTAGACGAGTTTGATGTCTATATGTCGTGGGATGTGGTGGAACTTGCTTAATTGATTGGATAATGTCTGAGCACTGCTTAAGTCATCTTTAAAATATCTTGTGAACTTTGTCTTGGTTATGTTCTTCATTGTCTTAGTTAAAGGGCATCATTTAATTAGCATAGATATGGTTGTATGAGTGCTTTAATGATATGTTCATGGTAGCATATCTAATAATGTATTGAGTGTTTATTTTAATATCAATTACATCTAGAGAGAAGATAATTAAGTTTTAATCTTATATCAACTATGTTGTCATAATACAAAATTATTTTGACTTTAAAACATTTGGTTTCACAATTTTCATTTCAAATGGTTCCCACACACCTAACTAGCTTTGGGTAGGATCATACACTAGAAGATCTAAGCTTTACAGATGGTTGAACAAGGTTTCCGGATATCTTAGAAGGCATCAAGGATTTCATCATATTCAACCTTTTTCTCCTCATACAAATGAAAAAATGATTCACTATGGTATTGTATTATTGAACCCTAGGTTTAATCTTTAAGCCTAGTTCTTGTTTTCATTTCAATGAATGATTAATTAAAGATCTCTAGGGCTGAATTTTTTTTGTGTTTTAAAAGTCAATCCTAATTTTATTTTAGTAGCAATTGACCTCTATAACCAATGCGCTGCAATGTCAACATATGTCAAGCGCTTATGACATAATTTTGAACCTCAAGGACATGTTTGAGGATCATAATTGTGTCACAAGGCTGGATATTATGTCAAGACTAGTTAACACCATGATGTTATATGGTCTTCCCATGCATGATCATGTTCCTAAAATGATGTACATATTAGGAGAACTAGAAGTTCGTGGTGGGTATTAAAGTCGTGTGATACCTCATACCCAGTAGGTGACCTCCACAAAACCTTAGATAGGTAAGTAGGGAGGTGTGTTAAAGTTATGGAAAAAGTATATAAAGTGCTAAGGACATCTATTGAGGATCTTATGTCCATTGTAAAAGGGTATTTCTTTATATATTATATTATAAATAAGGGTTTTACAATCTAAGACACCTCGTGGGCTATGGAAAAGAGAGTCTAAGGGCACTGCGGTCTTTTTCCTTAACATAGAGGTCCTTAAGAAGTAACTAACGGACTTCCCTAAGGGTTCCCAAGTCTTAGTTTAAGACTCAACAGGATATACAATATGTGAAGCAATTGGAAATAATCTAAATTCTAACTATTTTCTACCAGTAGTGGGTTGATAGCATGTAATTCAACGGGTAGATATTTATTTGATTTTTTCCCCTTTATTTATCTTATGTTAGATGATTTTCAGAGTGATTTTCACTATCCCCAAGCCTCCCTTATATATGCATTCTCTCGGAGAGAGAATGAGTGGACTTTAATAATATGGTCGAGGCCTCTTTGAGGTCTGAAGGCTACAGTATCAAGATTTACTATGGGTGAAAGGCTTGTTGGTGGTGTAAGGTAGTTAATAGGAGCATTTAATGTGGATAAGAGTCATCAATGCTAGTGGGAGTGAGTGGTCGAGGTAGGTAGAATAGTGACTGTCCTTTCTACCTGCCCACCAGAGAAGTTACAAGATCTTAGCTTAGACTTCTGAGGGGGATAGAATTGGTAGAGGTTCATCCTTAGGTGGTCATGTGATACATTGTAGTAATATATCCTCGAAAAGAGGGCTTATGGGATCTCTAGGGGACAATTCTCTTCATACCTAATTCAATTGAACAAGATTGAGATGGAGGGACACTGGTGTTAAGTTCTCTGAGTTTGGTTCTTGAGTTGTGATGGAACGATTGAGTATTTTAGGGGAGTGGTTAGGTAGTTGAGGCCTATGGTACAACGGTGGTCCCTTCTATAAGGCAGTTGTGGTCTTAGGAGCTAAGTTTTGGTCTAAAGGAGGTGTGATAGACCGTAGGGCCTCTTTTTTGTATGAGTGAAGACAAAAGGGTTGTGAACCCTTGGAATTCTAATAATTAAATATGACATCATCAGTATCCCCTTATTGCACTTTGCAAGAATTGCAAGGGGTAACACTTATACGTTTAAATGAACAAAGGTAGTAGCATAAACACCCATAAAGATTCTTGTCATTATGAAACTTCATTTGGGAAGGATCTTACATGTAGTGTTTGAGAAGGCCAATAGTGGTGTGGCAGGCCTTATGGTGGCTAAAATGATCCCATTGGGTTGGTTTGAAATTATGTAATTATTTCTCATGTTTTCTCTAAGAAAATTGTTGTTCTTTCTTTCCTTCTTTGTGAAAACATGGCTTCTAAGAATATTTCTTCATTAAAAGCTATGAACCCGCACTCCTATCTGTAATAGAACATCGTGTCTCTTACCTTATTGTTCTAAATAAGGGGTTGAAACTTCATTTCAGTTCCCAAAGAGGTTCGTTCACTTTCGGTACACGAGTCATCAATTACTTGGGGTTAAATGACCATAAATTTTATAGTGGGGCCTAGATGGATTGAAGGATTTCAAAACAGGACCTAGTATGGATTCAAGAGAAGTATTAAATACCAAACTCTGTGATCCTGAGGTGTTGCAAGTTTGAAGAGAGGACCTTCTCCTTATCCTCAATTTTCATCTTCTTTAACAAATATTTTCTTCTTTACGGAGCCAAGTTTCCCTTGCGTATGCCCGTGGTGAAGATTCTGAAGTTTATTGGGGTATCCCCTTATTAGTGGGTGTAGAAATCTTAGAGGACCTTGATGTCTGTGGTCTTTTCTTTTCGGGAGTCTAGTTGGGGGGGGGGGGGGACATGATGTTACCCCAGCTCAGTTCTTCAAACTTTTTAAGGTCCACGAGAAGAGTAATCCTAAGGACAAAGGGTAGAAGTATTTCACTCCTAAGGCTTCGATCATAGGGAAATGTTCTTCTTTGTTAGGTGATATTGGGCCAATCTTGACCCATAGGAGATGATCAATTTCCCTACCATCTGGTGTAACCCTCCAACCATGGGTAAGACTTATTTTTTCTCTGAGTTCCTCTCTTGACCTCTTATTGGAGTTTTGATAACATTTTTTCCAATAGCGTATATTGAGCTCAATTGAAAGGAAATGACAGAATATTGGGGGCCCAAAAGATGTCCTCTATATTTTTTAGATCTTGGTCTCCTCCATCCGTCTTTATAGGAATGGCCTTAGGCCTCAGCCCTAAGCCATAGCTGTTGAAGGAATGCCTGAGGCCTTAAAGATAGTGGTCAAAGAGTCTTTGTGTGTGTGGGGGGGGGGGGGGGGTGATCCGTTTGTCTTAGTCCATCAGAGAAAGTGGAAATCTATGATTTATTAGGTGTGTGAGGTACCTGAGGCCTCTAAAGGCAAAGAAGACAAGGCCAAAGTAGGGGGGTGAGTTTCCTCCTAGAATTAAGGAGGTTTTGCCTTCTATAAAGGAGTTGATTGCCTTGGACTTTGATTGATCTCCAAATAATTACATGGCCTCTTATATATTTCCACCTTTTCTCTTAGTTTAGACCTCAATCACTAATTTTGAATTCTTTTTGGTTCAGTACATGAACGTGAGTAATGGAGGATGACCCTGCTTCATTCCAAGTAGATATTTTCTCCACCCATAGTAAACAAGGGGAAGAGGTCCAAGGACACAAAGCACATCATATTCAACACATTAGTGGATATTTTAGTGCCACCTATAAAGTTAGTGGAATAGCCTGAACTGAGGTTAAATCTGAATTAAAGCTCGTTATTGGAGTCAACTATGAAAGTCCTTCCCTTACTGTAAGCATCTTCGAGGGCAAGTGGGACCTTTGGCACAACCTAGGGATCTCCCTTTTATTCTAGAGGACTGGCATACCCTGGTATAACAATTTGTTGAGTAAAATTATGATGGTTCCACACCAAAGGGTAAATAAGTTATTGTGTTTCCCTTAAAGGAGGTAGGTAAGGTTGGTGCTCTTGAGGTCTCTAACCAGCCTTGTGGGCCAATTAAAGGAGTGTAAGGATGGCTGAGGTTCTTCGAGGCGGATGAATACTCCAGAGCCTCTTCTTTGTAGTAGATAAAATCATATGCCTCTATTATTGAGGCCTTAACATCGATGACCATAACCTACAATTATGATATGGTGGCTACGCTAAGGGGAAGGGAACCTTAGCCAACTCAGAGGAGCTGGTCCATCTTTTCAATAAGTTACCTCAATACTTAATTATTTTCTTCAGTACTTTCTTTATTTTTAGCATGTCCCTTTTCTTATACCTTTCCTTATGTCTAGAGGCCTAAATTTTGACAGATGTTATTTAAGATCAAAGGGAATGGAGAAAGGTTTTAGCCATGTTCGACTTGTGGGACTTGGCCAAATTAGAGCTGTACCAGGCGATTTGTGCTTAGCGATTGGAGATGATTGCCTTAGAGTTTGAGTGGGAAAGTTTGAGGTCCCAAATTAACTCTTTAGAGCAGACTCGACTTTTAAATGAGAAGACTATCAGGGATAGTGATTCCTTTCTTGTCATTACTTATGACTCATTGGCTAAAGATGATAAGGCCAATGTGGAGGCATAAATCAAGCACAGGGAAGTTATGAAGGGGATCCAAGATGAATCTCTCCATCTTCGGAGTAATAATAACAAAATTCTCCACTCGAATGAGGAGATTGACCTTACGAAGCAGTAGATTCTAGACCTCAATGCTGTAAAAGACCCAAGGGCAAAAATTTATACGAGGACCATTCTAGACTTAAAATAAAATATGATGAGATTCAAGGGAGGATTAATTCTACGGCGAAGAGTCAACTGGATGCATATCTTTACTTTCATTCCTATCAGAAGTTTTTCTTCCATAAGTATTCTTCATGCTTCAAAGCCTGCAAGGCCAAGGTCGAGATGCTCTTTCTAGATATTAACTTTTTTGGCCTCTTTCCTGAGGATACCTACTCTATCGAAGAAAGTTTTAATTATTGGAGCAGTAATGGGGATGAAGTTATTGAGGGCTCTTCTCTGGAGGCTAAGGAAGAAATGTCCAAGATTGAAGCCGTCCTCCTCCGTCTATGCCAAGCAATGAAGCCTTTGATCCTCTGACTATGCTAAGTCACCGATGAAGGAACCTGAAGTCTTTGAGAAGGAAATCAATGTGAACTCAAACTTAAAAAGGATATTAAATAGTTTATTTTTTTAGCCTTTGGTCATTGTTTTAAACTCCATCACTCTTTCTATCTTTAATGACATTATCTTGGTTGTAAAAAAAATTACTGCTTTTTTACTGTTATTTCTTATGTTTTCCTTTGCCAGGGAATGTTTTCTTTTGCATGTGTTTGTCTGAGGTATGCCAAGTGAGTGATATTACCATTAGTCCCAATATATGTATTGGTAAAAAAAGTGAAATTGAATGATAACCCTTTTAAGGAGGATCTAAGGGTCCTTATACTTTGATATGTAGATATTGGAAACCTTTGAAATCAAGACTGAAGTTCCGCTATGGGTTATTAGAGCTTAGAACCACAAAATCCTTAAGAGTTTGTAACTTTCACTCCTTCAAGACTAAAGTAAATGAAACTTTTTATACATAAACACTTAACCACACCACCACCCAAAAAAAATGTGAGAATGGAAGGCAAAAAATAAATTCGACAAGAGTCTAAAGAACCTGGTTCTATAATTAACCAAGGGAAAGAGTTGTTCTACATGTTTAAAAAGTCATTCCAAGATGGTTCATAAGATCTTTGAAACATATTTTTACTAAGGATGAAATCCTTAGAACATAAATAGAGTTACACTAAGGGTCCTAAGACCTTTGAACTTAACTAACTAAGGATAAAATCCTTATTAGTTTAAAATTTGAAGTTACATAAGCGGCCCTAAGACCTCTGAACTAAAGTCCAATAGGATAAAAACCTCGTGGATAAAAATTGAAGGTCCCCAATGGATCATAATACCATTAAAGTGTGGGCCACAGGGTTAAAGTCCTTGTGGTATAAAGTTTAAAGTTACACAATGGGTTCCAAGACCTTTGAACTATGTTAACTAAGGATAAAATCCGTAGAAATTTGGGGATTTTTCACTTTTGCTTTTAAAATTGGAGTTCTGCACTTTTTTTTTCATATGAACACTTAGCCCCCCAAAAATTTTAGACAATGAAAGTTTTTTTCTCTAAGTTTTAGCTTTTCCAGTCTTTATCTTTAAAGGGTTTTTCAAATTCTTTAATGCTTAACCTCCCCAAAAATCTTCTTAAAACGAGGGCAAGAAAGTTTTGAGAGATATTGCTAAGGCTTTTGCAATTTTTCTTAAATTTTATTTTTTAAAAACATATTTTATGCACAAAAGGGAACCTTTAGGCCAACCGTTCTGTCCTTAGATCTTAGTTAACTTGAGTGGAATCGAGGACAAAAACCTTGGTCATTACTCTAGTACTTTTGGGATCATTAGACTTTAGAATGTTTATAAGAGCCAATGATGAATGCCTTGCAACTCTTGCTAGGTTTTTTAAGACCTAAGAGACTTTGGGAGCCAAGGATGAAGGCGTTGAAACTCCGACAGTCATTCGTCGGAGGTATCTTAGACCTTAACTGTTTGATTTTAGAGCCAAGAATGGATGCCTTATAGGTCGCATTGGCTACTTAGACCTTTTGTTAAACCTAGATCTGAGAATTAAATCCTTGTAACTCAAATCTTCAGAACTTAGGTTAAACCTGGAGCCAATGACTAAAGCCTTGTAACTCATATTAGGTCCTCAAGCCTTAGGTTAAACTCGGATCCAAGGATTGAAGCCTTGTAACTCATATAGAACATTGTATTAAGACAATGTAGGTAGAAAAAATGTGTAATACCCCGTACTTTTATGGATATTTAAATTACATAAATGGGTGTAATTTGGAAATTTGAGGAATTTCTGTGAATAATAATTTTCGGACTTTATGAGTATAATTTGATGAATTGAGACTTTAAAGTGAGTATTAAATATTAGTTACTGGTATCGGATTAATATTTACATGGATTAGATTTTCTTACGGTTCTAAGTATATGAGTTGAATTATTTTTATTACATGCCGCAGTTGGGTAAAGCAACGAAGGATAATATTTATTTGGAAAACACGCGCATTGAGATGTGTTGGGCTTAATTAGTGATTTTTAGTTAAGTGACTCGGATGGAGATTTCGAGTGTACGATTGGTTTCAGAATGGACAAAATAGAGTATCCGGGGATAGTGTTTAGGTTTCGGGGCCTTTTGGACTAGTAGGGACTCGCAATTGAGTAAACGAGTCATTTTGGGTTTATAAGGGATACACCCTTACTCTCTCTTAAATAGGAACGAGAGAGAGAAAAAGAGAGAGAGAGAAGAGAAAGAGAAGTGAGGAAGGAAAAAGAGGAGATTCCGGCCAAACTTCGCGGGATTCGACTCGAGGTCGTCGGATTTTATCCACGAGGCAAGTGTTTACTTGCTTTATTTAATTGAGTGTGTGTATCTCATATTATAGTTGGTAAACTATAACACTTTTCTATGGGACCCTTTTCATTGAAAACCTTAAGAAATTATTAGATACTTATTAAGACTCAAACTCCATTTACTAATTGATATGGATTATCACTCAATTTCAAAAAAAATATCACTTGATATGGGATGTCACCTAATTTATGAAAAATATCATTATTACTACAGGTTTCCATGGTGAATACTCACCAAGCCATTTTAGATGTTGATGAGACATTAAGATGACTAAACTCCATCCACCGTTGTTAACGAAGAATCCTCCAACTATGCTTTAATCACTAACTTCAACGATTGCATGCGCACATGAAATGGAGTTCCCGCTTGCCTTATAAGGCCAATCCCAAATCTAAACTTTAGATGATCGAAGATAAAAACTTGATCTCACGACTACACGTCACTCCTATAAGGAATTTAAACATAATGATCTGATATGAAGTTGTAACGCCCGACCCAAATTTAGTGATCACCTATGGGTTAACCTAGTCTGGTCCGACCGAATTATATGTGGAGTGATTTGAAGATCCATAGATAGTGTTTATACTTGATTTTATTTAATTAAATTAATCAAGTAAACATGCAATTACATTTTATAAGCCTATAAGTACAATTGTAACGAGTGAAAAACCCATTAGGCAATGTCCAAGGGTTGAAGTAATAAAAGTTACTACTGTATATAGTAAGAATAACTTTACCTTGAAATCACTCTCGAAATATGAAATATCTTGTAGCCCATTGTAACAAAGGGAACGAGGTGATCCAATGTCTAGTGGGGTTCCCAACAACAGTGCAATATAAAATCGAACATTAGAAATAACGGATTCAATATCGAACATGCAATAACTAAACAGTGTATGCATTAACCATATTTTTATTCAAAAATATTTTCTTTAATTTTGGTTGAAATCCATTAACCTTATATTCTGTACTTAGTCATTTTATTGCGAAAACGTTTCATTAATCCATTAATCAACATGAGTAATAAGAAAGAAATCACATCCCTTATTCTACCTTTACGTTAATCCAATTTCCTTTGAAATTTATCAATTTACATTAACTGCCAAGCCCATGGCATTATTTAAAACATAATTTTACACACACATCCATTGTCTAAAAAGGTTCCTTTAAAATTATATTTATGCCAACTCAGATTCATAATCATTATAGATTATTTGGACACCTAATTATGATATTTGTTACATCATTTTCTCTAACCTTTATCTTTCTAATACATTACTTTGTTAATATATTATATCCTTTAATTCGTATATCATAGTTTATTTAATATTTTAATCACATATCTACCCATTAGATACCATGTAAGCATGGAATAACTCATCCGTATATACAGTTGTTAACCTTTTATCTTTCCGATATTTAGCAGTTCCATATCTTTCCATTTATTTTCCTTTAATCCTAGAATTAACCGTATCCCATTTATGTTTATGGGCTTTCACCGTCTTAAATAAATGTTGTAACCATTGTTTCCATGGCCAGTGATTTTGAGTCTAAGCATATGTCGCACCCTAGGTCTCTGGGCCCTTCTCTAAGTATGACCGACATTTAATCTTTGTCCAAATAATATTATTCCTTTTACATTCAAGGACTATTATTATCATACTTGTGGTCATCTAAAGTATTGTGTAAGACACCCTTACTTTATCAAAAATATCGTATTAGGGGGAAAGTCACAAGTTCACCTTTTCAGGATTTATTTTGGTATACTTAATCATTACCCCATTTTACAAGAAATTCCACCCACTGTGCTATTTATTTCGACTTAGCAGTTCATTGGGATTAACACGCCAATAAATGTATTAACACACTTACTCCCCTTTTTGACAAATAACGATTTTTATCCATTTACACTTTGAGACAATTTTGAAAATATTTACCAATTCTCATGAAAATCCATACTTTAACATTATTACGTTAACTTATAACACATTTTCATATTTTTACTTATAATATCCATCCCCTTTGACCTGTTTTTTCTTTTCATGAAATAATGTTACTTTCACAAAAACATAAATTCTTATATTTTTGAATCCTTAATACAACTAAGAATTTTAATTCCATATCGCTTTGCCCCTATTCTTATGAAAATGTTAACATTAACACAATACTAGTATTTTCATTCCAAAAATCAACACTTAATATTCTTAAGTCTTAAAACTTATAAACCATATTTAAAACCCACCTTTAACACTTTACATAACATGAAATTATGACATAATTTCATAAAGAGATAGCATACATTTTACTATATATATATATATATATAAAGAGAGAGAGAGAGAGAGCGGATCAAGTGAGGTCCCTCAGTTTGAGGACCCTCAATGAGGTCCATTTTTTTAAAATAGTAAAAAAAATATTTTGGAGTTTATTTTTTTCTATGGTTTTTAAACATTTCATAGGACCATAAAAAAATAATCAGCTCAAAATGAAATTGTTTACTATTTTTAAAAAAATCGGTCAAACTTTGTTAGTTTTTAACACCTTAAAAATAACTTAAAAACTGACACAGTTTGAGCGATTTTTTTAAAATAGCAAAAAATTTCATTTTGAGCTGATTATTTTTTTATAGTCCTATTGAAATGTTTAAAAATCATATAAAAAAAATTAGCCCCAATTTTTTTTTTACTATTTTAAATAAATGGACCTCATTCAGGGTCCTCAAACTGGGACCTCACTTGATCCTTTCCACATATATATATATATATATATATATATATATAAAGCATACTGGCCATCCCGAGATTTCCACGCGTCCACCCTCTCATCTCTTATCTCTCCTCCCTCCCAGGAATGGGGGCCGAGGAAAGAAAAGGGGGGGATGAAAAGGTCTCGCGCCCTCTTTCGGTCTAGGAATGCTTTGGGCGTCGTCGGTGTGGGGTAAATGTAAAGAGATGGAGTCGCCAACCTATTTTGCACAAAACAGGCAAAAGAACATGTCGCCTCCTCGAGAGGGCAGCATAAAAAACAAACTGATGCTTATGAAACCAATAGTTTGAAAGTTCGGGGGCTAAGTTACGAAATGAGAAGGTGTTAGACACCTCTCCCGCCCTTTCGGTCTCTCATGAGCTTGTGTTATGATTTTCCTTTATATATCCGTGAAGTGTGTGTGCGTGTATATATAATAGATATCGAAATTTCCCAACTCATACCATAGAAGAGATAGAGTGAGGTCATCCATAGGAATGTTACCAAGATAATATATAGAAAATACAATTTATGCGTTTATCATGATATTGATTGTTATGGTGAAACGATAATATGTGTTACGCTAACAAGGATCACAAATATAATGTGTATAACAATGTAAGAATATGATAACGTGAAAATGGGGGATTTTAGGAGAATTGGAAAACTAGAAAGATGGACTCGAATCTCGGGTTTTAATTCGAGACGCCTACGTAGTCTATAAAGGCATCAAAATCCACGTAGTTCGCATGCGACATAAGGGTGGGGTTTATCCCATAGATTCGAACGGGATTTTATAATATATGCTTGTGTAGAAAATGTGTTTTAGTTTTGTAAAAGTATAATGGATAATCCCGTTCGTAATTTATGGCCGTAACCCTCTTTTTTTATATATAAAATAAATTATGTGTAATATACTAAATAAAAGTGTAAGATGTTAATGTGTACGAATTAAATTAACAACTAGATTATGAATCTAATGTATTTAGTGCAAAAATAAGAAATTTAAAGAGATATGGAAGAAATTGGACATTCTTTAAAGCTTGATCTTTGATCTTGGATGAACTCCTTTGGATGTGAGATGAATTTTGGATGAGAGAGAATGATATTTTGTCAAATTGGGTATGAAAAGGATGGGAATGTAAACTTGAATGGAATTTCACATGAAGAAACTTCGTTGATTTCAAGAGAATGTTGCTGAGATCACTGATACTGATGGATCTGAAGTGTGCTTTAGGAGTAAGGTCATGCCCTCTATTTATAGTGTAAGGGGGTACCAATTGGCATGGCCCAAGCCTTGCCAATCGACAGGTAACCCTTGACACGCTGTCGATAGGCAGGAAAATGGACCTGCCAATCGCCAATCTCGTGCAAATTATTTTGAAAAATTGATTGTAGAACGCAACCCGTTAATACGAATCATGCACGGGGTATACCATTAGAAAGGTAGTTCAGAGACCTTCATGATTCCTTGGACGGCTCCGGGGTCCAGGAGTTGACTTTGGGTCAATCGTGTCTCGAAAGCGCACATCGATCCTTTAGATGGGGGATCATCGGACGAAAACGGATCGTTCATCCGAACGGTAAGTCAGAATCGCGAACCTGGTGGACTCTTGGAAAGGGTAGGCTATGTAATTAGACATTAAAAGAGCTTCACTCGGTTCGAAAAGTTGACCTTGGTCAAATGGGGCCCGAAAGCGCCCGATGACCTCTCCGAGTAAAACAGGTCGTTTTTCCATATCGTAGGTCAGAATTGCGCACGGGGTGGACAGTTGGAAAGGGTATTCAGTACCCTTTTCTTTCAGTCTAATTCGAATTGAAGAGTTGACTTAGGTTAAACGGAGTTCGAGAGCGCCCGATGACCTCCGAATCAATTTTTTGGAGAAAACTGATCGTTCGTCCAAACGATTATGCTATTTTGCGCACAGGACGGACCATTGGAAAGGGGCCCTTCGAGGATTTAAAGAAATTTTTCTCTGACGATGAATTTTTTGTGGTCAAATTGGGGTTCGGGAGCGCCCGCTGGCCTCCAAATCGATCTTTGGTAGTAAAATGGTCTGTTCGTCCAAATCGTTATGAAGATTCATGCACGAGGTGGACCGTTGGAAAGAAAATTTAGAGCCCTTTAAAGATTCAATGAGCTTTCGCTCTGACGATAATGTTGATCGAGGTCAAAAGGGGCCTAGGAGCGCCCGATGGCCTCTGGATCGGTACTCGAAATATGACCTAGAGTTTGTAGAGAGATAGTGAGGTGCTAGGGACACAAGGAGAGAATTATGGGGTCCTAGAATGTGGTGTCTATAGAGGACTTCGATGGGTGAGCTTGGGACAAGTGAAAGCCGTCGAATAGACACCACATGATATTTTGGAAAGAGGTCGATTCTACGGACCTAAAGGGATCGGGATGACCAATTTTGCGGGTCGAGGCCGAGTCTGAGGACCTAAGGAAATGTTGGGGATGGACAATTGTGTGGGTCAAGGTAAATTCTGAGGACCTAAAGTAGGGAGAGACTAATTCTGCGGGTCGAAGCTAATTCTGAGGGCTTAAGTAGAGATGACCAATTCTGAGGGTCGAAGCCAATTTTGAGGGCTTAAGTAGAGATGACCAATTCTAAGGGTCGAAGCCAATTCTGAGGGCTTATTATAGAGATGACAAATTCTGAGGGTCAAAGACAATTCTGAGGGCTTAATATAGAGATGACCAATTCTGAGGGTTGAGGCCAATTCTGAGGGCTTAAGTAGAGATGACCAATTCTGAGAGTCGAGGCCAATTCTGAGGGCTTAAGTAGAGATAACCAATTCTGAGGGCTTAAGTAGAGATGACAAATTCTGAGGGCTTAAGTAGAGGTGACCAATTCTGAGGGTCAAATCCAATTCTGAGGGCTAAAGTAGAGATGGCCAATTCTGAGGGCTTAAGTAAAAATGACCAATTCTGAGGGCTTAAGTAGAGGTGATCAATTCTGCGGGTTGAAGACAATTTTTAAGGCTTAAGTAGAGAAGACCAATTCTGAGGGTCAAAGCCAATTCTGAGAGATTCAGATAAATATGACAAATTCTGCGAGTCGAAGCCAATTATGAGAGCTAGAGTAGAGATGACCAATTCTGAGGATCGAAGCCAATTCTGATGGTTGTAGTTTTCTTGAGAAATTTGGAGACTCCACTGGGGAAATTATCTTGTGATTCCGCTGGGGATCATTTAATTTTGAGTTTTAGGTTTTTCTGGGGAAGTGGAGGTAATCCAGGTCTTGGATGTTTTCTTTACTGGGTAATTTTTTGGTGTTTTTTTAGAGACATTTTCGGGGAGATATCCAATTGTTTTTTAGGATTTCGCTGGGAAAATGAGAGTGGTAAAAATTCTTTTCTCAGTGAAAAAGGTTCTAAAATTCATCGGTAATTTTAGGAATTTTCTATGGATTTTTTGGGATTTTCTGGCATTTTTTAGGAATTTTTTCACGAAATTTCAGGGAGGGTGTTGACCAGGATGGTATGAGAGGTGCCAAACGGTAGTGGCATGGTCTTTTGGGATACCTCGATAAGGTATACTTTTTATCTCTTTGTCTTTTGACTTCCTGACCTCTTTCTTTGCCTCACATTAACTGATTTTCTTTTTTTTTTTGTTTTTCTTACAGCACATCTAGGTATCGACCTCCTGATTGAAGGACATTCGGGATTGGATAGCTTCGACGACCGCCCACATTCGGGATACGATTTTGGTTCCTTCTTTTCTAGTTTCGTCTGCCTCGTCTGAGGAAGGGTCTAACTCAGGAAGTGGAGGTACGTCATCTCGATACCGGGGGAAGAGAGCCCACCGTAGGGAACGAGGCTTCTAGGGAGATAGAGAGAGTGAAGGAGAAGAGATAGAAAGAGAGAGAGGTTATAGGTGAAGGTAAGGGGAGAGAGAGAGAGAGAGAGAGAGAGAGAGAGAGAGAGAATGTCAGTGGGTATGAGAGAGAAAATGTGTAGGTGGGTTCGGGCTGAGTCCCATTGTATTTTCTTTTCTTCCTGCAAAATCGATGTAACACAGCTAATATCTATGCAAATAAAATGAAGTTTTTATTCATTTTTTATTTTAGCAACTCAATGCACATGCACTTTTTACTTTGATATTGAGATAGTAAAAATAATTAAAAATGATTTATTTTAAAATAAGATAAGTAAAAGCATAAGGATAAGGAAATTCAGAATTTCTTTAAGAGTAAGAATTAGTTTTATTGAGTTTTTCGAATTTGACAAAAAAGGAAAAAGGAAACTTTCCGAAAATAGGGGGTTGCCGATCGGCATCAATCCAAGACTTTGATGTAACTTTCTTCAATTGCTAGGTACTTGGTGGGGTAAGTTTTCCTTCAATTTTTACAGGATTTTTGTCTTTTCTTCGAGTTTTCCAAGTATAAATAGGGGGTGTGGGTAGAACATTTTCTTCACCTCCACATTCCTTCTATTTTTCATTCTTCTTTTTTACTTTGTAAAAATGGCTCTCCCCGGAAGTGTTAAATTTGCTAAAATCAAAACCTTGGAGGCGATGTGCTTATATAATGTTGTCTACGACGCTTTCAACATGCGTCGAGCCTATTTATGGCGTAATCGATCCATATAGTGCAACATGTTGATGGCAGCGGTAGAGTTCTGGTATCCTGAAGACCATGTCTTTCGCTTCGGGTTGGACAAAATCTGTCCGACCTATGAAGAGTTTTCTACCATGTTGGGGATAAAAAAGATTTTGTACCAAACTTTCCCAATAGTGAATTAAAAAAGATTTTGATTATCTAGTTGTGCCTTTTGATGGGATTTTGCATTTGAATTATCTATACCAATCGCTAAGGCATACATAATCCTTTTGTTTATGTATATGTTAAAATGAACTTTCGTTCTCGGGGGTAAGAAAAGAATAACATTTTTTGAAAAATAAGGAGGTTGTGCTCATGTGAAGCGTATGAGCTGCCTATGTACCTCAAGGGTTTTGAATTTTTTTTAAAATTCATTTTTGAAATCCAAAGGTTATTTTAGAGGATCAGGCGCCACGTAGTTCTGAGTAGAAGGAAACGAATAATTTTTTTTAGAATAGAAGGGAGATGAGAAGTATCGTAGCGCATCGAGATTTTGAACTAGGGATAGAATTTATTGAGACGGTTCAGGTTGACTGGATGGGCCATCTCCTCCCCATCAAGTTCGGTGAGCATAGCAGCGCCATCGGACAGGATCTTCTTTATAATATAGGGGCCGCTCCAATTGGGTTTGAATTTTCCTGAAAGGACAAGTCCCCTTCTCAGACACCGCGATCCTTGACTCTCTTATTAAGTGATTATGCTATGCGTCGATGGTACCCTTGTATGTGATATAGAGCTTTTAGTCTCCTTTTTCCCAATAGTGACAACTCGTCAAGACGACTTTGATGCCAGTCTTCCTCGCTAACTTTTCTTTCAAGAATGACACGTAGTGAAGGAATTTCTACCTCCATTAGTAAGATTTCTTCCATTACGTATACCAGAGAGTAAGGGGTATCCCCAGTAGAGGTTTGAACTGAAGTGCGATAGCCCTAGAGGTCATAAGGGATTTGATCGACCCAATTTCGACAACTTTCAGTCATCTTACTGATGATGGTTTTGAGGTTTTTCTTGGCAGCTTCGACCAATCCATTGGTTTGAGGTCGGTAGGGAGAAGATTTTTTTCTCTGAATCCCATACTCGTCGACCACTTTTGTGACTTCTACCTCGAAATGTAACCCGTTATCCGATACCAACTCATGCCGAACCCCATATCGGCAGATGATATTTTTTTTAATAAACTTGTCCACCTTCTTGGCATTCAGTACCGCGTATGACTCGACTTCGACCCATTTGGTGAAGTAATCAATGGCAACTAGGATTAACTCATGGCCATTGGAGGCTTTAGGTGTAACCTTCCCTATGATATCAATAACCCATGTGGAAAATGGCCATAGAGAAGTCATGTTGTATAATTCTTGTGGAGGTAAGTTCTAGATATTGGAAAACTGCTGGCATTTGAGACATCTTCGAACATAGGTTGTGCAATCCTTAACTATAGTAGTCTATTTGTAACCCTATCAAATGATTTTCTTGGAGAGCATATGGACATTCATGTAGAGTCCGAACTCCCCGTTGTGGATTTTCTGCATTATCTCTTTAAAGTCATCCCCTAGGATGGAGTGTAAATGTGTTCCATCAAAGTTCCTCTTGAACAGTTCTTAATTACAGACAATGTTTTAGGCAGCCAATTTATGAAGGGTTGCTCAATCTTGCTTGTTAAAACCTTGGGGATAGCTACCAAAATTGAGGAGGCGCCAAATATCATAGTACCAGTAGCCGGTTATATCAGGATCTTCAGTGGATTGGTTTATCTTACTTTTGGATTAGGTTTGGGGCCATTGTTATTACTTCGGGTATGTCAACCATGGAGGTTAGGGGAGTAAGGTCATCAGCTAGGTTATTCTTTGATCGGGGCAAGTAGTGGAAGGTGATATCTTGGAATTGGAAGGATAGTTTTTCTAGGTGGGAATGGAAGGGTAAGAGTTTCTCGTCCTTCACTTTTCATCTCCTCAGTACTTGATCAATGACAAAGGCTGAACCCCCATAGACATCTAGGTATCGAATTCCTTTCTTGAGAGAAACTTTGAGGCCTACCGTGCACTCCTCGTATTTAGTCATGCTATTGGTGCAGGGAAAATCCATCTTGATGGCAATGGGAGTGTGAGAGTCATCAGGGGAAATTAGGAGGATCCCAATGCCATACCCTTTCTTGTTGGTGGCCCTGTCAAAGAACATTTACCATCGAAGGTCTTCTTGGGAGGTACAAAGTATCTTCTCATCCGAGAATTCAAAAATCCAGACATCGGCTTCTTCCATAGGGTAGTCAGTAAGGTATTTTGAGATGGATCTTCCTTTCATGGATTTCTTCGTGAGATACACGATATTAAACTAGGCTAGAAGCATCAACCATCGGGCCATTTGACTAGACAGGGCAGGTTTCTCGAGTAAGTACTTTATAGGATCCATTCGGGATTCAAGTTTAATGGGAAAGGTGAGCATATAGTGCCGTAACTTTTGGTGACCTAGACAAGGGAGACACATGCTTTTCCAAGGCTATGTAGTTAACTTCGTACCCGACCAACTTACGAATAACATAGTATATTTCTCTCTCCTTACAGGATTCTTCAAGATATTGGGCTAACAAAGCCCTAACTACAGTATCCATTATGGTTAGGTATAGGAGTAGGGGAAGACCAGGCTGCAGTGGCATAAGTACCGGGGGTTTGGTTATGTATTATTTGATTCGATCAAAGACTTCTTGGCAAGTTTTGTTCCAAACCTTGGTGGAATCCTTTTGGGGGAGTTTGAAGATGGGTTCACAAATAAAAGTTAACTCGATGATGAACCGACTGATATACTGTAATTTTCCAAGGAATCCTTAGACTTCCTTTTCCATTTGAGGTGGTGGCATCTCGAGTATGGATTTTCGCATGGAAGGATCTTCTTTTATCCCTTTCTCACTAACCATGAATCCCAAGAGCTTTCCTTTGGTAACGTCAAAGATACATTTCTGTGAGTTACGTTGCATCTGGTACTGTCGCAGTCGCTCGAAGAACTTTCAGAGAGAGGGAATATGACCTTCCATAGTCTTACACTTGATAATCATATCATCCACGTAGAACTAAACTTCTTTGTGTATCAGATCATGCAAGATGGTTGTGGCACCCTCTGGTAGGTATCCCTTGCATTTTTAGACCAAGTGGCATAACGGTGTAGCAAAAGGTTTCCTAAGGGGTGATGAATGCAATTTTCTCTTGATGATCTGGGTGCATCTTGATCTGGTTATATCCGATAAACCCATCAAATAATGACTTGAGAGCATGACTAGCGGTGTTGTCCATAATCATGTCGATATTGGGTAGTGGGTAATCATCCTTCAAAAAGGCCTTGTTCAAGTCTTGGTAATTAACGCACATGCGAACCTTTCCTTCTGATTTTGGCACTGGTACGATATTGGATAGCCTTGTGGGATATTCGATCACATGAATGAAACCCACGCTCAACTATTTGACCTTATCTTCCTTAATCTTAAGCGACCATTCGATGTGGAGATTTCACAATTTTTGTTTGTCGTTCGCATTCTGGGAGAGTCGGAATCTCATGCTGAGCAATCTCAGGATCAATGCTGAGCATGTCATCATATGTCATCATAGGACCATGCGATGACGTCCATAAATTCCTTCAGTAATTCCTCAAGTTGCACGCGCTCATGCTTATCAAGGGTGTCCCCTATCCCAATCTCGTGCAATTGACTACTAGAATCAAGATTAGTAATAACAGTTTCATCTTCATTACCTTGAATGTGGTTATGTTGTTTGTTATTAACCTTATTAAGATCAATTAAGAATTGTTCATTTGCAATATCATCATTATCAAGAGTTTGATTAGAATCAAGATTATTAATATAAGGCACAACAAGATACTCAAAATATTCGTTTATGTCATTATTAGGAAAAATAACATTGAGAACCTCATCTAAGGAGGGTTCGATTATAACAGAATAATAAGGAACAACAAAAGAAGAGGAAATGGGATAAACATCTGGGATGAGTTTAATATCAACAGGTTGAACAGGTACAACATTCCAGTTGAGGAGAGATGCATCAGCAACTTTAATCAGACGAGATGGATCCGATGATGTGGTACTTGAGTGGATCATGCAGAGTGTCAGCCCAAGTGTTTGTAAGTTGAACGAATCCTCGGAGTCACTTTTCTTGGAATATCTGGTATTAGCTATGGTCTTCTCAATGAGTGGTTACACATGATGCTGGGAACTTTCGACCCACGAGTGACTGTCTTGGAAAAATATCTCCATTCCAGATTTTATCTTCTTGTCCACATGATCATACCATGGTTCAGGAAAGCCGCAAAAAGTTAAATCTTCACCCTCTTTAATGAATATTACGTTCAAGGAATATTTTGAGACGATCTTGGCGCTTTCTAGCCTGCTCTTTAGCCAAGGTTGGCGGATCATTCTGAGTTCTTCTGCTGATGGTTGATAACCCAAATCACAAGGAGGAAAATCTTTCTTCAACACAATGGGTTCAATTATCCCTTGCTATCTTCGTCCCAGCCCCAGTCCAGGCATGAAGTGCATATTTTTAAACATTTGGATCATATTGACGTTGCCATGGGCGTTATACTCTGGACAAACCCTATATTTAAAATCGTCCCCTGCTGGGAGTAGAAGCGGTTAGACTCATAAAGTTGAAACAAGCATATCATTTACTTTATACTGTATCTCAAGAACTGGATTACTGGTGCTTGCATTCTCAGCATTGTCGTCGTCGTCCAAGATGGTGATGACCTGCCTATTGGTGAAGAACTTCAGTTTCTGATGAAGGGAGGAAGACACACCCTTGATATTATGGAACCACGTCCGCCCAAGAAACATATTGAAATAAGTTAGGATATCGATGACTTGGAACTCAATAACAGAACTTATAGGGCCGACCCCTATCGTAAGCTTTATGGATCCCATTACTTCTTGATGGGTATTATCATAAGCACGTACATCGACAAAGGTTGGAGCAAGGTCGCTCACTTTCAGCCCCAAGAAATTGAGGGTCCTCAATGGGCAAACATTAAAAGATAATCCATTATTAATAAGAGAGAGTGGGACAGTCTTTCCCATGAATTCGACGAAGATATTAAGATCATAATTATGGTTGGTCCCAATCTTAGGGATTTTTTCTTCAGAAAAAGAGAGCATTCTAGTAGATGTTAGGGATCCAACCAGATTCGCTTCGTCTTCTGGCGTGGTAGAAGGAGGGACTGTGGGCCCTGTGAGTATCTTGATTAAGGCATTCTGGTGCAGCTGGGAAGATATAAAGAGTCCCCACGGTGATGGTAGCTTGGGTTTTCTTCAATTGACGGAGGATCTTGCTCTGCTCGAGGGTCATTTCTGGCATAAGGAAATTCTCAACATATTTTTCTTTATCGTTTGCTGATGAAGGTAGGTTTGGGACTTGGTAATGCCTCCCTGACCTAGTCATATGGTTCACAAAAGAGGGGAAAAATAGAAACCCCATTTCTTCATCGATCTCGAGTTGTTTAGCCACCTTGTTGATTTCTCCTAGCATCTGTTAAAATGATATCATCCCACATATGCTGACTATCGGAATAGTCTTTTTTGGGATTTTCTCTTCATCTGAATCATTGAATTCGCCCCCCCCATTCGGTGGCAACGACATCATCTTTCCACAAAAATTAAATACACTCTACAACCTCAATGACTTTTTCGTATAGATCCTCCCATTCGGCGGGGAGATGTATAAGTGAAGGGATGAGGCACCCCTATAGCTTCAGAGTATCAAGTAGCTTAGACGTACTGCAAATATCATCGGTCTGTTGAAAGAAGTCTACCATGATCTGGATGATATCATCTAGACTGACTTCATCGATCGTTACCACGTAATCTTATGACTCTCGGGCCCCTTTTGAGATTCTAAGAACAACACATTAAATCTTTGGTAGTCAATAGTCATCTGGGAGGGTAATTTTAGCCCAAACTCTAGGAGTTAGTTTAACACTTCGAACAATTCCATATCTTTACCTCCATAATGGGTACAGACAACGATGCATGCTCTAGTAAGGAGTGATAGAGTTTGATCGGCGAAGCTGGTAGGGTGTAGGAGAAAATATGGGCACTCTTGGAAAGGTTTAGGAGAGTATGTGGGTATGACGGGTGATTTAGTTGGTACGATCTGGGTAGATGGATCAAATTTTGGGTCTTCCTCTATGAAGATGGCATTTGTATAATTTGGGAGTGGATTGTGGGTAGTGTTTGGTTTAGGATTATCTAGCGGGGCGATGACACCCCGACCGATCAGACCTTGGATCAAATTTTAGAGGTGGAAACACTAGTCGGTGTTATGGTCGGCATTTTGGTGAAAGTCACAACAGGCCTCTGGTTTGAAATTTTGCGAAGTAAGTTTGGTGATGGACGAGGATCTAATGGTTTGATAAGGTTTCAGCTTAAGAGGGCCTGGTAAACTTTGAAAAGGGGAGCGTGAAGCTCATTATATTCCTTCTTGACTGGGTTAGGATGGCTTTCTGGTGCCCATGAAGTGGCAGGCTGAGAGATGTTATTGATGGTTGAAACTGTGGTATTGGCAGGATTTTCATACTTTATGGGAGTGAATTGTCCAGATGCTTTTTTTGGTTCAACTTTTGTCTCAGAAAGACCTTCTTCGAAGTCTAATCCTGCTTCTCGGAGAGCTCAAAAATAAAGGTAATACCTTCCTTCCATCGTCGCTCGGACATGGGGTAAGATGTTATTCTTCATAATGTTTACTTGCTCCTCATCGGAAGGCCGGTCGATCATGGTGGCTGCTTTCTCTCTCCACCTAGCTATGACTTTACTGACTGATTCCCCAGGATTCCACTTAAGCAACTCTAAATCACGGCGGGTGACTTCCAACTCTTCGTTGTACTTGTATTGTGACATGAATTCGCAGGCAACATCCTCCCAACTGTGGATTTTAGTCTCCTTAAGAGATAAGAACCAGGGAACATCGTTGTCCTTCAAAGTCTACTGGAACATTTAGGCCATTATTTCCTCAGAGGAACCTAGGAGATTCATGGCTAGGTGATAGCTGTGGAGATGAAAATTTGGAGGTCCACTACCCTCGAATTTCTCAACGTTGGACAACTTGAACATTTCTAGCAACCTTGCTTTAGGATAGGGAGACATGTGGGTGTAGTCCATGTAATTTTCAGAGATTCTAACTTGGTCAAACTTCTTAGTTAATATCTTGAGGTCCTCCTTGTCCTTGTTCAAATCTTCTTACTTTGGATCAACAGTCATGGGTAGGTTAGCCACTAGCTGGGCAAGATTCAGTATAGGGAGCTGGGCTGGCAGTGGCCCATTAGTAAGAGGAGACTGTGGAGCATGCTGATATTCTTCGAGAACCTAAATAGGCTCGAGTGCAGGAGGACTCATAGCGCGAGGGAAGAGGACCTCGGGATCTTCCGAAATAGGGACCCGATTTTATTGCATCTCATGAACCTCAATTTGAAGGTTGTCAATCTTGTCAATGAATTAGGCTAGGACTGTCATTAAATCTGATTACACATTCGGTACTTGGTATGTATTCTCCATGGAAAGCAGATGAAGGTAAATTCCGGACTCATAGGAAGTAGCGAGGGAACAGATGGAGCTTTAGGGCGGTTTGATGGAAGACCAAAGCCAATAGGGAGCCAAACCAAGGGTCGGGTATGAGATCGACCTGAGAAGGAGAAAATTGAATTTATTTTTGAAAGAGAAAGGGGAAAATTGTTATTTTTGAAAATGAAGGAAAATAGTTTTGAAATTTTTGGAAAAGGGGAGGTCAAAAGTGTTTTTTTTTTTGGGTAAAAAGGAGGAAATATCTTTTTGGTATAAAGAAGAGGAAAATGCTTTTGGTATTTTTGGTAAAAGAGAAAAAGAAATTTTTGACACTTTTGGTAAAGAAAGAGGAAAAACGGGAGACGAGTCTTAATATGATTATTATTATATTTATTATCTTCTCACTTGTATTACGTTTACCTAAATGCAAAAAGAAATGCCGGACGGGACCCGAGTCTAGAAAATTTGGGTATGAAAAGTATTAAAAAATGGTTGGACTTGTTACCAGGCTCATGGACAGGGTCCCGTTTTAAAAAAATTGAAATTACGTGAAAATTTGGGCGGCATGCTGACCCGTCATTTTGGCAGAGTTTCGGGTAGAAATCAGCAAACTAAATATGAGTCCCCTAGGTTTGACACCTATATGAGGGATATGCAATTTGTTGGGTTAATTGGAAGGGTTCCCCCCTTTGGCACAACTTCCACGATATACGCCTTGATTTTGAGGGCAATCGGTATGTGTGGGCTAGCCATTTGATATACCTGAGTGTATGTGAAATATCTCACTATATACTTTATGGGGATAGTACATGTGAGTGAGAATTCGATATACTCGATGTACGTGAATGAATTCCCTGCGATATACCTCCCGTCATGACTTCGATCAAACGGTAAGATGCGAGGGAAACCGTTCGTTATACGCCAAAGGTACTTGGCCAATGGAAGGTGAGAGTCATATCGCTTAGGCTAACTGCGACCTGTCGGACCAACGCCCATCACAAAGTGACCCCCCAATTACGGGACAAAATTTGATCAATAGCCATGCTCTTTGGTGATGTAGTGTGCAAAAATGCATGATTCTTGATTAGTATATTATGTAGAGAGTGTCTTTATTAATAAGCATCATGCTAAGTAGGGGATATTGTGCAAGTATAAAAAGTAAATCTAACATGTAGCATGGAGATTATACTAGGCATGGATATGTGAGAGATGTGTGACTAGCTATGAGTGGGTGTGTGGTAGTGAACCTGAACACGGATCAACTACAAGTGGTGTGTGATAAGTGTGAGTGAGCATGGATATATACAAGTGTGATAAGTGGAGGTGCATGTTAGTGACATTTAAGCATGGATATTCTAAGTGGTGTATGCATCATGTGGATATAGGTGATCCTAGGTGCATGTGGTGTGAAGTGTACATAGAGACTTTTTAAAAGTGTGTGAGTGAGTAGTGATATAAGCATGACGTATATATGTGTGCAAGAAATAATAGAGGGGGAAAAAGGGAACATATAGATAGGTGTATACGCACATAATAAAACAAAACACCCATGCAAACAGAGTCTAACCCTCGTATGAAAATAGTCCTTAGCAGAGTTGCCACCATGTCAATCCCGGGATTTTTGCGTGTCCTCTCTCTTATCTCTCCTCTTTCCCCCTTCCCAAGAACGGGGGTCGGGGAAAGAAAAAGGGGGGATGAAAAGGCCTCTCACCCTCTTTCGGTCTAGGAATCGTCGTGTGGGGTAAATGTAAAGAGATGGAGTCGTCAGCCTATTTTTCACAAAACAGGCAAAAGAACATTTCGCCGCCTCGAGAGAGTGGCATTAAAGACAAAATAATGCTTACGAAACCTCTAGTTCGAAGGTTCGTAGCTAAGTTACGGAATGAGAAGGTGTTAGGCACCCATACCATCCTTTCGGTCTCTCCTAGGCTTGTGTTAATATTTTCCTTTATTTCACCGTGAAGTGTGTGTGCGTGTATATATAATGGAGATCAAAATTTTCCAACTCATACCATAGAACTGATAGAGTGAGGTCATTCATAGGAATGTTCCCAAGATAATATATAAAAAATATAATTTATGTGTTTATCATGATATTGATCGTTATGGTGAAACGATAATATGTGTTGGATAAGACGCTAACAACGATCACAAATATAATATGTATAACAATGTATGAATATGATAATGCGGAAATAGGAGATTTTAGAAAAATTGCAAAATTAGAAATGCAAAATCTTTAGAAATGCAAACTCTTTAAATATGACCCCTAGAAAATTAAAGTCTTTACCAAATTACCTCATAACTCTTTTAAATTTTATTGTTATGAATGATCTTCAATCTTGCAAATTTCACTAACTTCTTGTCTTCGAATACGTGGAAGTACTCATAAAGGTGCAGTGGTGTGTAACGGAATAAGTCAAATAAAAACTAAATTGAACAATTATAAAACTTGCTCTTACAAA
This sequence comes from Sambucus nigra, assembly GCA_949130495.1. Classification (NCBI taxonomy): domain Eukaryota; kingdom Viridiplantae; phylum Streptophyta; class Magnoliopsida; order Dipsacales; family Adoxaceae; genus Sambucus; species Sambucus nigra. Next base: position 563,274,099 of record OX422216.1, on the reverse strand, counting down.
TCTCCCCCTTTGGCTATTCTGGTACAAACCACAAATCGAAGCCAAATTGACCCCTAAGACTAATATATGAGCATACAAATAAGAATTAAAGGATACAACTGTGCTAGAATGAATAAGAATTAAGGGTGATAATATAAAACATTCGATATCTATCACACCCCCTAACTTAGACATTTCTAGTTCCTAGTGATGAAAATCGAGCATCCTTGATGACTAAGATGTCATTGCCATCGCCTGCCACTGTAATGCAAAAACCTAAACATTAACTACACTCTACGGGAGTATAACTGGGAGTCTGGGTATCGAATCCACAGTGAATTAGTGCCAGACATTAATTGATCTATTACTTCTGAATAAAAATGTAAATATGATTATTTTTATTATATATTAATCTAGGCATGTATTTAAACTAAGTTAAACACAAGAAGAATAAAACTATAAATTGAGAATAATATCCCTCAACTTGGGTTTAATAGAATAAACAGTTACATGGCAAGAAAATATTTGTTAGATTAATTCTCATTTCATTAATTAATCAAAACCTAGAGTTTCACTCCTAAATTCTCATAAAAGCCTACTATGATTTTGGCATCAACAAATAGCCCGAAGATTACACACGCAAGGTCGTAAATACAACGTAAATATGATATACACCATTAAATATCATAGGCAAAAAATAACAAGCAGCCTAACCCACTAGTCCATCACCAAAGCAAAGCAACCAACTAATCCAAGGTGAGTTTAATCATCTCAACATAAACTAAATAGCTCCAAAGAATGTTAAATGGCATGAATTAAAGGAAAATAAGCAAATAAAGCAAGTAATTATTGAAGACAGCTAAGTTAACAAATCAAGAAATAATAATGGAAGTTTAAATTAATGGAGAAAGATAATGAATAGTATACTTCCAACATAAATGGGACAGACCCAAGGAGATAGAAAATGATGAGCTCCCGAAACTAAAACTAATCTAACCTATTACTAATAAAATGGAATATTATGAAATAATATCTCCACATATTATTTATAGTAAGTGGATTGAAAGAAAATGGAAAAGAAAACACATAGACGAAATTGCCAAATATCTGATGTGATCGATCGATCAACTATTCGTCGATTGATCGATGAAGTTGAAGTCGGCCACAAGAACTGAGATGAACGATCGATCAACCGATAAAGCTAAAAATTGCGCACTGTCTTCAAATCAAGGCAAACAATAAATTGATCTACTGATCGACAACAAGGTGTAGATCGATCAATGCCCTATTTTTTGGACACTGTGATTATCAAAATGAAATTTTGTTACTTTACGAAAATGGATCTAACTTCATCATTCGGACTCAGAATGACGTAACGCTAGCGGCCACACAAAGCTAGCTCGATGAAATATGCTTCCATATAGTTTTGCCAACTAGGACAAGAAGTATAAAGATATGGAAATTCCCTTGAAGTTACATCAAATAATATAACTTTCCCAAAATGCAACTAATTATTCTGTTAAGCGTTCTAATAGCTCCAAAAGCTCAGATAAACTGTCCATAATACACACACACACACACACACACACACACACACACACACACACACACACATATATATATATATATATATATATATATATATATATATATATATATATATATATATATATATATATATATATATATATATAAAACAAAGGTTAACCAGTAAATGGGCTCAATAGTAAGAATTAACGAACACAATTGTTCTAGAATGCATAAGAATAAAGGACACTAATATACAATATTTGAGACCTATCACACCCCCTAACTTAAACATTGCTAGTTTCTAAAACAAAACTAAATACATCCCAACAGAGAGATAATAAAAATAGAAAAGCATAAAAAAGAAAAATCCCACTTTCATGGGCGCACGATTGCATTTAGTATATGCAATAAGTCGTTAAACCCCTAGGTTGCCCTAGTGGACGAGTATTGTCTCATGAGAATTTTCAGGAATGAAACCCACAAACATTAAGTTTCCTAAAAAAACTATGTCCAATAATTAAAAAAGACAAGCTCAACAATAACAAAAAGGATTTCAACAAATTATTAGCATAGTAAATTAAATCACCTAAAATTCCATAATTATTAACATTGGAATAACTTCGTTATAATTGAAACCTTATATGTGGGAGAAAAGGAGAGAACGCAAAAATATTGATTTTCCAAAACTTTTATAAACTGGATCAGTATTAAAGCGTGCATGATATTCAATCATTTCAATCATCTTCGGAGTGCTCAACAAATGAAAAACCCTATGAATGGGGTGTAACACACACCTGACATGTGGGCATAATGATTAAATATAACTGGAAACATGATTGAACACATGTCATCAATGAAGAACACTATATATAAAATAAAATATATAATCTCCATAGAAGATACTGTTCATTAAGGGAAGTGAAATGCATTTTCAATTATTATCACAAATATTATAACGTTTGAATCACATTCACCTTAGGATAACATAGAACTTTATAGGGTTGTAATGTAGGTTTTAGGTGAAGGTTATGAAAGGAAGGGAATATTTATGTATTCAAAATGTTCGGGGGAGAATACCCGGGATAATAAAAATTACGAGCAATTTTTAAATTGGAATATAATTTCTACAAAACCAATGGATATAACATTGAAGAGTGACAAAGATTATTGAACACTACATCCATTAAGAAAATGCGTTCTCTTTCTTATCTTTTCCTATTTTTCTCTTCTTTTTCTTTTATTTCTTTTATTTTCTTTCTTCTCTTTTTCACTGTTCCTTCTCTTTTTAACTCATTCCCACATACTTAATTGCAACCACATTATAAGAACATCATAAAATCCCAAGTATCATTCTAAACAAAGGTATGGAAGGTGTATATATGGTTTAAAACACCAACGTGGAGTCGGTTATGGGATTTTGGGTTTTGAAATGAAAGGCTATATTTAGGCGAGAAAGGGATTTACTAGGGAAAACATAAAAGGTGAGGACATGGTCATTATGGGTTAATTAACAAATAGGGCCTATGATCCTTTCCTAAGGTTCACATGATTATCGAACCAAAACAACATTGAAAATCATGATCAAGTAACATATTTCACAATGAACTTAATTAATGGAAAATCAAAGAAATAATAGTGAGATTACCAAGGACTATAACGTTTTCAAGAAGGAAAGAATAATATATAAATACTTACAAACGAAAAAAGCGCAAATCTCACTTGGTATAAGTATATATAAATACAATAAAAGATAATCGAGTTACATAAATCTTAAACCAAATTAATTAAATAAGAAAAATGCATGTGCTCAGGGGTTCAAAGTTTGATTCATAAAGTTTTTCAAAATATCAATGATTGGAGGACTGAAGTCTGTAACTTCTAAAATCAAGAACATGCATCATTGAATTATCTATTAGCTTCTGCATTTATTTGAAAGATCATCGGAAATAAGGGTAAAATTTCCAACAAAGGGAAACAAATAATAAAAATATTTTTGAAAATGTAATTTTTTATAACAAAAGCATACTTTGGAAGAACATGTAATCAAATAATGGAAACTACCTATGAATGGGAAGAATATCCCAACCCCCTAACTTAAACCTTGTTTTGTCCTCAATGTAAATCAACAACCAAGTTAAAGAGAGGAATGGAGCAATACTACCCAAAATGGAGTGATCTCCTGATAGAACAACTCCAGAGATTCTACAAAATATGTTATAACCAAGCATAACAAAAAAATAATAATAATACTTTAACTAATAACTCGCGATAATGAATAAAAAGAAAAAATCATGTTATTATGTACAACCTATAATTTTAACTTCTAACGAACTATACACTAGAAGTTAAAAAATTTCAAGATCCACCCAAAACATAATTTGAATTTGAGGGATTAATGGTGTACCCTCATTTGATTTCATACCTTCCAAAAAAATAAGAATTCCATTTGAATAACGAAAGGCATAGTTTAGGTGGTGAAAATGTACCATCACCATTTAAAAAATTTTGTGGGATGTAAGGGGTTTGGATTTAACGAGGGATAAGTACAAGTTTGATGTAAAAGAATTTGAATTTCCTCCGAAATATTTTTCAAATGGAATATGAGTTGGGACACACGGAGGCATAATCGCCTTCACTGAGATCAACTCGAGCAAGTAATCCTCATCGGTGAAAGGGTTGAACATTTAAAATTTTTGAACCTATTTATAGGATACTTGTAATGTTCGATAACAGAGAATGGGAGTGGGGAAGAAATAAATTCAATCTCGAGAGATGACTCATCATTTCTTAAAGATTGAATTTTAAAGGAGATAGGATCATTCTCAATGAAATTTCCTTCTTTGATTACTAAAGCAGAAATCATTTCATTGTTCGAAAGAAGGCATTGGTTCCTCGTTTGGTAGAAAGCACTTCATAACTTCAAAAGTCTAAGAAGAAAAATCAATGTTGGATTCGAATAATATATCCAACTCTTGTTCCCAACAATAATTTTTTCCCGATAACGATTTTCACGCTTTTAATTATCGAGAATATGAATGCCCTCATCCAAAGCCATATGAGGAGGCACAATTTCTTGAAAATAAAAAGTTTGATAACTATCCTCATAACTATTTGAAAAAATCATTATTATAGAATTTTGATATTTATTGGAATAAGTTTAAACATTCTTATTGTAATGATTTTGTGTCCCACTATCAGAACGATCATTCCCATAATTCCCATAATTCGTAACAAGACATTTGTAGTACTCACCCAAAGTGATTTTACAATTCTTATTCTTTTCTTTGTGGAAGTATTCACCAAAATTCATCGGTTTGGGGGGATTTTGAGAATTATTGTTGTGATTATGAAAAAAATAGTAAGACATGCTTACCTAAAGCTCGTAATAGAAAAATCCACAATGTGGTGCGCTCTCGATAATTCAAGCGTTATTTGGCGCTCAAATGTATAAGTCTGTAAAACAAATTAAAAAAAAAGAATACGAATAAAAAGTCAATATTATGAAATACTAAATCAATTATAATCTAAAATGAAATAGTCCCTAGTAATGATGCCAATTGGAAGCGTATGACCGAGCTTCTATGTAAATATGCATGTCGTTATTATCGGTTCTCACCACTAATGCAAAATGTAAAATTTGACTACACTCGTTATGGGAGTATAGTGGAGAGTCTGATTATCGAATCCATAAGGAATGAGTGCTAGAATTTAATTGATTTCTTACTTCGGAATAAAAGTGTAAAGGTGGTTGTTTTAATTAAAAGTTAATCTAGACAATCAATGAAACTAAATTAAATAACAAGAATAAAAATTATAAATTTTGATTAATATCCCTCATCTCGTGTTAATTAGCATAAATGGTTACATGGAAAGAAAAGTTTTGCCAGATAAAATCTCATTTCAACAATTAATCAAATCTAGAGTTGTCACCCATTTAATTGTCATAAAAATCGAATATGATTTTGGCGTCAAAAAATATCCTGGAGATTATGCATGCAAGGTTGTAAATACGGCGCATAATGGTATACGCCGTTAAATCTCTTATGTATAAAATCAAGAATAACCTAACCCAAAAAACCAATCTAATCATTCACTAAAGCAATGCCACCAACTAATCCAAAGTTAGTTCAATAATATCAACCTAAATTACTTCAGCTAGAAAATATTGTAAATCATTAATTTAAAGAAAGCAATAAAGGAAAGCAGTAAATAAAGTAAGAAACTAAGTTAACAAAGCATAGCTTGAATTAAACAGAGGAAGACAATGAAAAGTACTTGCATACACAAATGGGATGGAAACCTTAGGAGAGAGAAAGAGAAGAGCTCCTAACAAAAAACCTAATCTAACCTAAAAACCCTAGATAATATTTGAATTAAACCAACTTACATATATATAATAAGGGGAATAAAGAAAACTAGAAAAGAGAAAAAAAAGTTGTCAAACACCTAGTGTGATCAAGCGATCGATCATTCGTTGATTGATCAATGATGTTGATGTTGGCCACAAGAATTGAGATGATCGATCGATCGACGATTGGTCGATTGTTCGATGAAGATGAAAATTTCCCACTGTCTTCGAATCAAGGCAAGATAGGTTCGATTATTCGATCGATGGGGGAGGGTCAATCGATCGACCCTTTATTTTTTGGGCACTTTGCTCTTCAAAAGGGAATTGTTATGCTTTACGAAAACGGATCTACCTTCATCATCCGGACTCAGAATTACTTGCAATTTGAGGCCACACAAGCTAACTTGAAGAACTTTGCTTTCATGGAGTTTTACCAGTGGGGAAAAGAAGTATGAAAAGATGAAAATGCTCTTAAAGTTTCATTAAATGATGTAACTTTCCCAAAATGGAACCAATTGTTTCGCTAAGCATTCCAATACTTATAAAAACTCAGACAACTCTTGCATAGCGCGCGCATGCACACACACACACACACACACACACACACACACACACACACACATATATATATATATATATATATATATATATATATATATATATATATATATATATGCACAATCATATATAGGTATAAACATCACAAAAAATACAAAATACATATAATTTCCACATTTGTATGGCATAAATGTGTCTAAACCAAATTTAGTATAAAGTAAAGAGGTGTTTACTAAAAAATAAAACAAATATGATCCAATCACTCAAGATATATCCAACAAGTACTGTTTGACTGTAAAAATTTATGAAATTTTGATTTAGCCTCAAGTGACAAAAAATAAAATCATAATGGACAAACATACACAATGCACACTAGCCTAGAAATCTTAATGATTCTCAAATCAGTAGCATTAAACATTTAGATTAACTAGGAAACATTGTGTAATCCCATTGATCTTCAACTTTAACAAATTCAAAAGTATAGATATTCAATTTTTCTCTCTTTTTGAAGATACCAAATTTGAAGCATCAATTTTGAAACATTGGCGTTGACAAATTCTTTTATTTTATTTTTCCTCTCTTTTATTTTAGGCTCTTTTCAACCACGACCTTACACACGAAGAAGATTCACTTCCTTTATAACCCTTTTCATTGCATCCTCGTATATTTTTTTAAACAAAAAATCTTCTCGGCCAATAATTCTTACATGCACAAATCCTCTAATTAAATAGATATGTATACGAAAAGATTAATAGGAGAACACCTCACTTGGCTCATGTACATAGGTAGTTAAAATCCAAAAGATCTTGTGCAAGTGTGTGAGGAGGCATATACAAACTGAATCCATTACGCAAATCAAGTTCAAATAACTCCATACAATAATGATTAGGAAATAATCTAAAGCATTATAAAACATACTCTAATGTTCTAGCTACGTGGAAAATATGGAACGAATAGGATTAAACACACCAATATTCTATACAAAATGTGTAAAACCAAATTACGCAAACAAAGAAAATTTCTTTTTGAGTTTTCAAACATTTTCAAAACAACTCAAAAGACAAACAAAATATTTTATATTTTTCTCAATACGACCCAATAAATGGAAAATCAAAATACAAAAGAATCAAACTTTATACAACTAATAATAACATATTAGAAGAAGCACACAAGCTAGTGTATTAAAACATATAGACACAATTTACCATTAGATATATCATGAAAAGAATTGTGTGCAAGCATACGACAATCAACAAGTCTAACATTAAGCACCTCCAAGTTAAATTTCCTGACCCACATAGATGTCACTTGACGAACTTGGGTTTCGGGGACCTTGGTTACACTAGACTTAAACTTTCGAGGACTTTTTATAAGATCATAAAAAAATTTCCTAAGGTGACCATTCTTATCACAATGTGTATAAGTGTAGACACGATGAAGAATGTTACCTTTGGGTTGACATTTTCTAACGTGCTTAGCAATTACCGACTCTTTTAAAACTTTGGTCTTGGATTTAATAATGAAAGCAACGGGATCATCAAAGACAATTCCAAAATTGTCATTTTTAATTTGGATCATGCCTAAATCTTATCCAACTTCTCTAATCTAGATTCCAAATTAAATATGACATGACTTAAGTCTCTCAATTTCTCCTCTAATTCTACAATCCTAGATTTAAGCAAACGAAGAGACTCATAAAATATTAGGGATTCTTTATTTATATTTTCATCAATAAAAAAAGGGTATCTATACCCCCTCCATAAATATGAGCTTATCCCTATGAGTCTTCTCACGTTCCCTTAAATCCTCAATTAATTTATGATCACTATTTTTTACAGCACGTTCTTTAATTTATATTCTAACTTCAAGTTTTATTTTTTCAACATCAGCGACTCGATGTATAACTCTTGAAAGGTAACTTGAAGCCCACTCTCCTCCTCTTCTTCTTCTTCTTCTTCTTCTTCTTCTTCTTCATCATCATCATGACCACTTACTTTGGAAACAATAGACCGAATTTTAGAACCATCATGGAAATGATCATCTTTATCAATAGAAGATTTTTTATTTAATCCCACATGACTATCCGTGAATGCGGGGTAGTTACGCTCAACGGGGGGGGATCCGATTCCTCTTTCGACTTATTATCACTAAGAGTGGCACTGTAAGCATCTTTCTTGTCTTGTCTCTTAAGCTTAGTGGGACACTCGACATCCCTATGACCATACCCCTCACACCCAAACATCTATATGATTCATCCCTTAAAAAGTTTTCATTTCGATTCTTAGGGAATTTTTTATCCTTGTTAAATGTATTCTTCTCAAATTTATTTTCATCAAATTTAGAGTTATTTTCTCAAACTTGAATAATTTTCTGAACTTCTTAGAAAACATGACCATATCATTGGAATAAATGTCAAACTCTTCATTAGAAACGTGTGTTTCCTTCTTTCGGGCTTTAAAATTAATGCCATTATCTTTTTTTCTCTTGTTATGAGGAAATATATCGAGATCATAGGTTTGAAGGTCACCCATAAGCTCTTTGAGTTTCATTGAGTCGACAGTTCTCAACGAGTTCAAGACAGAGAATTTGAGATTAAATCTCTCAAGTAAGCACATTAAGATTTTCATCATAGCTTTGGTTTTGAGTATTTTCTCTCATAAGTTAAAAGATGAGTTAACAATATTAAAAAATCTCGCATATAAGTCATCGAAGGTTTTGCTTTCATCCATCCTGATTGTTTGGATTCAAAATGAGTGGTGATATTTTGAAGTTTGGAGGCTTTAATCGTAGTAGTTCCCTCATGAGTGAGTTAAAGTATGTCACAAGCTTCCTTAGATGTTTCATATGTCATATATGATGCAACTCCACCGGTGTAACCGCATAGAATACAACATTCAAACCATGAGAATTGTAGTTACAAAACTTATATTCATCCTCATTTTAACTGTCAATGGGTTTAGGGACATGAAGTGCACCCACTAGAGTTCTGGGCGGATTCCACCCCTTAATACAAATAACCATACCCTCTCATAGAGGAACTTAAGTGTGAATTTCATACATGCTATAAAGTACTCGTAATTCAATCCACTAAACAAAGGTGGACTATATATCGATTCACACTCTACATAAAAGCCTCATGGGCTTATGCCTGAATAACTTATAAACACCCGCTCTGGTACCAATTTGAAAGTGATACTATATTAAGGATTATATGGATTGCTAAACATACATCAATGTTTTCCCTCTTTTTTTAATCTTACAAATTAATTAAATAGATTAAAAACCTTTCACCAATTAAACCAAATTGTTATGTAGATAAGTTTGCCAAATTTATCTTGACCTAAGCATGCATCTGGGTGATATATGCAAGAATAAATGAATAAAACCCACAATACATCGATATACGAGAAAAATCCAAATGGACAAAACTCGAACGGGCCATCTACGCAAAATTCACTATGATATGGGAATTGCATAAGAATGCCACATGAGTTACTCAACCGACTCGACTCCTTCAAGCCTTAATGCTATCATCATTACTTCACCTTTTCCATATCGACACACAAGAACTCACCCACGAACTGCAACAACGCATGCTCCACACATGTCTCAATATCCACCAATCTTGTTTAGAAAATCGTCACCGCAAAACGAAGTCAATCGCGTCAAATCACAACACATACGAAATCCACTATATGAAACCATACTCAGCAAAGATGAAGAGAAATCAAATGTTGGTGCTCAAACACAAGATCTTAAACAATCATATTATAATGAAACATGGATCTCAAACAATTGGGAGTAAAATAACGTTTGTCGGCTCTTATATATTTCTTGGAAGACTAATTTTAAAAGCCTTAAAAATGAAACAACTGAGCAAACTAGGTTTAAATAGATTTTCGTACACACATCTTAAGAAATCTCATATGAACGAAATCATGAGGTTCATTTGAGTGAAGTGGGAAATATCCTTTAAACAAAAAAAAGTCTCGTTTGAATGAAACGACTAAACTCGTTCGAACAACTTTCAAACGAGCTTTGAACGACATTCTTATGCTAAATAGAAAGAACTAGTTTGAACCTCGTTACAAAGATGTTTGGATGACTTTCAGTAACTCGTTTGAACCAACCAAAAACCTCGTTCAAATGACTTTAAGAAATTCATTTGAACGATAAAAAAACTTCGTTCGAATGACTTTATAAAAAATGTTTTTTTCATTTAAAATCTTTTGTACGAAAATGGCCTCAAAAGAATTTGAAAAAAACACCCAAATGAATCCAATGATCAAACTAAATACGCATCCATATCTCTTGAGTTCCCATGGACTTTGAATACGAAGCTTGACACAAAAATACGATACGATGATGAAGTCACTTTACTTGGCCCCTAGGACAAACAAACTCAAATCCTAACATATGAATCAAATAAGTTTTGTCTAAATAGTATAAATCTAACACATGAAAATTGACTCGATTTAAAATTTTCGTTGACAAAAAATAATAATTTTTGACATGTCACTGGATCCCGCGCACTGTTCCTGCCCTATTCAGTGTTAGGAGCCAAAGGGTAAGGGATTTAAATGATAAGACTAGATTAAGCCTACTTAGGTTTGTCTCCCCCCCCCCCCCCCACCCACCCACCCCCACCCCGATTAAAACATTATAGGCTGAAGGAGACCTGACTACCAAAAACTCCACCTGCAATGTAGTCGACTTTGGGCTCCTCCCTATTGTGAATGGTAGTTAAATTGATCCCTCTAAATACACGTTCTCTCTAGAAAAGCCTAAGAATGGGCCTTTCACTGGCTTTATCTGGGCTCCCACAACATGATAATTTATGTAAGTTGAACTCCCCTTATCGATCATGATCCTTTAATCGTCAAGTTTGATAGCATTGCCTTAATCAATAGGGGATTATCACGCAAGGTGATTAGATCTCTAGATTTCTTCGACGTGAAAATGATACCTTCCCAATCGTCTAGTGCTTCTCTATTTAGACCTCCATTACTTCCCTTTTGTTTCTTATATTCTTTACAGGCCGACGCTGATTACCCTATGATCGTGAATCCACATAAAATCATGTTAATCTTCCTCTCATTATCTATATATGTCGCATCTTTAGGACCCTCATGCATTAGCTCACATTCTTCTGATCAGCTTATGCTCTGATCCTCCCTTCATTCGTTATACCGTTAGTTATGTCTTCCACCTATAAACTCTTGTGTGTGCTCCTTTTAAACCAATGCCTCAATCTTGCTATTTAGATAAAGATAATCATTCATATTATGGCATAATCATGATGGAACTAGCAATAGGAGTTGGACTTCATATTGAGGGGTTTATTTTTGGGATTGTTCGACCACCTCAACATCTTTGGGTCAACCATCGTACTCAATGCCCATCCCACAGTCGTATTGAGTGGAATAAACTAATCAACGGGGGCTTGGTTCCCTCCATATCTCCCATTCAAAGGAAATTTTTGCTTGTTCTGGTTATCCCATGATCTTCCATCTCCCAAATCTCCACCTCTATGAGTGGGTTGTCAACTGTTGATGGTGTACTCTGCATGGATGTGTTTTTACATCTTTTTTATCAATTTCGCCATGTTACTGGGAGGGTTCTTATAAAAGGAATCGATAGTACCTGTACTATAGAGGATGCGTGGGAAGGCTGCGATGTCCACTCTCTTATTCAGGTAGTGGATCCGAAGAAACTCATCATTAAACGTCTTTACATATTCCTTGAAGGTCTCATCCTTAGTTTAGAGGACGTTGAATTAGTGATTGGTTGTGTTCTTATGAACTCGACTGCCTATGAAGTGCCAGGAAAACAGTTCAGAGAGCTCTTTGAAGCAAGAAATAAAATTCGGTGATAGCCGATTGAACTAGGTCCGCGTTAACCACTTCAGTGTCGCAGTGAAGGCCTGACACCTGATTTGGTTCAGATTGGAAATAAAATCCATGTGTTCCTCATAATGGTTAATGTAGTGCCTAGGATCTGATTCCCCATTGAATAAATCCATCCTTGGGAATTTGAAATTTAACTTCATAGGGAAATCCATCATCTTCCAAAAAAGGGAGACGCACACCCGACGTATTTGCCATTTATGAGGATTAGAAGGGGGGGGGGGGGTCAATCCCCCTTGCCATCGATGTTCTGTAAATGGTGGACGAGAGGACCGATGGAGGTGGATGAGGGTGTATCCATGGGATGGACTTAATCCACCTACTGCTCCAATGCAAGTGGCGGGTTAGGTTATAGGCAATTTAAAATTTCAGTGAGTTTGAGGCCTTGTTGCTGCTCCTTGAGGTCGTTGATAGCCCGAGTCACATGGTTCTTGTTCATGTCTTTGAAAACAGTTGTTAACACAAATGGTGCAATTATGTTAGCGTAAAAATATGATTCTCACTCACAACACAATAATTAAAAGTAATAACGGTAATGGAGTAAATTAATAGTAAGATAATGAACAAGATATGTACACGGTTCGACCATTTTGGCCTACGTCCACGGGGCAATGGGAGGGGGCGTAGTCTTTATTGGTTTATGAAATACAAAGGATTTGTATTACACGGAGAATCATATTTTTCCAATACTAAGCTTTGTTTTATATATGTAACCTTACAACGCTTCTCCTATAATCCCGGCTCATAACTCTAAGGGTGTGGTGAGCATGTTCATCTTTAGCTTCTCTGCATGCCCCCATATTTTCTGTTTGCTAGGGTAGTAGTCCACATTCATAGTGAACGTGATATCCATTTGGAATAAGGTCTAGTTGAATAAGTCTCAAGGATTCAAATGTTTGATCATCCTTAAACTGGCGAAGAGGAGTGTTCGGTTATTCACTTGGTCGAACCATCATCGAACTGTTGATCATCCATTCAAAAAGCGAGGTATAAGTTCAACTTATTCACATAGTGATCCTATTTGGACTCAACTTGATAAAAAATACCCCTCATTATAACCTACTAGAGATTGATGAGATTTATAACCGCTCCAATGAGGGTTTAGTTAATACGCATATTTTATGATATAGAAGTTGGACTTTATATGGGTATGGTTCATCGTGATCTTCGGTGGCATCATGGTTAGCCTAGTAATGAGGAGAGCCTATGTAAATATTATGAAGAGTACTCATTGGTCCGTAAATAGGTACTTATCCTAGATGGGAATCGTGTGGTATAGGGATACTACGGGGCCTGTGTCAGTTTTGGTATTTGTTAATCAGTGGTAATACTGTTTTGGATATTTCAGGTTTAGGTAATGGATTTTTGTTTGTTTATCGATGATGGAATTCCATTGTAGTCCAAGGTAGGACATACGTAGATTGTACAATCTTTCCTTATAAATATACTCAATCAATGAAATTTTCTTATTTTCTTTATCATTTTTAGATTTTTATATTCATCTATATTATATGTTACAGATCTAAACTCAATATTTAAATTTAAATAGAAAATCTACAGCTAGTTAATAATGTTTGTTTCCTTTGAGGACCCTTATTTGCTCTTTAAGCCTACTTTCCTTATTACAAAAACCACTGGGAATATAATTAGAATTAGGTTCAATTTGAATAATCCCCATCGTCATTCATTCAACCCCTTCGTTCTATGATTCTACCAATATTATTGATTTGATTATCTTCACTTTGACACCTCTAAAATTTGAACGATTGAAACTTGAAGGAGCTGGCAAAAACGGTGTGTACTCTATCTTCCCCCCCCCCCCCCCCCCCACACACACACACACATTAAGATTTTTTTTTCACAAAAGAGGGAAATATATTAAAACAACATTATCTTCCAAGAGATGTTACAAGAGGCAGACCGAAAAACACCGAAAGGACTCTGATCAAACATTAAACAGGAAAGTAAAGACGAAGGGGCATACTGGAAACCATGAAAACAAAACGGTGTATTAACATACATATTAGCTAAGAGAACCGTGCAGTAGTTTGCTTCTCGAAAACAGAGGCTGATAGTGATATGTTGAAATCGGGGGAGGCCTTCAAGGATGATCCTGGTCAGGTCCTCGTGAGCTGGAGGCCGAGCTGAATTCCTGGTAAGCATGTGGAATGCAGTTTGGCAATGTGTTTCTATTTCAATACAAGTTAGGACCGCATGAAAAGCTATATTAAACGCAGTGTAAATTGTCGAAATCTCGGCTGATAAAGATGACACGCAGCCAATGTTGGAGGTAAAACCAAGAATAAACTGGCTCTGAGAATTTCGGATAAGACCGCCAATAGATGCGAGACCTGTGTCATGGGATCGGGCACCATCTGTATTACATTTAACAAAAGGGTGGGCTGGAGGCGTCGAGGTAATAAAATATCGATTTAGCTGAGGCGTTAAAGGTTGGCTAAGGTGAGCGGTAGAGCGCGAAAACTAGACAAGCTGATCGGAGACGACATGGCGAATATGAGTCGGAAGAATAGGCTTGTGTTGAAAGAGAGCGTCATTCCGAGCAATCCAAATTGTGCGAAGGAGGAAAAAGTTTCGTACATTTTGAGTCGACATTAAAGGTAACAGATTGTGAGGTGCAAGACGACGTAAAATAGGGAGAGGGGAAGGATCCATGAACTCAGATGGGAGGCGGAGCTGGTAGAAAGTCGGACAGTCCGTGAAGATATGAGTATTGGAATTCGGAAGCCCAAATAAATGACAGTCAGATGTTGGAAGCTTGTGAAAATAGTGCAGCCGGTCCGCAGTCCCCCCCACATTAAGATTGATTGTGCATTTTTAGATCCAATTTGTTTTTTAATTAAATCTATTAGTATATGTGTGTGAATTTATATGAATTATGAAATAAATAGAAACATAAATCTCTCTTTACAAATATACTCAGCCAATGAAACTTTCATATTTTTTTTATCCATTTTAGATTTATATATTCATGTATATTATATGTTAGAGGTCTAAACTCAATCTTTAAATTTAATTAGAAAATCTAAAGCTAGATAATCTAATATGAGTTTAAGGTTTCTTGATTATATAGAAAATGAGTTTGTCAAATTTGACTTCTTTTGTTTTAAACAAAGTTCATCTTGCCGTCAAATCTAAAGTTGGTAAATCTCTAGTATTTTCGTTTTACTCACCCCCACAAAAGTATAGAATTAGTGCAATAGGAAGGTAGTGGGTTTTTTTTATCATAAGTAAAGTAATGATTTGATTAAATACGTGGTTGGGAGAAATTATTTGCAACCCTAACCTCTCGGACTATGAAATATCTGTTTTAATAAAATTATGTGATTAAATGTAATATTCTGTGAGGTCCTCACAGAATATTACATTTCAACTCATATTTATTATAGCCGCTAGATTATTTAAAGTCAGTAAAAGTTAATCTAGTTCTCCGAGGCTATGAACCCTTTTTGAGATCCATGATTTATCAAATAATTTTTCACGATTTTGTGGACCATCATCTATTTCCACAATTATTCCAGCTATAAAAATCCTCAATAATTTATACAAAACTCCAAGAATTCATTTTCAAAGGTTTAATCCATGATACCTAATTTTCTTACTATTAAAGTTCAGTCATTCACTGTTGAACGAACCACAGTTAATTCAAGCGTAAATGACTGAAAATGGTTACTGTCCATCATCTTTTCCATAAACTTTAGTATATAGTTCAATCGTCATTTTAAAAAAAATATGCAGCTTTATGGTTCCAATGTTATCTGGGTAGATTATGAAGATCCTTGTATAATATTGGAATGGGAAGACATAAATTTTTTATTGCCCAAATTTCAAACACTCTTGCTCGAAAAGTTTAATGTTTTCAAAACTATATTTCTGAAATTTATACAATTTCGGATTGTCAGGATGGCGAGTCGCTCGATGAAGGGTTATTTTGTGTTCTTCATGTTTTTTTTTATTCTTGATGCTTTTTTGTGTTGAATGGGGAAAGGTTAAATATATGGGTGTTCATGTGTTACTTTTGGCTCCACAAATGTTTGGAGTAGAAAATATATGGGCCTTTGTGTAATTTGATGTGATTTGTTCGAAAAATTGTCAAAGGGACTACAATAAACAAGGAATAATTCTCAAATATACTTAATCTAAAAATCAAATCCGTTGCACGTAGTTACTTAATTTTATTTAGATGAAATGTGATTGCGAATAAAATTAACATGAATAGAGTGTCCATCATTTTATTCCCAAAATCAAGTAATAAAATTTCCATTCCATGTATTAATATTGTGATTGTCATTTAGAGTTCAAAATAGTACATGCAAACGAGAAACTACATCCAAGAAGAGAGGTCTCGAAAGATGTCGAGAGAATAAATAAAACTAATTATTTTCTAGAATAAGATTCATGGGCTTCCAAAGATAAATCAACAATATCAACCGCACAAGAAAGCGTCTCAATATCAAGAGGACAAACCCAACTAATGAAAGATTAGTAGGGATTCCTTACTTCTTTGAAGAATATTACATTAATCAACCTTCTTGGTCCAGTGATATAAGGTTGTACCTGGGACATTGTTTGGTAGTGGATTGGGTTTGGTCCACAGTTCGATTCCTGGTAGTGTCAAAATAATGTTTGATCAACGGAAGCCACGAACCGCAAGCGGAAATTAGTCGAGGTGCGCGTAAGCTAGCGCGGACAACTCGTGGTATGAAAAATACCTTACCCAAAAAAAAAAAAAATATTACACGCTCAAGAGAGAAAGAAATGCACACAACAGAGATCTTGAATTCTCTCAAAGAACAAAACCTAACCTTTTTAAAAATCCACAGAAAAGATTGTTCCTCTTTAAATTAATACACTTTTCACAAGATTATTGTGTCTTTCTTTAACATTAGATGACGCTTTACCCTTATGATTAGAAGTACAAAAAAAAATAGAAATTCTAAAAGATGAAATACTTTTAATACCAAAAGGATAAAAACAATGAAATAAATTCAAGTCAAATTCTATGGTTAGCAAATATTATATTTCCATCGAGATCACTTTATTTTTCAGATGATCCATAAAGAATCTTGAGATATGTTTTCTTTCCTAACCACTCTACTAATGATTGTTTTTTTCTCTATGTTGTTCAAACGTTAGAAAAGGGTAAACTTTAGAAAAGTTTGGTTCTATTATCATTTTCCTACAATCCAACCCATGTAATGGATTCTAAACCAAAAAGAATCCGACTTTACTAGACACATCTCAACAGAAAAGCAAAAAGAATCATCCTCATCTCCTAATTATGAGATTTTACAAACAGACCTTAATGCTTTAAACTTAGTGAGACCAACTAGGCAGTGCTAACAACAATCAATGTAGCTCAACCATCAGCATTTTATTATTTCGTGCTAGGACAACCCACTGTCCTTTTAGGTTGTTAAATGATTAGATTTTACAATAAATGATAGCTTTATTGGGTTAAATATGATTAGATGGTCCATGGGATTGCTGATTTGGTTTGAATGTATTCTTTAGTGACAACATCAATGACATAAAATAGATGGGGTGGCTGTAGAAATGAATTGGAAAGTGAAATCTTGTTCAACTACAATTGGGTCACTCATTTACCAATTTTAAAATTTAATGAATGATCCTATCATTAGTTTGAGCTCAATAATCATAGCCACTCATGGTGAGAGGCCATAGGATACATTTGACTTCTTAGGAATGAAAGCTTATTAGATTTTTTTCATTATTTTGAAATTCTTTTTTATTATTTAATCATTATAATAATAATATAATATAAAGTTATATATGTTTCATGTAATAAATTTATATTTAATAAAAAATAAGGTAATTAATTATTGTGGTGCTAAAGAGAGCAAGCTGATTCGCAAAGTGATTATTATCAGAAAATCATTGATTAATATGTAGAGTCCACATGTGATCCACTAAATAAATTAACCAATGCAACTCACGGATAGACCTGTCAACGGGTCGGTTTGGGTCGTGTACGGGTCGGGTTAACGGGTGAAAACACCCTTAACCCGTACACGACCCGTTAAGCCTAACGGGTCTAATAACAATACACAAACACGACCCATTAATATTAACGGGTACACGACCCAACCCGTTAACACCCATTAATATTAACGAATCATTTTGGGTCGAAATGGGTAACGGGTTGGGTGACCCTATAATACCCGTTAGTCTTCAATACTTTAAAAATAATGGATTTTAATTGTAATTTTTATTGGGTATTGATTGGGTGACCCTATAGCACCCGTTAGTCTTTAAAGATTTAGAAATAATGGGTTTTAATGGTTATTGTTATTGGGTACGGGTTGGGTGACCCTATAGTACCCGTTAGTGTTAACGGGTAGAAACGGGTTAAAACGGGTACAGGTAAATTTCCAAACCCGAACCGTTAGTGTTAACGGGTCTACCGTGTCAACCCGTTAATGACCCAAACCCAATAAGGGTAAACCCATTAACTTATAATTTCGTGTCGGGTCGTGTCGTGTTAACGGGTTATCGTGTATTTTGACAGGTCTACTCACGGAGTATGATTTGAGGTTATTCGTAGAATTACTCCATACATATTGATCATATTTGGAGAATCAAAGGTCAAGTAAGTCCTAAAAGTCTTTTTTTTTTCATTAGATAACTCATATTTTTTCAAATGAGTATTTTTAATGACTATTAACCCCTCCCCCCTCCCCTCTCCTCTGTCCATTTTATGCATCCATATCAATTCACTATCTCTCTACCAATCTCCTCCATAGTTGTTCGTCTCGATTGTTCATCTTTCTCTTTTCTAAGATATACATTTGTCTATTTTGTTCACTATCTCCCTCCTCGCGAATCCCTTCTTTCTTGCTTCCGACAAGATATATAATGAGA
Organism: Sambucus nigra; assembly: GCA_949130495.1. Classification (NCBI taxonomy): domain Eukaryota; kingdom Viridiplantae; phylum Streptophyta; class Magnoliopsida; order Dipsacales; family Adoxaceae; genus Sambucus; species Sambucus nigra. The sequence goes on along the minus strand of OX422216.1, from coordinate 563,254,878 downwards.
GAAATGGATGAAAGACAATAAAAGCACATAGATCTCTCACGCAACCCGCTCCACGATAGCCTATTACTTACTACTGCAATCATGTTTTGATAGCCTATGTCACTTCGGGCGGTTACGTTATGATTTTTCACCTTACCATATCATATTGGTTCGAAAAAAGTAAGATCTTTGTTTACTACTTTCATTAGTGAAAACCAAAATTACAACAAATTTTGTGGTTGGTTTTGATTTACACATTTAAAAAATGGATTTATTGAATTATCTTACCAAAATTAAATAGTAAAATTATCATCGCGAAATGCCGATTTAATATGTTAGGCATACCAAATTTATATTATATTTGTTAATCGATATCACTAATTATGCTTAATTATCACAATAAATAATATTAAAAGTGATCTCAATCATTAACTATCACATCCATATAAAAGCTCTTAGTTAATTATCCATTCACTTGTTGTTTTTTAACAATGTAATGTAATATAGTAAATTTTCAAATGAAGTAGAATTCGTGGTTATTCATTGATGTGTAATTTTAATAGTTTATGTGTTAGTTTTTTTTTTCACTTTTGTAAAATGGATATATCGAGAAGTGAACAAAACAAAATTAATAAATAATAAATAATAAAAAAATAAGAAAATGAACTAAAAATACTGCAAAAAATAAAAATTACGAAAAGTAAAAGTTACCAAAAATACTGAAAAAAATTGATGTATCGCACAGTTTGGTATTGGTGAGTGTTTCAAGTGGTAAGGGGCGGCTTGCTTAGGCCAAAGGTCTCGGGTTCGAACCCCCCCAAAGATAGCAGACTTTAAGCGGAACGTGTGTTAGGGTGACTCTTGCACATCACCCCCCTGTTTAGGTCGCATGGGAGAGTCCAAAGGTTTATTCGTGTGGAGGTTTAGGATTATTGAAAAAAAAATGAAAACCAAACATTTCGAATACAAATGGTACCCATTTTTATAAACAAAACATAAGCTTTATTTAGAACAGACCTTTACACGTGATGTCCTTTGCTGCTGACCAGACTGTAGGACTATTACAAGTATCACGAGAAAAAAAAGACACTAAGAATAAGAAAGACTGATAACTACCACTATTTGTCACTAATAAAATCTTCTCTATTCCATTTTTATTATTTTGGCATCCAAGGACAATAAAAGTCCACTGGAGTTTTCAATTGGTTGATGGTAATGGTGATGTTATCTAATATAATCTAATATAATAATATAAAAATGGACTCTCTAAATGTCGATTTGCCACGTGTCTGAGGGTTAATGCATTAAAGCGTCTCCAATACCACTTACCTTTGCTCCAAATAAAGGTCTTTGCCTTCAAAGCCGAAAGTAGTTCTTCTATAACTAATGGTAAAACCAATAGTCATTGAGAGCTTTTCTCTCTCTCTCTCTCCCTTTCTTAATGACTAAACCAATTCCTTTCCATCTTTTTGGATTAGTCTCTTGAAAAGGTAGGTGGTAAAAAGGCATAATACAATATGTTCAATTTAACAAATTGACATGGAGCCATAGAATACATTTTGTATTTTGTTCAAGTAGAGCATTTTCAGTGAAGACTGCAATAATGTTATTTCTTAGGATAACTTCAACTGAAAATTATTTGTCATTTATATATACCTTCTATCGTGTCCATGACACTAAGTTATTATAATTTTTCAAAAATAAGGGTTAAAGTATAATTTATTTAATGTTGATTAAGTGTCTAAGTAAAATATTTTGTATATATATATATATATATATATATGATAATGCTCACCAACATCATGCTCTATACATCATCCATACATCACACCTAGTTGTAGGTCCTAAAAAGCTTTTTTTTCAAATTTTTTATTTTTCTCTTGAAATTAACCTTCCAATAAATTCATGTTCAAAAAATTACGTCAAAATACATTTTTTTAGATATTTTAAAAAAATCTATAAAAAAATTCTCGAAATACCTTATTTAAAAGGGTTTGCGCCAGCAGTTTTTTGTGAATTTTTTTAAAAATAATTACAAAATGTATTTTGACCTAATTTTTTGAATATGGGTTGATTAGAAGGTTAATTTGAAGAGAAAAATAAAAAAATTTGAAGAGAAAAATAAAAAAATTTGAAAAAAAAGTTTCTTAGGACCTAGAACTAGGTGTGATGATGTAGGTGAGCCTTCGTCTTGTGACACCCCGCCTAATTAAACATCGGGTGATCAGGCCTTTATTAAATTAAAACAGGTTTCTCAAATAGTTCATTCTTAGCATCACTGTCGAAAACTTTTTAATTACTAATCCCCTAAGAAAAATTAGACCGGTGCCAAATTTTATCTTTCTTAAAACAGATAAATCAACCATGCGGAACAAAGTACAAATAATCATGTACTATAATTCAAACAACAAAGTGAAAGTACAACAGAACCAAAGTATTACCGAATAAACCATCGGTTAAAATCCCAAACAACAATAAAATAACCACTAGTCTGAAACTAACATCTGAGACTAATACCGGACCACAAGTCCATACATAGAATAGTGTGAGATCCTGTACTAGATCTGAATGAGAGATATCGTCTAGTCAAAATCCTGTAAGCATCCACTGTGCTACAGCTCCGAGTCTCTGGAATGGAATCACCATACATGGCGTCCCTGTGGCTGAACACCTAAAAGGTTTTGAAAATATTTTATAGCAAGAGTTAGTACTCAAAACATTTAGAAAATATTTAACAAGCGTTTATCACAATATAAAATGCGGTTATTGATTACACATGTTAGGTTCTCGTACACTCTCTTGAGTTTTCTCACCCCTCATCTTTTGTGCACACCTAACGTTCTACACTTAGTTTATCTAGCCATACCTCCCAAGCTAACTAAAACCAAAGTAGTCAACTGAACTTATCTATACCCAAGTTCCAGTACCGCCCATAAAGTACAACTGTTTACTAACATCTCGCGTATGTTAATTAATTCTCAAGTAACATTTTATCTATGTTATTTTTCAAGACTTCTCATTTAGTTTCACTACTAAAATTACTACAATTCTCACAATTGTTAACTTCCCACTTGTGTAATTAAGTTTCACTACTTGAATTACAAAATAGATTTTCTCTATCTAAAGGTGCATTTCGTAATTAAGTTTCACTACTTAACTTACCAATTCAGTATGTATCTTTAAATACATAATATATATCAATCTACTAATACACAGAAGTAGAATATCATCAAGTATATATATTTCACACACAATATATACTAAATATCAGTCATTACTATTTTGTCCTTTTTATACACGTAAAGGACTCTTGGTTCGGAATGATACATCGACCCCAATTATTTATATACACACATAAATGATTCTTGGTTCGGAATGATACATCGACCCCAAGTGAGAGTTGGTTCGGAATTATCCATCGACCCCAACTATTTTTAAAAATATATATATACACATATTCTGGTTCAGGACTCTTTCATCGCGACACCAGTTCAAGGTTTGGTTCGGCATTTCTCATCGACCCCAAACATATAATAACTTTATGTTAGTTCGGAATGTTTCATCGACCCTAACATAATTAATTTAGGTATAAATCTCTCGACCTAAAAGATCACATAATTCAGTAGGTACACGCCCGACCTATTAATTATATACGTACGTAATATTTTAACCTCATATATCTACCGTACAATATTCGCTTTACGGTTTATCTCATTAATCGCATTTATTTGAGTATTCACACAACTCTAAGGGTCCTAGTTACCCCTTACATATAATTTCAGTAGTTATTTCTTACCCTACTGGTCTATTACTTAAATTGAATTTACTTCGCCCCGTAACTCAATTTTCGAAGTCCTCGATACTCTACTAAATCGGATTATTCTCCTTGGTCCGTAATCCAAGCCCTACACCCAATGGCCTTATTGGAACTCAACAATATACCTATTGGTCTTATTCTCACTCCCACATAAGTATAATGTAAATCCTAGGATACTCATTCATTCCCGAAACTCAACGAAGAATTAAACACAAAACTTTCGGGAAACAGCTTGCGTCGATCGATCGACGGCTGGGTTCGATCGATCGACATAGTCGATCGATCGATAGTTCGAGATCGATCGAACAGGGACAGACGCAGTTTGTCTTCTTCGTTAAGATTTTTCCTCCATTAACAAACCTTCAAACTCCATTATAGTCCACCAAACTTTTACCCAATGATCCTAACATATTTTCACATATACTAGGACAATTTCTAACGTGTCAAATACCTCAAAACTCCAACTCCTTTAAAGAAATAGTGAATTAAACCCAGAATTTCTTGAAACCTTAGTTATGGTGTTCTTCCCATATTTTCATTCAAAATCCAGATTTTATTCTGTAAAATCATCAAGTCTAATCTGAATATTAATCCTCTACATAAGTTAAATCATTCTACATGCGATTTCTATCCCAACATGTATAAATATCATGATTCTCCTATCAAGATAATGATTTAAACAACACTATTAAAAAACCCTACACATGGGTATTATAACTTTATAATTTTTGCAATAAACAACTTGCCTTATGATCAGTAAGGTCTGATTCGTGGTTGTTGTTGATGATTGATGATCTTCATCCTTCAATCCTTCTTCCCCAACAAGTTGATGGTAAAAATCCCTTTGAATCCTTCCCAATTCTTCCTTTTGCCTTAGAAAGTTGTGCCTCTCTTCTCTCTAATGGTATTGGTGTTGTCATGGGTGTTCTAACCCTAATTCCTCTATCATACGGCTGATATAAAACTCTCAATTTCGTAGGTCTCCATACCCCCTTATGTTAAAAGACCAAAACGCCCAATAACGGTCTCGGTTTAGTCCAAAATTATCCCGGGACTCAACTAGTACCCCCGAGTATACTATTTTGACTAATTTGACCCTTCTAGACTCATCGGTGACCTCTAAATTATCATTTGAGTCACTTAAAAAAATATTACTCGTCCTCACCCCAACACGGTCTACACGCGTTAAGTAAATATATACCACTCGCACTAAGTAAATAAAATGAGGCAATATAAACCGATATCTATCTCTCGATTAATATTCCAAAATTACAATTTTTAAATAAAACTCTTTAAATTACTACTCTTACTTAATTTAAATTAAGCCAAAATTTTCTCATTTAATTCTCCAATCTAATTAAATAGAATCATTTGGAATATTCATTTAATTTTCCAATCTAATTAAATAGAATTATTTGGAATATTCAGAAATACGGGGTATTACATACTTCCCCCCTTGCAAAGGAATTTCGTCCTCGAAATTAGGATAAGGCTGGTATTAAGGATAAGGACCTTAAGTATAATTGCATCCTCTAATACCCAATACTAAATCATAACATCCTAACGATCACCCCAAGTACATGCCTTGCTTCATTATAAATTCTTATCGCACGTTACCCATGCCGCATATATCATAATTAAGTCTCACTACTTAATTTCTCATAGATTTTTCCAATCCAACGTTAATTCTTGAAATTAAGTTTCTCCCTACTTATTTTACCCATTTGATGTATATCTCTATATAACATCTAAGTGTCTACTATCACTCATAAGTAGAATATTATAAGGTATATATTTCACATACAATATATACTTTAAGGAAAATTGGTCCGGCAAAAATCATCGGCCCCAATAATCCTATCATTTACATTGGTCCGGGAATCCATCGACCCCAAGGTAAATGTAATGCACATGTCGGTTCAGACCTTCCGTCGATACCAATATTTATCATCGATTTGGTTCGGAAAATCATCGACCCCAAATCGATCCCTCATGTATTGGTCCGTAACATCATCGACCCCAATACAGAGATTAAGCACACTTACTATCGCACATAAGTAGAAAAATCAATAGGTATATATATATTGTACACATAACATATACTATCAACACTTATTTTATAATCACCTCCCTTCTATAACACTTTTGGGGTCATTGGCTCAGAATTCCACCTCGATCACCAATAGTTATTAATTACTTGTCTCGGGATCACATCTCGAGCACCAATATATGTATATATATCTCATCGCACATGAGTAGATATTTTGTGAGCCATATATTTCACATTTCATATACCTTAAAATGCCACACTCCAATAGAATATCCTCATATCACGCGTTAAGGACTAAAAGTTCGAAATGTCTCCTCGAACCACACCTCAAAGTACATGTATTGTTCGTAATCGGTACCCACGAACCTAATCCTCATGTACAGTCCATATAGGCACTCACTCTACCTATAAATATGCTCTTATAGGCATACATTCAACCTATGAATTGATTAGTGGGCTTCTCCAAAATTCCACTATCATAAGGGCGTATCATCATTCTTTCTCACTAACATTGAGTCGTAGGTAACACAACGTACTCAAAATAAAACTTTATCTCTATTCCTTCCTGACCATCTCTCACAGGGTGCAATTTTAGGATTTCATCCTGATTCACAATCATGTAGAGCGGCACCGTGCACTCTCCCTTTTTAACTACATACTAATCCATCCTGGTCACCCCATTTCGCTACCCCAACGAAATGTTGGCTTAATTATGATGTTCACAGCCCATCAATAATTTATAAGTCTGTCTCTTCCTTCCATCATTGGAAACGTAGGTTCACTACCACATTCCGGTTGCTCATTTCGAATCTATCTCGCTCTATTAACTAGAGGTGTATTTGGAGACAATCTCACTATGTCTCTCCTTAACATCGCTTCCCACTTATGTCATCTTTCCTCAAGTGGTACTCTATTCCCCTTTCTCTCCGGGTTTATTATACTTTACAATCCGTGCACTCTTCGCAATTGGCGCACTTTTTGGGTTGGTTACTTTATAAGAATCAACATTTTAGTAACACGTAAGTCACTCACAACACTCAGTCAAGTAGCACCTTGCGCTACTTCTTCACCACAGTTAGGTCTCCCATATCAAGAGATAACCTTTGAACGGTTTCCCACTGACTTTCATCCCATAGGGTGTGTTGGATCTCTCAGCACATATAATCTTGGATCATCGTCTATCTCCCATGACGTTCAACCCATTTCATCGATACGACTTGTCTCCTAATTTCCCCACCGGCGTACAAAATAATTTTCCGCACCCCTCTATCTCGGATGTCTAAGGAATCCTATTGATTAGGGCGCCCATACACCCTTTTCTCCGGGTACATTTGCAAAAACATTGTAAATGTCGCACCCGTAACATGCTTTTCTTCAACTTTAGCCTAGTCTACACGACGTGACTACAATCTTGTGGGTATTCTCAATACCCTATAGAACAAAAATCAAATCCTTGCCCACAAAGTCCCATTTATCCCTTCGTGGTGAGGTAAGCCTTTCAGTGTTTCTCCACAACACTACCGGCTCCACTGCTGCCCTAGCATCTAACAATGTCTCTTTTCCTGTCGTGCATAAAAATTTCAGTTGTATCCCCTTTCGCAACCGAACTTAAACAAGGGACTTCTCCCCATGTATTCTTACTGAGCATTATTGGAACAAAACATAGTCGAGATGCCCAAATTCGATTCCTCAACAATATGTGCAACCATACTCCAATATTTCTAAAGGAGTCAAGTGGCACCGCGCTTATACTATCACTAAGTCCTTAGCACTAATTACAACGGCGAGCTCGATCTCTCCGTTCAACGGTCATACTACATACCTTGACTCACATCATTTAGGTTCCCACACACCGAAATCAGTTACTATGAGATGTTCATAATCTCCGAAGTCTCTCACATATTGATGAATAATGACAACTCGACCCTTTTTCTGGTGAGGCATCGTCATATACCCCATTCACTCGAGGCTAAGACCCATATACTTCCTTGTCCACATCTCTGGTGGTTCATATGGTTTCCGGACATAACACGCTTGTCCTCTCCGGAATGCAAAACTTATTGGAGTTATTATTTCTTCAAATAACTTCAAGCTAATATAAAATGCGTGGCCCTAGAATCCACACTAGACATCTTTTCAAAAATTCCTGACTCCAGGCCACACTGGCCGGTTTAGGGTATCCCTCCTCTCGGACTTGGTAGCCTCGATTCTGAGCACTATCATCCTGGTTCCCTTAGTTCTGCTGACCAAGAGGAACACACTATGGGGCTTAACAGTCCCGACTTAGAATCTAATCATTAAATCCTCTAGTGGGTTTCCATTTATGGCTTGCACCAGCCCCATTACATTCAGTCTTACTCTTTGACTAAATCTTTAAACTCTCTTAACTTCGTCCCCTAAGAGCATTTACCCCAACCTTGTAAGAAGTACCACACTGCCTTCATATACATAAGTCGTTCAAGAAGAGTTTTACCAAAAATTACGAATTACAACTCGAGAGTCCATTCTCTCAAGGGCTCTTTTTCCCTTACACCTATCTCCTCGGTACAAGTTCACTTCAATGGATAAATTTCTCTCTCACGACTGGCCTCTACCAGGCCTTCATGTGAGGGGTTAAGATATTTCCATTCACTTCGCTTCTGAATCCTCAATGGAGGATTTTGTGGTTAAACTATACGTAAGGTTCCTCTATTTGTATACGGACCCTCGGTCCGGATGTGGTGATTGGTATCCCCGCCACGTTACCTCAAAATTTTACTCAAATTTTCACTTCTGGGTATTTCTACTCTATCCCTAAATGTCAAAACCTCTGTATATTCTACTTCCATTGGTTACCATGTACAGTCGCCGTTTTATCACATATTACGGCTCGTTCTCATCAAAAATTTCTTTCAGACTCCCTCCCACTATCACTGCATTGGGCGGGTCTAGATTAGCATTCCCCCTTGCCGTCGCGACACTTGGAAAATGCCTACTATGCCTCAACAACCCTTGCAGCATCTACTTCCATTACACGCTAGGAGTGACCTCGACAACGATCATCTCTCCTATGATTACCATCTTCGAACACCCCATGCTTTATGCCGAGCTCCTCCCTCCTACAGTCCTTCTAACGCCAATGCTGGTCCTACCACCATATTCGACGTACCGTGCCCAATCGAACTCGTATATATAACACGACATCTACTAAATAGCAGGAGAACGTAAACTACGTACGTAGAGGAGTACAATAATCCTAAGATAGGGCTCTATATCAATCAAACGATACGCTGAAACCGTAGTAAGCCGTACAGATCCTATGGACACTAGAACCTGATTCTCTGATACCATCTGTGACACCCCGCCTAATTCAACATCGGGTGATCAGGCCTTTATTAAATTAAAACAGGTTTCTCAAATGGTTCATTCTTAGCATCACTGTCGAAAACTTTTTAATTACTAATCCCCTAAGTAAAATTAGACCGGTGCCAAATTTTAGTTTTCTTAAAACAGATAAATCAACCATGCGGAACAAAGGACAAATAATCATGTACTATAATTCAAACAACAAAGTAAAAGTACAACATAACCAAAGTATTACCGAATAAACCATCGGCTAAAATCCCAAACAACAATAGAATAACCACTAGTCTGAAACTAACATCTGAGACTAATACCGGACCACAAGTCCATACATAGAATAGTGTGAGATCCTGTACTAGATCTGAATGAGAGATATCGTCTAGTCAAAATCCTGTAAGCATCCACTGTGCTACAACTCCGAGTCTTTGGAATGGAATCATCATACATGGCGTCCCTGTGGCTGGACACCTAAAAGGTTTTGAAAATATTTTATAGTAAGAGTTAGTACTCAAAACATTTTGAAAATATTTAACAAGCGTTTATCACAATATAAAATGCAGTTATTGATTACACATGTTAGGTTCTCGTACACTCTCTTGAGTTTTCTCACCCCTCATCTTTTGTGCACACCTAACGTTCTACACTTAGTTTATCTAGCCATACCTCCCAAGCTAACTAAAACCAAAGTAGTCAACTGAACTTATCTATACCCAAGTTCCAGTACCGCCCATACAGTACAACTGTTTACTAACATCTCGCGTATGTTAATTAATTCTCAAGTAACATTTCATCTATGTTATTTTTCAAGACTTCTCATTTAGTTTCACTACTAAAATTACTACAATTCTCACAATTGTTAACTTCCCTCTTGTGTAATTAAGTTTCGGTACTTGAATTACAAAATAGATTTTCTCTATCTAAAGGTGCATTTCGTAATTAAGTTTCACTACTTAACTTACCAATTCAGTATGTATATTTAAATACACAATATATATCAATCTACTAATACACAGAAGTAGAATATCATCAAGTATATATATTTCACACACAATATATACTAAATATCAGTCATTACTATTTTGTCCTTTTTATACACGTAAAGGACTCTTGGTTCGGAATGATTCATCGACCCCAAGTAAGAATTGGTTCGGAATGATACATCGACCCCAATTATTTATATACACACATAAATGATTCTTGGTTCGGAATGATACATCGACCCCAAGTCAGAGTTGGTTCGGAATTATCCATCGACCCCAACTATTTTTAAAAATATATATATACACATATTCTGGTTCAGGACTCTTTCATCGCGACACCAGTTCACGGTTTGGTTCGGCATTTCTCATCGACCCCAAACATATAATATCTTTATGTTAGTTCGGAATGTCTCATCGACCCTAACATAATTAATTTAGGTATAAATCTCTCGACCTAAAAGATCACATAATTTAGTAGGTACACGCCCGACCTATTAATTATATACGTACGTAATATTTTAACCTCATATATCTACCGTACAATATTCGCTTTACAATTTATCTCATTAATCGCATTTATTTGAGTATTCAGACAACTCTAAGGGTCCTAGTTACCCCTTTCATATAATTTCAGTAGTTATTTCTTACCCTACTGGTCTATTACTTAAATTGAATTTACTTCGCCCCGTAACTCAATTTCCGAAGTCCCCGATACTCTACTAAATCATATTATTCTCCTTGGTCCGTAATCCAAGCCCTACACCCAATGGCCTTATTGGAACTCAACAATATACCTATTGGTCTTATTCTCACTCCCACATAAGTATAATGTAAATCCTAGGATACTCATTCATTCCCGAAACTCAACGAAGAATTAAACACAAAAATTTCGGGAAACAGGGACAGACGCAGTTTGTCTTCTTCGTTAAGATTTTTCCTCCATTAACAAACCTTCAAACTCCATTATAGTCCACCAAACTTTTACCCAATGATCCTAACATATTTTTACATATACTAGGATAATTTCTAACGTGTCAAATACCTCAAAACTCCAATTCCTTTAAAGAAATAGTGAATTAAACCCAAAATTTCTTGAAACCCTAGTTATGGTCTTCTTCCCATATTTTCATTCAAAATCCAGATTTTATTCCTAAAAATCATCAAGTCTAATCTGAATATTAATCCTCTACATAAGTTAAATCATTCTACATGCGATTTATATCCCAACATGTATAAATATCATCATTATCCTATCAAGATAATGATTTAAACAACACTATTAAAAAACCCTACACATGGGTATTATAACTTTATAATTTTTGCAATAAACAACTTGCCTTATGATCAGTAGGGTCTGATTCGTGGTTGTTGTTGATGATTGATGATCTTCATCCTTCAATCCTTCTTCCCCAACAAGTTGATGGCAAAAATCCCATTGAATCCTTCCCAATTCTTCCTTTTGCCTTAGAAAGTTGTGCCTCTCTTCTCTCTAATGGTATTGGTGTTGTCATGGGTGTTCTAACCCTAATTACTCTATCATACGGATGATATAAAACTCTCAATTTCGTAGGTATCCATACCCCCTGATATACCCGTTTATACCCTCAGCCTGGATGAGGATTACCTCCAATACAGACGACCCTACAGCAGGCCCCAGCTGGCCACCACCAGGTCCAGACGACCCTACGAGGGGCCGACCCTCCACCAGGATCTAGACGACCCTACGAGGGGCCGACCCTACACCAGGCTCCAGTCGACCCTACGAGGGGCCGACCCTTCCCCAGGCTCCGGACGACCCTACGAGGGTACGACAGTACGAGGCCAGAATCAAGCCAGGCTCATTACCGGAAGAAACTTTGCCCTCGGCCTCGGCTCATAGGCCGAGGGTGACATCATGACAGCGCGTGGTTTGGGACACGTGTGGAACAGTGCGCGTCAGGCTCATATGACACGTGGCAGACCGTTATAACCGAATCACACCCTCACGTGAGGGAATATTATGTCATCATTTGGCATCTACAGGTGTCAACAGGGGATTGGTTAGATCATCATTCACATGCACCATGCTTACTTGGGGGGGGGGGTACACTACACCCCCCAAGACCTATATATACTTGTCACCTACAACCCTACGGGGGATCGATCCATGAACAAGAGCCCTAGCTAAAACTCTGCTTGTACACACACAATAGAGAGAGAGAGAGGGTTATGTGCATTGTATCCAAGGCCATTAGTGCACATACTTAGTGGATCACACACTCACAGTGGATGTAGGCCAATTTGGCTGAACCACTATACATCATTGTCTAATTTTCTCTTATACTCATCCCCTTATATACACTTATATATCTCTATGGCTGCCATGGTTGCTACTGCTTGAGCTCACTAACACTTATCTGGTGGTGCTAACTCTTAGCATCATCAGTTTGGCGCCGTCTGTGGGAACGAGAAGACATCTCTTCCATTGTACCGCATGACCTCACTGGGCACTCTGGTGGTGAACCAACACTCCCCCTGAGAGGAGGTGTTTCACCATTGAAAGAGACCCACTAAGGTTCTCAAGCTCACCAGTCTTTTCTTCAGTTCAGATTTTCATAGCTCAAGCACATGGCACCTGAGATGCCACCACCACCACTTCCCCTGCCGGATGAGGGGGGAAGACCCAGTTCTAGTCAGCCGCCACCCCAGTCTGAGATGGCTGATGTGGCGGCAGCCCTATAGTCTCTGGCAGCAAGCCAGCGGATGATGCAGGAGCAGTTCACAGCTCTAAGCCAGAACATACTAAGAGCACCAAGGGTTTCGCCTGAGATGATTACTCCAGCAGCAGCTCCAGGGCAGCATGAGGCCAAGGGACCACCCCAGGCACCACGCAAAGACCTACCACCCCCTCAACGGCGTAGGGATGTTGCTGACCCCCGGCGTTTACGCCTGGGGAGGCAAGGAAACCCTTGCCCTGAGGACAGGTATGACGATCTGGAGGGAGAGGAGGATCCTATAGAGTGCTGGGAATCTTATGAGGTCTCCAACAATACCGTACGACCCCTCCAGGACAGTAAAGGGAAGTGTGGGAGACCAAACCCTGATGATCGTCCAAGAGGCTCTGCTTTTGATCGCTTGAGCAGGGGGTCGGCCTTTGAGAGGCTAGGCCCAGTAAATGACCTGCGAGAACAGTTGTCCAGGCCAAGGAGTGCTGCAAGATCCAAGAGGGAGGCGGCAGATGGCCGACCCCGAGGACGAGATGACGGCCAAAGGGAAGTGAACAGTCGACGCAGGCCTGCTGCAGCGGAACCCTCCGTCCACCTCGGAGAGGCAGCGGGGGATAACATCGGCCAGGCCGACCCTGTGAGGCCCTGGAATGACTCAATCCAGCGGTTGGAGGATAAGATTGGTGATATGTTGAAGAGCCGAGATCCTCTTCAGAGGGGATACACCATAGGCTCACCCTTTGTGGCAAAGATAGTCAACTTCCCCACGCCGTCAAAGTTCAAGCCACCCATGGTCACCCCAGGGTATGACGGGAGCACCAACCCCGTCCACCACGTGGAGATGTATCAGTCGGTGGCAGACATATACTCTATCTCAGTTGAGATGAGGTGTCGTGCGTTCTCTGGTACCCTGACAGGGGCTGCGCATGTCTAGTACACGTCTCTTCCAAAAAATTCCATTGGAAACTTTAAGCAGTCGGCAGACCCCAGAAAGAAGCGAGTCGATACCTGCAGAGAAGGTCCTCAAAAAAGAGGGGACGACCCCTCTGATGATGAGGACGACCCTGACCTCCTGCCGAGAGACGACCACGGCCCTGTCAATAGGCTTAATATGATCTCGCTCGAAGTGGGAATGATCTCCGGGGGACTTGCAGGAGGAGGGTCTGAGGTCGCCGACAGGAAGGCCCATGTGGCTGAGGCAAAGGCAGCGACGAAGACGGTACACGTAACCTCCATGGAGATCAAGTCAAAAAAGAGGAAGAAGGTTGATATGGACACACTGATAGTAGGGTTTTCAAGGTTGGACTTCAAAGGCCTCTTAGCCCCACACGATGACCCTCTCGTCATCACTACCAGGGTGCACGGATGCGAGGTGCCGAGGATCTTGGTAGATGAGGGTAGCTCTGCAGATGTCATGTTCTGGCCATGCTTTAAGGCCTTGGGTCTCAGCCCTGCTAGACTCGTCCCCTACCATCATCCATTGATTGGGTTCAGTGGGGAAAAGGTTCACCCGCTTGGGGTATATGAGGCCGATGTGAGGATGGGGGACGAGTGGCCGAGATGGCTCACCAAGAAGGTTAGTTTCTTTGTGATGGATGAGCAGGTGTTTTCGGCCTACAACATCATACTGGGGCGTGTGGACCTCAAGGGGTTTGAAGCCGTTACGTCTACGGTCCACCAGATGATCAAATTTCCTACCCCTTACGGGGTAGGGGAAGTTCAGGGAGACCAGACGACAGCGCGAGAGTGTTACTACAACTCCGCTGAAGAAAGGGAGGTACACAAGAGGGTTACAACCACTTACAATATTGATACCCTAGACCCCAGAGATGAAACGAAGCTGAAAAAAGGAGAGGCTGCGGAAGAGGTAGAATCCATCATCCTCGATGAGGATGACACGGAAAAAACCGTCCAAGTGGGAAAGTCTCTGAAGCCCAAAATCAAGGAAGACCTCATTAAACTGTTGAGAAGAAGGCGAAGCGTCTTCGCCTGGAGTCATGTAGATATGCCAGGGATTGACCCTGAAATCATGTGCCACAAGCTCAATGTGGTAGAGGGAGTGAAGCCGGTGAAGCAGAAGAGGAGAATTTACTCCAGAGAAAAATATGAGGTCATCAGGGACGAGGTCAAAAAATTAGAAGACGCTGAATTTATCAGAGAGGTCATCTACCCTGAATGGCTGTCCAATGTAGTCATTGTCCCAAAGGCCAACGGCAAGTGGAGAATGTGCGTGGACTTCACAGACCTCAACAAGCATTGTCCCAAAGACAACTTCCCTCTCCCCCGCATCGACCAGATGGTAGACGCTACCGCAGGCCATGAGCTCATGAGTTTCATGGATGCCTACTCAGGGTATAACCAGATTTTCATGAACCCTGAAGACTCGGAGAGGACCGCCTTCATCACTGACAAGGGGACATACTGCTACAGGGTCATGCCCTTTGGCCTAAAGAATGCAGGGGCAACGTACCAGCGCCTCGTAAACAAAATGTTTGAAGATCAAATTGGGAAGTATATGGAGGTCTACGTGGACGACATGCTGACTAAGAGTCTGAAGGCAGAGGATCATGTGGTAGACCTGGAGAGGACCTTTAATACGATGGACAAATACCAGATGAAGCTTAACCCGGCCAAATGTGTCTTCGGGGTCGGAGCAGGGAAATTCCTGGGGTTCATTGTCAACCAAAGAGGCATCGAGGCCAATCCTGAAAAGATAAAAGCCCTTGTTGAGATGAAGACCCCCAGGTCCATTAAAGACGTGCAGAGACTCACAGGGAGAGTTGCTGCCCTAAACAGGTTCGTATCTAGGGCCACAGACAAGTGTTTGTCATTCTTCAAGATCCTTAGGAAGGCCTTCGAGTGGAATGAAGAGTGTGATGAGGCTTTCAGGGGCCTGAAGTTATACTTAGGGTCTCCCTTGCTGCTGTCACGACCCGTGCAGGGTGAACAACTCTACGTGTACCTCGCCGTCTCAGAGTCGGCCATCAGTGCAGCCATTGTGAGAGACGAGGATAGGATACAGAAGCCTGTGTATTTTAACAGCAAGGCGCTCCAAGGGGCAGAGCAAAGATACCCGAGGATGGAGAAGCTGGCCTACGCCTTGATCCATGCCTCAAGGAAGATGAAGCCGTACTTCCAGTCCCATACAATGGTCATCCTCACTGACTCTCCTCTTAGGCAGGTCCTACACAAGCCAGAAAAGTCAGGTAGGTTGATGGCCTGGGCTATAGAGCTGGGGGAGTTTGACATTGTGTATCAGCCTAGGAAGGCCATTAAGGGGAAGGCACTGGCAGACTTCGTGGCTGAGTTCACCTGGGAAGATGATGAGGCCGAGGGTGAGACCCTTGGGAAGACGGATACAGAAGACAGACCCGCAGACACACCCGCAGATAGGGCTGAGATGAGCACCGCTAGAAGGAAAGCGACTGAAAACGAAGAGGGAAGATACATCTTTAGACAGGGGTCCCTCTCTGAGGGAAATTTTTCAGAAGGAAAGACTCCGTGGAGCCTCTTCGTTGATGGGTCCTCCTGTGATAGCGGAAGTGGTGCTGGACTGATACTATCAGCACCCGATGGCACAGACGTCGAATACGCCCTGAGGTTCAACTTCAAAGCCTCCAACAACGAGGCTGAATATGAGGCCTTAGTAGCAGGCCTCTCCTTGGCCGAGTCTCTTAGTGTCGGCCAGATTTTGGTCCATAGTGATTCAAGGCTAGTTGTGAATCAGATACTAGGAGCCTACGAGGCTAAGGACGAAAGGATGGCTAGGTACCTCGAGAAGGTGAGGTCATTACTGAAGGGCTTCAGAGAAGTGAAATTAAGGAGGGTACCTAGGCTTGATAATGGCCGCGCTGATGCCCTTGCTAGGCTGGCCTCGGCAACAAGAACAGACATCAGGAGGACGGTCCCAGTAGAAATTTTTCTCCGGCCGACTATTGAGGACGCTGAGGGAACACCCAGCAATTGCCTAAGTGTTTCCCAAGAAGCTTCGTGGATGGACCCCCTTATCAGATACATTAAAGAGGGTGAGATGCCAGAAGCAAGGCAAGAAAGGAAGAAGCTGAGGTACAGGGCGGCAAAATTCACTGTCATCGGAGACACCTTATACAAAAAGGGGTTTCTGCTCCCCTTACTTAGGTGTGTGCATCCCTCAGAAGTCCCCTCCATTTTGCAAGATGTGCATGAAGGGTCGTGCTCAAGCCACATTGGGGGTAGATCCCTAGCGAAGAGGGTAATCACCCAGGGGTACTGGTGGCCGACCTTGGGGAAAGACGCAGCGGCATACGTAAAAAAGTGCGACAAATGTCAAAGATTTGCCACCATCCCTCACCAACCCCATCAGCCTCTTACTTCCATTACATCCCCATGGCCGTTTGCAGTGTGGGGGATCGACCTAGTAGGACCCTTGCCTAGGGCCATCAATAACTATCGATTCCTCATCGTAGCCATTGATTATTTCTCAAAATGGGTGGAGGCGGTGCCAATGGTGACAATCACAGAGCAAAAGACCTTCCAGTTCATCTGGAAAAATATTATATGCAGATACAGTCTCCCAACACCCTCATCTCGGATAACGGGACTCAGTTCAAGAATGCCTCTCTACAGAAATACTGTGAGAGGGTAAGTATCAAACAATTTTTCTCCACCCCAGGCCGACCTCAGGCCAATGGGCAAACCGAAGTTACGAACAAGACAATCTTAGATGGGATTAAGAAGAGGCTTGAGGAGGAAAAAGGGAGATGGTTCGAGGAGTTATATGCCGTGCTGTGGGCATACAGGACGACAGTGAGGACCTCCATCGGGGAGACCCCATTCATGCTAGCATATGGATCAGAAGCCGTCATCCCCACCGAGATTGAGTTTCCTACGCATAGAGTCCAAATGTACGACCCCCAGGGAAATACGGAAGAGAGGAGACTTGACCTGGACTTGATTGAGGAAAGAAGGGAGGATGCTGAGATAAGGCAGGCTTCCTACCAACAGAGGACCGCAAGGTTCTACAATCAGAGGGTGAAACAGAGGCCCATCGCAGTGGGGGATTTGGTCCTCAAGAAGACTTGGCAAAAGCCCAACAAGCTTCACCCTAATTGGCATGGCCCATATAGGGTCATCGATGAAGTCATCCCTGGGACCTACAGGCTAGAAAACCTAGAGGGGGAACCTTTTTCAAACCCCTGGAATGCAGATCATTTGAAGAAATACTATCAGTAGTGTTGTAAGGTCTTGAAAGGCCATAATTGTAATGAGAGTTGCTCCAACAGAACACTCGGAAAATTAATGAGAAATATCAGTGTTTCCTTCATCCTGTTTTCAGTCCTAGCATGCATGGAAACATCTACAGAAATCCATTAATTTGGAAAGTTGATCCCTCGGCTATAATGGGGACCAGTGGAGGGGACGACCCCACCACTGTCCTTAAAAAAGACGAGGGAAGACATTAAAATCCATTAATTTGGAAAGTTGATCCCTCGGCTATAATGGGGACCAGTGGAGGGGACGACCCCACCACTGTCCTCAAAAAAGACGAGGGAAGACATTACAATCCATTAATTTGGAAAGTTGATCCCTCGGCTATAATGGGGACCAGTGGAGGGGACGACCCCACCACTGTCCTAAAAAAAGACAAGGGAAGACATTAAAATCCATTAATTTGGAAAGTTGACCCCTCGGCTATAATGGGGACCAATGGAGGGGACGACCCCACCACTGTCCTCAAAAAAGACGAGGGAAGACATTAAAATCCATTAATTTGGAAAGTTGATCCCTCGGCTATAATGGGGACCAGTGGAGGGGACGACCCCACCACTATCCTAAAAAAAGACGAGGGAAGACTTTAAAATCCATTAATTTGGAAAGTTGATCCCTCGGCTATAATGGGGACCAGTGGAGGAGACGACCCCACCACTGTCCTAAAAAAAGACGAGGGAAGACATTAAAATCCATTAATTTGGAAAGTTGATCCCTCGGCTATAATGGGGACCAGTGGAGGGGACGACCCCACCACTGTCCTCAAAAAAGACAAGGGAAGACTTTAAAATCCATTAATTTAGAAAGTTGATCCCTCGGCTATAAGGGGGACCAGTGGAGGGGACGACCCCACCACTGTCCTCAAAAAAGACGAGGGAAGACATTAAAATCCATTAATTTGGAAAGTTGATCCCTCGGCTATAATGGGGAGCAGTGGAGGGGACGACCCCACCACTGTCCTCAAAAAAGACAAGGGAAGACTTTAAAATCCATTAATTTGGAAAGTTGATCTCTCGGCTATAATGGGGACCAGTGGAGGGGACGACCCCACCACTGTCCTAAAAAAAGACGAGGGAAGACTTTATTTAAAAAATCATTAATTTGGTTACTTGGACCCTCGGCTATAATGAGGCCACATGAGGGGACGACCCCACAGTGGTCCTCAAAAAAGACGAGGGAGGGGTTAGTAGCATCAACAAGGAGCAAACCATAAAAGAATGAAATAAGGAAGACAGCAATTATGGAAGGAAGAAACAATGGTATTAATAAAACATAAAATATAAAGTGTTTTACAAGGCCATTAAACAAAAATACAAAAGTGAGGGTATGGGCCACAGACGGCCACCCTAAGGGGCGATATCAGAAGGCAGAGCCTCAACATCAACCAATGGGGTCCCTTCAGCAATCATGACTGGCCGATCCTCAGACGTGCCGACCCCCTCAACGTGAACTTGGGACTCAACTTGCGATAGGGCTTCAGCAATCAAGGGATCATCCAGTTGAACCACCTCAAGAGAAGGGCGGATGGATGATACTGTGTCGGCAAACTTTAGGATGACCCACCGACAGGCCGTCCTAATTGCCCTCTCAAGATATTCAAGGCCGAAGCCTTGGAATTCGTCAGAGACCTTGTAAGCCTCAACAGCATCAGCCTCGGCTTTCTGGACAGCTGCTTCAAGGTCAGCCTTGTGCTTGGCCTCCATAGTGGTTAAGGCCTCGTCTTTGCCCTTGAGCAACAAGTCCTTGTCCTTGATCATCAAGTCCTTAGCCTGCAGATCGGCATCATGCTGCCTCGTCAGCTCATCAAGGACTCTAGCGTGCTCAGTCCTTGTACTCTCCAGCTCGGCCCTCGCAGTGTCCATCTCTGTCCGTAGGTCGGCCTCTTGTTGAATGGCCCTCTCAGCTTCGTGAAACTTTTATTGATTCTCGGCCATCCACTTGGTGGCTGAGGTCAAGGCACAAACAGACTGCAAGAAAAAATGAACAAACGTCAAGATGGGCCGAGGGAATAGTTAGTAAGAATAAAATTAAAAGGTCAAGACCAATACCTGAGCAAGGGAGTGCAGACCATAGTCGTACACTTTGGCAGGGGGCATCTTCGCCAAGAACTCGAAGTCAGAGGCCGACGGTGTAGAGAACATCGAGGCCTTGGCTGCCCTCAAATTTGTGATCAGCGATGAGGGGTCGGCCCTCAGATGGGCCAGATTTTGAGACCAGAAGGCCCCCATGCTCGATAAAGAGGTTGCCGCCTCAGAGGCCTCGACCCTGGCCCTTGTCTTAGGGTCAGGCCGATGCTCAACTGGAGCCTCAAGCTCCTTCCTTTTGTGGCTATCGGCTGTCGACTCAACAACCGTCGGCCCTGAAGCCCTCGTCTTCTTTGAAGGTTGCTGAGGCTCCTTCCCCTTCTTCTTTGACAAACCAGCGAGTAGGCTTGGAGCAGTCATTTCCCAGAGGTAATCTGACACACCTACAGGACGACCTGAAAAGGGTACGATGCATCAGAAAAATACAGAGATAAACAGGAAACACTTCAAAAAAGTAAAGAATGGAAAACATGCTGTATAACTCACATAGTTCCGTCAGAGGCCGACCCTCAGACCAGCTTCTTTGAGGTACCGATGGGTCATCAAATCTTTGAACTTGGGGATCTCACCCCCTCTCCCTCGTCCCCTCAGATACTCAATAATATCCCTTTCCTCCAGGCTAAGTCCGGGGTCTGACCTAGCTTTCATTGAGGGATTAGACCATTTGTTAGGGACCCTCGGACCATCGGCAGAAGGGGACATCTCGGTGGAGCAATCCCACGCCCCAGATATGAAGAAGAATCTCTTTTTCCAATCATGATTGGAAGTTTGAGCCACGTGGAGAAGTTTCTTCTCAGACCTTCTCGCCCCTAGATGATAGTATCCGGGCTGTTTAGATGAAGAGGTGATGTTGTAACAAGCCAAGAATATGTCGGACGAGGGCTCATCAGTGAAAGCATTTTTCCACAAGGAAATATAACCCAGAATCGTCCTCCAAGAGTTGGGTGGAAGTTGAGAGGGGGAGACGCCCAGAGCCGACAGAATATCTACAATGGCAGGGTGGAAGGGAAGTCTGACACCTACCTTGAACATTTGATCATAAACTGCAACCTCTCCCTCTTGACAGTCATAAACCCTCTCAGTATCAGAGGGAACCCTCATAGTTACCCCAGAGGGCACTCCGTAAATATGCCTCCATATCAGAAGGTCCCTATCCCTAACGGAGGAGATAAAGGACGAGGCGTGGGAGGTGTCAACCTCGTCATCTGTATCATCGTCCTCGTCCTCATCCCCCTCCCTCTCATCACCTGCAGAGGGACCCTGAGGGAAAGCCACTTGGAAGGCATTGGGGGATAGGGTTGTCACAGGGACAACCTCAGAGGGGATCGTACCCTCGGCCTCTCGGGGAGGGCTAAGGTCAGACGTGTCCCTTCTGCCGGACGTTCCAGCACCAGTTGGCGAGGAAGCTCTCTCGTCCATTTCACTTGATTTGGGTGTCTCGTCCGGACGAGATGACGACCCACAAGACTCAGAGGGTTCAGATGGTCTTATGGTGGCAAGAGGAACGGGAAAGATGGGTCGTACCCAATTAGGGTCGGCCCCTCGTCTCCTCTCTTCCTCTTCCTCTATTTGTCTGATCTCGGTAAATAGTTTCTCTCTCAAAGATGGGAATTCAGATACTAAGTTGTAAAGCCTTCTAAGCATTAAAGGGAAGACCCTATACTTGGAGAAATTACACTAGACTTGGCTAATTCAACTACAAACACTTGGGGGATTGACCAGGTTTGACTTCTGGATTAAACCAAAGAACTAAAAAGATTTTGTCAAGAACGTTCAAGAACTAACAACCGGAGAAGACACCGGAAAAGGCTATGGGGGAACTCTAAGAAAGTGCCGACCTACAACACTAAAAAATACACAGAAATGAAGACAAAGGAAGGCGCGAGGAGAAAAAGGTTACCTGATGAGGAGAGAACAAGAGCGCTGCGAGGCCTGAAGGATTGAAGGCTGCAAATGGCGACTGGTTCTAGAGAGAGAGTAAACTTAGGCGCGAAGAAGAAGAATCTGTGGAGAGAGAGTTTGCTCCTTGTTGCTTTGCTCTGTTGATGCTACTAACCCCTCCCTCGTCTTTTTTGAGGACCACTGTGGGGTCGTCCCCTCATGTCGCCTCATTATAGCCGAGGGTTCAAGTAACCAAATTAATGATTTTTAAATAAAGTCTACCCTCGTCTTTCTTGAGGACAGTGGTGAGGTCATCCCCTCCACTGGTCCCCATTATAGCCGAGGGATTCGCTTACCAATTTAATGGATTTTAAAGTCTTCCCTCGTCTTTTTTGAGGACAGTGGTGGGGTCGTCCCCTCCACTGGTCCCCATTATAGCCGAGGGATCAACTCCCTCGTCTTTTTTGAGGACAGTGGTGGGGTCGTCCCCGCCACTGCTCCCCATTATAGCCGAGGGATCAACTTTCCAATTTAATGGTTTTTTTAAGTCTTCCCTCGTCTTTTTTGAGGACAGTGGTGGGGTCGTCCCCTCCACTGGTCCCCATTATAGCCGAGGGATCAACTTTCCAATTTAATGGATTTTAATGTCTTCCCTCGTCTTTTTTGAGGACAGTGGTGGGGTCGTCCCCTCCACTGGTCCCCATTATAGCCGAGGGATCAACTTTCCAATTTAATGGTTTTTCAAGTCTTCCCTCGTCTTTCTTGAGGACAGTGGTGGGGTCGTCCCCTCCACTGGTCCCCATTATAGCCGAGGGATCAACTTACCAATTTAATGGATTTTAAAGTCTTCCCTCGTCTTTTTTGAGGACAGTGGTGGGGTCGTCCCCTCCACTGGTCCCCATTATAGCCGAGGGATCAACTTTCCAATTTAATGGTTTTTTAAGTCTTCCCTCGTCTTTTTTGAGGACAGTGGTGGGGTCGTCCCCTCCACTGGTCCCCATTATAGTCGAGGGATCAACTTTCCAATTTAATGGATTTTAATGTCTTCCCTCGTCTTTTTTTAGGACAGTGGTGGGGTCGTCCCCTCCACTGGTCCCCATTATAGCCGAGGGATCAACTTTCCAATTTAATGGATTTTAATGTCTTCCCTCGTCTTTTTTGAGGACAGTGGTGGGGTCGTCCCCTCCGCTGGTCCCCATTATAGCCGAGGGATCAACTTTCCAAATTAATGGATTTTAATGTCTTCCCTCGTCTTTTTTTAGGACAGTGGTGGGGTCGTCCCCTCCGCTGGTCCCCATTATAGCCGAGGGATCAACTTTCCAAATTAATGGATTTTAATGTCTTCCCTCGTCTTTTTTGAGGACAGTGGTGGGGTCGTCCCCTCCATTGGTCCCCATTATAGCCGAGGGGTCAACTTTCCAAATTAATGGATTTTAATGTCTTCCCTTGTCTTTTTTGAGGACAGTGGTGGGGTCGTCCCCTCCACTGGTCCCCATTATAGCCGAGGGATCAACTTTCCAAATTAATGGATTTTAATGTCTTCCCTCGTCTTTTTTGAGGACAGTGGTGGGGTCGTCCCCTCCACTGATCCCCATTATAGCTGAGGGATCAACTTTCCAAATTAATGGATTTTAATGTCTTCCCTCGTCTTTTTTGAGGACAGTGGTGGGGTCGTCCCCTCCACTGGTCCCCATTATAGCCGAGGGATCAACTTTCCAAATGAATGGATTTCTGTAGATGTTTCCATGCATGCTAGGGCTGACAACAGGATGAAGGAAACACTGATATTTCTCATTAATTTTCCGAGTGTTCTGTTGGAGCAACTCTCATTACAATTATGGCCTTTCAAGACCTTACAACACTACTGATAGTATTTCTTCAAATGATCTGCATTCCAGGGGTTTGAAAAAGGTTCCCCCTCTAGGTTTTCTAGCCTGTAGGTCCCAGGGATGACTTCATCGATGACCCTATATGGGCCATGCCAATTAGGGTGAAGCTTGTTGGGCTTTTGCCAAGTCTTCTTGAGGACCAAGTCCCCCACTGCGATGGGCCTCTGTTTCACCCTCTGATTGTAGAACCTTGCAGTCCTCTGTTGGTAGGAAGCCTGCCTTATCTCAGCATCCTCCCTTCTTTCCTCAATCAAGTCCAGGTCAAGTCTCCTCTCTTCCGTATTTCCCTGGGGGTCGTACATTTGGACTCTATGCGTAGGAAACTCAATCTCGGTGGGGATGACGGCTTCTGATCCATATGCTAGCATGAATGGGGTCTCCTCGGTGGAGGTCCTCACTGTCGTCCTGTATGCCCACAGCACGGCATATAACTCCTCGACCCATCTCCCTTTTTCCTCCTCAAGCCTCTTCTTAATCCCATCTAAGATTGTCCTGTTCGTAACTTCGGTTTGCCCATTGGCCTGAGTTCGGCCTGGGGTGGAGAAAAATTGTTTGATACTTACCCTCTCACAGTATTTCTGTAGAGAGGCATTCTTGAACTGAGTCCCGTTATCCGAGATGAGGGTGTTGGGGAGACCGTATCTGCATATAATATTTTTCCAGATGAACTGGAAGGTCTTCTGCTCTGTGATTGTCACCATTAGCTCCGCCTCCACCCATTTTGAGAAATAATCAATGGCTACGATGAGGAATCGATAGTTATTGATGGCCCTAGGCAAGGGTCCTACTAGGTCGATCCCCCACACTGCAAACGGCCATGGGGATGTAATGGAAGTAAGAGGCTGATGGGGTTGGTGAGGGATGGTGGCAAATCTTTGACATTTGTCGCACTTTTTTACGTATGCCGCTGCGTCTTTCCCCAAGGTCGGCCACCAGTACCCCTGGGTGATTACCCTCTTCGCTAGGGATCTACCCCCAATGTGGCTTGAGCACGACCCTTCATGCACATCTTGCAAAATGGAGGGGACTTCTGAGGGATGCACACACCTAAGTAAGGGGAGCAGAAACCCCTTTTTGTATAAGGTGTCTCCGATGACAGTGAATTTTGTCGCCCTGTACCTCAGCTTCTTCCTTTCTTGCCTTGCTTCTGCCATCTCACCCTCTTTAATGTATCTGATAAGGGGGTCCATCAACGAAGCTTCTTGGGAAACACTTAGGCAATTGCTGGGTGTTCCCTCAGCGTCCTCAATAGTCGGCCGGAACAAAATTTCTACTGGGACCGTCCTCCTGATGTCTGTTCTTGTTGCCGAGGCCAGCCTAGAAAGGGCATCAGCGCGGCCATTATCAAGCCTAGGTACCCTCCTTAATTTAACTTCTCTGAAGCCCTTCAGTAATGACCTCACCTTCTCGAGGTACCTAGCCATCCTTTTGTCCTTAGCCTCGTAGGCTCCTAGTATCTGATTCACAACTAGCCTTGAATCACTATGGACCAAAATCTGGCCGACACTAAGAGACTCGGCCAAGGAGAGGCCTGCTACTAAGGCCTCATATTCAGCCTCGTTGTTGGAGGCTTTGAAGTTGAACCTCAGAGCGTATTCGACGTCTGTGCCATCGGGTGCTGATAGTATCAGTCCAGCACCACTTCCGCTATCACAGGAGGACCCATCAACGAAGAGGCTCCACGGAGTCTTTCCTTCTGAAAAATTTCCCTCAGAGAGGGACCCCTGTCTAAAGATGTATCTTCCCTCTTCGTTTTCAGTCCCTTTCCTTCTAGCGGTGCTCATCTCAGCCCTATCTGCGGGTGTGTCTGCGGGTCTGTCTTCTGTATCCGACTTCCCGAGGGTCTCACCCTCGGCCTCATCATCTTCCCAGGTGAACTCAGCCACGAAGTCTGCCAGTGCCTGCCCCTTAATGGCCTTCCTAGGCTGATACACAATGTCAAACTCCCCCAGCTCTATAGCCCAGGCCATCAACCTACCTGACTTTTCTGGCTTGTGTAGGACCTGCCTAAGAGGAGAGTCAGTGAGGATGACCATTGTATGGGACTGGAAGTACGGCTTCATCTTCCTTGAGGCATGGATCAAGGCGTAGGCCAGCTTCTCCATCCTCGGGTATCTTTGCTCTGCCCCTTGGAGCGCCTTGTTGTTAAAATACACAGGCTTCTGTATCCTATCCTCGTCTCTCACAATGGATGCACTGATGGCCGACTCTGAGACGGCGAGGTACACGTAGAGGTGTTCACCTTGCACGGGTCGTGACAGCAGCAAGGGAGACCCTAAGTATAACTTCAGGCCCCTGAAAGCCTCATCACACTCTTCATTCCACTCGAAGGCCTTCCTAAGGATCTTGAAGAATGGCAAGCACTTGTCTGTGGCCCTAGATACGAACCTGTTTAGGGCAGCAACTCTCCCTGTGAGTCTCTGCACGTCTTTAATGGACATGGGGGTCTTCATCTCAACAAGGGCTTTTATCTTTTCAGGATTGGCCTCGATGCCTCTTTGGTTGACAATGAACCCCAGGAATTTCCCTGCTCCGACCCCGAAGACACATTTGGCCGGGTTAAGCTTCATCTGGTATTTGTCCATCGTATTAAAGGTTCTCTCCAGGTCTGCCACATGATCCTCTGCCTTCAGACTCTTAGTCAGCATGTCGTCCACGTAGACCTCCATAGACTTCCCAATTTGATCTTCAAACATTTTGTTTACGAGGCGCTGGTACGTTGCCCCTGCATTCTTTAGGCCAAAGGGCATGACCCTGTAGCAGTATGTCCCCTTGTCAGTGATGAAGGCGGTCCTCTCCGAGTCTTCAGGGTTCATGAAAATCTGGTTATACCCTGAGTAGGCATCCATGAAACTCATGAGCTCATAGCCTGCGGTAGCGTCTACCATCTGGTCGATGCGGGGGAGAGGGAAGCTGTCTTTGGGACAATGCTTGTTGAGGTCTGTGAAGTCCACGCATATTCTCCACTTGCCGTTGGCCTTTGGGACAATGACTGCATTGGACAGTCATTCAGGGTAGATGACCTCTCTGATAAATTCAGCGTCTTCTAATTTTTTGACCTCGTCCCTGATGACCTCATATTTTTCTCTGGAGTAAATTCTCCTCTTCTGCTTCACCGGCTTCACTCCCTCTACCACATTGAGCTTGTGGCACATGATTTCAGGGTCAATCCCTGGCATATCTACATGACTCCAGGCGAAGACGCTTCGCCTTCTTCTCAGCAGTTTAATGAGGTCTTCCTTGATTTTGGGCTTCAGAGACTTTCCCACTTGGACGGTTTTTTCCGTGTCATCCTTATCGAGGATGATGGATTCTACCTCTTCCGCAACCTCTCCTTTTTTCAGCTTCGTTTCATCTCTGGGGTCTAGGGTATCAATATTGTAAGTGGTTGTAACCCTCTTGTGTGCCTCCCTTTCTTCAGCGGAGTTGTAGTAACACTCTCGCGCTGTCGTCTGGTCTCCCTGAACTTCCCCTACCCCGTAAGGGGTAGGAAATTTGATCATCTGGTGGACCGTAGACGGCACGACTTCAAACCCCTTGAGGTCCACACGCCCCAGTATGATGTTGTAGGCCGAAAACACCTGCTCATCCATCACAAAGAAACTGACCTTCTTGGTGAGCCATCTCGGCCACTCGTCCCCCATCCTCACATCGGCCTCATATACCCCAAGCGGGTGAACCTTTTCCCCACTGAACCCAATCAATGGATGATGGTAGGGGACGAGTCTAGCACGGCTGAGACCCAAGGCCTTGAAGCATGGCCAGAACATGACATCTGCAGAGCTACCCCCATCTACCAAGATCCTCGGCACCTCGCATCCGTGCACCCTGGTAGTGATGACGAGAGGGTCATCATGTGGGGCTAAGAGGCCTTTGAAGTCCATCCTTGAAAACCCTACTATGAGTGTGTCCATATCAACCTTCTTCCTCTTTTCTGACTTGACCTCCAGGGAGGTTGCGTGTACCGTCTTCGTCGCTGCCTTTGCCTCAGCCACATGGGCCTTCCTGTCGGCGACCTCAGACCCTCCTCCTGCAAGTCCCCCGGAGATCATTCCCACTCCGAGCGAGATCATATTAAGCCTCTTGACAGGGCCGTGGTCGTCTCTCGGCGGGAGGTCAGGTTCGTCCTCATCATCAGAGGGGTCGTCCCCTCTTTTTTGAGGACCTTCTCTGCAGGTATCGACTCGCTTCTTTCTGGGGTCGTCCCCTCGGCCCCTCTTGAAGTCGCCTTTGTCGACGTACTTTCTGAGCTTCCCTTCCTTCAGCATCTTCTCAATCTCGTCTTTCAAAGCAAAGCATTTATCCGTCACGTGGCCGTGGTCTTGCTGAAATTCACACCACAGGTTCTTATTCCTCTTGCCGGGGGCTGCCCTCAGCTTCTCAGGCCACTTCAGCGACCGGTCACTATTTATCTCATTGAGAATCTGTTCACAGCTGACCGTCAGAGGAGTGTACCCAGCGAACTTGTCATCCGCGGATCTCTTCTTCCCCTCTTTGTTCTTCTTGGGGTATTTACTCCCACTTGCACCTCCTCTTTCGTCCTCATATTTTGCAGCCATCGCCTCTTCGGCGTTCATCACCTTTCCTGCTGTCGACAACAGCTCGGCCATCGTCCTCGGAGGGTCTTCAGCAAGCTTCCATAACAGCTTCCCCTTTTGGAGTCCTCCAATCAGGGCTGTCATAGCTATGCTCTCCTCATAGTCTTCCACCTCCAGCTTCTCCTTATTGAATCTGGCTATATAGTCCCTCAGACTTTCACTCTTCCCCTGCTTGACATAGAGAAGGTGGGTGGTCTTCTTCTGTGGCCTCACCCCGAAGCAGAAATTATGGATGAACAGGTCTGCCGACTGCTTAAAGTTTCCAATGGAATTTTTTGGAAGAGACGTGTACCAGACATGCGCAGCCCCTGTCAGGGTACCAGAGAAGGCACGACACCTCATCTCATCTGAGATAGAGTATATGTCTGCCGCCGACTGATACATCTCCACGTGGTGGACGGGGTTGGTGCTCCCGTCATACCTTGGGGTGACCATGGGTGGCTTGAACTTTGACGGCGTGGGGAAGTTGACTATCTTTGCCACAAAGGGTGAGCCTATGGTGTATCCCCTCTGAAGAGGGTCTCGGCTCTTCAACATATCACCAATCTTATCCTCCAACCGCTGGATTGAGTCATTCCAGGGCCTCACAGGGTCGGCCTGGCCGATGTTATCCCCCGCTGCCTCTCCGAGGTGGACGGAGGGTTCCGCTGCAGCAGGCCTGTGTCGACTGTTCACTTCCCTTTGGCCGTCATCTCGTCCTCGGGGTCGGCCATCTGCCGCCTCCCTCCTGGATCTTGCAGCACTCCTTGGCCTGGACAACTGTTCTCACAGGTCATTTACTGGGCCTAGCCTCTCAAAGGCCGACCCCCTGCTCAAGCGATCAAAAGCAGAGCCTCTTGGACGATCATCAGGGTTTGGTCTCCCACACTTCCCTCTACTGTCCTGGAGGGGTCGTACGGTATTGTTGGAGACCTCATAAGGTTCCCAGCACTCTATAGGATCCTCCTCTCCCTCCAGATCGTCATACCTGTCCTCAGGGCAAGGGTTTCCTTGCCTCCCCAGGCGTAAACGCCGGGGGTCAGCAACATCCCTACGCCGTTGAGGGGGTGGTAGGTCTTTGCGTGGTGCCTGGGGTGGTCCCCTGGCCTCATGTTGCCCTGATGCTGCTGCTGGAGTAATCATCTCAGGCGAAACCCCTGGTGCTCTTAGTATGTTCTGGCTTAGAGCTGTGAACTGCTCCTGCATCATCCACTGGCTTGCTGCCAGAGACTTTAGGGCTGCCGCCACATCAGCCATCTCAGACTGGGGTGGCGGCTGACTGGAACTGGGTCTTCCCCCCTCATCCGGCAGGGGAAGTGGGGTTGGTGGCATCTCAGGTGCCATGTGCTTGAGCTATGAAAATCTGAACTGAAGAAAAGACTGGTGAGCTTGAGAACCTTAGTGGGTCTCTTTCAATGGTGAAACACCTCCTCTCAGGGGGAGTGTTGGTTCACCACCAGAGTGCCCCGTGAGGTCATGCGGTACAATGGAAGAGATGTCTTCTCGTTCCCACAGACGGCGCCAAACTGATGATGCTAAGATTTAGCACCACCAGATAAGTGTTAGTGAGCTCAAGCAGTAGCAGCCATGGCAGCCATAGAGATATATAAGTGTATAGAAGGGGATGAGTATAAGAGGAAATTAGACAATGATGTATAGTGGTTCAGCCAAATTGGCCTACATCCACTGTGAGTGTGTGATTCACTAAGTATGGGCACTAAAAGCCTTGGATACAATGCACATAACCCTCTCTCTCTCTCTACTGTGTGTGTACAAGCAGAGTTTTAGCTAGGGTTCTTGTTCATGGATCGATCCCCCGTAGGGTTGTAGGTGACAAGTATATATAGGTCTTGGGGGGTGTAGTGTACCCCCTCCCCCCCCAAGTAAGCATGGTGCATGTGAATGATAATCTAACCAATCCCCTGTTGACACCTGTAGATGCCAAATGATGACATAATATTCCCTCACGTGAGAGTGTGATTCGGTTATAACGGTCTGCCACGTGTCATATGAGCCTGACGCGAACTGTTCCACGCGTGTCCCAAACCACGCGCTGTCATGATGTCACCCTCGGCCTATGAGCCGAGGCCGAGGGCAAAGTTTCTTCCGGTAGTGAGCATGGCTTGATTCTGGCCTCGTACTGTCGTACCCTCGTAGGGTTGTCCGGAGCCTGGGGAAGGGTCGGCCCCTCGTAGGGTCGACTGGAGCCTGGTGTAGGGTCGGCCCCTCGTAGGGTCGTCTAGATCCTGGTGGAGGGTCGGCCCCTCGTAGGGTCGTCTGGACCTGGTGGTGGCCAACTGGGGCCTGCTGAAGGGTCGGCCCATCGTAGGGTCGTCTGTATTGGAGATAATCCTCATCCAGGCTGAGGGTATAAACGGGTATATCAATCAAACTGATGATGCTAAGATTTAGCACCACCAGATAAGTGTTAGTGAGCTCAAGCAGTAGCAGCCATGGCAGCCATAGAGATATATAAGTGTATAGAAGGGGATGAGTATAAGAGGAAATTAGACAATGATGTATAGTGGTTCAGCCAAATTGGCCTACATCCACTGTGAGTGTGTGATCCACTAAGTATGTGCACTAATGGCCTTGGATACAATGCACATAACCCTCTCTCTCTCTCTACTGTGTGTGTACAAGCAGAGTTTTAGCTGGGGCTCTTGTTCATGGATCGATCCCCCGTAGGGTTGTAGGTGACAAGTATATATAGGTCTTGGGGGGTGTAGTGTACCCCCCCCCCCAAGTAAGCATGGTGCATGTGAATGATGATCTAACCAATCCCCTGTTGACACCTGTAGATGCCAAATGATGACATAATATTCCCTCACGTGAGGGTGTGATTCGGTTATAATGTTCTGCCACGTATCATATGAGCCTGACGCGCACTGTTCCACACGTGTCCCAAACCACGCGCTGTCATGATGTCACCCTCGGCCTATGAGCCGAGGCCGAGGGCAAAGTTTCTTTCGGTAGTGAGCCTGGCTTGATTCTGGCCTCGTACTGTCGTACCCTCGTAGGGTCGTCCGGAGCCTGGGGAAGGGTCGGCCCCTCGTAGGGTCGACTGGAGCCTGGTGTAGGGTCGGCCCCTCGTAGGGTCGTCAAGATCCTGGTGGAGGGTCGGCCCCTCGTAGGGTCGTCTGGACCTGGTGGTGGCCAGCTGGGGCCTGCTAAAGGGTCGGCCCATCGTAGGGTCGTCTGTATTGGAGGTAATCCTCATCCAGGCTGAGGGTATAAACGGGTATATCAATCACCCCCCAGCCCTTAGGCATAGGTGTCATTGAGATGGCTGGGGGATATTTGCTAAAATTGAGACACATGTGATCAGTTAGGTGAGTGACACCTGTGCAGATACTCATTGCTATTTTTGTTCCCAAGGTCAGGGCGGCTGCGCAGTGCACTTTGGGCCTTGCGCCCTAATTATACCTTTCTTGGCAAATGGGTCCACTCATTGCAAGAGTATTTAAGATATTTTCAAACTCTCTCTTCACAACTTCTTCTTCTTCGCGCCTAAGTTTACTCTCTCTCTAGAACCAGTCGCCATTTGCAGCCTTCAATCCTTCAGGCCTCGCAGCGCTCTTGTTCTCTCCTCATCAGGTAACCTTTTTCTCCTCGCGCCTTCCTTTGTCTTCATTTCTGTGTATTTTTTAGGGTTGTAGGTCGGCACTTTCTTAGAGTTCCCCCATAGCCTTTTCCGGTGTCTTCTCCGGTTGTTAGTTCTTGAACGTTCTTGACAAAATCTTTTTAGTTCTTTGGTTTAATCCAGAAGTCAAACCTGGTCAATCCCCCAAGTGTTTGTAGTTGAATTAGCCAAGTCTAGTGTAATTTATCCAAGTATAGGGTCTTCCCTTTAATGCTTAGAAGGCTTTACAACTTAGTATCTGAATTCCCATCTTTGAGAGAGAAACAATTTACCGAGATCAGATGAATAGAGGAAGAGGAAGAGAGGAGACGAGGGGCCGACCCTAATTGGGTACGACCCATCTTTCCCGTTCCTCTTGCCACCATAAGACCATCTGAACCCTCTGAGTCTTGTGGTTCGTCATCTCGTCCGGACGAGACACCCAAATCAAGTGAAATGGACGAGAGAGCTTCCTCGCCAACTGGTGCTGGAACGTCCGGCAGAAGGGACACGTCTGACCTTAGCCCTCCCCGAGAGGCCGAGGGTACGATGCTCGATGCTCGATGAAGAGGTTGCCCCCATGCTCGATGAAGAGGTTGCCCCCAGAAGGCCCCCATGCTCGATGAAGAGGTTGCCCCCTCAGAGGCCTCGACCCTGGCCCTTGTCTTAGGTTCAGGCCGATGCTCAACTGGAGCCTCAGGCTCCTTCCTTTTGTGGCTATCGGCTGTCGGCTCAACAACCGTCGGCCCTGAAGCCCTAGTCTTCTTTGAAGGTTGCTGAGGCTCCTTCCCCTTCTTCTTTGACAAACCAGCGAGTAGGCTTGGAGCAGTCATTTCCCAGAGGTAATCTGACACACCTACAGGACGACCTGAAAAGGGTACGATGCATCAGAAAAATACAGAGATAAACAGGAAACACTTCAAAAAAGTAAAAAATGGAAAACATGCTGTATAACTCACATAGTTCCGTCAGAGGGCCGACCCTCAGACCAGCTTCTTTGAGGTACCGAGGGGTCATCAAATCTTCGAACTTGGGGATATCACCCCCTCTCCCTCGTCCCCTCAGATACTCAATAATATCCCTTTCCTCCAGGCTAAGTGATTCGTATCGAATATTGCATATTTCCGCCCGTTATCCTTATGCATTCTAGCGCTTTTACGGTCCTATATGCCTATAATTATGCTCATTAACCAGACAACCTTGGAGTTGGATAGATACATGTTTTGTAGGGGTTATTTGTGCTTTTGTAGGTATTGGAACGCTAAAAGTGAGGATCCGTTGCATTTCGGAGAAGTTTCGTCGCTGGACGCTACTTCAAGGGCTTTTTAGCCAATTCACATTTCTTATTCGGCTCTTGGAAATTCCACGGATGCGTAGTTCATTGAGTTAGCATCGCGTGGCCGCAAACGGTGCGTCGTTTGGAGTTCGGACGAAGAAGCTAGGCTCGTTTCCGTAATGGACCTTTTCCCCCTCATCATGGACCAAATGCAGCCTAAAAACAGAGTACCGGTCGACCGCGTACAAGGGACCGGTCGACCGCGGTTTCAACTTTTGCCGTGGGATGGAGACAGTATGCTTTGGCTTAAGGGACCGGTCGACCGCGCCCCCGCGACCGGTCGACCGGTAGTGCCAGATATTTTGGGCTCTTTCCTCTTTCTTTCCTTTTTACCTTATCTTTTCCCACTTACTATATAAACCCATTTTTGGTTTTAATATCAAATATACACGATTTTAGGTAAGTTTAGCTTAGGGTTTGGGGTTTTTGCTTGGTTCCTCTTCATTTCTCTTTGGTTTGACACCCCATTTGGATTGTAAGTTGACTATTCATCTCCCCTACCATTTGAATATAGTTGTATTTCTTCATTTCTTGCTTTCTAGTTAATTTACAAGCTTTCTAATTTAGGTTTTCTTGCTTTATTTACATGCTTTGATTTACACGCTTTCTAGTATAGATTTACCGCGTTTATTTACCGCTTTCCATTTATCGCGTTTTTAACATGCTTTCTAGGTAATTTAAATTAGGTTGTGTTTGAATTGAACCCACTCGAGTTGACGCGTTGCTTTGCTTTGGTGATGGAGTTTACGGGTTTATTTCGGGTGCGTTGTCCTAGTTATCACGCCTAGGAGATTTGACGGGGCATATCATGTATGTCCCGTGCTTACGACCTTTCGCGCGTAATTTCCGGGATATTTGTTGACGCCAAAATCTTATTAGGCTTTTATGATGATTTAGGGCGTAACAACCCTTGATTTAATTAACTGTCAAAACGAGACGCATTTGTAATAACTCGTCGACCCATGTAACCATTTTATACTAATTAACTCGGGTGAGGGATATTCGACGCAACCTATAGTTTTACTCGCTTTCATAATCTAGTTTCAATACCATTTGCCTAGTTAATCATTTACCTTTATGCATCTTTTCTTTTAGTTTGTAATCATCTTTTACACTTTTATTTCGGAATATTAAACCACTTAAATTCTAACAACTTGTCCCTGTGGATTCTCGATACCCGACTTACCGCTGTGCTTGCCTCGCAAGTGTAGTAGTAACTTAGGTTTTTGTATTGAGTTGGCGAAACGAAAACAACGATTAGCGTCTTTACATGCGCTACTTTTCGCACCTCGATCACTAAGTCCAGGGTCTGACCTAGCTTTCATTGAGGGATTAGACCATTTGTTAGGGACCATCGGCAGAAGGGGACGTCTCGGTGGAGCACTCCCACGCCCCAGATATGAAGAAGAATCTCTTTTTCCAATCATGATTGGAAGTTTGAGCCACGTGGAGAAGTTTCTTCTCAGACCTTCTCGCCCCTAGATGATAGTATCCGGGCTGTTTAGATGAAGAGGTGATGTTGTAACAAGCCAAGAATACGTCGGACGAGGGCTCATCAGTGAAAGCATTTTTCCACAAGGAAATATAACCCAGAATCGTCCTCCAAGAGTTGGGTGGAAGTTGAGAGGGGGAGACGCCCAGAGCCGACAGAATATCTACAATGGCAGGGTGGAAGGGAAGTCTGACACCTACCTTGAACATTTGCTCATAAACTGCAACCTCTCCCTCTTGACAGTCATAAACCCTCTCAGTATCAGAGGGAACCCTCATAGTTACCCCAGAGGGCACTCCGTAAATATGCCTCCATATCCGAAGGTCCCTATCCCTAACGGAGGAGATAAAGGACGAGGCGTGGGAGGTGTCAACCTCGTCATCTGTATCATCGTCCTCGTCCTCATCCCCCTCCCTCTCATCACCTGCAGGGGGACCCTGAGGGAAAGCCACTTGGAAGGCATTGGGGGATAGGGTTGTCACAGGGACAGCCTCAGAGGGGATCGTACCCTCGGCCTCTCGGGGAGGGCTAAGGTCAGACGTGTCCCTTCTGCCGGACGTTCCAGCACCAGTTGGCGAGGAAGCTCTCTCGTCCATTTCACCTTATTTGGGTGTCTCGTCCGGACGAGATGACGAACCACAAGACTCAGAGGGTTCAGATGGTCTTATGGTGGCAAGAGGAACGGGAAAGATGGGTCGTACCCAATTAGGGTCGGCCCCTCGTCTCCTCTCTTCCTCTTCCTCTATTCGTCTGATCCCGGTAAATAGTTTCTCTCTCAAAGATGGGAATTCAGATACTAAGTTGTAAAGCCTTTTAAGCATTAAAGGGAAGACCCTATACTTGGAGAAATTACACTAGACTTGGATAATTCAACTACAAACACTTGGGGGATTGACCAGGTTTGACTTCTGGATTAAACCAAAGAACTAAAAAGATTTTGTCAAGAACGTTCAAGAACTAACAACCGGAGAAGACACCGGAAAAGGCTATGGGGGAACTCTAAGAAAGTGCCGACCTACAACCCTAAAAAATACACAGAAATGAAGACAAAGGAAGGCGCGAGGAGAAAAAGGTTACCTGATGAGGAGAGAACAAGAGCGCTGCGAGGCCTGAAGGATTGAAGGCTGCAAATGGCGACTGGTTCTAGAGAGAGAGTAAACTTAGGCGCGAAGAAGAAGAAGCTGTGGAGAGAGAGTTTGAAAATCTCTTAAATACTCTTGCAATGAGTGGAACCATTTGCCAAGAAAGGTATAATTAGGGAGCAAGGCCCAAAGTGCACTGCGCAGCCGCCCTGACCTTGGGAACAGAAATAGCAATGAGTATCTGCACAGGTGTCACTCACCTAACTGATCACACGTGTCTCAATTTCAGCAAATATCCCTCAGCCATCTCAATGACACCTATGCCTAAGGGCTGGGGGGTGATTGATATACCCGTTTATACCCTCAGCCTGGATGAGGATTACCTCCAATACAGACGACCCTACGATGGGCCGACCCTTCAGCAGGCCCCAGTTGGCCACCACCAGGTCCAGACGACCCTACGAGGGGCCTACCCTCCACCAGGATCTAGATGACCCTACGAGGGGCCGACCCTACACCAGGCTCCAGTCGACCCTACGAGGGGCCGACCCTTCCCCAGGCTCCGGACGACCCTACGAGGGTACGACAGTACGAGGCCAGAATCAAGCCAGGCTCACTACCGGAAGAAACTTTGCCCTCGGCCTCGGCTCATAGGCCGAGGGTGACATCATGACAGCGCGTGGTTTGCGACACGCGTGGAACAGTGCGCGTCAGGCTCATATGACACGTGGCAGACTGTTATAACCGAATCACACCCTCACGTGAGGGAATATTATGTCATCATTTGGCATCTACAGGTGTCAACAGGGGATTGGTTAGATCAGCATTCACATGCACCATGCTTACTTGGGGGGGTACACTACACCCCCAAGACCTATATATACTTGTCACCTACAACCCTACGGGGGATCGATCCATGAAC
Source organism: Sambucus nigra (assembly GCA_949130495.1). Taxonomy (NCBI): domain Eukaryota; kingdom Viridiplantae; phylum Streptophyta; class Magnoliopsida; order Dipsacales; family Adoxaceae; genus Sambucus; species Sambucus nigra. The sequence goes on along the minus strand of OX422216.1, from coordinate 563,217,873 downwards.
AAGAGCCCTAGCTAAAACTCTGCTTGTACACACACAGTAGAGAGAGAGAGAGAGAGGGTTATGTGCATTGTATCCAAGGCCATTAGTGCCCATACTTAGTGGATCACACACTCACAGTGGATGTAGGCCAATTTGGCTGAACCACTATACACCATTGTCTAATTTCCTCTTATACTCATGCCCTTCTATACACTTATATATCTCTATGGCTGCCATGGCTGCTACTGCTTGAGCTCACTAACACTTATCTGGTGGTGTTAAATCTTAGCATCATCAGTTTGGCGCCGTCTGTGGGAACGAGAAGACATCTCTTCCATTGTACCGCTTGACCTCACTGGGCACTCTGGTGGTGAACCAACACTCCCCCTGAGAGGAGGTGTTTCACCATTGAAAGAGACCCACTAAGGTTCTCAAGCTCACCAGTCTTTTCTTCAGTTCAGATTTTCATAGCTCAAGCACATGGCACCTGAGATGCCACCACCACCACTTCCCCTGCCGGATGAGGGGGGAAGACCCAGTTCCAGTCAGCCGCCACCCCAGTCTGAGATGGCTGATGTGGCGGCAGCCCTAAAGTCTCTGGCAGCAAGCCAGCGGATGATGCAGGAGCAGTTCACAGCTCTAAGCCAGAACATACTAAGAGCACCAGGGGTTTCGCCTGAGATGATTACTCCAGCAGCATCTCCAGGGCAGCATGAGGCCAGGGGACCACCCCAGGCACCACGCAAAGACCTACCACCCCCTCAACGGCGTAGGGATGTTGCTAACCCCCGGCGTTTACGCCTGGGGAGGCAAGGAAACCCTTGCCCTGAGGACAAATATGACGATCTGGAGGGAGAGGAGACTCCTATAGAGTGCTGGGAACCTTATGGCTAACGGAGGAGATAAAGGACGAGGCGTGGGAGGTGTCAACCTCGTCATCTGTATCATCGTCCTCGTCCTCATCCCCTTCCCTCTCATCACCTGCAGGGGGACCCTGAGGGAAAGCCACTTGGAAGGCATTGGGGGATAGGGTTGTCACAGGGACAGCCTCAGAGGGGATCGTACCCTCGGCCTCTCGGGGAGGGCTAAGGTCAGACGTGTCCCTTCTGCCGGACGTTCCAGCACCAGTTGGCGAGGAAGCTCTCTCGTCCATTTCACTTGATTTGGGTGTCTCGTCCGGACGAGATGACGACCCACAAGACTCAGAGGGTTCAGATGGTCTTATGGTGGCAAGAGGAACGGGAAAGATGGGTCGTACCCAATTAGGGTCGGCCCCTCGTCTCCTCTCTTCCTCTTCCTCTATTCGTCTGATCTCGGTAAATAGTTTCTCTCTCAAAGATGGGAATTCAGATACTAAGTTGTAAAGACTTCTAAGCATTAAAGGGAAGACCCTATACTTGGATAAATTACACTAGACTTGGCTAATTCAACTACAAACACTTGGGGGATTGACCAGGTTTGACTTCTGGATTAAACCAAAGAACTAAAAAGATTTTGTCAAGAACGTTCAAGAACTAACAACCGGAGAAGACACCGGAAAAGGCTATGGGGGAACTCTAAGAAAGTGCCGACCTACAACCCTAAAAAATACACAGAAATGAAGACAAAGGAAGGCGCGAGGAGAAAAAGGTTACCTGATGAGGAGAGAACAAGAGCGCTGCGAGGCCTGAAGGATTGAAGGCTGCAAATGGCGACTGGTTCTAGAGAGAGAGTAAACTTAGGCGCGAAGAAGAAGAAGTTGTGGAGAGAGAGTTTGAAAATATCTTAAATACTCTTGCAATGAGTGGACCCATTTGCCAAGAAAGGTATAATTAGGGCGCAAGGCCCAAAGTGCACTGCGCAGCCGCCCTGACCTTGGGAACAGAAATAGCAATGAGTATCTGCACAGGTGTCACTCACCTAACTGATCACACGTGTCTCAATTTTAGCAAATATCCCCCAGCCATCTCAATGACACCTATGCCTAAGGGCTGGGGGGTGATTGATATACCCATATACCCTCAGCCTGGATGAGGATTACCTCCAATACAGACGACCCTACGATGGGCCGACCCTTTAGCAGGCCCCAGCTGGCCACCACCAGGTCCAGACGACCCTACGAGGGGCCGACCCTCCACCAGGATCTTGACGACCCTACGAGGGGCTGACCCTACACCAGGCTCCAGTCGACCCTACGAGGGGCCGACCCTTCCCCAGGCTCCGGACAACCCTACGAGGGTACGACAGTACGAGGCCAGAATCAAGCCAGGCTCACTACCGGAAGAAACTTTGCCCTCGGCCTCGGCTCATAGGCCGAGGGTGACATCATGACAGCGCGTGGTTTGCGACACGCGTGGAACAGTTCGCGTCAGGCTCATATGACACGTGGCAGACCGTTATAACCGAATCACACTCTCACGTGAGGGAATATTATGTCATCATTTGGCATCTACAGGTGTCAACAGGGGATTGGTTAGATCATCATTCACATGCACCATGCTTACTTGGGGGGGGGGGGGGGTACACTACACCCCCCAAGACCTATATATACTTGTCACCTACAACCCTACGGGGGATCGATCCATGAACAAGAACCCTAGCTAAAACTCTGCTTGTACACACACAGTAGAGGGAGAGAGAGGGTTATGTGCATTGTATCCAAGGCTTTTAGTGCCCATACTTAGTGGATCACACACTCACAGTGGATGTAGGCCAATTTGGCTGAACCACTATACATCATTGTCTAATTTCCTCTTATACTCATCCCCTTCTATACACTTATATATCTCTATGGCTGCCATGGCTGCTACTGCTTGAGCTCACTAACACTTATCTGGTGGTGCTAAATCTTAGCATCATCAGTTTGGCGCCGTCTATGGGAACGAGAAGACATCTCTTCCATTGTACCGCATGACCTCACTGGGCACTCTGGTGGTGAACCAACACTCCCCCTGAGAGGAGGTGTTTCACCATTGAAAGAGACCCACTAAGGTTCTCAAGCTCACTAGTCTTTTCTTCAGTTCAGATTTTCATAGCTCAAGCACATGGCACCTGAGATGCCACCACCACCACTTCCCCTGCCGGATGAGGGGGGAAGACCCAGTTCCAGTCAGCCGCCACCCCAGTCTGAGATGGCTGATGTGGCGGCAGCCCTAAAGTCTCTGGCAGCAAGCCAGCGGATGATGCAGGAGCAGTTCACAGCTCTAAGCCAGAACATACTAAGAGCACCAGGGGTTTCGCCTGAGATGATTACTCCAGCAGCAGCATCAGGGCAACATGAGGCCAGGGGACCACCCCAGGCACTACGCAAAGACCTACCACCCCGTCAACGACGTAGGGATGTTGCTGACCCCCGGCGTTTACGCCTGGGGAGGCAAGGAAACCCTTGCCCTGAGGACAGGTATGACGATCTGGAGGGAGAGGAGGCTTCTATAGAGTGCTGGGAACCTTATGAGGTCTCCAACAATACCGTACGACCCCTCCAGGACAGTAGAGGGAAGTGTGGGAGACCAAACCCTGATGATCGTCCAAGAGGCTCTGCTTTTGATCGCTTGAGCAGGGGGTCGGCCTTTGAGAGGCTAGGCCCAGTAAATGACCTGCGAGAACAGTTGTCCAGGCCAAGGAGTGCTGCAAGATCCAGGAGGGAGGCGGCAGATGGCCGACCCCGAGGACGAGATGACGGCCAAAGGGAAGTGAACAGTCGACCCAGGCCTGCTGCAGCGGAACCCTCCGTCCACCTCGGAGAGGCAGCGGGGGATAACATCGGCCAGGCCGACCCTGTGAGGCCCTGGAATGACTCAATCCAGCGGTTGGAGGATAAGATTGGTGATATGTTGAAGAGTCGAGACCCTCTTCAGAGGGGATACACCATAGGCTCACCCTTTGTGGCAAAGATAGTCAGCTTCCCCACGCCGTCAAAGTTCAAGCCACCCATGGTCACCCCAAGGTATGACGGGAGCACCAACCCCGTCCACCACGTGGAGATGTATCAGTCGGCGGCAGACATATACTCTATCTCAGATGAGATGAGGTGTCGTGCCTTCTCTGGTACCCTGACAGGGGTTGCGCATGTCTGGTACACGTCTCTTCCAAAAAATTCCATTGGAAACTTTAAGCAGTTGGCAGACCTGTTCATCCATAATTTCTGCTTGGGGTGAGGCCACAGAAGAAGACCACCCACCTGCTCTATGTCAAGCAGGGGAAGAGTGAAAGTCCTAGGGACTATATATCCAGATTCAAAAAGGAGAAGCTGGAGGTGGAAGACTATGAGGAGAGCATAGCTATGACAGCCCTGATTGGAGGACTCCAAAAGGGGAAGCTGTTATGGAAGCTTGCTGAAGACCCTCCGAGGACGATGGCCGAGCTGTTGTCGACAGCAGGAAAGGTAATGAACGCCGAAGAGGCGATGGCTGCAAAATATGAGGACGAAAGAGGAGGTGCAAGTGGGAGTAAATACCCCAAGAAGAACAAAGAGGGGAAGAAGAGATCCGCGGATGACAAGTTCGCTGGGTACACTCCTCTGACGGTCAGCTGTGAACAGATTCTCAATGAGATAAATAGTGACCGGTCGCTGAAGTGGCCTGAGAAGCTGAGGGCAGCCCCCGGCAAGAGGAATAAGAACCTGTGGTGTGAATTTCACAAAGACCACGGCCACGTGACGGATAAATGCTTTTCTCTGAAAGACGAGATTGAGAATATGCTGAAGGAAGGGAAGCTCAGAAAGTACGTCGACAAAGGCGACTTCAAGAGGGGCCGAGGGCACGACCCCAGAAAGAAGCGAGTCGATACCTGCAGAGAAGGTCCTCAAAAAAGAGGGGACGACCCCTCTGATGATGAGGACGACCCTGACCTCCCGCCGAGAGACGACCACGGCCCTGTCAAGAGGCTTAATATGATCTCGCTCGGAGTGGGAATGATCTCCGGGGGACTTGCAGGAGGAGGGTCGGAGGTCGCCGACAGGAAGGCCCATGTGGCTGAGGCAAAGGCAGCGACGAAGACGATACACGCAACCTCCCTGGAGGTCAAGTCAGAAAAGAGGAAGAAGGTTGATATGGACACACTCATAGTAGGGTTTTCAAGGATGGACTTCAAAGGCCTCTTAGCCCCACACGATGACCCTCTCGTCATCACTACCAGGGTGCACGGATGCGAGGTGCCGAGGATCTTGGTAGATGGGGGTAGCTCTGCAGATGTCATGTTCTGGCCATGCTTCAAGGCCTTGGGTCTCAGCCGTGCTAGACTCGTCCCCTACCATCATCCATTGATTGGGTTCAGTGGGGAAAAGGTTCACCAGCTTGGGGTATATGAGGCCGATGTGAGGATGGGGGACGAGTGGCCGAGATGGCTCACCAAGAAGGTCAGTTTCTTTGTGATGGATGAGCAGGTGTTTTCGGCCTACAACATCATACTGGGGCGTGTGGACCTCAAGGGGTTTGAAGTCGTGCCGTCTATGGTCCACCAAATGATCAAATTTCCTACCCCTTACGGGGTAGGGGAAGTTCAGGGAGACCAGACGACAGCGCGAGAGTGTTACTACAACTCCGCTGAAGAAAGGGAGGCACACAAGAGGGTTACAACCACTTACAATATTGATACCCTAGACCCCAGAGATGAAACGAAGCTGAAAAAAGGAGAGGCTGTAGAAGAGGTAGAATCCATCATCCTCGATAAGGATGACACGGAAAAAACCGTCCAAGTGGGAAAGTCTCTGAAGCCCAAAATCAAGGAAGACCTCATTAAACTGCTGAGAAGAAGGCGAAGCGTCTTCGCCTGGAGTCATGTAGATATGCCAGGGATTGACCCTGAAATCATGTGCCACAAGCTCAATGTGGTAGAGGGAGTGAAGCCGGTGAAGCAGAAGAGGAGAATTTACTCCAGAGAAAAATATGAGGTCATCAGGGACGAGGTCAAAAAATTAGAAGACGCTGAATTTATCAGAGAGGTCATCTACCCTGAATGACTGTCCAATGCAGTCATTGTCCCAAAGGCCAACGGCAAGTGGAGAATATGCGTGGACTTCACAGACCTCAACAAGCATTGTCCCAAAGACAGCTTCCCTCTCCCCCGCATCGACCAGATGGTAGATGCTACCGCAGGCCATGAGCTCATGAGTTTCATGGATGCCTACTCAGGGTATAACCAGATTTTCATGAACCCTGAAGACTCGGAGAGGACCGCCTTCATCACTGACAAGGGGACATACTGCTACAGGGTCATGCCCTTTGGCCTAAAGAATGCAGGGGCAACGTACCAGCGCCTCGTAAACAAAATGTTTGAAGATCAAATTGGGAAGTCTATGGAGGTCTACGTGGACGACATGCTGACTAAGAGTCTGAAGGCAGAGGATCATGTGGCAGACCTGGAGAGAACCTTTAATACGATGGACAAATACCAGATGAAGCTTAACCCGGCCAAATGTGTCTTCGGGGTCGGAGCAGGGAAATTCCTGGGGTTCATTGTCAACCAAAGAGGCATCGAGGCCAATCCTGAAAAGATAAAAGCCCTTGTTGAGATAAAGACCCCCAGGTCCATTAAAGACGTGCAGAGACTCACAGGGAGAGTTGCTGCCCTAAACAGGTTCGTATCTAGGGCCACAGACAAGTGTTTGTCATTCTTCAAGATCCTTAGGAAGGCCTTCGAGTGGAATGAAGAGTGTGATGAGGCTTTCAGGGGCCTGAAGTTATACTTAGGGTCTCCCTTGCTGCTGTCACGACCCGTGCAGGGTGAACACCTCTACGTGTACCTCGCCGTCTCAGAGTCGGCCATCAGTGCATCCATTGTGAGAGACGAGGATAGGATACAGAAGCCTGTGTATTTTAACAACAAGGCGCTCCAAGGGGCAGAGCAAAGATACCCGAGGATGGAGAAGCTGGCCTACGCCTTGATCCATGCCTCAAGGAAGATGAAGCCGTACTTCCAGTCCCATACAATGGTCATCCTCACTGACTCTCCTCTTAGGCAGGTCCTACACAAGCCAGAAAAGTCAGGTAGGTTGATGGCCTGGGCTATAGAGCTGGGGGAGTTTGACATTGTGTATCAGCCTAGGAAGGCCATTAAGGGGCAGGCACTGGCAGACTTCGTGGCTGAGTTCACCTGGGAAGATGATGAGGCCGAGGGTGAGACCCTCGGGAAGTCGGATACAGAAGACAGACCCGCAGACACACCCGCAGATAGGGCTGAGATGAGCACCGCTAGAAGGAAAGGGACTGAAAACGAAGAGGGAAGATACATCTTTAGACAGGGGTCCCTCTCTGAGGGAAATTTTTCAGAAGGAAAGACTCCGTGGAGCCTCTTCGTTGATGGGTCCTCCTGTGATAGCGGAAGTGGTGCTGGACTGATACTATCAGCACCCGATGGCACAGACGTCGAATACGCTCTGAGGTTCAACTTCAAAGCCTCCAACAACGAGGCTGAATATGAGGCCTTAGTAGCAGGCCTCTCCTTGGCCGAGTCTCTTAGTGTCGGCCAGATTTTGGTCCATAGTGATTCAAGGCTAGTTGTGAATCAGATACTAGGAGCCTACGAGGCTAAGGACGAAAGGATGGCTAGGTACCTCGAGAAGGTGAGGTCATTACTGAAGGGCTTCAGAGAAGTTAAATTAAGGAGGGTACCTAGGCTTGATAATGGCCGCGCTGATGCCCTTTCTAGGCTGGCCTCGGCAACAAGAACAGACATCAGGAGGACGGTCCCAGTAGAAATTTTGTTCCGGCCGACTATTGAGGACGCTGAGGGAACACCCAGCAATTGCCTAAGTGTTTCCCAAGAAGCTTCGTTGATGGACCCCCTTATCAGATACATTAAAGAGGGTGAGATGCCAGAAGCAAGGCAAGAAAGGAAGAAGCTGAGGTACAGGGCGACAAAATTCACTGTCATCGGAGACACCTTATACAAAAAGGGGTTTCTGCTCCCCTTACTTAGGTGTGTGCATCCCTCAGAAGTCCCCTCCATTTTGCAAGATGTGCATGAAGGGTCGTGCTCAAGCCACATTGGGGGTAGATCCCTAGCGAAGAGGGTAATCACCCAGGGGTACTGGTGGCCGACCTTGGGGAAAGACGCAGCGGCATACGTAAAAAAGTGCGACAAATGTCAAAGATTTGCCACCATCCCTCACCAACCCCATCAGCCTCTTACTTCCATTACATCCCCATGGCCGTTTGCAGTGTGGGGGATCGACCTAGTAGGACCCTTGCCTAGGGCCATCAATAACTATCGATTCCTCATCGTAGCCATTGATTATTTCTCAAAATGGGTGGAGGCGGAGCTAATGGTGACAATCACAGAGCAGAAGACCTTCCAGTTCATCTGGAAAAATATTATATGCAGATACGGTCTCCCCAACACCCTCATCTCGGATAACGGGACTCAGTTCAAGAATGCCTCTCTACAGAAATACTGTGAGAGGGTAAGTATCAAACAATTTTTCTCCACCCCAGGCCGAACTCAGGCCAATGGGCAAACCGAAGTTACGAACAGGACAATCTTAGATGGGATTAAGAAGAGGCTTGAGGAGGAAAAAGGGAGATGGGTCGAGGAGTTATATGCCGTGCTGTGGGCATACAGGACGACAGTGAGGACCTCCACCGGGGAGACCCCATTCATGCTAGCATATGGATCAGAAGCCGTCATCCCCACCGAGATTGAGTTTCCTACGCATAGAGTCCAAATGTACGACCCCCAGGGAAATACGGAAGAGAGGAGACTTGACCTGGACTTGATTGAGGAAAGAAGGGAGGATGCTGAGATAAGGCAGGCTTCCTACCAACAGAGGACTGCAAGGTTCTACAATCAGAGGGTGAAACAGAGGCCCATCGCAGTGGGGGACTTGGTCCTCAAGAAGACTTGGCAAAAGCCCAACAAGCTTCACCCTAATTGGCATGGCCCATATAGGGTCATCGATGAAGTCATCCCTGGGACCTACAGGCTAGAAAACCTAGAGGGGGAACCTTTTTCAAACCCCTGGAATGCAGATCATTTGAAGAAATACTATCAGTAGTGTTGTAAGGTCTTGAAAGGCCATAATTGTAATGAGAGTTGCTCCAACAGAACACTCGGAAAATTAATGAGAAATATCAGTGTTTCCTTCATCCTGTTGTCAGCCCTAGCATGCATGGAAACATCTACAGAAATCCATTCATTTGGAAAGTTGATCCCTCGGCTATAATGGGGACCAGTGGAGGGGACGACCCCACCACTGTCCTCAAAAAAGACGAGGGAAGACATTAAAATCCATTAATTTGGAAAGTTGATCCCTCGGCTATAATGGGGATCAGTGGAGGGGACGACCCCACCACTGTCCTCAAAAAAGACGAGGGAAGACATTAAAATCCATTAATTTGGAAAGTTGATCCCTCGTCTATAATGGGGACCAGTGGAGGGGACGACCCCACCACTGTCCTCAAAAAAGACAAGGGAAGACATTAAAATCCATTAATTTGGAAATTTGACCCCTCGGCTATAATGGGGACCAATGGAGGGGACGACCCCACCACTGTCCTCAAAAAAGACGAGGGAAGACATTAAAATCCATTAATTTGGAAAGTTGATCCCTCGGCTATAATGGGGACCAGCGGAGGGGACGACCCCACCACTGTTCTAAAAAAAGACGAGGGAAGACATTAAAATCCATTAATTTGGAAAGTTGATCCCTCGGCTATAATGGGGACCAGCGGAGGGGACGACCCCACCACTGTCCTCAAAAAAGACGAGGGAAGACATTAAAATCCATTAAATTGGAAAGTTGATCCCTCGGCTATAATGGGGACTAGTGGAGGGGACGACCCCACCACTGTCCTCAAAAAAGACGAGGGAAGACTTAAAAAACCATTAAATTGGAAAGTTGATCCCTCGACTATAATGGGGACCAGTGGAGGGGACGACCCCACCACTGTCCTAAAAAAAGATGAGGGAAGACTTTATTTAAAAAATCATTAATTTGGTTACTTGAAACCTCGGCTATAATGAGGCCACATGAGGGGATGACCCCACAGTGGTCCTCAAAAAAGACGAGGGAGGGGTTAGTAGCATCAACAAGGAGCAAACCATAAAAGAATGAAATAAGGAAGACAGCAATTATGGAAGGAAGAAACAATGGTATTAATAAAACATAAAATATAAAGTGTTTTACAAGGCCATTAAACAAAAATACAAAAGTGAGGGTATGGGCCACAGACGGCCACCCTAAGGGGCGATATCAGAAGGCAGAGCCTCAACATCAACCAATGGGGTCCCTTCAGCAATCATGACTGGCCGATCCTCAGACGTGCCGACCCCCTCAACATGAACTTGGGACTCCACTTGCGACAGGGCTTCAGCAATCAAGGGATCATCCAGCTGAACCACCTCAAGAGAAGGGCGGATGGATGATACTGTGTCGGCAAACTTTAGGACGACCCACTGACAGGCCGTCCTAATTCCCCTCTCAAGATATTCAAGGCAGAAGCCTTGGAATTCGTTAGAGACCTTGTAAGCCTCAACAACATCAGCCTCGACTTTCTGGACAGCTGCTTTAAGGTCAGCCTTGTGCTTGGCCTCCATAGTGGTTAAGGCCTCGTCTTTGCCCTTGAGCAACAAGTCCTTGTCCTTGATCATCAAGTCCTTAGCCTGCAGATCGGCATCATGCTGCCTCGTCAGCTCATCAAGGACTCTAGCGTGCTCAGTCCTTGTACTCTCCAGCTCGGCCCTCGCAGTGTCCAGCTCTGTCCGTAGGTCGACCTCTTGTTGAATGGCCCTCTCAGCTTCGTGAAACTTTTATTGATTCTCGGCCATCCACTTGGTGGCTGAGGTCAAGGCACAAACAGACTGCAAGAAAAAATGAACAAACGTCAAGATGGGCCGAGGGAACAGTTAGTAAGAATAAAATTAAAAGGTCAAGACCAATACCTGAGCAAGGGAGTGCAGACCATAGTCGTACACTTTGGCAGGGGGCATCTTCGCCAAGAACTCGAAGTCAGAGGCCGACGGTGCAGAGAACATCGAGGCCTTGGCTGCCCTCAAATTTGTGATCAGCGACGAGGGGTCGGCCCTCAGATGGGCCAGATTTTGAGACCAGAAGGCCCCCATGCTCGATGAAGAGGTTGCCCCCTCAAAGGCCTTGACCCTGGCCCTTGTCTTAGGGTCAGGCCGATGCTCAACTGGAGCCTCAGGCTCCTTCCTTTTGTGGCTATCGGCTGTCGGCTCAACAACCGTCGGCCCTGAAGCCCTCGTCTTCTTTGAAGGTTGCTGAGGCTCCTTCCCCTTCTTCTTTGACAAACCAGCGAGTAGGCTTGGAGCAGTCGTTTCCCAGAGGTAATCCGACACACCTACAGGACGACCTGAAAAGGGTACGATGCATCAGAAAAATACGGAGATAAACAGGAAACACTTTAAAAAAGTAAAAAATGGAAAACATGTTGTATAACTCATATAGTTCCGTCAGAGGGCCGACCCTCAGACCATCTTCTTTGAGGTACCGAGGGGTCATCAAATCTTCGAACTTGGGGATCTCACACCCTCTCCCTCGTCCTCTCAGATACTCAACAATATCCCTTTCCTACAGGCTAAGTCCGGGGTCTGACCTAGCTTTCATTGAGGGATTAGACCATTTGTTAGGGACCCTCGGACCATCGGCAGAAGGGGATGTCTCGGTGGAGCACTCCCACGCCCCAGATATAAAGAAGAATCTCTTTTTCCAATCATGATTGGAAGTTTGAGCCACGTGGAGAAGTTTCTTCTCAGACCTTCTCGCCCCTAGATGATAGTATCCGGGCTGTTTAGATGAAGAGGTGATGTTGTAACAAGCCAAGAATACGTCGGACGAGGGCTCATCAGTGAAAGCGTTTTTCCACAAGGAAATATAACCCAGAATCGTCCTCCAAGAGTTGGGTGGAAGTTGAGAGGGGGAGACGCCCAGAGCCGACAGAATATCTACAATGGCAGGGTGGAAAGGAAGTCTGACACCTACCTTGAACATTTGCTGATAAACTGCAACCTCTCCCTCTTGACAGTCATAAACCCTCTCAGTATCAGAGGGAACCCTCATAGTTACCCCAGAGGGCACTCCGTAAATATGCCTCCATATCAGAAGGTCCCTATCCCTAACGGAGGAGATAAAGGACGAGGCGTGGGAGGTGTCAACCTCGTCATCTGTATAATCGTCCTCGTCCTCATCACCCTCCCTCTCATCACCTGCAGGGGGACTCTGAGGGAAAGCCACTTGGAAGGCATTGGGGGATAGGGTTGTCACAGGGACAGCCTCAGAGGGTATCGTACCCTCGGCCTCTCGGGGAGGGCTAAGGTCAGACGTGTCCCTTCTGCCGGACGTTCCAGCACCAGTTGGCGAGGAAGCTCTCTCGTCCATTTCACTTGATTTGGGTGTCTCGTCCGGACGAGATGACGACCCACAAGACTCAGAGGGTTCAGATGGTCTTATGGTGGCAAGAGGAACGGGAAAGATGGGTCGTACCCAATTAGGGTCGTCCCCTCGTCTCCTCTCTTCCTCTTCCTCTATTCGTCTAATCTCGGTAAATAGTTTCTCTCTCAAAGATGGGAATACAGATACTAAGTTGTAAAGCCTTCTAAGCATTAAAGGGAAGACCCTATACTTGGAGAAATTACACTAGACTTGGCTAATTCAACTACAAACACTTGGGGGATTGACCAGGTTTGACTTCTGGATTAAACTAAAGAACTAAAAAGATTTTGTCAAGAACGTTCAAGAACTAACAACCGGAGAAGACACCGGAAAAGGCTATGGGGGAACTCTAAGAAACTGCCGACCTACAACCCTAAAAAATACACAGAAATGAAGACAAAGGAAGCCGCGAGGAGAAAAAGGTTTCCTGATGAGGAGAGAACAAGAGCGCTGCGAGGCCTGAAGGATTGAAAGCTGCAAATGGCGACTGGTTCTAGAGAGAGAGTAAACTTAGGCGCGAAGAAGAAGAAGCTGTGGAGAGAGAGTTTGAAAATCTCTTAAATACTCTTGCAATGAGTGGACCCATTTGCCAAGAAAGGTATAATTAGGGCGCAAGGTCCAAAGTGCACTGCGCAGCCGCCCTGACCTTGGGAACAGAAATAGCAATGAGTATCTGCACAGGTGTCACTCACCTAACTGATCACACGTGTCTCAATTTTAGCAAATATCCCTCAGCCATCTCAACGACACCTATGCCTAAGGGCTGGGGGGTGATTGATATACCCGTTTATACCCTCAGCCTGGATGAGGATTACCTCCAATACAGACGACCCTACGATGGGCCGACCCTTCAGCAGGCCCCAGCTGGCCACCACCAGGTCCAGACGACCCTACGAGGGGCCGACCCTCCACCAGGATCTAGACGACCCTACGAGGGGCCGACCCTACACTAGGCTCCAGTCGACCCTACGAGGGGCCGACCCTTCCCCAGGCTCCAGACGACCCTACGAGGGTACGACAGTACGAGACCAGAATCAATCCAGGCTCACTACCGGAAGAAACTTTGCCCTCGGCCTCGGCTCATAGGCCGAGGGTGACATCATGACAGCGCGTGGTTTGGGACACGTGTGGAACAGTGCGCGTCAGGCTCATATGACACGTGGCAGACCGTTATAACCGAATCACACCCTCACGTGAGGGAATATTATGTCATCATTTGGCATCTATAGGTGTCAACAGGGGATTGGTTAGATCATCATTCACATGCACCATGCTTACTTGGGGGGGGGTACACTACACCCCCCAAGACCTATATATACTTGTCACCTACAACCCTATGGGGGATCGATCCATGAACAAGAGCCCTAGCTAAAACTCTGCTTGTACACACACAGTAGAGAGAGAGAGAGGGTTATGTGCATTGTATCCAAGGCCATTAGTGCCCATACTTAGTGGATCACACACTCACAGTGAATGTAGGCCAATTTGGCAACCACTATACATCATTGTCTAATTTCCTCTTATACTCATCCCCTTCTATACACTTATATATCTCTATGGCTGCCATGGCTGCTACTGCTTGAGCTCACTAACACTTATCTGGTGGTGCTAAATCTTAGCATCATCACCTCCTTATGTTAAAAGACCAAAACGCCCCCGAACGGTCTCGGTTTAGTCCAAAATTACCCCGGGACTCAACTAGTACCCCCGGGTATACTATTTTGACTAATTTGACCCTTCCAGACTCATCGGTGACCTCTAAATTATCATTTGAGTCACTTAAAAAAATATTACTCGTCATCACCCCAACACGGTCTACACGCGTTAAGTAACTATTTACCACTCGCACTAAGTAAATAAAATGAGGCAATATAAACCGGTATCTATCTCTCGATTAATATTCCATAATTACAATTTTTAAATAAAACTCTTTAAATTACTACTCTTACGTAATTTAAATTAAGCCGAAATTTTCTCATTTAATTCTCCAATCTAATTAAATAGAATTATTTGGAATATTCATTTAATTCTCCAATCTAATTAAATAGAATTATTTGGAATATTCAGAAATACGGGGTATTACACCCCTCTCTCTCTCTCTCTCTCTCTCTCTCTCTGTATATATATATATATATATATGTGTGTGTGTGTGTGTGTGTATGTAGTAACTAGCGTATGCATGTGCCTGAAGGAACGATGAAAACTTTTCACCGTACGTAATCGCGAACCGGTGAAAATTTTTCAAAGTACTTAATCGCGAAACGACAAAAAATTTTAAAGTGCGTAATTACAAAATCAAAACGACAAAATTTTTGAAAAGTACACATGCCTGAAAGCACGCAGATAATTTTGAAAAGTATAAAGTCGTGTATAATATAAACAATAAATGTTTTATATATTGCAAGTGCATAAAATTTTAAAAATTTAGGCATAGTTCACAAAAGTACCAAGACCCGTAAAATTTAGGCATGGCGGTAAATTCACTTTGGAGTAATAGTTTCAATTCCAATTCAAATTGAGACATCGTGTTCGTGTTAGGTAAAGAAATGTAAAGGTTATGCTCAGTTTGAATTGATTCGTGTGGGTGTTAAATAAATAAAATAAAATTCAAATTGTGTCACATTTTAATTACATATTATTCGTATTTAGAATATTTTAAGATCATTTGTTTAAAATTACAATGAAATTTAGAATTGGAAATTTTGGATTAGTTAAAACCTTGAACTTTCTACATTATACCCAATCATCATCCACTTAGATAAAATAATTAGTTAAAAACTTAAACTCTAAAGTTAAAAGCGACCTCAACTGGTGTAAGAATTTCGTGCTAATGAGGTAAACTAAACTAAACTAAACATTTAAACAAATACGCATCAATTTAAACCCATTAAACAAAGAGACATTTAAATAATATTAAAAAATAGACATGTAAGTCTTTACAATAAACATACCATCATTTTCATGTGAGAATCTAATAAACCATTACAAGCACATGATAACAATTTTAGTTTTCTTCTAAGCATCATCCCTATACACCTTTTGTTTTCATGGCCGGCAAAACCAAAGGATTGTACCCATCATCTTTTTACTCACCATTCAAACGCATTTACATAATAACACCTTGTAAATACAAAATAAAACTACACATAAATCACACCAACCTACAACAAAAATTGTGCAAACAGTTGTTTAAGAAATCATACAAAAGAAGTTGAGTTTTCGAGAGTGATGTGGATAGCCTGCGTCCCATCACGTTCACTGTTGGCCAAATTCATAAATCAAATAAAAAAAATACGAATTCATAAACCATTATGATACCCAACGACTCAGGTTGAGAGTTTTAGAGTCTCGTTGCTGAGATGGTTACACAACGACTCAGGTTGAGAGATTTGAACAATACTATTTAACGTACCCACAGAAAAAAAAGTATAAATACATATAGATTGAGGGTGCAGTGGGGAGTGGAGCTAAAACCATTATGAAATAAAAAAACGTTAATCAAAACCACAAAAAAACAGATCCATAACTGCATCTTTAACAGATAAAACACATAAAAAAACTTTAATCGAAATGCAAAAAAAAAACTTTAATCGAAACCACAATAAAACCCTCAAAATAAAACATACTTTTATGATGAAACCCACTATAGAGAGAATATGAAGTGTTACCATGAGGGTTTTTATTAGAGAAGCGTGCCAAGAATATGTTAATGACGCCAGGATGGTCATGACGTTTTCTATGGAGATGGAGGAGCCGCTTAACAATAAAAACTAATAAATAATCAATAAATAATAAAAGTTAGAAGTTTTGAACAAATAATACATGATATCAAGATAAATATGACTCAGAGACACGAAATGGGTTTATAAAATAAGTACGGGCTTTTTCCTTGATCCTTTTGCAAACCGAAAACTTGCTTCAATCGAAAAGCAATCTGTTGAAATCTAAACTAAAACTAAAAAATCGATTTTCGAGACCATACAAGCAACAGATTTCAGAAACCAAATTAAAAAAAAATACATTCATTGTTCTTGAATGGAGGTGAGAGAGAGAGAGAGAGAGAGAGAGAGAGAGAGAGAGAGAGAGAGAGTCCACCTGCAAAAGACAACTAAAATAAAAAAAAATACATTCAAAACCCATAGAACAAATTAGATTGGGTGTATTCTTATACCGTCAATGGGGAGAGAGAAAACCAAGAAATAAGTGGGAGAGTGTTACGGCACAATACAACATCTTGTATTCTTGGATTGAGGATAGAAATAGGCACATGGATTGAGGTATGCAGGATTCTATCGACCATTGTGAGCTGTTAAAAATAGGTTGTGGAGGATAAAGACATCTCAAATGAGTAGACCCAAATCAACACAGAATCAGTAACCAAAATCGAAAGAAAAATTGTTACCGATCAGAAAAAAAATCGTAACAAACAGACTGAGATTAAAAAAAAAAGACACTAACCCCAAGAACTGGCATCGCAACTTAAGAGCGAGAGAGAGCTGATATAAAATGAGAGAGAATGACAATGGATGATTGTGCCGAGAGAGGATTTGAAGAGGTATGTAGCACTGTGATACACTACCGACAGAAGTGGTTCATAGTAAAGTGAAATGAGTGTAAAATTTCAAATTAAAGTAAAATCCACTTGCCAATGGTTCTCTAGCCATGCAAAGTTATTTATCAAATCTGGTAAAAGAGATCCTTAAGATGAATTACTATAATACCCCTAAAAGTTAGATTGTAAAAAGGGAAAAACGCCTCAACCATTAGATTTTATTTCCAATCACTTCATCCTATCCCTTAATTATGTTATTAGCTTATTGAAAAGTGAAAATAACATTGTCCCTTATTATATAGATTATCATAATTATATATACTTAATGGAGGAGTATCATTTTTCTCTCTTTCTATTATTAATACTTATATAATATGCTAAATGGACATAAAAATATAATTATTTCTTAAATAACAAAAATGTCTCTGGTGTTTAGTGTAGACTAAATATGTAGTTAATTTGTAATTTTAAATTAGAGGCATGATCTTATGTCCCTAACATTTTAATCATTCTCTTCATTTCATATTAATATTAGTTTAAATGTAAGAATAATATTATTTATGTCGCATATACTTTACAAATAAAAATATAACACTCCCGCGCATCGCGCGGGGTTTAAAACTAGTCGGGGATTGATGATGATCGTTTGACAAACTAATGGGACATGTTGCAATTGAATTTATCGTGTCCCATAAATCCCCTACTCCCATGTAAATGACTTGGCTTTGATCGGATCGAAAACTTGATCCCAATGTGTAAAATATAGGGGTGGTGATTCGTGTTTTTGGGTCATGTTTGTGACCTACACAACACGACAAAGGTTTTTCGGACACAAACACAAGACGACACGAATTCGTGTTTTTTTTATTTGACACAAACGCAACCCAAATAAACGACATAACACGACACGAAAAGAGTAACATGATTTCTTAAAATTTCACACTAAATTAGACATAAATAGACACGATAATCCGAATAAAAACACGATAAACACGACAAGACACGATAATACGACTCATAATTTTGATACGAATACGACACGATTTCGTATAAAAAAATCGACATGAACACGACATATCGCGTCAATTTCAAATTAATTCTGTACCATTTCGTGTCATATTTTCATATCATTTCTACAATTACGAACCCTAGTAAAATGTAGCCACTTCACGCGTTTGATTGGAATGGAGAGTCTCTCTAGTGTGTAAACTGGCCCGAGAATAATCAAAAGAAAAAAAAAGACATTTGGTTCCCAACCAAGCCCAACCCAATCTGAACTGAATAACTTAGGCCCACATCAAACAGACCAAGCCCAACACAACACAACCAATACATGGTATTGTTATTGTTAATCAAAAGGTGTCCCATGAGTGGGTCTTCTTTCAGTAAGATAGCCAGAAACCATGAAGAGAATGTTTGGTGGATATAAAAATTAAGCCTCTTGATATTCATTTCACAAAACCATGATAACTTACTCTTACAATCTCACAGATTGTTCACCTAACAAAACCTCTACTCTAGAAAAACTACAAAGCAGAGTCCCAAGGCTACATGAACAATATACAACCCACAAACCAGAGCCTCTAAACATACATTCAGTGCCTGGTGATGTATTCTGATTTCCATTATCCGAGTGCATTCACAAAAGCCATCAAAGAATGTCTAGGGAAGAAAAGGATTGTGGGAAAGCTCCCCAGTTGCAACTCTTTTTGGGGCCTAAACTGTGCCACCTTTACACCAGTGCCAGCAAGTTGGTCAGCCAATTCAACATACGACCCTTCCATTGCCCCTACACAATTCAAAATGAATTTTTTTTGGGAGTGAGTGACCCTCAAATTCTAGTCGATATAAACTACTAGATGCGAAAAATGATTTTGGAACATCCAGATATATTTGCAACTTTTTCATAATTAGCGTTCATATTTGATTGTTTAATTATATATAGGAAGAAATAAATTAATTATATATACACATTTATCAAGCATTAATAACAACATTATACAAGTTAATAATTATACTCCAAAAAAAACATAACAACATTTGAAAATTCTCAATTAATCTCACTGAAGAAGAGCAGAAGAATTTCAAGACTGTAAATTGCAAATTTCAAGCAGGAACGAAAATACCAATCTTACTGCCTCTCTCTTTAATCGAAAACCCAGCTCATGCCATCTCTCTTTGTTGTGAAAATTATACACCCAGTTGGCTTCCTCCACACACGTAGTCCTACTCGATATTTTTTAGTATGAATTATCCTGCAAGTTCAAGAATTAATAGTAAAATTACTATAAAATAGAAAAGCCAAAAACAAAAGTCTGTAAGGGTCCGTTTGATTCGCACATTTGCCATCAGTGGGCAAATATGACATTTGCCCACTTTTTGGTCTGTTTGATTCACAAATTTGCCTACAACTCATTTGCCTATGTACAACACCTCTAATGCATGAAAAGTGGGTAAATTTTGCTTTGCTATTTGGAGAAGAATTATTTGCCAAACAATTTGCCACTTCTTACAAGTGCTTGTTTTATATTTTTATGCTAAAATATTTTAAAAATTATTTTACAAACTGTTTTAAATAAAAAAATGTTTTTAAATTATTTTAAAAACATTTTGAAAAAATGTTTTAAAACTGTTTTAAAAACAATTTAAAAACTGTTTAAAAAAATATTTTTTAAAACGGTTTTATTAAAATCTGTTTTAAAACACTATTTTAAAAAGTTTAAAACTGTTTTGAATAATTAAGAAAACTGTTTCGAATATTGTAAAAATTGTTTTATAAAAATGTTGTTAAAAACTGCTTTAAAAATTATTTTAAAAACTGTTTTTGAAATGTTAAAAAAAAACTGTTTTAAAAACTGTTATAAAAAAAATACTGTTTTATAAAAAATGTTACAAAAATGTTTTTAAAACTGTTTTAAAAACAATTTAAAAACGGTTTTAAAAAAATGTTTTATAAAACTGTTTTATTAAAAATTTGTTTTAAAACTATTAAAAACACTATTTTAAAAGGTTTAAAATTTGTTTTGAATAATTTAAAAACTGTTTCGAATATTGTAAAAATTATTTTAAAAAACTGTTTTATCAAATTTAAAAAAAAAATGTTTTAGAAATGTTTTAAAAATTGTATAAAACCTTTTTATAAAATATTTAAATAAACTAATTGGATTGACTTTAATTTCACCTAATTGTTGTTTGATAGCGCCGTGTGAAAAAACTAGGTAAAATTTACCTAGGCAAACTTTACCCATGGAAAATTTTGCCATCTTGACTTTTGCCCACTTTTGAATCAAACGGACCCTGATAGTAAACACACAACACAACTCGCCGTCATAAAACTTTCCAAAACCCGAATAGGAAAAAAAACAAATAATCAGTTGAAACCCTCTGATCTGCAAAATCAAATCACAAAGAACAACACTAAATAGAAAAGGAGAGAAAAAACTGAGATGTAGAGGAGAAATAGTCGGAAAAAATCTAAATGGCAAGGCAAAATAAGAAAATGTTGGAAGTGGTAAAGCATACACCCAGTTGGCTTGAAAAAAACTAAGGGTCCGTTTGGATGCGCGGAATTGGAATTGAATTGGAATTCTAATTCTATGGAATTGAAATTCAAGGAATTTCATTCCATTTCAATTGTTTGGTTCAAGTGTAGATTTCTTTTGGAATTCTACTAGAATTCTAAATCCATTGTTTGGATCAATTACAGAATTCTTTTGAAATTTTAGTAGTTTGTGAACTATTAAAAAATTATACTTTTAATAAAGATTTTAATTAAAAAAAAACGAAATCAAATCACATCACACTTTAACAAGAATTAATACTTGAAGTGGCATTAAAATAAGACAAATAGAAGTTCCATCTAAATTTAAGAGTTGCAAAACTATAATAGTTTGTAAGCAACATTACTATAATAAAAAAAGTCCACCTAATAACATAACAAGTCAATGCATATTAGAAAAATTAAATGTCCCATCCAAAGCCCCAAGGCAATTCTCAAACCATTCCCACTTTTCATCTTCATAACCTTCAATTTTTTTCTCGCGCTGGACCAAATACTCACCCCCTAATTTAATTATTGCGCCCAAAATCGCATTAAAATGTCGACTAACTGTCTCCCCTGAGCGGATAAATTGAAACTTGACAACCCGATTCTTTAGGTTATGTCCAACCATATATAAAAACATAGCCACAACTTCCTCTATCCGAACGTGTGCCGTTTCACGTAATAATTTTTTATCACGTAATTTGTTACATAAACTATTAAACGAATCTATGCCAAGACGCAATTACTCTCTACAAGTTGTATCACTTCCATAATAAAGTCTTCTCAAATATATTTGTCTTGCATTCCTCAAATCTTCGGAAGACTTCTTTAATAAATGTGTTTTATGCCACCACACCGCAATTGCCGCCTAAATAACTATATGATATCCTACAACTATTTTTCTTTTCTATTTTTCTCTAGTGTCATTTTCATTCCTAACCAAGTCGTGAATCCCCGACAAACAATGATCCATTTTCTGAAATATGTATTAAAAAATCAGATATGTAGTATGTATATACATATAAAAAAAATCACATATAAAAATCAACATTTTATATAACATTTTATTTTGCATATATATATATAAATAGTCATTACCAAACAGTTTATTAATATAGCTTTGATGTTTATCTCATATACATTACCAATACAGATTATCTCAGATACACATATATAAACAGTCATAAATATATGAGTGATGCTACAAGGACCCGGTTCGTGGACACATTTGGGGGACACGGTGACATGTCTGTCGCATACACATTTGGTGGACACGTCACCGTGTCCCCCAAATGTGTCGACGAACCGGATCTCCCTATCATTTTCATATATATATATATATATATATATATATATATATATATATATATATATATATATATATATATATGACAGTTTATACATATATACGTATACATATGACATATATATATGACATAAAGTCGTTTATACATATATTAGTAAAAAATGACATATATGACTGTTTATACATATATTAGTAGACATATATGTTATAAAAAAAAAACTGTTTATAAAAAAAATATATGTCAATATATGACTGTACATATATTAGTACATATGACTGTACATATGACTGTTTATAAAAAAAAAAATATGTCTACTAATATATGACTGTTTATAAAAAAAAAGTGTTTATAAAAAAAATATATGTCTACTAATATATGACTGTACATATATTAGTACATATGACTGTTTATAAAAAAAATATGTCTACTAATATAGTACATATGACTGTTTATAAAAAAAATATGTCTACTAATATATGACTGTTTATAAAAAAAATACAGTCATATATATATATATATATATATATATATATATATATATATATATATCACAAATCTCATAACATAACATATACCACAAATCTCAAAACAGAACATATACAATTCCCACAAATCTCACAACAGAACATATACAAATCTGAACAGAACATATGATATATACCACAAATCTCATAACAGAACATATACAAATTTGAACAGAACATATGATATATATATATAGATAGATAGATCTCAGAACATATATATCAGATATATCAGATCTCATACATATATATATATATATATATATATGATATATCAGATCTAAGAGAACATATATATAACAGATCTAAGAGAACACAGATATATCATTCGCCCTGTTATATATATCACAGATCTAAGAGAACACAGATATATCATCGCCCTGTTATATATATCACAGATCTAAGAGAACACAGATATATCATCCGCCCTGTTATATATATATATATATATATATATATATAAACAGTCATATCAGATCTAGCGACCGGAGATTTACCTGAAAAACGACCGGAGAGAGGGAGAGATAGCTGCGGGAGAGCTTCCGGAGAGTTGATAGCTGCCGGCGTGAGCTTTTCCGGTGAGAGTTGGTTACCGGAGATCGGAGCTACCAACGTGGGAGGAGAGAGATCAAGAAGGGGAGGGTTTTGTGTGCTTTTTTTTCCCTAGTGTGTGTCCCTATCTGAATTCTAATGAGAATTGGATTTCAAAATCTCTACAAAATGATATGGAATTGATTTATGAAATTGGCCCCAAGAGAATTCTAAATGAATTCCAAATGAATAGGCTTTTTTAATGTACCAAACAAAAAAATTGGAATTGGGCCTTCCAATTTCAATTTCAATTCCAATTCCAATTCCAAGAATTGCGCTGCCAAACACACCCTAAATGGCAAAACCATACACCTAGTTGGCTTCCTCCACGCATGTAAAAATAACCATCTGAACTCCCCTATCCCGCTACTAACTCAGGAATATGATCCACACCAACTACACACCCTTGAGGTCGAACAATGTATGTGATTTGTCGGCCTCACTAAAAGCTGTTATAAGCAGGCATGTCTTTTTTGGGCAAAAAAAGCCCACAAAATGAAATCGAGGAATGAAAAAGAAATGGTCGTAGAATTATTTTTAAGAGCTAATAGAGAGATGGAGAAAACAGACCTAGAGGAGTCTTTGGTCATTGAAGGGATTAGGGTTAGACGGAATGACGGGTTTGTAATTGTATTGCAAAAAATAACTTGAGTGGAGATAAAGAGAAGTTGGAAAGAGCAAGTCACTTTAATTCTATGTGGAGAGACAAAGAGAACACTTATTAGATACATCGATTTTAGACTCAGTCAGTTAGAACGTAAGAGCATCCACAATCAAGAGGCAAATTTATAAGTTGAGAAAGGTTAGCTGATAAAGATTTTTTACGGATTACTTTAGTTAGTAGGAATTACAAATACACTTTTTATGAATAATATTTGTTTGTAGGAAATGTTACGAATAAATATTATTCGTAGGAACCCATTAATATAATAAAAAATAATTATTTACATTTGTTACGAACTTCATTTGTTCGTAGGAATTTCTACGAACAAATGAAGTTCGTAGGAAGTATTTGTAAATTCAGTAGTCCAATGGTAACTTTACAAAACGACTAACATTTCTACTACAAAATTTGTTGCTTTCAACTCACCACTGCAGGTATACGGGTTTGCAAAACTACAAATTATCTTGGACGTTAGTATCACCACTACGGATGCTCTAAGAGAGAGATATAGGCATATTAGAGGCTTTATATCTTTAATGAATTACATTACTCGCATACACGTGGCAAAACTTAGTTTAAAGATACTAAAATTATATTTAGTTACTAGATTTTTGAAATCGATGTGTTTGTTGCTTGTTGATTTGCATTAAGAACAACTCTGAAATGCTCGTAGCTCTTCCTCCCTTAGCTCATGAATTGCACTTAGAAAATGGCCAGAAATTTCAAATATGAGAAAATATAGAAATTCAAAATTTTACATTCATAGTCGAGATATATTTGTGTTTTTTGATGTCCCATTTGATGGATAATGGTTCATTATATATATGGTGGAAGGGGGCCCGAAATTCCCTTGGTAACCTATCATTTACTCTCAACAAAAGTAGCTTAAGGGACTCAAATTCATATCAAGAGTCATGTGTCTCTTGGAATAATTTTCTAAGATTAATTCCATGAATTTAATCAATTTCGTCCCCTTACATGGACCACACTAAATAGGAGCAATAATTTATTTAATTTATAATTACAAAATTTGGTCAAATTTTGTAATTAAATAATAATTTCAAAAGTCTTCCACTTGGTCCTAATAAGGTTAAAGATAATGATTTGATTAACATAAGTTACGCAAGTGTCCTAGAACATCATCGAGCACCTTAACTAAATACTCCATTAGTGTGAGTCATGGCGGTTCCATACTAATTCAAGAGCATGGTTCCTTTCATGTACCACGCCATAAATTTCATACTTACTAAGGATAAATATGTGAGTTATCATTATGGTCTCATAATGTCTTTATAAAAAACTAATTATGTTACATTCAGTCATTCACATGCATGTATCCAATTAAGCTAGAAATTTAGAATTCAGAAACTCTTTATTGATGTTAAAAGTCGTGTAAAATAACTAAGCAAATAACAATTACATAAAGAACCACTCGAGATCCATCTCTTTAGTATGTTGCAAAAATATCTTCGAAGATAACCCTTTCGTTAAAAGATCAACTATGTTAACTCTAGTATTAATGTGTTTAATTGACATAGATTGTTTTAGAACTTCTTATTTGATAGATAGTTACTTCATCTCAATATGCTTAGCTGCTTTAAAATATCTATCATTCTTTGAAAATAAGACTGTTGCGACATTATCATAATAAATCTTCATCGGCTTAGTTACTGAACCCATAATACCGAGTCCTGAAATAAAATTTCGCAGCCACACTCCATGATTTATAGCTTCCAAATAAGACACAATCTCAACATCCATAGTTGAAGAAGCGATGACACTCTGCTTATCATTTTTTCATAAAATGGCCCCTCCTTCTAGAAGGTAAACCCTAAGTGCTTTTTCTGCTATCAAGGCATCCTCCAAAATCTAAGTCTGAATAACCAATCACCTTAAGGTGACCGGATCTCTTATAAGTGAGTATGTAGTCTTTGGTCCCTTGCAAGTACTTTAACACCTTCTTTGCAGCCTTCCAATGGAAGTCACCCAGATTTCTTTGATATCTTCCCAACATCCCAATGGCAAAACTAATATGCGATCGAGTAAAAATTTGTGCATTTAATAAACTCCCAATAAAAGCAGCATACGACACACCTTTCATGTGATCCCTTTCCAATTTAGTTTGGGGACATTGAATTAAGCTAAATTTCTCCCCTTTTAGAATTGGAATGTTAATGGAATTACAATTTTTCATGCCAAACCTTTGTAAAACTTAATATAAGCCTTCCGAGACAATCCTATCAATCCACGTGATCGATCACGATAATATTATATCCCGATCATAAAGGATGCCTCGCCTAAATATTTCATTTCAAAATTTTGCGAAAGGTTCTTCTTAGTTTCCATTAGTAAACTAATATCACTGTTGACTATAAGAAAATCATCAACATATAGGATCAAGAATACAATCTTACTCCTATTGGTCTTAAGGTATATACATCGATCAACAGTGTTTTCCTTAAACCTAAAGGATGCAATGGTATGATGAAACTTAAAATACCATTAATGAGAAGCATGTTTAAGTCCATAAATTAATTTCTTTAATAAACATAATTTGTGTTCTTTTCCTTCCCAAATGAAGCCCTTTGGTTGTTCCATATAGACTTCTTCCTCTAAACTCCCATTAAGAAAAATTATTTTTACATACATTTGGTGTAGCTCTACGTCATAATGAGATACGAGTGCCAATATGATTCTAAGAGACTCCGTCTTTGAAATGGGAGATAAGGTTTCACTATAATCAATGTCTTCCTTTTGAGTAAAACCTTTGGCAATAAGTCTAGCTTTATGTCGTTTAATATTGCCATTTGAGTCGCGTTTGGTCTTATATATCCACTTAGACATGGCTGTTTTATAACCTTTAGGCAAATCGACTAACTCCCAGACTTGACTAAAATCCATTGATTTTATTTCATCATTCAAGTCATCAATTTATTTATTAGAATCTATGCTGGAAATAACTTTTTCATCAAATAACAGATCATCAATATCCCCAATGTTAAATTCATACATAGTCATTACGAAATAACTGATCTCCGATTTCTCTGAGATTTCCTTGAAGTTATTTCTTGTGGTGTTTTAACAATATGATCATTATATGGTTGTTCAGTATGTGGTTCATCCATTTATTCTTCGTTGTTGGTCGGATGAATAATCGGTGCAACAATACCATTACTAACAATAGGAATATTAGGAACCTTATTAGGAAAATTGTGATTATCCGGAATTCTCAGAAGAGGAGAATTTTTCTTGATTTATTGAATAATCACATTCATAACTTCATTACTCCTACTAATTTCAGCATGTTCAATGAATTTAGCATTTTTCGATTTCAAAAATTCTTGTTCTATGGTTAGGACAGTAAATTTGTACCCTTTGGATTTTTCTGGATACCCAATAAAATAACAAGTTAATGTTCTAGGGTCGAATTTCTTTTCATGTGGATTATAAATTATTACTTCTGTTGTATATCCCCAAACACGAAAATGACTTAAAGAGGGGTTCCAACCTTTTCACAGTTCAAAAAGAGTATTTAGAACTGCCTTATCAGGAATCCTATTTAAGATATATACAACAGTCATGAGAGCATGCATCAACAAAAATATAGGTAAATTAGTTCTACTTATCGTTCTCCTAAACATTTCAATAAGAGTACGATTGTGCCTTTCAGCTACACCATTTTTCAAAGGTAAACCTGACATTGTGTATTGTGTGCAAATATTGAAACGTTCAAGGAGATTAACAAAAGGATCGGGATGCTGCCCCGACTCATCATATTTTACATAAAACTCACCACCTCTATCCGATCGAATGATTTTTACCTTTTTGCCCAATTTTCGTTTTACTTTTGTAATATAAACTTCAATCGCATTAAATGATTGAGATTTATCATTCAATATATACAATGTGAAATATAAAAAAATATCATCTATAAAAGTGAAATTTTTTTCTCCATCAATGGAAGGAACATTAAAAGGACCATAAATGTGTGTATGTATAATTTCAAGGAGTTGTGTGCTTCTTGTGGCTCCTTTCTTTGTGTGTTTGGTCTGTTTACTTTTAATACAGTCCACACATACACTAAAATAAAACCAATCCAGAGTAGGGATAATTCCCTCTCTAATAAGCCTTTCAATTCTTTCTCTGGATATGTGTCCTAATATTTTATGCCACAAGTAAGCCGAATTCTCATTAAATGAGATACGTTTAGTTCCAACATTAGTATGCAGAGACAAATAGGATTCCGAAAAGTTAGGATCAAGATTATTTTAAAACAAACCATTCGATAGGAAACCCAAGCCAAAAACAGAATTATTATTATATAAAGTAAAACCATTATCTTTAAACTTAAAAGAGAAGCCCCTTATTTAGAGTTTAGACATAGAAATTAAATTTCTAGAAACTATGGGTACAAAAAGAGTATCTACAAGATCCAAATAAAGCCCAGATTCTAATTTTAATCGAAAAACTCCTATTACTTCAATTTTTGCTTTTGCTCGGTTTCCCATGTAAAGAAAATCTTCATTTTATTTTATGTTTTGGATTAAAAGGAAGCCCTGCATAGAATTTAAAACATGACATGTAGAACCAGAATCAATCCACCATGTGTTAGAAGGAACATCAATTAAGTTTGATTCGAAAAATAAACAAAAGCACAAGGCTTACCTTTCTTTCCAAACCAAGCTTTACGGTTAATATAGTTTTTCTGAATATGCCCCTTCCTGTGACATAAGTGACATGTGACTGCTGATTTATCCTTCTTTTGGTGGGAAGGACCAGACTCATTGTTGTAAGGACCAGGACCTCACTTCATGCCTTTTATTTTCTTTTTCTTACCATCTCCTTTAATGACCACCACATTTGCCATTTGGAATTTGGGCACTTTACCACTTTGTTGCTTGATACGTCATTCTTCCTTAACCAACATGTTTTACAGTTTATTAACATTCCACTTATCTTTAATGGTGTTGTAATGAATCTAAAAATACCCATAATCAGGAGACAAGGAGTTTAGGACAAATTGGACGAAGAAAGAATTGTCCACTGTCATGCCTAAAGTCCGCAGTTTTGCAACAATTTTAGTCATCTCAATAATGTGTACGTTCATGGTCCAAATTCCATCGAATATCATAGTAGTCAAGTTAGCCACAAGTTTTCCACTCAGGAATTTGTCAGCAGTATGAAACCTATCATTTTTATTCGTCAGATAGTGTTTCGCGTTAATGGTTTCAGGTAGGGAAGTTTTCACATTTGTTGCGATACACATTCTAATAAACATCAGACAAAGACTATTCGATTTAGATCATGTACTGTAAATGAGCACATTACCCTCACTACTTTGTTCAGTAATAGCAACGGGTTCGTCAGTAAGGATTGCTACATCAAGGTCCAAGACACCAAGGCTAAACTCAATTTTCTCGCACCGTTCTGACATAATAGTTTCGTCAAATTTCGAAAAGGTTGAGGCTTGAGAAAATAGGTTAAGATTTTCTGCAAAATGCTCACTGTAATTAATTTAACAAAAACACATAACTAAAATTTTGCAAGGAAATGAATATATATAATTTTCAAAATTATAATGGCAAAATTATAAGAAATTGTGTCATAAGTTGCCCTTTAATGTTTATAAAATCACAAAAACATAAAAGCAGAATATCTGTTTTATATTTCTAATATATAAATTTTTGATTTAACAAACGCATTATTTGACAATTCAATATTCAATCAATAATTCTAAAGTTGATTAAATCTAAATAATAACAAACTTTAGAATGGGGAATAATTTTGATATTCCACTTAATGAGTTGTTGGCCTATGTTTGGCACGAGACTTGGTAAAACGGGAACGTCAATTATATTCAACAATGAGAATCGTTGGCCTGTGTTTTGCACGAGACTTGTAAAACGATTAAAAAAATTAATATATTTAATATTCAATGTTACGAATCAGTGGCCTGTGTTTGTCACGAGATTCGTCAAAATATGAATATAAAATTAACACAAGTCTAGTATCCTACTATATGAACTATATTGTCATGTGTTTGGCATATATATTTAACTAAAACAAGATCATTAGAACAAGGTTTCTAGAATAGTTATTGATGTAACATTCGTAACATATGGAAAATATTAATTTTTGCCAAACATGAAAAAAATTGAGTTAGAATCATGAATCTGTAGAAAAATACTCCAGAATCTCAAAACATTTGATGGAATTAAAAAATAAATTTTCTGGAGTGAGATATACCCCCGGAGATTATTACCATAAATGGCAAATTAGATTTTTAAGGGCCTAAACGATTTCGGATCGCCAAAAAATAGTTTACATCATGATTAAAGGTCGTGAAAAATGGTCTCTGGCCCATTTCCAATCAGACTACCAAGTTTAATCACATTCGAAGCAAGTGCAGTGACAAAAACACTATTCATCACAAGCATTTTTTTGAAATATTTGTTCCAAAATTGCTTGAAATTTGTAGGGTTGATAAAAACGGATTAGAGAACCACTAAAAACATCAAAACAACAAATATATGATCCCAGTACATCAAATAAAACTGTTCTTGACAGAAAAAAATTCTTAACAGATTTGATAAAAATGCTAAGAATCACAAGAACAATCTCTTACATAATTATCATATGATACGAATCATCATGAAAAAAAACAGTGCTTAATAAAACATAAAAAAAATTACCATCTAATACGAATCATTATGAATAAATAAATCAGTACGGAATTAATGTCAAAACTAGGTTTATCAACATATATAGTTTGATCTTTTAAAACTGTAGAGGGATAGCATGATAATATTTAAACGCAGACTTTGATACCATATGTAAATTACAACATAATATGAATAAGAATTATTTATCATCATTTTAATTCTTATAGGATCTTAAATATTTTCAGCAATCACCACATAAATATAACTACAAAATCTTATGGAAAAATACCTTTCTCCCTTGAAATTGATGTGTTTATTGCTTATTGATGTGCTTTCAGAACAACTCCCAAATGCTCCTAGCTCTTCCTCCCTTAGCTCCTGAATTGCTCTTAGAAAATGGCCAGAAATCTAAAATATGGGGAAATTTGGAAATTCAAAAAATTCTCTTCCTAGCCCAAATATATTTATGTGTTTTGGTGTCCCATTTAGTGGAGAATGGTTCACTATATATAGGGTGGAAGGGAGTTCTACTCTCCATAAAAGTACCTTAAGTGACTCACATTCCTACCAAGAGTCATGTGTCTCTTGGAATAATTTTCTAAAATTATTCCATTAATTTAATCAAATTCGTCCCCTTAAATGGACCACACTAAATAGGAGCAATAATTTATTTAATTTATAATTACAAAATTTGGCCGATTTTTGCAATTAATAAATAATTAAATAATAATTCCAATAGATCAAAGCAACATCTTCAGCCCCACTACAAAGATAGATAATTATATATAAATAAATATTCATAGAATGGCTAAGAAAGAAGATTTTAACTAAAATGGTTGGTCTTTAGGGTCATATAAGGTTTGTGTTAGAATTAACAGAATCGGAAGTGATCAATAACAAGTAATTTAGGACAAGTCTGACATCATTTCTAATATTGGAATTTAGCTTCTATTTATTTTGGCCAGTTTGGATTTGAGTGCCACATTTTAAAGTAATCTCCCCTTAATATCAAAAGGGTCATAAGTTTGCATAAAATTCCACCAAAAGTATATATTCAAAAATATATGGGGATTCGATATCCAATATTAGAAACTCGATTAACTTCGAGATGTTTCCTGCCTGGACTGGAAAGATGATCTTTCCCAACAACATGGTGATCCTTCCTGCGATGCCGGCGAGTGGAACAATGGCTTCTTTGAGGTAGGCGACATTCAATTTCAGTTTATGGAACAGGTCGAGATACATCACTTCGGAGGAATTCGCCTGTTCCACAAGCACCTTGTCAACATCCTAGTTAGGAATCCTGAGTGTGATCACCAATGCATCATGATGTGGGGTCCTTATCTCGACTAAGTCTTCTTCAGTGAACACGATTTGCTTCGTGTAATAAAAGTATTTTGGTCTTTAACGCTTTCTTGCCTGAGTTTTTGCTGTATCGATCTGAAAATCTTTCATCACGGTAGTTATTTCTTGAGTTCCATTCGAACAATGATACCCTGAATCTGTTTAAGGTCTGATACCCCATGAATTACTGCAAACATGTGTCCTGTTTCATCATCGAGGACATTGACTGGCTTGTGGTCGCCATTGGCTGCGACCTTCTCTGCCTTATTTTAACTTACTCGCTGAGGTTCCCTACTTGAACTAGCTAATCCAGATGTGACTTCAGAATTTTGTAATTCCCAGTTTGGTGATCGCCCTCCTTGTGGAATGAGCATCTTAGCGCGTTGTTCCTTTTAGTTGGATCACCGCTCATCTTCTCGGGCCATTTGATAAAAGGTTCATCCTTGATCTTGCTAAGTATTTTGTAGATGGGTTCCTTGAAGACTTTATTAACAGCCTGGAATTCTTTGACTAAGTATTTTGACTAAGAATTACCCTTAGGTATCGGATTCTGTAGTCGTGGCTGGAATTATCCCTTTCCAGTAGGGCTGCAATGAAGAGGAAGAAACGGTCCACTTCACAAGGGTTGAACAACAGCAATGGTGTTCTTGGGTTACCAAACTTGATTCACATAGATATGGAAGATGTGTGAATCTAAAAACCTAGAATCATAGGACTCAATAGGTGAAGACTTTAGGGTTGATATGCTCTGAAAAATGTTGGAAAGTATTAAGAAAACCATCTTCTGATCGTGGTATAAATAAGGTAGCCATAGCCCTAAAAAATCTGAATCACGATCTGGGAAATTCTATCCAGGGCGGACCGGTCCGGGCCTGAGGCGGATCGGTCCGATAGCGGATCGGTTCTTTTAATTTGACGCAGATTCGGTTTGCAATCGGTTAGTTGCTCTCTGGATACAATTTGCAGGGTGGACCGGTCCAGGACTGGGCGGATCGGTTCGCTAGCGGATCGGTTCCTTTTTTATTTCAGCGGATCGGTCCGGTTGCCTGGGCGGATCGATTTTTTTTAATTAGAGGCGGACCGGTCCGGATTTCTGGATTTCTGATTCCTTCTTCTTTTGATCTTCGAATTTCGTTGATGATGAATGGACTTTGAATATTTGCAACGGTGTTACGGCTAATGACATATACACATGAGTGCGTCATTGTGTCTCCATAAGGTCATTGCTTGTTGATATCTATCTTATATGTTCTATAGGGTCTATTTTCTCGTCATAGACCTTGAACCTGAGGACAATGAATTTCTTGGGGGGCTCCTTATGTTCGATCTCCTTTGAAAAGGGGATCTTCATCTGAGAGTTGAGAGCTCTTTTGGAAATCTCTCTAGTTGATCTAGATCCTCGGTGTGCCAGATGTTGGTCTATCTCCCTACGGACTAGAATCCTCAAATCCTCACTTGGTCGATCCCTGTTCTGATAGCGCCTCTCCTGTGGGCCATGCTCTGATCTATCATGCTCAGTTCTCTCCTGGTCACGCCTAATGCTCCTTCCTTAGGGAGGGGAGTCTCCTCCCTGAGGGCTAGGTGTACTGTCGCCTTATGTTTTTAGGGAGATCTCTCTCCATTCTTTCAAGTCGCCTCTTAAAGAGAGAATTTCTTTTTCTTGGCGATGTCTTACCTTTTCTTGTTCTCGAAGTCTGGCTTCATAGGCATCGACTAGCCTAGAAATCTAAGTGGACCTTGGCGGCCTATGTCTCTCTTCAGAAGGTTGCCTTTCTTGGCGAAACCTTAGGTTTGAATGTTAGGAAATTTCAGATCTGACCCTTAGAGGGGATGGGTGGTCTTCCTGGACATCTTCGTCTTGTGGGATGTTATTGATATGTTGAGACATTGCTGGTTTTCTGGTAATGGATTCTTTCGTTGGAATACAAGTCGGTTCCCGCAAATGACACAAATTGTGAGTGCAGAAAAATTCATAATAAAAGAATCTACGAAAAACAATCACAAATGGCAAAAAGTAATTAAAATCACACACAATAATGATATGCGTGGTTAAGAAATTTGCCTATGTCCACGGAGAGGTAATTTATTCTTATTAAGTGTCTCTCAACGATTATAATTTCTCATCCCATCGCCTCGGTCCAGGGTGTACAATTTATAGGTGTGTTTGCTATAGAGTTTGAGTTGTTTAAGGAACTCCACCATAGTACGTAGATTGTCCATGAGGTGATTTCATATCTCGACAGAGAGTCTTATCACCTGATTTGACCATATATGTGAGTATCTTTCTCTAACAAAACTGCCGTGTAGAAATTAAGTCATGATTTGGGTCGGGCCAAACTACTCAAGTTATCCTGGTCGGCTACTCTCATGTACTTGTAAAGTAAATGGAATCATACAAAACAATGATATACATGGTTCACTAATTTTCCTACATCCACCAAGTGGTTGCTCTTATTAAGTGTCTCTCGACGATTATAATTTCTCTTGTCTTTGCCCCGGGTCAGGGTGTACAATTTATAGGTTTGTTTTCTACAGAGTTCGAGTTGTTTAAAGAACTCCACCATAATAAATGGATTGTCCATGAGGTGCTTGAATATCTTGGCTGAGATTCTTAGCACTGTAATACCCCGTAA
Source organism: Sambucus nigra (assembly GCA_949130495.1). Lineage (NCBI taxonomy): Eukaryota > Viridiplantae > Streptophyta > Magnoliopsida > Dipsacales > Adoxaceae > Sambucus > Sambucus nigra. The sequence goes on along the minus strand of OX422216.1, from coordinate 563,183,706 downwards.
TTTTATGATATTTATTTTGGGGATTAATTAAATTAAATGTGTATTAATCGGAAATTAATCCGGATAAAAATACTAGCGAGAGGCGAGTTGGTATTTGATTTTAATGAGTATATATGGCTATATATGAATGTTGAATTATTAAATTTGTCGTGAGATTGAAATACGACAATTTGGAATTTTGTTGAGACGCGTGTGACAGTCGCGTCAGGAATATAATTATTTTAATTATAAAAGTGAATTTTATTTTTATTAACCGTATGGTCGTTTTGAGTGCGTCAACGCGTCTGGAAGGGTTGAAATAGTCAAAAAACACTAGCCGGGGGTTTAGTTTGGGTCCCGGGGCATTTTTAGGCCATACCGGCAACGTATAAGGGTAGTTTGGTAATTTTGGATTTTTGGGAATTAAAACCCACGAAAATTAGGAATTAATATCTGATTTGGCAATTACCCACTAAACCCACTAATAACCTAAGGGGCTACGGAGGTTATTGAAATTAGTTCCAAAAGAGTTCCTAAGGCAAACCCTAGCCACCATTGTCACTTTGGAGAAGAAGGCTTGTAGAGAGAGAGAAGAGAGGAGAATTCTGCAAAGAGAGAGAGAGAGAACACTTCAGCAATTCGACATCAAACTCAGAGATACACATAAGTCAAGTGGTTTAATTACATATTTTGCAAAGAATGCATCTTCCATGCGTAGGAAATTTGTAAAATTTCATTGTTCTTGGAGAATGATAAAAACCCATTGAAAGATGTAGAGATTTATAAATTTTATGAGGAGAATGCATGTAGAACAATGTTAGGATGATTAGTCAGAGAAAAATACATCTTTTATACCATAAAAACGGATTTGTTTATTTCTATGGATGAATTAAAATTCTAGGGTTCATGTTCTTGAGATTGGGGAAAAGATGTAGAGATTTGATATGTGGATGAGATTTAGGATGAATTAATCCCATAAAATACGTTATTATATGACCTAAGTATGTTTAGGAATGATTAAAACCCATGAACGATTGTTGGATTGATGTTTAGATGAGTTTGGAGAAGAAGAAAAGTTGGAAAAACGATATAGGGAAAATCTGGGCTCGAATCTGGCCACTCGTTAGAAGACCTGCCCAGGTCGTTCGAACGAGCTCATTCGAACGAGCTTCTAACGAGTTGACAGTTTGACTTCTAACGAGAGGGATGTTCGTTCGATGACTTTCGTTCGAACGAGATCTCGTTAGAAGGCCCACTTCGTTCGAACGAACTCTCGTTCGAACGAGACTTCTAGCGAGTTGACAGTTTAGGATTTTTAGCCTGTTTTGATCCCGAGTGTCCCGTAACCTTGTTGATATGTAGAGATAACACTTCCTTGATGATTAATTGATATATTTGGGATATTTGGGATATAATGAGGAGTAAAAACTAGAAGTGTAGTTGAACCTAAGGGAAATTATGAATTAGGACGTGAGTGTCTATTACGATGCGAGAACTATTGGCGGCCTAAATAATTATATTAACCGGGAACATATAAATTGTGTAGCATTATATGTCGGTACGAGAATGAGATGTGTACTACAAATAAATTATGGTGACTACTAAGATGTGTGCATACTTAGTATATGTATATGATTTTATGTGTATGACATACCTACCATACTTGCTATCACGGGAGGTTTACGTTCGCTTAGGGACCTCTAATCCTTGTGTTGCCCGGATTTAGATTGGTACCTCGATGAACATAGGTCAGAGAAGGACTTATTGGGATGTTAATAAGTCTGCTGATCGTGGGAGCGCAGGTATGTGCGTGACCCATGTGATGTGACTGTGTTCGCCTCCATTATTTGTGATTGTTGTTATCTGGGAACGATTCTTGAGAGATTCGGAATGCGTGATCCTTATGTATGTGATGTACCGGGATGGATAGCAGAGTATGTGTGTACCGCAGCTTAGTCTCGGGGTGCTTGTATTGTATATTTATGACGTGAATAATATACACTTAATTAATGGGAACTTTCATGTTGGTATTGTGAATATAATTATGGAAATGTTTTGAGAAAACATAACGGGTTAACTGATAGTGAATTGTATTACTAATTGAGAATCCGAGTTGAAGTAAAGCCCTCTATTTAATTGATAACGCTAGAATGTAATAGGGGAATCGAGTAGTAAGGGGTAGAACTTATTACGGTTTGGTTAAATATGTATGTTATTTAGATGGGTATGGTACGTTAGGAGTGCACATGTAGTCGAGAGGTGAGAATTTCATGTGAGTGCACGTCCTAACATGTATTTTGCATTTAATGTTTTAATGTTATTAAAACACTTGCTGTTTTTAAAATGATTTCCACTTTCGGGCTCTGACCCATTTTCTTTCAAATCTATTTTTGTAAAAAGCATTTTAGGTGCCCAGCCACAAGGACACCATGCTTAGGATCCTCATTCAGGTGACAAGCTGTAACTGTTTGTGGAAGTTACAGGACTTTGCTTGTAGACGCTTCTTCTATCTTGGCTCTATATTCAGATTTCATCAGTTGTAGGGCATGTCGCCCATTCCTTTTAGAGACTTTTCATTTATTTCAATTATTCAGACTTCTGACATGTAATTAATTCAGGATTCAAACTTGTCATATTATTTTCAGTTGTGGGATTGTTGTGAGGAGTTTCCTCCGGACTTATTATTATTTGTTGGTTATTTCATTACTTCGTTATGGTGAATGGATTATGTTGTTCTTCCATTATTCTTTTTCTGTATGGTAATCAGACTTAACTTAAAATTTGGCAACTTACTTTTTAAATACTAGGTGGTTAGTAATTATTAAAATGTTTTCGACAGTGATGCTATTAACTGAACCAACTTGGCATTTTGTATTGATTTAATAAAGGAGTAGCTACCCGGTATTTAATTAGTCGGGGTGTCACAAGCACCTGATTTGACCATATCTGCGAGAATTCTTCTTTAACTAAACTACCGTGTAGAAATTAAGTCATGATTTGGGTCGGTCCAAACTACTCAAGTTATCCTGGTCGGCTACTCTCATGGATTCATAGAAAAATGGTCTCCCTCCCATATATATATATATATATATATATATATATATATATATATATATATATATATGAGAGAGAGAGAGGTTCACAAGTGAACCAAAATAATGAACATTTTAATGAACCTGCTAAGATATTAAAAAATAACCCGATCAATTTTAATTCCTATGTTGTAATTGGTTCGCGCTAGCGGCAAATGACACGTTTTTTTAACACACACACACACACACCTCATCGAGCAGTTCCAGATAGGTTTGGGTTCAAAGTGGGTTAAGGCTTCTTTCGGGTTCAAGTGAATTTGGGTTTGGGAGTTTGGATTTTCGTCGACTGGAGTGGTTACATTCGAGTTTATGAGGTGACTGGACTTCGGGCTACGTGGATTGGAGATCTTCGACGGGTCTGGATTGGTTTGGATCCGGTGAGGATTTAAGGTTAAGGAAAGCGGAGGTTTCGCGGGTTATGGGTTCCAACCGGAATGGGGGTAGAACCAGGTGGGGTTATGGCCGGTTTTTGAGGTCAAAGCAGGGTTGTGTTCAGTTCGCCGACGAGGTGGTATGAGGGTAGTCATGGGTTGGGGGCTAAGGCAGGTGGCTGGATCGGGGTTAGGCTTGGAGGTATAAGGAAGGAGGTGGTTCGCAGTTTGATTGGTCTAAAGAAGGTAGGGTGTGTGTGTGGGGGGGGGGGGGGTAAGGGTTGTGTGTATTAATAAATACACGTGTCCATTGCCTCTTGCGCGGATCAATTACAACAAGGAATTAAGTATTATTTTTTAATGTCTTATTAGGTTCATTAAAATTTTCATTATTTTGGTTCACTTGTGAACCCTGAAAGAGTTGGCGCTTGCGTTCAATTAAGAAATAATATAATAAACACCTTTTTAACCCAAACAAACCCTAAACATGCAGCAGTATGTGATTGAATAAAATAGATAATCTACGCAAGAACATTCAAACACATGCAATTAAGGAAAAATCTCCCACAGGGGCAAAACCATTTGTATATCACTATAATTTGTAAGAGAAACGGCTTACAATCGGATTACACTGAAATACAAGATTTTTGACTAAGAATTACCCTTAGGTATCGAATTCTGTAGTCGTGGCTGGAATTATCCCTTTCCAGTAGGGCTGCAATGAAGAGGAAGAAACGGTCCACTTCACAAGGGTTGAACAACAGCAATGGTGCTCTTGGGTTACCAAACTTGATTCACATGGATATGGAAGATGTGTGAATCTAAAAACCTAGAATCATAGGACTCAATAGGTGAAGACTTTAGGGTTGATATGCTCTGAAAAACGTTGGAAAGTGTTAAGGAAACCATCTTCTGATCGTGGTATAAATAAGGTAGCCATAGCCCTAAAAAATCTGAATCACGATCTGGGAAATTCTATCCAGGGCGGACCGGTCCGGGCCTGAGGCGGATCGGTCCGATAGCGGATCGGTTCTTTTAATTTGACGCAGATTCGGTTTGCAATCGATTCGTTGCTCTCTGGATACAATTTGCAGGGCGGACCGGTCCAGGACTGGGCGGATCGGTTCGCTGGCGGATCGGTTCCTTTTTTATTTCAGCGGATCGGTTCGGTTGCCTGGGCGGATTGGTTTTTTTTAATTAGAGGCGGACCGGTCTGGATTTCTGGATTTCTGATTCCTTCTTCTTTTGATCTTCGGATTTCGTTGATGATGAATGGACTTTGAATCTTTGCAACGGTGTTACGGCTAATGACATATACAAATATATTGGACAAAAATGTCCTTAAAAATCTCCCCCTTTGTCTATGCCGGAACAAACATAAAAAATCCGAATTATCTATAATCACAATGCCTATACAAATCTACCCTTCTATGAACCCAAAAACTGAAAGTGGTACAAATGACTAAGGCTGCATCGTTTGTTCTTCGAATCTTCAGAAATCTCAAATCTTTTCTCATCAGGGTGTGCAATTCAGCGATCATCAATGTAGTACCTACACACATGAGACAAAGCAAATACCAAGTGACGTATCGAGTTTGAAATGAGATAAACATAAGAATATATATCAATTTAAGATGATATTCTCAGAATTTCAAAACTCCCCCATAATCAGATAATTCATTCTCCCCCTTTTTATGATGTCCCCAAATAGACAAATGAGTGAAATAAATCAAGCAATCAAGAACCGGGGTGACACAAGGCATAAAATCACACCATGAATGAACATAAAACAACCAAGTCGGTGATAGCGTAAAAGAATGGGTGTGATCAAAATTCGATAGGAAAATCAAAGAATACAAACATGACATATGTGCATGATGAATATTGGATATTCCTAACGAATGAACTCAAATGCTTCCTTTGGTGAAAAAGATTGGAAATATAAGACATTGACTATATCAAATCTACAAATCAAAGCTCAAAGTGATTTCTACACCAATAACGTCCAAAATGATTGTCATGCTTTTTCAGGACTTTCAAGGAAGTGCAAACCCGTTTTTCAATCTCCAACCAAACTCCCTCAGATTTATATTTTGAAGAGAGGCATTCTAAATTCTCAAACTTTGGAGAATTGAAGGTGAAACCTAAATGGCCCATATTTGGCATGAATTGCTTTTTATTGCCTTATCAATTTTTTTTCGGGCTCTTTTAACCTCTCAAGACCTCGGATATTAAAATTTCTCCTTTTTTTAGGTCCATTTTAACGGTGGCTTTTGCGCAAAGGATAGGAATCAACTTTCGCAGTCCCTCCCCGTTATGAAAATATACACACAGTCTCACCAAAACGGTTTTCACATGCAATCCAATCTTGTCAAGTTTTATCGCATATTGTACATTGTATAGACAGAATTGAGATAGAAACACTCAAGCCAATATGTGATAGACAAGTGCAATAATCAAATATAGTCGTGCATGTGTGCATTAAAGGATATAGGAGTCAAACATGTCGGAAGATATCACTAATTACATCTCAAGGACTCCAATTAATGTTAAGCACATGGATGAAATGATGTAGCGTCTCAAATCTCTACCAAACAGTCACATGGATATTTGAAATGAAGTTGTGACTTGGCTATCTTAAAAAATTTTATCAAAAAAAATCTTTTTGTGTTTTTCTAAAAAATTTTCTAAAAAGAAAATCTTTTTGTATTTTTCAAAGAATAATGAAAAGCAAAAATAAGTAAAACACACTAATAGTACAATCCAGCAATAGGCATCAGCGGATATGAAAATGACAATGCAACCTACGCTAGACATGGACCAACCCCTCAGACAACTGTGCAAATCCCCAAAGACTTCCTAAGACTCTCAAATCTAAGGGCATCTAAAGGTTTCGTGAAAATATCGGCTAACTGACGGTCGGTAGGAACAAAACTCAGGGATATGATTTTCTCTTCAACTAACTGACGTATAAAGTGCTCATGTATCCTGATGTGTTTTGTGCGCGAATGGTGGACAGGATTGCGGGATATGTGTATCGCGCTCGTGTTATCACAGGAAATGAACATGGTGTCCTGTGAAATCCCATAATACTCCAACATTTGCTTCATCCACATGAGTTGCGTGCAACAACTCCCGGCGGCGATGTACTCAGCCTCCGCAGTGGACAAAGAGATGGAGTTTTGCTTCTTGCTCAACCAAGAGACAAGAGCAGAACCAAAGTAGAAACACCCACCCGAAGTGCTCTTACATTCATCTACGTCTCCGGCCCAATCGGCATCAGAATAGGCGGACAAACGGTCATCGGTATCAAAGGAATACCAAATAACGTATGAGAGAGTCCCACTCACGTATTTGATAATACGTTTTAGAGCGAGTAAGTGTGACTCTTTAGGAGACGCCTGATAACGCGCACAGACTCCAACACTAAAGGCAATGTCGGGACGACTGGCAGTCAAGTAGAGGAGACTACCTATCATACTCCGATATAAGGTTTGCTCTACGTCCTTACCTGAAGTGTCCTTACTAAGCTTAGTAGTGGAACTCATATGTGTACGTGCATGCTTAGCGGAGTCTAAACCAAATTTCTTCACTAGGTCTCTAGCATACTTGGATTGGGAGATGAACATCCCATCCTCTAGCTGACGAACCTGGAGACCAAGGAAGAATGTAAGCTCACCAACCATGCTCATCTCAAACTCACTTTTCATCTCCTTCTCAAAGTGGTGAGCATGCTGGGAGCATGTGGATCCAAAGACTATGTCGTCCACATAGACCTGGGCAACCAAAATAGCACCGTCATCTCTCCTGACGAACAACGTCATATGTACTCCCCCTCTCTTGAAGCCACGAGCTAAGAGGTAGGAAGTAAGCCTCTCGTACCAAGCACGGGGTGCTTGATTCAAACCATACAAGGCTTTCCTCAGATAGTATACGTGCTCAGGGTGTTGAGGGTCTTCAAACCCTTTTGGTTGTTCCACATAAACCTCCTCCTGTAGAATGCCATTCAAAAAGGAACTCTTGACATCCATCTGATACACCTTGAAGTGTAGATGACATGCAATGGCGAGCAGAAGACGGACGGACTCAAGCCTCGCAACAGGAGCAAATGTCTCCCCAAAGTCTACACCCTCTATCTGTGTGTAGCCTTGAGCGACCAACCTAGCCTTATTTCGGATTATGGTACCATTTTCATCCATTTTGTTCTTAAAAATCCACCGGGTACCTATCACATTAATCTCACTAGGTCGGGGGACAAGTTCCCAGACATCATTCTTTTTAAACTGAAGCAACTCATCCTGCATAGCAGATATCCAGTGTTCATCCTTGAGTGCTTCTTTATGGTTCTTGGGCTCGACTTTGGACGTGTAGTAAAGATGGCTAACAACATTCTCTAGCTGAGCACGAGTCTTGACCCCTAGAGTGGGATCACCAACAATGGCAGATGGGTCATGACTCTTGCGAACCCAAGCAGGTGTGTCCCCTAACACAGGAGTAGGGTTCACAGAGTGTGAGAGAGGAACAGGTAAATCACTGTCAGAACAGGCCTCATCCTCACACTGAAGGTTAGGATCAATAATCGTCGAAGGTTCGTCATCTTGCACAGTAACGTTTATTGATTCCATAATCCTAGAGCTCTTCAGGTTAAAGACCCGGTATGCTCTACTATTCGATGAATATCCTAGAAATATTCCCTCGTCGCTCCGGGAGTCGAACTTTCCTAATTGCTCTCTATCCCGTAGGATGTAGCATTTACTCCCAAAAACACGAAAATACGCCAGGTTGGGCTTCTTTCCGGTCCACAACTCATAAGGTGTCTGTAGTGTGTGTGGACGCAAATAAAAACTATTCACCGTGTGGCATGCAGTAGACACTGCCTCTGCCCAAAATCTCCTAAAAACTTTATGACCTAGAAGCATAGATCTAGCCATCTCTTGGATCGTTCTATTCTTCCTCTCAACAATCCCATTTTGCTGAGGAGTTCTCACAGCAGAAAACTCATGTTTGATCCCAAGGCTATCACAGTACAAATCCACCTTTGCTTCCTTAAATTCAGTGCCGTTGTCACTACGTATTCTGTTAATAGTGGCACCGTGTTGATTTTGCAGGACACAGCACTTGGTCGTTAAGAAATCTACAGCATCGGATTTCTCTCTCAGAAAACCTACTATGGAGTATCTGGAGAAATCATCTACCATCACGAGGATGTACCTCCTACCACCTAGACTCTCAGTACGAGTGGGACCCATAAGATCCATGTGAATCAACTCCAGAACACGAGAGGTGGTAATGGAATGCAACTTCCTATGCGGACTACGAATTTGCTTTCCCAACTGACAGGGTCCAGAAATCATCGAAGTTGGCTTTCCAAGAGATGGTAAACCACGTACTAGGTCCTTTTTGACTAAACGAGATAAGTCTCTAACGTTCACATGACCTAGACGTTGGTGCCACAGATCCATAGGAGTGATCGTGGCGCTGTTGCAAACAAGTGAGGATGTGGGCTCAGTCCCATAGCAGTTATCCTCTGTCCTCACCCCTTGCACTAAAAATTTACCGGCTTGATTATAGACCTTACAAGCTTTCCGGTCAAACTTCACTGCAAAGTCATCGTCGCACAGCTGGCTGATGCTAAGAAGGTTTGCTTTCAAACCTTTGACGTACAGCACGTTCTCTAGCTTTGGAAATCCTGGTAACTCTACTGTACCTCGTCCTACTATGCTAGATTTGCTACCATCTCCAAAGGTGAATCTCCCATCATTATAATCCTCAAGATGGGTAAAATATGAGACATCACCTCTCATGTGTCTGGAGCTTCCACTGTCAAAATACCACTGTGAGGTATTATGGGCTTTGAGAGCGACATGGACAACAAGGGCCTTTTTTTCTTTCTTAGGAACCCAAAAATAGGTACCTTTTTGTATTCCCTTGTTGTTGTAGGTTTTAGCTGGAATGAGGGGCGCATTCATTGATGGTAAGGTCATTCGTCGGAATTCTTCCATCAAACTCTGTGATGTGGCGGCTAGAAACTCAACACGCTCTCTCAGACTGGCAAACTCATCAGTCTGATGTGGTGGAGAAAACGTACGTCGTGTTTGACCAAATCTATAGCAATCATCCCTAAGGTGTCCGTTTCTTTTGCAATGGGAGCAAAAGGGCACAGTATTAGGAGGACCTTGGATTGCTTTTCTTGGTCGAACTCTCCTTCTTGGTTTTTGATGACGGCCATAAGGAGTCGTAGTAAACTCAGGAATTGGTCCGGGTGCAATTTGGGACGTGGAGGCACCATCAAAACCTATTCCTTGCCTGTCACCAAAACCTAAAGCGGGACCGAGGAGCATCTTTCCCATCTTCCCAGATCTGTCCTCGATTTGTACCTTGATTTTCCTAGCTCTCTCAAGGTCATGAGTAAGCTGAGAAACAAGGGCTTCAAGTTTATTCCGAGTCTCCATGGAGGAATGGAGCTCACTAGTAAGACTAGCCACTTGTTTAGTCAAGTCCGCTTTCTCTTTCTCAAAACTACTCTCTCTCTCTCTAAGTAAATTTTCTTTACTAACCCAGCCAGACTCTCTTTCTCTCATGGCGGTGCAGGTGGAGGACTCTCTCTCTCTCGTCTCTTCTAACTCTTCTTCTAACGCGGTGATCCTAAGAACTAACGCCTTGTTACGTTTTTTAGTTTTGAAAGACTCATTATATAACTCAGCGTAGGCGCGTTGAAGGTTACTCTCGTCCTCACTACCTTCCTCCTCACTCTCACTTTCTTCGCTCTCATTGTCGAGGTGTCCCTGTGAAGAATCATCCTCATCGTCGTGAGGAGAACTATGAGTATTCACATGACTAGCCATGAACGCGGTGAAGTTACGCTCATGTGGTGACTCATCTCCCGAGTCCACCGACTCGACCTCACTGTCATCACTAAGGGTAACATTTAGGACAGCTTTACCCTTTTCCCTATTCAGACGAGTGGCACACTCAAATGCTCTGTGTCCCTTACCGTCGCACTCAAAACATCTCTCACTTTCTTTCAGAGGAGGATTTTTGGAATCTTTTTCATTTTTCTTTTCAAACTTATTTTTCTCAAATTTCTTTTTATCTTTAAAATTGCCATTTTTCTTAAATTTGAGAATTCTCTTGAAATTTTTTGCGAAAAGAGCCAAATCATCCAAGTCAAAATCGCACTCAGAATCTGACGTGTCAGTCTCTCTCTTTCTAGATGACTCTACTCTCTTTCTAGCTGATCCCTCACTCCTTCTCTCTTGGGCTTTAAGTGCAATTTCCTTATCTTTAGATTTAGCATTTTTAGGGAACATATCAATTTCATAAGTTTGCAAATCTCCTACAAGTTCTTCCAATTTTAGCGTATTTAAATTACCCATAGAATTTAGCACAGTGACTTTAGGGATAAAACGCTTAGGCAAAGAACGAAGAATCTTTTTAACAACTCTAGCATTTGGAATTTGTTCACCAAGATTAAAACTAGTATTCACAATGTCAGAAAGTCTAGCATAAAATTCATCAAAGCACTCAGAATCATGCATGGTGATTGTTTCAAATTGAGTTGTCAAGTTTTGCAACTTAGACTCTTTCACAGCATTAGTTCCTTCATGGGTGAGTTGTAAAACATCCCATGCCTCTTTTGACGTGGTACACTTCATTATGCGTTTGAACTCATCAGGTGTGACAGACCCAGAAATAGCACTTAAACCCTTAGAATTAACAGATGACCATTTAATTTCTTCATCAGACCAAGAAATGTCAGGTTTCAAGTTGGTCACATTATCAACAGTCACGGTGGGAGGAGTCCACCCTCGTTCAACCAAAATCCAGACACGTTCATCAATGGCTTTTAAAGCCGACCTCATACGGGCTTTTCAATAAGCATAATTTGTCGCGTCAAAAATAGGAATTTTATAATATGACTTCTCCATTTGAACACGCACTTTTTCAAAAATCAATTTTTTAGAAAATTGATATCTTAGAAAAATTTTGCGAAAAAAGGAATACGCGATAAGATAGCGTAACCCGCTCTGATACCAATTTGAAAGAGTTGGCGCTTGCGTTCAATTAAGAAATAATATAATAAACACCTTTTTAACCCAAACAACCCCTAAACATGCAGCAGTATGTGATTGAATAAAATAGATAATCTACGCAAGAACATTCAAACACATGCAATTAAGGAAAAATCCCCCACAGGGGCAAAACCATTTGTATATCACTATAATTTGTAAGAGAAACGGCTTACAATCAGATTACACTGAAATACAAGATTTTTGACTAAGAATTACCCTTAGGTATCGGATTCTGTAGTCGCGGGTGGAATTATCCCTTTCCAGTAGGGCTGCAATGAAGAGGAAGAAACGGTCCACTTTACAAGGGTTGAACAACAGCAATGGTGTTCTTGGGTTACCAAACTTGATTCACATTGATATAGAAGATGTGTGAATCTAAAAACCTAGAATCATAGGACTCAATAGGTGAAGACTTTAGGGTTGATATGCTCTGAAAAACGTGGGAAAGTCTTAAGGAAACCATCTTCTGATCGTGGTATAAATAAGGTAGCCATAGCCCTAAAAAATATGAATCACGATCTGGGAAATTCTATCCAGGGCGGACCGGTCCGGGCCTGAGGCGGATCGGTCCTATAGCGGATCGGTTCTTTTAATTTGACGCAGATTCGGTTTGCAATCGGTTCGGTGCTCTCTAGATACAATTTGCAGGGCGGACCGGTCCGGGACTGGGCGGATAGGTTCGCTGGCGGATCGGTCCGGTTGCCTGGGCGGATCGGTTCTTTTTAATTAGAGGCGGACCGGTCCGAATTTCTGGATTTCTGATTCCTTCTTCTTTTGATCTTCGGATTTCGTTGATGATGAATGGACTTTGAATATTTGCAACGGTGTTACGGCTAATGACATATACAAGTATGTTGGACAAAAATGTCCTTACAAACCCGTCTCTCTCTCTCTCTCTATATATATATATATATATATATTCACACACACACACACACACACACATACACACTAGCAAAATGCTCGTGCCTGAAGAAGGCACGATAAAAAATTTCATTAACTGAATTCACATTGTGTCTCAAATAAACATAGCGTCCATTTCAAAAAACTAAAGATAATCTCCTTTTCTTATTGAACAATCCACCCTCTTAAGGGATAACAACCAATGCAATAATATTCAATTATCTCAAAAATAAATCTAACAAATATTTTAACAAAATAAACTTCGTAAAAACAGTAACATATATATCAATTGAAGTCGTCCCATATGTTCGACTATAATAATTATCTATAGCTTTCAAAATGTGACCTGATACAAAAAAAACATAATTAGTCAATTAAAATAGCTAGTCAAATATTATATAAGGTAAAGTTATTCCCACTCCAACAAAATTCTGTAGCACTCCATTTTATTCTTTTTACTTAACACAAACACATCTTTATTAAAAAAACACAAAATCTTAATTTTTTATCTAACATGAACGAATGACCCGAAAAAAAAGCGACACAACACATAATTTTTTAAACCAAATACGAACACAACTCAATTAAAAGAGACATGACACATGACATGAAATATTTTTTTCTACCCCCATAAAAGCAACACGACACAATCTTTTTTACCATAAAAACAGTTAAAACATTTAAAAGACTGCTTTGATCTATATTTACAAAATAACAGGTTTTAGTGTTTTTTCTAATAGTTTTTATATTAACATTTTTTTATATTAATTGTTTTTTTTATATTAACTTTTTTTTTATATTAACCATTTTTTTATTAAAATAACTCACGGCTAAAAAAATGACGAAAAATAAAGAAATTAATAATAAATCACAGTTAACTCTTATAAGGAGCCCAATACACATAATGAACTTTAAAATTTGTTGTCATTTGGTGAAACACGCACCATTTGAAAAGTAAAAGGAAAATCAGAAAGAAAATAAGCATGTAAACTAAAAAGGAAACAAAAGAAAAATAGTTGAGAGAATTTTATATAGTTTAAACTATTTCAGGACCTAATAATGTGAACAAAAAAAAAAGATCAAACAAAAATAGTTGAGAATTTTTTTTACCTTCAATCTTACTAGGACCTTATTTCCATCTCCATAACTAAACTAATGCACTGTTCAAAACCTTATCATAACTCAACAAATTATGAACCCACCAAAAAGGGAGACGGAAGCAATCAAAGAGATAACACAGAACAAAATATATACCTCATTTCAGTCGTTATGCGATAAATTGAAGGCCAAGATTTGTAAATAAAAATTAACCTCAGTTTTGAATGGCTCGGCATGTGTTGGAGGCTCGACAAATGGGTTTATATGTTGGATGACTTGGCAGGCGATGGAGGTGGATTGTTATGTCGTGGTAGTCTTGTGGTGGTGGTTTTTTGAGGTGCTATTTTGATTCGTGCCAAGGGTTGAAAATAGGTGGTGTGTTTGCGGGGTGTTGTAGTAAGTAGTTGATTGGAGGTGATGGTGTTTCCCTAGTGGTTTACGATGGCAGGTGATTTCTCTTAAGTTTGCTTCATCATCGGAATTAATAAAACATTTTGGCAACCATCGAGATATAAATGTCAAAAATAATTTCAAAAATACATATTCAACAACCAAAACTGGAAAACCTTAAATCAATCAATAAATCTCCATTCCAAAAATCAATCCCCTTACGTCTCCTCTGATTATTTGCTCAAACCACTCGAATACATCATCGAACCTGCACTACAACAATCATCGACCTTTCATACCATTATTCTCACAGTTGTAAGTCACTACTACAGGGTACCTATTCCTCATGATGAGAACACCTGAAAAATGAACAATAAACAAAATCAGAATTAAAAAGGGCACAAATAAGAAAAACAAAACTGATATCAAAGTAAAAAATTTAAATCACGATTTTTTACCCCAAGTTTTAATCCTTTGTTGAAACCTTGTGAGGCAGGTGGTGTAAGAGATATAGGGATGCGCTGTACAACTGAGAATGTGAAGAAGAGAAAGAGAAAAAAATAATTTCACGTTCTTGGGAATATGAGAGATGGAGGCATGAAAAATAAAGGCATTTTTCCTTTGATTTGAAAATTCAAACGAATCAAGTATGGAGCCTTGTTTTATTTGAGGCTCGTGCACTTAGTAGGTGGGCTCAGTGTTAGGATAAAGCTATGTGCAGATATTCATTATGAAAGACATGTGCAACAAATTTATCAAAATAACCTCTTCTTGAACCAACTCTGCCATGTCATAATCTCTAATTATGACATGGCACAACCTCGCACCCTTAAATCATATTCAAAAATTTGATCTCAATCGTTGATATTTTGGAACAATAAAACACCCTTCTCTTATATATATATATATATATATATATATATATATATATACACGCACTAGCGAAATGCCCGTGCCTGAAGGTATGACAAAAATTTCAAAGTGCATAATCGCGAAAGGATGAAAATTTTTAGAGTGCGTAATCACAAAACGGAAAAAATTTCATTCCCCAACAAAAGAAGTGTAACTATAAAAAATTGACCATAATCTCCTTTATTTATAGAACTATCCACCCTGCAATAACAAATACTCCAACAATAATCAAATAGTCTAAATTTATCAAACAAATTCACATATAACATGAAATATACAATATTCATCAATCGAATTTACATTGTGCCTCAAATAAACAAAGTGTCAAATTTTTAAAAAAATGAACATAATCTCCGTGCTTGAGGGATAACCAATCCAATAATATAAAAAAAATCCCAAAATCGTCTAACAAAAATTTCAACGAAACAAACTTCTTTAAAAAACACATATATATCAAAATTCAGGTCGTCCCACATGTTCCCCTATAATGATTGTCCGTAGTTTTAAAAATGCGACCCGATAAAAAATAAAAAATATAGCTAGTCAATTGAAATAGCTAATAAAATATTATAAATAATTTAGCAAAATTCCGAAGTATTTAATTGTGTATGAATTAAGTCAAAAAAAGTTACAACACAAATAATTATAAATAATTTAGAAAATTTGTGCAAAATTACCTTTGTTTATACGACTATCCACTATGTTTAGGAATTGAAAAAAATACCCTAACAACGACAATACTAGCAATCCATCTTGGACCTCATATTAACAACATTAACCGTGGAAATAACACCAATACATCAATTTCATTATAAAACAAATAATACCTAAAATCTCAAAAAACTGACATTACAAAAGAGAGAAATATAAGAATATATATTCACCGATGAGATGAAACTACCCACATCAAGAATAACAGGCCAAGAATAACACATTGGGTCTAATGCCTAATGTTCCTTGAACAAAAATCACAATGGAGTTGAGTACCTGAACTCAAAAAAGACATATCAAACATAGTCAATTAAAGAGGGAAAAAATAGTCGGTTACATGAAGCTAGAAAAGAAGGGACATAAATACTGAAATATTTAATCAATATCAAGTTTGAAGAAAAAAAATGCCTAAATAATATATTAAGAGGTATTGCTCGTGAAATTAGGTTAAAAAAATACGCCTAAATCAGATTATTACCTCTAAATGGAATCCTACCTAAACCCATAAAACCACTTGCACCCCCAAAACCTTATTTTCTAAACGATGAAAATGAAAATGTTTTCAAATCCGTAAATCAACTAAACAGAGAGGGAACTCGATGGTACACTTGCAAAAAAAAATTTAATTTTTAGAAGCCAAAACCCAAAAAATTGACTTACAACCTTGATGGTACTTGAACCCAAAACTTCTAACAACCACGATGCATTCCTTGTAACCTCACAGCACCATTAACATCTCTGCATGCAACGAGAAACCCAAAAAATAAAGTTACAAACCCTTGCCAGCAAAAGTGAAAAATTAAGAACCGAAAAGGAACTTTTAGAAAGTGCACAATGCTATTAACAATAATATCTCGAAGGCAAAATAAAGCCTTCACAAACTCCTTAAATGCATAGCAAAGCACAGACACAAAAAGTGAATACCTAAATAAAATAACTTTGTGCCCTTTAAGCTGCATAACTTTCACAAACTCCTTAATTGAACCATCCTTCAAATATACAATCTCCCAAACCTGCCAATATATATTTCACATAAAATAATGACAACCTGTTAGTTAACAAATAAATAGCACTGATGAAATAATAATCAAATCAATCCCCACATCAAAGAAGATTCTTATTAATAAGCAATCACCCTTGCAATGAAAAGAGTCCTCACAACCATTCCTAAAAAGGGAACTACATTAACCTGTTCAGACCCTCTTCAGGCCCTTGTTGTCACTATTATGGCTTCCGTCGCTTTAGGTGAGGAGTTCTACTTGACAGAATACTTGAAAAGAATACATATATATTATGTATGTATATATGTATGAAAAAATACCTGTTCTACATCAGTGGCAGCAACAGCTAATTGAAAATAATACATATATATTATGTATGATATAATACATGTTATACTCGAAAAGAATACATATATATTATGTATCCAAAAATATAAAAAAAAAACATGAAAATCATATGAAATTGCTAACAATTGCATAGTATATATAGCCCATAAAATAATGATTTGTAGGCATTTTACAACATAAACATTACTTATGGAATTGCTAACAGTTACAGAGTATATGTATCCAGACTCAGAACAAAATAAAATGAAAGATATACCCATTAATGACTAAAATAGGTCATAGCCCTGTTTGGACAAATTATTTTTATCACATTACTAATTATGGATGAAAATAATGCATCCCAAAATGGACTGTGTGTCAAGGGTCAGAAGCAGATACATAAAATACATTTTGAGAATCTATAATATTATAAAACTTAATTGTGTTGGAATGAGAAAAGGTAGGGGGAGATACCTTCGCCGATGAAGAGTGGAGGCAGTACATTGTATTGACGAATGCACTACCGAATGTGAACCGTAATTAGCTTTCTTAAGTTTCTGAGCTGTCTAAAACTCACCCTTACTTAAACACCCAAACAAAAATAAAAAAACACATCAACCGAGAGATGAAGATTTCAACATCAAACCATCAATCATAAAAAGAAACCACCACAAACCCTTAATATATAAAAATAAATAGATTATAGACTTTGGTCAATTCGTACAGATTTTTAATAAACCCACATGTTCACGGTACTCGGTTGATCACCATCATAAGATAAAAGATTGAATAAACCCACATATTTTTACACGCAAGACAAACACGTATACCTCAATCAAAGAAATTAGTGTTCACAAGTGGTTTCAAGCATGAAATACCTACAATGTCGATCATATGTTAGGGACAAAATATAAATGAATGAAATAAAGGACTAAAAGTATTAAACAAATAATATTCAATACCAAAAGCTGATTCCGCGTCCCAAATAATTGAATCTCAATGGAACTGAACACAAGCAGTGGGTGATCCAGGAACGTAGGGTATGACTCTACCCCCCCCCCCCCCCCCCAATACACACAACAAAATAGGGCGCATAATGGCATTATCAAACTTTCTCCAATGATGGTGAATAGTGTGAGATGGGGCAACAACGATCATCTGTAAACTTGTAGAACGGGGGGCATTGTGGGTGCCCCAGTCAACTTCTGAGTCATGGCCTTTTGAAAGAGGAGGAACGTTGAAGGTTTTAGGAGTAGAAAGTATATCATACCTATATATGTTGCATATATGTATACAACTGCTGCATATATGTGATTTTATGCATATATATTGCATATATGCAGCATATATGCATACAGCTGCCGCATATATGCAATATATTAATTCATACGTGATGATTGATGCGTAATGTACTACTTAACATGATTGATGCAGATGAACAAGGTCTTCTTCGAGTGGTATCTGCTGCCCTATTATAAGAATAAAAATTAGATCAAATTTATAGAAATAACACTAATTTATAAAGGAATGACAATTGATTCCAGGCAAACAATATATCGAGCCATTACTCACCAACTAGTTATAGAAGAACTTCTGGGTAAACGATGTTTGTTGTCGAATTTCCTTCGTCATTTAGAAGGAGGATCGAGATGCGGTTAGAGCTTGTGTAAGGTGACAAAGCAAAGTACAACTGACCATAACTGAATACGGTGGTTCACAAGTCAACCCCAACATACTTAACAGATTGACCCTGTGATTTATTCATGGTCATGGCATAAGCTAACTCTATTGGAAATTGACGGTGAGACATCTTTATGGGCATTTCAGCAGAGGATGGTGTTAAGGAGATTCTCAAAATGAATACAGTCATATCGAATTTATCCCCCATTAGGATTTTAGCCTCGATAATGTGATCCGCACACCTTGTGACTATTAAGCGAGTTGTATTGCAAAGTCTATCTTTGGGCGCAATATTTCGCAGCAACATTATGGGACATCCAACTTTAAGTTCCAACTTAAAAAGTGGCAACCCTTATGGGTTAAGAGCATTTAAAAACTCCGTGGTAAATTGGTTGGTTATGCCTTGGCTAGTTACATCGGGGAATATTTTAGCCGCAGTGAAATACATAACTGCATCGCCTAGGAAAGTATTGAGTGTAGCAGTATTAATGGCATTTACATCATCGTTTTGGGCATAGAGAATTGTCCTTTCATTAAGAAAGGCAGATGTCACAGTGCCCTCCACGTTTAGCAATGGATATAAGGACCCTATTAAGTCCTCAACATTCTTACAATGGCGTAATGTCGATGGCATGCTGATAGTCTCCTCAGGGTTTGTCCTAATCTAGTGGAGGTGAAATAATTAAATACATTATTTAGTAAATAATTAAAGAATAATCTATATGTATATGTGAAATTAATTGAGAACAAAAAGACATCATTAAGGAAATTTGAAAATTGTAAAGTTTCAACATCGGTACCATTGAGCCGCATGTTCAACTCCAAGGAAAGAACATGAATATCTTTCAACAGCATTGATCGACGTAAAGATGCTCCAATTATTTGCTCTCTGGCAACTTTGGGTATTACGGGCAAGATCTGGTGAAAGTTACCACCGAGAAAAATTATTGTAAGGACATTTTTATCATGTCCAAAATAGTTTATTTATGTATGTCGTACGCCGCAACATTTGGCACGTCTTTACACGATCTCACACGAAGGACTCAATCCAAATTTCGAGAATCAAGTATTGATTATCTCCATCATGTGTCCCACATCTGCCTCAACGACTTCACGTTCCATGATTTTAGGGACTTTATGCAAGCGGTACGCAAGAGAAGTCAAAACAGTGAAAGAAGGCAAGATATGGAAATTCAAGGGCATTTTGGTAATTTCACATCCACCGTACGGAGGTCTGATCAACTGGAAAGTTGTAAAGCTCTCCACAACGAAGACACTAGAAGAAACATCACCTTAATTCGAGCTATGGTGAAGAAGTTTGGCCTTTTGATAATGGAGAATATTCTGAGAAAAAATCCCTGAAAAATGATAAGTGTTTCATCCCCATGTTCCAGCGATTTTCTGCGAAGCGAAAGACAAACCGATTCGGGGGGCGAACCGATTTGCGATACACCCGAACTGTTTCGGGGTGCCTGGCGCTGGATAGAGTTCAATATTTTTAAAACTCTTTTTGGTTTCTTATAAAAGCCAACTTCGGGCGAGTTATTTTGTAAGACTTTGAGAGACATTTTTGAGAGTCAAAATACATCTAGTCTTCATATTTTTGACTCCAAAGACTCATGTTTTAATTCACACATCCTTGCCAATCCTTTGTGAATCATTTTATAACCCAAGAACACAACCTTGCATTTATTCAACCTTTATGGAGAAGCCGTCTTCCTTCTTCACTGCTTCTCATCTGGAGTTCCCGAGGGAGATTCCAATCGTCGACTATAGAACCGATGCCTGCGAGTATTTCTGTGTCACACTGTATTTTTACTGTAATCCGTGTAACCGTTTTTTATAATATTATAGTAAAAATAAGAGGTTTTACCCCTTTGGGGGATTTTTTCTCACATGTGTGTGTTTGTATGTTCTTGCATGATTTTATCAGCTTCAATCACACCTAAATGCATGTTTAGAACTTAATTGATAAAAAACGGAGTTTAGTTAAGTAATATCTCTATTTGAACGCATGCGCACTCTTTTAAATTGGTATTAGAGACAATTACACAACTTTACCGTGTAATTTTTCGCAAAATTTTTCTAAGATATCAATTTTTTGAAAAATTAATTTTTGAAAACGAGTGTGTTCATAATGGAGAAATTATATAATAAAATGCCAGTTTTTGACGGGACAAACTATGCATACTAGAAAGTCCGCATGAGATCTGCATTAAAAGCCATTGATGAACGTGTCTGGATTTTGGTTGAAAGAGGGTGGACTCCTCCATCAGTCGCTGTTAATAACGTGACCGATTTAAAACCTGACACTACATAGACTGAAGAAGAATTTAAATGGTCATATTTTAATTCTAAGGGTTTAAGTGCTATTTCTGGATCTGTCATGCCTGATGAGTTCAAACGCATAAGGACGTGCACCACGTCAAAAGAGGCATGGGATGTTTTACAACTTACCCATAAAGGAACTAATGCTGTGAAAGAGTCTAAACTACAAAATTTGACAACTTAATTTGAGACTATCACCATGCTTGAAACTGAATGTTTTGATGAATTTTATGCTAGACTGTTTGATATTGTAAACACTAGATTTAATCTTGGTGAACACATTCCTAATGCTAGAGTTGTTAAAAAGATTCTTAGATCACTGCCTAAGCGTTTTATCCCTAAAGTCATTGTGTTATATTCTATGGGTAATTTAAATACGCTTAAATTGGAGGAACTTGTAGGAGACTTGCAAACGTATGAAATTGATATGTTTCCTAAATCTGTCAAGTCTAAAGATAAGGGAATTGCAATTAATACCCAGGAGAGAAAGAGTGATGGGTCGGGAAGAAAGAGAGTTGAGTCATCTAGAAAAAGAGAGATAGAAACGTCAGATTCTGAGTGTGACTTTGATTTAGATGATTTGGCCCTATTTGCTAAAAATTTCAAGAAAATTCTTAAATTTAAGAAAAATGGAAATTTCAAAGATAAAAAGAAGTTTGAGAATAATAAGTTTGAAAAGAAAAATCAAAAAGATTTTAAAGATCCTCCTAAGAAAGAGAGTGAGAGATGATTTGAGTGCGACGATAGGGGTCATAGAGCTTTTGAGTGCGCTACTAGGCTGAACAGAGAAAAGGGCAAAGCTTTCCTTAATGCTACCCTTAGTGATGACAGTGAGGGCGAGTCGGTGGATTTTGGAGATGAGTCACTGCATGAGTTTAACTTCACCGCATTCATTGCTAGTCATGTGAGCACTTCTAGTACTCCTCACGACGATGAGGATTCTACTTCACAGGGACACCTCGACAGTGAGAGCAATGTGAGTGAGGGGGAGGATATTGCAAGTGAGAGCGAGAGTAATCTACAGCGCACCTACGCCGAGTTATATAAGGAGTCATTTAAAACTAAAAAGCGTAACAAAGAGTTAGTTCTTAGGATCATAGCTCTAGAGGAAGATTTAGAAAAATTGAGAGAGAGAAAGAGTCCTCCACCTGCATCACCTTGAGAGAGAGAGTCTACCTGTGTTGAGAAAGAGAGTTTGTTTAGAGAAAGAGAGAGATTGTTTTGAGAGAGAGAGAATTGTTTTGAAAAAGAGAGAGGGTACTTGACTAAACAAGTGGCTAGTCTTACGAGTGAGTTCTATTCCTCCCTGGAGACTCGGAAGAAACTAGAAGCCCTTGTAGCCCAGCTTACTCATGATCTTGAGAGAGCATGGGCAGTCAAGGTAAAAA
Source organism: Sambucus nigra (assembly GCA_949130495.1). Lineage (NCBI taxonomy): Eukaryota > Viridiplantae > Streptophyta > Magnoliopsida > Dipsacales > Adoxaceae > Sambucus > Sambucus nigra. The sequence goes on along the minus strand of OX422216.1, from coordinate 563,161,454 downwards.
TCAAGGATATATCTGGGAAGATGGGAAAGATGCTCCTCAGCCACACTTTAGGTTTTGGTGACAGGAAGGGAATAGGTTATGATGGTGCCTCCACGTCCCAAATTGCACCTGGACCAGTTCCTGAGTTTACTACGACTCCATACGGCCATCGTCAAAAACCACGAAGGAGAGTTCGACCAAGAAAAGCAAACCCAGGTCCACCTAAGACTGCGTTCTTCTGTACGTACTGCAAAAGAAAAGGCCACCTCAGGGAGTTTTGCTATAGTTTGGGTCGAACACGACATAATAATGCTCCACCATATCATATTGATGATTTTGATAGTCTGAGAGAGTGTGTTGAGTTTTTAGCTGCCACATCACAGAGTTTGATGGAGGAATTCCGACGGATGTCTTTGCCGTCAGTGAATACTTCTCACTTCTCAGCTAAAACCAACAACAGCAAGGGTAAACAAAAGGTTACTACTTCTTGGGTACCTAAGAAAGATAAGAAATCCCTTGTTGTTCATGTCGCTCTCAAAGCACATAATAACTCACAGTGGTATTTTGATAGTGGGTGCTCCAAACATATGACAGGTGATGCCTTATTTTTTACCTACCTTGAGGATTATAAGGATGGTAGAGTCATCTTTAGAGATGGGAGCAAGTCTAGCATTGTAGGACGAGGTACAATAGAGTTACCAGGATTTCCTAAGCTAGAGAATGTTTTGTACGTCAAAGGTTTGAAAGAAAACCTTCTCAGCATTAGCTAGTTGTGCGAAGCTGACTATGCCGTAAAGTTTGACCGGGACGCGTGTAATGTCTATAATTAAGACGATAAACTTTTAGTGCGAGGGGTGAGGACAGATGATAATTGCTGTGGGACTGAGCCTATGTCCTCACTTGTCTGCAACAACACCACGATCACTCCTATGGATCCGTGGCACCAACGTCTAGGTCATATGAACGTTAGAGATTTGAATCGTTTAGTTAAAAAGGACCTAGTACGTGGCTTACCATCACTTGAAAAGCCAACTTCTAGGGTTTATGGACCCTGTCAGTTGGAAAAGAAAATCCATAGCCCACATAGGTAGTTGCACTCCATTACCACCTCCCGTGTACTTCAGCTGATTCACATGGATCTTATGGGTCCTACTCGTACTGAGAGTCTGGGTGGTAAGAGTTATATCCTCGTGATGGTAGACAATTTCTCCAGATATTCGATTGTAGGTTTTCTGAGAGAGAAATTCAATGTTGTAGAGTTTTTAACGACCAAGTGTCGTGTCATGCAAAACCAACACGGAGTCACTATTAATAGGATATATAGTGACAACGGCACATAATTTAAGGAAGCAAAGGTATATCTTTACTATGATAGCCTTGGGATCAAACATGAGTTTTCTGCTATGAAGACTCCTCAGCAAAATGGAATTATTGAGAGAAAGAATAGGACGATCCAGGAAATGGCTAGATCTATGCTTCTAGGTCGTAGAATTACTAGGAGATTTTGGGCAGAGGCAGTGTCTACTGCACACACGGTGAATAGGGTTTACCTGCATCCACACACACTTAAGACGCCTTATGAATTGTGGACTAGCAAGAAACCCAACCTTGCATAATTTCGTGTTTTTAGGAGTAAATACTGCATCTTACGAGATAGAAAGTAATTAGGAAAGTTTGACTCCCAGAGCGACGAGGGAATATTGCTAGGATATTCATCAAGTAGTAGAGCATACTGGGTTTTTAACCTGAATAGCATTAAGTTGGAATCAATAAACGTCACCGTGCAAGATGACGAACCTCCGACGGTTATTGATCCTAACCTTCAGTGTGAGGATGAGGACTTTTCTGGCAGTGATTTAATTATCCCTCACTCACACTCTGTGGACCCTACTCCTGTGTTAGGAGATGCACCTACTTGGGTTTGCAAGAGTCATGACCCAGCCTCCATTGTAGGCGATCCCACTCTTGGGGTTAAGACTCGTGCTCAGCTAGAGAACGTCGTTAGCCACTTTTGCTACACGTCCAAAGTCGAGCCCAAGAATCATAAAGAAGCACTCAAGGATGAACACTGGATATCTGCTATGCACGATGAGTTACTTCAGTTTAAAATGAACAATGTCTGGGAACTAGTCCCCCGACCTAGTGAGACTAATGTGATAGGTACCAAGTGGATTTTCAAGAATAAAATGGATGAAAATGGTACCATAATCAGAAACAAGGCTAGGTTTGGTGCTCAAGGCTACATAAAGATAGAGGGTGTAGACTTTGGGGAGCCATTTTCTCCTTTTGTGAGGGTTGAGTCTGTCCGTTTACTACTCACCATCGAATGTCATCTGCGCTTCAAGTTATATTAGATGGATGTCAAGAGTGCCTTTCTAAATGGCATTCTATAGGAGGAGGTTTATGTAGAACAACCAAAAGGGTTTGAAAACCCTAAGAACCCAGAGCACGTTTACTATCTGAGGAAATCCTTGTATGGTTTGAAAAAAGCACCCCATGCTTAGTACGAGAGGCTTACTTCCTACCTCTTAGCTCGTGGCTTCAAGAGAGGGGGAGTACATATGACGTTGTTCGTCAGGAGAGATGACGGTGCTATTTTGGTTGCCCAGGTCTATGTGGACGATATAGTCTTTGGATCCACGTGCTTTCAACATGTTCACCACTTTGATGAGGAGATGAAAAGTGAGTTTGAGATGAGCATGGTAGGTGAGCTTACGTTCTTCCTTGGTCTCCGGGTTCGTCAGCTAGAGGATGGGATGTTCATCTCCCAATCCAAGTTTGCTAGAGACACTAAGAATGCACGTACACCTATGAGTACTTCTATCAAGATTAGTAAGAACACTTAAGGCAAGGACGTAGAGCAAACCTTGTATCGGAGTATGATAGGTAGTCTTATCTACTTGACTTCCAGTCGTCCTGACATAGGCTTTAGTGTTGGAGTCTGTGCGCGATATCAGGCATCCTCGAAAGAGTCACACTTACTCCCTCTAAAACGTATTATCAAATACGTGAGTGGGACTCTCTAATATGGTATTTAGTATTCCTTTTATACCAATGATCGTTTGTCCGCCTATTCGAATGTCAATTGGGTCGGGGATGTAGATGGTTGTAGGATTGGGTCGGGGATGTAGATGGTTGTAGGAGAACTTCTGGTGGGTGTTTCTATTTTGGTTCTGCTCTTGTCTCCTGGTTGATCAAGAAGCAAAACTCCATCTCTTTGTTCCATGCGGACGCTGAATACATCGTCGCTGGGAGTTGTTGCACCCAACTTTTATGGATGAAGCAAATATTGGAAGATTATGGGATTTCACAGGATACCGTGATTATTTCCTGTGATAACACGAGCGCGATATACATATCTCGCAATCCAGTCTAGCATTCGTGCATAAAGCACATCAGGATACGCGAGCACTTTATACATCAGTTAGTTGAGGAGAATGTTGTATCCCTGAGTTTTGTTCCCACCGACCGTTAGTTAGCTGATATTTTCACGAAACATTTAGATGCCCTTAGATTCGAGAGTCTTAGGAAGTCTTTGGGGATCTGCACAGTTGACTGAGGGGTTGGTCTGTGACTAGCATAGGATGCATTGTCTTTTTCATATCATCTAATGCCTATTTCTAGATTGTATCATATGTTTTGTCATTTTTTATATTTTTTTTGAAAAATCTAAAAATATTTTCTTTTTACAAAAATTTTTGAAAAGCACAAAAAGATTTTTTGGTATTTTTTACACCTTTTATGTATGAGCATTTAAGATAGTCGAGTCACAAATTTCATTCCATTTATCTATGTGACTGTTTGATAGTGATTTGAGACGCTACATCATTGCATCCATGTGCTTTACATTGTTTGGAGTCTTTGAGATGTGATTAGTGATATCTTTTTACATGTTTGACTCCTATCGCCTTTATTTCACACATGCACATCTATATTTGATTATTGTACTTGTCTATCACATATTGGCTTGAGTGTTTCCATCTCAATTCTGTCTATACAACGTACAATATGCGATAAAACTTGACAAGATTGGAATGCTTGTAACAACCGTTTGGTGAGACTGTGTGTTTATTTGAAAACAGGGAAGGGCTGAGAAAGGTTCATTTAGCCTTTGCGAATACTAAGCCACCGTTAAAAAGGACCTAAAAATGGAGGAATTTTATTATCCGGGGTCCAAAGAGGTTAAAAGAGCTCGAAAATATTTAAAGGCAATAAAAAGCAATTCATGCCAAATATGGGCCATTAGGTTTCACAATCAATTCTCCAAATTTTGAGAATTTAGATTACCTCTATTCAAAATATAAATCTGAGGGAGTTTGGTTGGAGAATTTAAATGGGTTTGTACTTCCTTGAAAGTCCTGAAAAAGCATGAAATCATTTTGGACGTTATTGGTGTGGAAATCACTTTGATCTTTGATTTGTCGATTTGATTAAGTCAATGTCTCATATTTCCATCTTTTTACACCAAAGGAAGATTTTGAGTTCATTCGTTAGGATTATCCGATATTCATCGTGCACATATGTCATGTTTATATGCATTGATTTTCCTATCGAATTTGATCACACCCATACGTTTACACTATCATCGACTTGGTTGTTTTGGGTTATTTTATGGTGTGATTCTTTGTTTATATATTTTGTGTGAAAAATTTTGAAAAATTCAAAAATAGAAATTTTTTTACCTTGTGACACACTCCAATTGCATTTATTTTTTCTTCTCATATCCGTCTATTTGGGGACATTATAAAAAAAGGGGAGAAGAATTATCATATTATGGGGGAGTTTTTGAAATATTGAGATTTGTTTTAAGTTGGTATCTATGTTTATCTCATTTCAAACCCGATACGTCACTTGGTACTTGCTTTATCTCATGTGTGTAGGTACTACATTGATGATCATTGAATTGCACACCCTGATGAGAAAAGTTTTGAAGATTTAAAGATCAAACGATGAAGTCTTATTCATTTGTATCTTTCCATTTTTGGGTTCATAGAAGGGTAGATTTGTATAGGCAACTTTGTTATTTGATAATTCGAATTTTTTATGTATGTACCGGCATAGACATAGGGGGATATTTGTAAAGACATTTTTATCATGTCCGAAATATTTCATTTATGTATGTCGTATGCCGCTACATTTAGCACGTCTCTACACGATCTCATATGATGGCCTCAATCTAAATTTCGGGAATCAAGCATTGATTATCTCCATCATGTGTCCCACATCTTCCTTAATGACTTCACGTTTCATGATTTTAGAGACTTTATGCAAGCAGTACGCAAGAGAAGTCAAAATAGTGAAAGAAGGCAAGATATGGAAGTTTAAGGGTATTTTGGTAATTTTATAGTCATCGTCCAGAGGTCCTATCAACTGAAAAGTTGTAGATCTCCCTGCAACGAAGGCACTGGAAGAAGTGACACCTCAATCCGAGCTACGGTGAAGAAGTTATGGCCTTTTGAAAATGGAGAATATTTCGAGAAAAAATCCCTAAAAAATGCTAAGTATTTCAGCCCCATGTTCCAGCGATTTTCTGCGAACCGAAATCCAAACCGGTTCGGGAAGCAAACCGATTTGCTCTACACCAGAACTGGTTTGGGGTACCTGACGCTGGATAGAGTTCAAGATTTTTAAAACTTTTTTTAGTTTCCTATAAAATCCAACTTCAGGGGAGTTATTTTGTAAGACATTGAGAGACGTTTTTTAGAGTCCAAATACATCTAGTCTTCATATTTTTGAGTCCCAAGACTCATGTTTTGATTCACACATCCTTGCCGATCCTTTGTTAATCCTTTTGTAACCCAAGAACACAACCTTGTGTTTGTTCAACCTTTGTGGAGAAGCCGTCTTCCTTCTTCATTGTTGCTCATCTGGAGTTCCCGAGGGAGATTCCAGCCGCCGACTACAGAACGAATGCCTGCGGGTATTTATATGTCACACTGTATTTTTACTATAATCCCTGTAACCGTTTCTTACAATATTATAGTAAAAATAAAAGGTTTTTCCCCTTTGGGGGGTTTTTCCTCACATGTGTGTGTTTGTATGTTCTTGCATGATTTTATCATCTTCAATCCCACCTAAATGCATGTTTAGAACTTAATTGATAAAAACTGAGTTTAATTAAATAATATCTCTATTTGAACGCATGCGCACTCTTTAAATTTTAATTACTGCAAAAGGCTTCTTATTATCTATTATATCTTGCAAATTATGGTCAATAGCCTCAACGCAAAATCGATGTTCCATTGGCAGTTTATCCCAAATTATAAGCCTGACTAATTTAAACAACTCCGCTTGAATCGATTGCCTTGTAAACCCAAAATTTGAATTTTTGAGAATGTTAAGGGGAATATAAAATGTAGAATGAGTTGTACGATCAACAACAAATAGTAATGAATCAATAACCAAAGAAGTAATGATAATCACTATGTGCTCCCGACCTTGACAATATGACGAAATTATATTGTACAAAAACATCTTGCCTGTGCCCACCCCGCCATTAAAAAAGAAATTTATTCCTTTAGCCTCTAATACGGAGGTTTTAATTGCATCAAAAGTCCTTCGCTTCCCCAGATTAGGACATTCTATGTTAGAATGCATAATAGAGGTGTCGGTATCTCTCTGAAGTTGTCGATGTTCCCATATTATTCTATTTTCTCCCGTAGTGCTCCAATTTTTTATAGGGTGGAGCATGGGTGGATAATCATACAAATATTTGCCTGTTTCCTGGAGCAAGTCGTTCAGAAGATACAATCTGTAGTTGTTGTTTTCAGAATATGTTGGAGATGAAACTTCAAATGCAGCTTGTGAGCAAGGTCATCACATATGCACGATGCGAATTGCTCCCATAATAAAGTAGGATCGAACGGAGCGCATTGGGTTAGAATAACGTTAAAAATATGCCGAAGTTGATAGCCTATCTGCATAACTGACGCCTCCTGCAAATATTTTACCCATTCATCACCATCTTCTGAAAGCCCCAATGCAACATAGGCGGACTTGAAATAATCGTGTAAAACATTATTTACCCTCTGTAATCACTCAAATGAATGCGAACCTTTTACAACGGTTATAGAAGATTGCAAAAGATGATGTAGGTGACCTTGGAGTCCAAGTCTTTGGGCTCGCGATGGAATTTGGGATCGCAAAGTAGATTCTACCAATTGAAAAAGATGATGTAGGTGACCTTGGAGTCCAAGTCTTTGTTAATTTTTGCCAAACAAAGTGTTGGGGAAACTCTTGATAAGTGAAAGCACGAGCGGATTCATTCGATACAAAATATTCAAAAAATGTCGTCAAAGAAGATCGTTGAGTCGAAGCCCGATGAACTATTTCATCCATCGATTCATCTGAATTGAACACAACATGATGCATCCCAGGGAGATGAAGTTCCAATCGGGTAATAGATGGTTTTTCTGCATGCATTGGATTACCCAATATTCTCCAAGCTGCCTCGGGGGGGGGGGGGGGGGCAATGTACCTAGCATCCAAGTACTATTGGATTTCATCACCACCTCCCAAGACCATAGTAGTGCGATCATGTCCTTTATAGATATACTTATTAATGTACTTGACGCATCTCAACCCTACACACACTTCAACATTAATGTGGCAATTGAACATACGGGAATGCTGGGGATTATACGGCACAACATCTCAACTATCAACATGTTTTCCATTTTTCGTAGTATAGACACGACCATCATTTCTACGATGATAAATTGGATACCCATCGTTATCCATAGTGGTCGACTGTGAGAAATCCTGAGGATATTTCTTTGTACAATTACCATTTTCCTTGCACGGAGCATGAGGAGACTGTAAGCCATAAGGTCCATAGACCATACAAGCCAAAATTATTTAATAGAGGGATGGGTTTTCATCTCTCTTAGGAAACTCAGCAGAAATAATCTTATCAACTTGTGCAGATGTTTTAATCTTGTCAGGACCATTAAGAAAAATTAAAGCGTGCATGTGAGGTAAACCTCGCTTTTGAAATTCAATCGTGAAGACATGTGCCACTTTTTTTTCCGAATATATGATTATTATCAATCTCCTGCATTAAAGCCTTCGTATTGAGTTCAAAAACACACGCCACCAAGTCTAGGCGAAGGAAGGCATTTTAAAAAGGCAGGAGTTCGTTTGTGATCTCTCACCATTTAGGGTTTGCCGTCATCGTGAGAAAAACATCTGGGTGATGATTGAAACGCATAATTGCCATAGAATCTTGATAAATTTCAAACATATTTCTTGCAATCCCGGTAAAAGAAGATGGAAAAATCTTTCTTTTACCAATCTAACCCGGTTGTAACCAGTTAGACATACCATCAGTGAGATATTTGTACAACTCCGCATGAAGTTTTCCTTGATTTAGTCGGTGGTATGTTAAATGGTTTTTCTCAGTAGAAGCCTAACCATCGACTATGAACTCTTGGAATAATTTTCCCCCTCTGTGTATCATGGACTACTCTGAGTGGTGTTGAAACATTCGATAACCAAAATAATTCATTTCAGTCAAATGCGCTTCCTTTTCAGTACAAAGTTCCACGTCCCATAGTTTCATGTCATGGTGCCAACCAAGTTCACCGTGAGGAAATAATAAGACCTAGTGCAATGGAAAATATACTAGATGGTACTCGTTAATTTGGATCAATTGACTACCCCCTGAGACGAACTATTATGTCACACGTGCCGCTGACATTAGATCCATCACCCGGTAAAATAATTGCAATCTCATAAGTGAATGGAGAATTATATGTGCGACGGTCCTTTGAAGAATTATAGTGGATATAAGTAAGCAAGTTCTAACCCATCCTATTTTACCTTTCTAAAATCGAAAAACCCTCACTATATTTCGATGTGAAAGCATTATTCACCAACAAAGACCCTTGAATTGTACTTAGAACATTCCTCCTCAAATGCCGATTTCTATTATGGCGGATATCCAAAGCCACATCTGGATCGTGTATGTACAACTGAGCATAAGCAGCCTGATGTTCCAGCCCAACATCTGCTATTAAGGATCCGGTGTGACGATTACCCCATCATCCATTTGGACACCTAAACTTGTAAACACATTGGCAGCATTATACTCATTGGTATAAGTATAAAAGGACTTTGAATGGTCATCATCACCATCAAATAAAAGCTTAATTTCAACAGATGGTTCAATGAGCGGGGGTAGAAGAATTTGGCCCTGCAAACAGCACTTCCCAAACAATATTCGCTTCATTGAAGAATCTGACAATCTTTTAGCCATCCTGTGTAACACATCACAGTGAGGGAATCTTATGTTCACAGGTCCCAGATCATGTCTTTCTGAGGCAACATATGAACGACTTAGTCCGTTGGTACTAGCTCCATTTTAGAAAGATGGTCTCCTTGACCGGAATTTGAGAAAAATAGTTGTGTTAAATATTTTATTAAATAAGATATATGAATACAACCAAACGCTAAAATATAGAAGTGAGAAATCATTATATGTACCCTATGATTGAAGGGAACAGTGATATCCTGATTGAAGGTGGTATAGTATTTCCCTCCGATGGTGTATCTTGTAGTGGAATCTCGAGGGATGAAGTTACATCAGAATTAGCATTCGTATCCTAATTAGATAAATCTTAAGGGACTACTCTCTAAGATGAATTTAAATTTTCTATTTGAATTGTAGAAATGAAATCCATGTTTATATTACGGGGCTCGACATTATGGATAAATTGAGCAGGGTCTACCGAAGGTGGAATGTCCGTCATGATATTGCATATTGGGGTTTGGTTACACTCTGGGGAAAATTAGGGTGTAGGGGTAGTTAACGAAGTCAAAGGTTGATCCACAATACTTTCACACTGTAATACCATATGTTGGTGTCATTCCCATCCACGTCAGCGTCTTTGACCCGAGATGAGATTAGATAATTCCTGACATGTTAAATAGCTGGAAATATTTAAAACTCACAATTATGGCATTTTTAAAACTATAAACTAAAATTCATTGTAGAAGAAAGAAATCAAACCAAGTGAGGGGGTGATTTTCTTTCCCTTTACCCTTTACGTTAATCGAAAGTTGCTCAGTGTAGTTTCTCTTCTGAAAAAATAAAATAAAAATCTTATATTAGTCAAGTTAAATGGGAAAGGGACAAAGAATGTGATGTTTAAATACCCTAATTAAAGTTTGTTTAAATACCTCTCTAAGAATGATGTCCACTTTCGAAACATCCAGTATGACAACACCCTTGTTTGATAAGGGGGTTTGGTTACGCCGAGGGAAACATTGCGGTGTAGGGGTGATTAACAACGGAGAAGTCATAGAAGATGGTTTATCTATAATGGGAGTTGTTTGATGGGGAAATAAAAAATTTTGGGATCTTTCTCGTTGACGTCGGTGTCTCTGACCCGAGATGCGTGCAGAGGTAGGTGTCGTTCCCTGATAGGTTCAAAACATAGGAAATATAATCGGAAAAAAATAAGTATAAATAATTCATACAAAAGATAATAGAAGGAAAATAAGAATCAATAACATAAATGAGTGAAAGAGGAATCAAACCGGGTGGGGAGAATGATGTTCTTTCTCTTTCTCCTTTCCGTTAACCATACATTCCTCTTCGTGTTCTCGGGTGATAAACAATGTAGAAGTCATAGAAGATGGTTTATCTTTAGTGGGAGTTGTTTGATAGGGAAACAACATTTGTTGGAATCTTTCTCGTTCGCGTCGGCATCTCTGACCCGAGGTGCGTGCAGAAGTAGGTGTCGTTCCCTAATAGGTGCAAAACATAGGAAATGTAAGGACATTGTCCATCACATTTAGTAAGTCATATATCGCTACAATTTTGTCGGAGAATTGGGAAGCTTACATATACAATCGGCAATCCGAATTTCAAGACGAATTCAACAATCATGACCAACTTGGATGAATTTGGTAAAATGTGTCTAAGTTCCATTTACATTTTACATTAAAAGAGTTGGGATGTTTTTATAAAAGTTTAAATGATTTTTGAAATGATTTTAAATGATTTTAATCACATTTTTTTTTATAAATGCTCCTGATCCCGTAAATAATTTTGGTTTTTAAGGATTACAAGTTATTTACATTTTAAAAGTTTTATAAAGAGGATCAGTGACGATTGTTCGAATGACACCACGTCTCATTCGAGAGTATCGTTCGAATGACATCGTGTTTCGTTCAAACGATCTGTGTTTTTAGCAGACACGTCACCGCCTTGAATTTTAGTATTTAAAGGGTGTCAGGCTACCGCTTTTTGTGTGGAGAAAACACTGGTTTTAACAGAATACGATTTTAGTTTTTTTTTTGTTTATTCTCCATCCTTTTAGAGGGTTTAAAACTTTGTTTTGACAATTCACAAATCTCATATTTTTTGTGTGAGTTGTTTGTGGAACCCAAGGTAAAGTTTTGCTGGGAGTTTTGCTGCTGAATCTAGGTCCCATGGAAAGGTACTGGGGTGACCATAGGTGCCACTTGCGGGAGGTACTGGGCTGATCAACTGCGTGTCATAGGGAGTGTTGCGGTGTTCCTGGACTGACGACTATGAACCGACACCTGCGGGTATTTCATAAGTCGATTGTAAACCGTTCCTTTACAAATTATAGTGGAAATAAAAGATTTTTTCCCTGCGGGGATTTTTTCCTGAAATCTGTCTTTGTCAGCTCATTCATCGCTTGATTTAATCTGGGATTTGAATTAACACGTAGATGCATGATTAGGGGCTGATTTAATTTGAATTTGGTTTGAGCAATTTTAGACATCCAATTAAATAAGTTTAAGTTAGAAATTGCGAATATCTTTGAATCAATATCGCACACGACATCTTTTCAAATTGTCGAAGAATTGGGAAGCTTACATCTACAATCGATAATTCGAATTTCAAGGCGACTCCAACAATCATGCCCAACAAGGATGAATTTGGTAAAATATGTTTAAGTTCCATTTACATTTTATATTAAAAGTGTTGGGATATTTTTATAAAAGTTTAAATGATTTTTGAAATGATTTTAATCGTAATTTTTTTGGATAAATGCTCCTGATACTTGTTTTTTAAGGACTCCAAGTTATTTAATTTTTAAAAGTTTTTTAAAGAGGATCAGTGACGATTGTTAGAATGACAACACGTCTCCTTCGAACGAGATGGAGTATCATTCGAACGACATCGTGTTTCGTTCGAACGATCTGTGTTTTTAGCTGACACGTCACCGCCCTGAATTTTAGTATTTAAAGGGTGTCAGGCTACTGCATTTTGTGTGAAGAAAACACTGGTTTTAACAGAATACGATTTTAGTGCTTTTTGGTTTATTCTCTATTCTTTTTTAGGGTTCAAAACTTTGTTTTGAATATTCACAAATCCCAAACTTTTTGTGTGAGTTGTTTGTGAAACCCAAAGCATAGTTTTACTGGGAGTTTTGCTGCTGAATCTAGGTACCTTGGAATGGTACTGGGCTGACCATAGGTGCCACTTGCGAGAGGTACTAGGTTGATCGACTGCGTGTTATAGGTAGTGATGCGGTATTCCTGGACTGACGACTACGAATCGACACCTGCGGGTATTTCCTAAGTCAATTGTATTTTCGCTGTAATCCGATTGTAAACCATTTCTTTACAAATTATAGTGAAAATAAAAGGTTTTTGCCATACGGGGATTTTTTTCCTGAAATCTGTCTTTGTCAACTCATTCATCGCTTGATTTAATCTGAGATTTGAATTGACAGGTGGATGCATGATTACGAGATGATTTAATTGGAATTTGGTTTGAGAAATTTTAGACATCCAATTAAATAAGTTTAAGTTGGAAATTGCGAATATATTTGAATCAATATCCCACACTGCATCTTTTCAGGAAATATAATCAAACGAAAATAAGAGTAAATAGTGCATACAAAAGATAATCAAAGGAAAATAAGAATCAATAATGCATACAAAATATAATCGAAGGAAACTAAGAATCAACAATATAAATGAATGAAAGAAGAACATGGTATCTATTAATAAAATAGTTACATAAGAGGGGGAGATTACAAATTATTGGTTGGGAGTTACCTCTCTACTAATGATGGCCACTTCATAAGCGTCACGAATCACGATACCCATGTTTATGCTAGGAAGATGTTCAATCTGTTTAGAAAAAGTACCACAAATTGAATAAATTAGAATCCAGAATACGAAAGAAACAACATTATACAGTTCCATAATTGGTTATATCATCCATGGCCAATATAAGTTTCTTGTCCCTGCGGTAATAAGATTTCAGTCCTGCATAATTAGAAGAACCATATTTATTATGTACATATTTCAAAAATGAAATTTAAAACTAAATCTAAGCCACATACATATATTAATAAAAATGCAACAAATATTCAAAAATAAAAATATTGGGAGAGAATAAAATGCCCTAAAATCCAAATTAAGACAAACAAATTCAAAATAAATGCCGTAATTATTATGTGCACAAATAAATCAGACCCACCAAAAATGGGGGAGAAGCCCTAATTTGAAAGTAGATTTGAAACCCTTATGTACATATTTCAAAACGAAAATTTAGAACTAAACCTAAGCCACATACATATATTAAACATAGATGTAACAAATATTCGGAAAAAAATATTGGGAGAGAACGAAATGCCGTCAAATTCAAACCAAACCAAAAATCTTCAAAATAAATGACATAATTATTATTTACACAAATAAATCGGACCCATAAAAAAATGGTGGAGAAACCCTAATTTAAAACCGGATTTGAAACCCCATTTGGAACTCAAATCTAATATGGAACAAATCAAATCTAAACATAAGCCACACGTATATATTAAACACAGATGCAATAAATAATCGAGAAAAAAAGGCCTGAATCGAAGGATCTACCTAAAACAATCGAAGACGTTGGAACTGAGACTGATAACAGGTAAGGTAGAGAGGAGGCGACAACGGGGAGAGGCGATGGTGGAGGGGAGAGGGGGGAGGGTTCGGGTAGGGGAGTTTTGAAGCTGTAGGGAATGAAAATAGGGGTAGGCTAGTTGGATGAAAATGAAAACGGGGGTTAGGGAGTTTTGCTGAAAATGGAAACGGGGGCGGGAGCTTAGAAGGCTTAGATTTTTTTCAATTTTCCATGTCACAATGTGTAAATGGTGACATGGCACAATCTGAGACCCTTAGATCATCCCAAAAAATTCGCTCCCAACCGTTGATATTTTAGAACAGTAAAACACCCTTCTCTCTCATATATATATATATATATATATATATATATATATATATATATATATATATATATGTGTGTGTGTGTGTGTGTGTGTGTGTGTGTGTGTTTGTGTGTGTGTGTTCGTATACATTTGCATTATGTATGTATGTTTATTTATACATAGTCAAACTTCTCAACATACCTTATTAAATATACATAAAGAACATGTGATATATTTATGGATTTATGATGTATGTATATATGTATGTATGAATGTATACCTTCATTTATTATGTATGTATGTATATATGTATGAAATTTTTATATATATATGATATAAATATAGTCAATTTTTCGAAAAATTGTATTTAAAAACAAGTTTACCAAGCGCACGCGAATATTTATAAACATAGAAAACTGTATTTTAAAATTAAATTTAAAAACAGTGTTAAAATCAAGTTTTTCGAATACATAACCAAACGGGCTCAAAGTTTATAGTAGTTAAAATTAAGGTAGTAAATGTATTTTGCTAGAATTATACCTTAATATACTCTATTCGAAATAAAACCCACAAATTTGTTACTACTTTCACTAATTTAATCCATGCCTAGTGTTTTACTCGCTTTTATTTTTCATCTAACCCTGTCCATACATGGGGGTGAGGCCAGCTAACATTCACTTCTCCCAAACTCTACAATTAAGCGAGATCCTTGTGCATTGGGTACGACCTTTTTTTAAATGACATAGGTCATGGACTTCATTTATATCCAAATGGTACTTAAATTGATTTAAAAGGTAACAACACACACAATACAGACCATCTATACAAATATATTTTCCATAACTTAAGAAGGTCCTAACAAAAAAAATAATCAAAGGTTGTACATGTTGCACAAGGCTCCTGCTTAAACTGTATAGTCTGGGGGAGGTGGATATCGACAAACCTTACCCCTATATATAGAGAGGGTACTCCCATGTCTCGAACTCGAGACCAACCGTAACTTTGGCGAGGCCACTTGCCAATGCACCAAAGTACGATCTCTAACAAAAAATTAATCAACAATCTAAAATTTTAAACTCAATGACAATATTTTCTCTTCAATCTTACAAAAAACAAATGAAAAGAATAATTAACACCTGAAATAAATGGCGATATCATCTCCGGATTTCTTAAGGGCCTTATCTATAATCTCAAGAGGAGAAGATCTTTCTAGATCCTTAGCTAGTTTTTCATACTCCTCCGCCTCCACTTTCTCCACTACTTCTACAAATCACCGCAGCATCAGAGAGATAATCAGTCATTACAAAAAACCCATCGAATTCTAAAAAATAAATAATTTGTAATTTTTTTATATTATCTAGACATACAACATATTGTTATGAGTTTTTATAATTATATACATCATCATCCTTGGCATAATCCCATCACATGGTGTCGGCTGCATGGATTTTCCTTTTTCATTATAATCTATTATATGCAATATTATCATTCAAGTTTAAGTTCTTAAGGTCGCTCCTAATAATGTTCTTCCACGATAGCTTAGGGCGATCTATTTCTCTTTTACCCTCTATTTCCAACAATCTCCCTCTTATTATACGGGCATCTACTGGTCTACTCATCACATGTCTGTACCACCCAAGTCTACTTTCTCTTAATTTATCACTACTGGGAGCTACTCCTAAATTTTCTCTCACGTATTGGTTTTTAATTATGTCCTTTCTAGTAATTCCTATCATCCACCGAAGCATCCTCATCTCACTAACATGCAGACTTTATTCATGTTTTTTCTTTAATGCCCAACACTCCTCTCCATACAGGGCCGCTAGCCTAATAACTATTCTATAAATTTCCTTTTTAATTTATTAGTTATACTCTTATTGCATAACACCCCATCTCTTGTCTCCATTTTATCCAACTAGTTGACATTCTACTCGTAACATCCTTGTCAATATCCCCATTACTTTGTAACACTGAATCTAGATAACAAAATTCATTAGTTTGGTTTATCACTTTTTCTTCAATCTTTAACATTGTGTTACTTGTAATTATATACATAGAGAGTAAACTACACTCAACTGTCATATGTATTTTAAAAATAGCCTCTAAAATACAAATCAAATCAATTTAAAGTACATATTGTGTCAATTATGCCCAAAACTATAATGAATGTTTCAATTAAGTTCCCTCCCGATCACATAAATAAATTTATACTTTTAAATTTATTACATCATATCTTAATTTATATCAATATTATGAAATATATGGTGCGAGAGTATATACTATGAGCAACAATGGTTGACGTTGCAGGCATAATTTGTTAGGAATATTTTATCTTTAATAATTTCAAAATTATGAAATTTGGAATTAATTAATGGGTTAAATAAAAGAGTCCAACTTGATGTGGTCCAACTAAGAAATTAGAGTTGGTTAGGTGACCTTTAGATAACTCACTAGGATTTTTAAGAGATAAAGTGAGTTAGTCTCCTAATGCAAGTCTAACTGTGATGGATGGTAGAATTATAATATACATATGAGATTCGATTCCTCTCTCACCCTATATATAGTGAGTTATTTTTCATCAAATAATGTGCAAAAACACACAATATAATGGGTAGAGAGAGAAAATCCCAAAATTCCATTTAAGTGCAATTTTTAAAGAAGTTGTATTACTAGAGCAATTAATCAAGATGATTAAAAGAGACCTTTACAACAAGATTTATTAACGTGACAGATCAAGGTATGTTTTATTTTCTATAATTTAGGCATATTTTGTGAAAACATGAAGATCCAAGATCCTTTTAGTAAGAACAATTGTATGTTAATGTTTAATCATATTAATTTGTCCATGAATAATATTATGGTGTTCTTAAGGATGATTTTACATTTGGTATAAGAGCTAAAGTTTAAGATCTCATGATTTTCCTTTATTTATGTTTGTTTATAATGAAATGTACATTAAATTATTTTTGCGTGCGTAAGATTTTCTGGTTCGTTTTAATATTTTATCATTAAGTCTTCTCTTAAAGGATGCATGAGGCTTTCTTCGATGTTTTAATTTTTTGTCATTAAATCTTCTCTTAAAGAATGCCTGATGCTTTCTGCGATATTTTAATTTTTTTCATTAAATATGCTCGTAAAGTATGCCTAAGGCTCTCTGTGACATTTTTCTTCTGTCGTCAATACTCACTGATTGGAATGAAAGGTCAAAACTTGCTGAAAATTTTACAAAACTCACATAGCCGACTGGAAATGCAAAATAAACAAAACTCATTGTATACAATGGGCACCACCTTACTTTTATGTTTTGAAGTCGTTTAATCCCTTTAAAATACATTTTTGTCGTTTTTGGTAATAATGTTAACGTCAATATCTCACTCCAAAAAAATTAATTTTCCAATTCCGCAATATGTTTTAAGATTCTGGAGTAATTCTCTAAATCCCTATGGTGCTAGCTCAATTTTTTTATTTTTAGCAAAAGTTATGATTTTCCCAAATATTATAAAATTTTCCACCACGGGGGTTGTTTTCTTTACTCACACTGATTATATTATTCATGTTTATGTTGAATTAGATGGCAAACGTAGGCTATAATTCGTATGTATGGATATTAGATTTATGATTTTGTTTTTTTAATACCAATATTCATGTTTAGTTAGATTAGATGCCAAACACAAGCTATAGTTCACATATATGAATGTTGAATGTATGATTTATTATTAATGCTAGTATTCACATTAAGTTGAATTAAATGTCAAACACATGCTTCAATTCATATGTGTAAATACTAGATTGGTGATTTCATTTGGATACTAATTTTCATATTTAAGTTGGGATCAGAGTTAAGTCTGAAGTAATGATACACTTAAAAGACTATATTTTCTCTCCTTTATAATATATATGTTCATTTAAAAGTGAACAGTTATTATGACTCAAATTCACTAGTTGTACGGGTAGTATGAAGTTCACTCTTACTTAAGTATGTTTATTCTAGTTTAATGATCAATATAATGAAGGATAACAACACAATACATCCATTAACTATTGTGAAAAGTGAGTTTGTGTCATGCTTTGATGCTATAACTTATCAAGCCGTTGAAATATTATGATAATGTCGCTGCAATCTTCTTTATAAAGAAATGATTAGGTACTCCAAGAGTAGCTAAGCACATTGAATGTAAATACCTTTCAATTAAATTAGAAATTCTGAAACAACGAGTGTCACTTGAACACATGAGTACAAGTGTTAACATGGTAAATCCACATAAATTGTCTATTAGCCAATAAAATTTTGTTGTAGTGGATTTTTAATGCTTATTTTTTACACTACATTATGATATCACTAAATTATTTTTGAATTTTATATTTCTACTTTTATTGTGTACATGCATGTGAATGAATGAATGTGACATGGAGACTTTTTTTATAAAGACATTATGGGACCATTATTGATAATCTACATTTTAGGCCTAATTAAATATGACGTCATATTAATGGTACATGGAAGGAACCATGCTCTTGAATTAGTGTGAAACCACCATGACTCACATTTAGTGGAGTATTTCATTAAGGTGAATAATTATTAAAGACTATTCTAAATATTATTGCGCGCTTAATGTTTCTTTAATCAAATCATTATGTGAATTCTTATTAAGACCAAGTGGGAAACTGTTAGAAATATTTTATTTATTTAATAATTTTGAAATTATGAAGTTCATAATTAATTAATGGGTTAAATAAAAGAGTTCAACTTGATATGGTCCAATTAAGAAATCAGATTTAGTTAGGAGGCCTTTAGATAAGTCACCAGGATTTTTAAAAGATAAAATGGATTAGTCTCCTAATGCAAGTCTAACTGTGATGGATGGTAGAATTATAGTTTACATAAGAGATTCATATCCTTTCTCATCCAATATATAGTAAGTTATTCTCCATCAAATAATTTTCATAAACACACAATATAATGAGCTAGAGAGAGAAAATCTTGAAATTAAATTAAAGTGTAATTTTTAAAGAAGCTGAATTACTGGAGCAATTAATCAAAATAATTAAAAGAGACTTCTACAACAAGATTGATTAATGCATTAGATCAAGGTAAGTCTTATTTTCTATAATTTAGGCATATTTTGTGAAAATATTAAGATCTAAGATCATTTTATTAAAGACAATTGTATGTTAAAGTTTAATCGTATTAATGTGTTCATGATTAATATTAGGGTGTTATTAAGGATGATTTTATACCATTGAAAGTTTTCTTTTTGCTAAGAATTTAGTGGCCTCACAGCAGACTGTCTAATACAAAAATTTACAGACGTTGATGAAAGTTGAGGCCGATCCAACCCCTGAAAATTAGCCAATTGGGAACCACCTGAAAATAGAGAAAATTGGTTAAGGAAAGCAAAAAATGATGAAACTTATTATCTGAATAGAAATAAATATTAAACGAGTATGAATTACCTTTTGTTCGTTTATGGGATGATATGTTTGAACGTGAAGAAAAAGAAGCGGAAATTGTAGAAGATGAAGTAACAACAAATGCTGTGTCAAAGATTTTTGAAGTGTTTGAGGTCTGTGTTATGCTGAATTGGGTGGTAACTTTTGCAGTGAAATACATTAAGGTAATAAAAAAATAGGATTGCCCAGGCTCATTGAACTTTGACGGGTTTACGTTACTCAGAAAGCGTCATGTGTTTGCTGACGTAGCGTCAAACTATTGGGTTGGGATTATTTTTAATTATTGCCTCAGCACTGAAGGCAACGAAGGGGAAAGGCGTTATGTACATTTCGAAAGATTTTAGATCTCTCACATGTGAGTACTTCTATGTCAACATGGCGTGTCACGATTGATAAGTGGTGTTGGTGCAGATCCACGTACATAAGATAATAAACAATTGTGACATGCCATGTCAGCGTATCGCGACCGACACATGAAAATCATGAGTCAATCTAGGCTTATTGTGTGATTTAATAATTTAGGTTGTTTCGAATTTGAATCACTAATTTTATTAATTGAATCTAAGGATGTCAATTTCAATCCATCCGTAGGGTTTTTTATTCAACCTGATTTTAATGGAGCGGGTTAAAAGCGAGTTGAAAATAATAAAAACAGATTTGGATTTAAAAAAAACATTTATTACATGGGACGGGTTCGTATTCGGGTTTAGTACAAATATACATAACCCATCCCGCCCCGCTCCGTTTAGTACTTAGATTGACTTAAATACCCTTCTTATATTGACTTAATAACATTTTCCACCACCTATATATATATATATATATATATATATATATATATATATATATATATATAAACTTAAAACCCTAAATGTCATTTACCCAAAAAAAACTTTCTCTAAATCTGAGAGAACTGTATCCTTTCCTCACTGTGTTGCCTTCCTCCACCAGCGTTCAGGTGCCACCCTCCTCCACTAGCGACTTCCCAAAATTCTTCTTGGCGATATTTGTTTTTGGTAAGATATTTCTTCTCTTCATGTTCTCTTCTTGAATACATGTTCTTACCATTAACTATTCTCGACATTCATAAGCCAACCGTTATGAGATTTAGTTGATTTTTGTTGGAAATAATTTTGGTTGAAAATAACTAGTTCTTAATATATCGAGACAATTTCGTTGATTTTTATTGATTTTCTCGAATACATGTTATGTTCTCCATGTTTTGTTCTCACTATAGAAATAGTTTTGGTCGAACACAGAGATTTGATTGATTTTTTTTTGGAAATAGTTTTGGTTGAACACAGAGACATATTCAAATTTTTTAATATATTTAATATGTCGATTTACGAAACAATCTCTCATCTGCTGGTGATAGATTGATTATAGTTGATTTATGTTCTCCTGGTTATGGAGGCAGTAAAGCTTTACATCCCAAGGTATCTTCTACCTTTTATAATATACCATTTTCTTTGAAAATGAAATATTTTTTTAATTCGTTTAATACATCCCTCTACATTCAATCTGCCTCTTTTATAAAAATGTTTTAATAATGTGTCTTTTTTCAGGTTTGAGTAGATAAGGATGAGAGATTGCAATAGTGATATGCTCACAATGGCGATGAACATTTCAATTGTGTTGTTTTGTATTAGTTGGCACTTGGATGAGTGCATTTGAGAAAATTGAGATATTTTACTTATTTTGTTGTATGTACTAGTTATTTGAGACATTTTACTTATTTTGCATTATTTGTTTGACAAATTGTTTATATAAAGTCTGTATTGTTGAGTGTTATATAACAAAAGTAGCTTCAAGGAAGTGAAAATGCGGGTTTTAATCCGTCCCAAGCAGGTTTTGACCCTATTAATATAAACGGGGTGGGGTGGGGTGTGGCGGGGTGGGACGGGAATGGGTTAAGGGGATGAATGGGTTAAAGAGACTTCAGTTAAAATGATTTCGGGGCTAAAAAACCTGTCGCAGGTCACGAGGCGGGTTCGGGTTATTTTTTTCGCAGGGCAGGTTAGGAATATGGCAAATCCGCCCCATACCCTCCTCGTTGCCATCCCTAATTGAATCTAACGTTTTCAATGGATTATTTGAAGTGGCAATAATATTAATTTTGGTGCAATAATTGTTTGAGCTAATCTACACCTTCTATGCTTAATTTCTCCAATTATAACATAAGTCTTCTTGCTTATCCTTTATTTGAATTTATATCTAATGGAGTATAGTCTATCCCTTACTCTTTTACATCACCATTCCCAACTATTTTCACTCTTACTATGCAATGGATTCTCCCAGCTAATGATAGACATGATTCTTTAATTTGGCCTCATTCTAAATATGGAGATCTCACTCACAAAGAGGCTTATGCGTATCTGGTGCATCGTAGTCAGAAACTTCGACGGTTCTCTCACATCTGGAAACCTTTCATTCCTCCAAAGTATTTTTGCCTTGTTCTGGAAAGTTCTTCATAATAAGATTCCTACCATTAGTAATCTCTACAAAATTGGACTCCAATTAGTTCTAGATTTTCTTTATGCCTTGCTGTAGTTGAAGACTCAACTCATTTGTTTCTTCAATGCAAATTATTCTCTTCTTTATAGAATTGGATCAAAGATGATTTTGGCACCTTATTTGTGAAATCTTCTTGCATTGTTACATGTTGAAAGTCTTCTATCAAGTCTACATTTTCCCCTCAAGTGAAATATCTATGGCTAGCATCTATCATATGTTTCTTTCATGTTATTGGAAAGCTAAAAATGAGGGGATTTTTAACGATGCAAAGCCTTTCATTTTTTTGTATTTCATCCACTAAATATAACCTCATTCTAATAAATTCTTTGATGAAGAGTAACATGGATAATTATATGGAAGATTTCTTAATCCTTCAGAAGTTACACATCAGTGGTCAGTGTAGGCCCCCTTTTCTTTCAAATGTGTTTTAAGGATGACAAAAACCAACTTAAAAAAAAAACTTTTTCCAAATTTTAAACCGCACCAAGTTGTGAACCAATTTTAACTTAACCAAATTTTATCTTGATTAATCCTAAACATGTATCTAGTGATTAAAGTAAGTAAAATTAAGTAAATAATACTCACAACGTCGGATGCACGAGAAAACCACTAAGAGAAAAAATCTCGGACGTCCCAAGCCAGATCACGCGACTGAAAATGTGTCTCTAGTGCGTGTTAATTATGGTTCAAGTGCAAACCGATCGCGTAAGTAATAAACCCGATAAGACGGGGTCGAATCTTCAGGGAAATAGGACGTAGAACGTGACGATGATAGGCAAGACGGTTAACCCTAAACTGACTCTGAAAAGAAAAAGGGAAATGTGATGAATTTTTGGAATTTTATATCTATTAACTAAAGGCAAATTAATTAAAATAATAATTAAACTACGTGTGCAAGAGTAAACTACTGTGATTGAATAAAAATGAATGAGAAAGATAGTTTGGAATATAATCCCCCAAACCCTAGTATGCTTAACATATATCAAAGCAATCGTGAATCAGATAATTTATCAAACCCAGACTTTATTAATTTTAAGCATTACATATATGAGGGTACAAGCCCGCATAATACATAATCGAGAATAGAAATAAAGCAGTGTTGACATAGCTGACACGCACGACGCACTCTTAAACACCCCGATTACCGAGGACAAACGAGGTTAAAAGCCCTACGACTATTACAACAACCACTTTACACGATTTAATCATTTATTTAATTCAGAGAATTACTTTTATTTCCATGCAAAGCACATCGGGTTGGGTTCATGCATCCCAACCCTTAGAAATCTAGCTAGACATGACGAAACAACAATTAACCCAGGATTCTATGATGCATGAATTCATAATTGTGTGAAAAGTAAAATTAAACATGCAAAGAAGGATTCTAACTAAGAATAATGAATTACCTACAACAAATATGAAAGCAATTGAAAGTAGTAAAGAATAAATTACTTGGAATGAATAGAAGCCTTGAATTAGTGCGAAAACATGAACAAATTCTTGAACAATATGAATCCTACCCTTCTTCACTTCAAAGCTCTCTCAAAGCCGACTAAAAAGAAGATCTTTAATGTCTGGTATGACAAAGAAATAAATACAACACGTTATTTTTAGAGTTGGAACCATGCAAAACTCTTTATTTCTAGATAAGAAAAATTAGATTTTCATAAGCCTAATCGGTTTGGTGTCCCCTTCTTTAATTGGCGAAGAGATCTGGTGTCTGCCAGTTTAGAGGACTGGTCCAGTGTTTTTTCTATCGGTTCGATTTGGTGAATCCAGTTCAGTGGACCGATTCGATGATATCTCCATTGGTTCGGTTCGATCCCTTCTTATTTTTTTCTTCCTTTTTCTTCTTGATTTCTTCTCAACTTTGCCTTTCGTAACTTTTTACCCTGGACTCGGATTTGGATACCATTTCTTCCTATATGCTCATGGACTCGAGTTCTTCAACTTTCCTTAGGCCCCGTCTCTGAATTCCTAGTGTAGAATTACTTTTTCACCCTTGACTTTCTTGAGTTTGAGTTTCTCTTTTATCCAATTGTGTAAAATACCTGCAAAATGTACGAGAAATACATGAAACTTGATGCGCTATATAGAAAAGGTCAGTAGCAAAGATATGAGATACATTAACTCAATTTACATCGCACAAGATGATAAAAGCCTCTAAATTAAGAGGATAAATGCGAAGAATCTATGGCTAATCAAACCCCCATAACTTAGAACTTTGATCGTCCTGAGAAATGTAGAAGAATCTAAGCAAGGTCCAACACTCAACTATGTGTTATAAGGATAGAATACCTCTTTCACGGGTAAGCAATTTCGTTTAGCGTATGTAATAAGCCTTCAAACCCTAGGTTACCCTAATAGGACGAGTGGTGTCTCGTGAACGTTTGCAGTGAATGTACCCACACAATTCATTTTCGACTCAAAGAAAAATTCAAAATACCTAAAAATTGTACAGTTTAAACCTTTTTAAAAATTGTCACCATAAATTTATATTCACAAGTCTCAATTTGTGGGGTATGTGTTTGCGAAGCCGATAATTTAACCGCTAATTTCCACCGACAGATCATTATGTTACTTTTTAAAAATTCTTTTTGATTCAGACGCTCACGGATACACCCTCAAACGAATCCCTTGGAATTTGACTAATTCTCTAGGTATGCGTGATTTATAAGAGTAAATATAATGGAACACAAGTTCATGCACATAATTTTGAAAGACGAAATTTTTATGGTGAAAAGATCTCTTCATCGGAATACGGTTATTGGAAAATGGGAAGCATCATCTCTTATTCACACTAATTATTCTCTCTTATTATCTTTTCGTGTATTAACTCTTCACGCAGTAATTAATTTCGCAATTCGGACTCGGTTATGACGTTTTCGGGTTTTAAAGTGTATTGGATAAAATTGGAAATGGTTGGGAACTTCGAAATTGAAAAATGTCCTTATGATGTCCATTAGTGCTTTTTCGGTCTTTTGCTCATTTTTCTTTTCTTTTTCTATTTTTCACACTCTTCTTATCTTTTCTTGCTATTTTTATTGAGTATTATTCTATTTTTTCTTGCCCCTTTTTATTGCACCATTTGGAATTAATTTCTGAATTTTTTATTTTTCACAATTTCGGGCAATTTGAGTTTTTTGGGTTACAAACGAAAATAAATTTTTTTATTAGGCTCAAATTGGGTTACAAGGGATAATTTCTCACAACTTTTTATGGCTAATATTTTTTAATAAACAAATGAGGGCCTACTTCATTGTCTTAATTGCTAATTATTTTACCCTATGCGTATAAAATTTAATTTAATTTAGAGATATTTTTAACACGTTTTTCAAGATAACATCTCACACGTTTCCCATAATCGATCAAAACAAAGGACTTGAGATCCTCGCCGACTTATTTTAAACGTTGAATTAAACTTTGAGTTAACCATTAACTCGAATTGATTTAAAATACTCTCAAAAAGTGATACGCTTGAAATCTCGCCGGGTTGATTAATCTCCACACTTATTCGCAAAGTCGTCAATTTTCGCTCAATTTCCATCTTTGGTCAATTTCGGCGTGGTGCTCTTAATTTTTACAATTCGAGACTTCAAACCAAATTTTGTGACATTTTTGAAAGATTTAAATTCTAAATTTTATTTATTTTAAAAAAAAATATTTCTGCTTTTTCGAATTTTTCAATTTTTATGGAAATTTTCTAATATTTTTTTTAATTTTGGGGCATTTTGAACTTTGTGAAATTTTGAAGCACATGCGTACCCCCCCCCCCCCCCCCCCCCCCCCAAAAACGACTTAGACTTTTTCAAAGTCCCTATGCAAAATGACTAAAATCTAAAATAAAAGGAGAGTGCATAAAAATAAACAAAGGCAAAATGCAACTTTTTTGTATTACCAAATAAGAATTACAAGCAGTTAAAATGAGACATACATAAGGAAAGCAAAAGATATCAACACATCCTAACAATGATCATAAAATTAAGTGGGTAGTGGAACCCCCTAATTTACTTGGAGTTTGTACATTTATGCTTGGAGGCGAACCATCGAACTAGTTTCGCATCGGTATGCCTCTTGGTCTGCCCGATAATCCCTTAAAAAGTCCTCGAAATTCGTCTCCAAGTTCTCAATCCGACGAGAAATATCCGCTCACACTGTCTCATAGTCCAAATTATCATCTTCATTGTAGTCAGGCTCTTTCTATTCTTCCATCTCCGCATCCTCGTCCACATTTGCCGCCGCTTGTCTCACCTCACATTGTCATTTCCTTCGGGTAAGGGATTCTTGCCCATTTGCCATCTGAAGGAGAGGAAAGTCTGGGGGGGGGGGGGGGGGGGGATAAATTTCGGCATTGGCAAGTAAGGAGGTGATGAATTCGGGTTATGGTAGGGGAGTTTGATCTTTACGATCCATTGACGCATTCATGATATCCGCGTATAAAATGCGCACGAGATGGATTGGGGTGCAGGGATCAAAAAGGTGGAAGAGGAAACTGGCTTGCCTAGGACGCATTGCTGAATCGTTGAAGGTTTGAAGGATGTTAGCGCACACAATAAGGAATGAGATTCGGGCTTTTTCGGGGAGGATCCCCACCAAAAAGTTTCTTTATTCCACGAGTGTCCGAGGGAAAGGCGGGTGATGCATCCACCTTTCGTAATGGGTTAGGCATTTGTTAGGTAATCATAGTGGTTGGGGCTCGGGACGTCCATGGTTCGTAATTTTTGAATGATGATGTCGAGTGAAAATGGGATGTGCCGCTCGTCAACATAGGCTTCCGCTTAAAATTCCCCCGTTAGTATGAGGGTGCCATAGAAGACTCTCACCTCATCCTCCTAAACCTCGAGGTGGGGCTCCCTAAACAATAGACACCATCCCCTCGGATGAAATAAATTATTGACTGATTGCGGAAGTTGCGCCCATTTGACTACGAGCTCGATATGCATTGAGCGGTATGGGGAGAAGAAGGCATCGCACCACCTCTTCTCTTGGTGGGAGAGTTATTCGTTATTGCCGTCGAGAAGGATTTCTATGGAGGCGTATTTTGTGGGGAGGGGTCTTGCTGCTCTAGCAGCCATTTTGACGAGAATATGAATTTCTGGAAATATGAGAGGTAGAGAGTAAGAGAGGGAAATGGTGGTGTGAGGTGAAATAGGGTGAATAGGGTTGGTATTTATAGGTGGGGTGTGGAGGTGTGGAGGTGTGAGGGATGAATTTTAAGGGAAAAGTTGGAGGGAAAGGTTGGAGGAAAAGGGGAATGAATTTTGAGGGAAAATTTGGAGGGAAAGGTTGGACGAAAAGGGGATTGAATTTAGAGGGAAGAGTTGGAGGGAAAGGTTTTGGGAATTGGAATGAAGGGTTTTAGGAAATGGGAGATGAAGCAGGATAAAGCTGCGAACTGATACAGATGTTCGAACCGGTTCGGGTGCTAGGGGAGAACCGGTCCAGTTTTTTTTTTCACAGCAGCGAACCGAACTGGTGGTCTTGGGACCAAACCGGTCCGGGACACTGTCAAAGGTGTTCTTCCCTTCTCTTTTACACTCGAAATTTAGGCTTCTCTTGCTTGATTTTTCGGGACCTTCCCAAAGATGTTCCTACCCAAAATATAGCTATGAAATATGTGACAATCCTCCTCAAAAACCTCTACGCTCTCTCGTAAATTCCTTTGCATTTCTCTCTCTAATGAACTTGATTCCTACGACACTACGACCCTAACCTAAACTAACTACTATACACAAGAATCACCCCATACGTGTCGGGGTACGACGACCTCTAAATTCTTTCTCTCTCAATCCCAATAATCGGGGTTCGATAACCAATTGGTGTTGGCTTCTTCGACGCATGCCTCCAAGTATCGCTTTAGGCATTTTACGTTAACCTTGAATGTGTCTCCCCCTTTTGGGTCGTCCAATTCAATGGCACCATGGGGGAACACTTATTTAATGATGAATGGGCCCGTCCACCGTGAATCCAATTTATCGAGAGATAAGTGTAGATGCAAGTTGTAGAGATGCACTTTTTGCCCCGAATGAAACTCTTGTGTCGGATAATTTTATCATGTGAAAGTTTCATTCTTTTTTGGATAATTTAGCGTTCTCGTATGCATCATTGCACATCTCTTCCAACTCGTTCAATTGAAGCTTGTGAGCTTCACCGACTTTATCCAAACAATAATTCAATCTCTTGATTTCCCAATAGGCTTTATGCTCTAGCTTCGCAAAGAGATGGCATGGCTTTCCATAGACAAAGAAAAACGGGGACATCCCCGAACTGGTTCTTGTACGCAGTTCTATAAGCCCACAAAACATCGTTCAATTGAAGGGACCAATCTTTCCAGTTAGGATCGATGGTTTTTTTAGAATATTTTTTATTTCACGATTCACTAGCTCGGCTTGCCCACTCGTTTGAAGGTGATAAGTCGTCCCAACCTTGTGAACGACTCCATACTTAATCATAAGATTTCGAAACGGCCTATTGTAGAAATGCTTACCGTTATCATTAATAATTTCCTTCGGAGAACTGAAGCGAGAGAGTATATGTTCTTGCAAGAACATCACCCCTTTGTTTTCATTCATTTTGGTAGCTATGACATCTACCCATTTAATCCCGTAATCTATCGCAACGAGGATGTATAAGAAACCAAAGGGATGAGGGAAATGGACCATGAAGTCAAAATCCCAACAATCAAATATCTCGATGATGAGTATAGGGGTCAATGGCATCGTATCTCATCGGGTGATAGCTCCTGTTGATACCAAAATTAGTATGCTGATGTGGACGAATAATAAGAAGACACGTGTCAATCTACGTGGCATAATAGCAACGAGGAAGTTCATTCCCCCGACCAAGTCAGACTCACTCCGAGCAATAAGTACACTCCGAGGAACTCCAGCTCTCCGAGGAACTCCAACGCTCCGAGGAACTCCAACGCTCCGAGAACCTCTTGAATGATGAGTAACTAAGGCGGTTCGATCTGCATCTCGACCACAGCATTGATTTCCAGATAATCAACAGTTCAACTATTCATTGAATGCTTATCATCTTGACGCACACGTTTGAAGAGCATTAAATGAATTACCCTTTTATATGTGGATCATTTAATGTAACACCCTTTCATGTACAACCTAAGGGCTATAAATACCTTGTATCACCCTCATTCAAAAGGACCAGAATTTCTTGATAATACTTGTAATCGAGAATTCCCAAACACTCAGCAATAACATAACAGTGGACGTAGGCCATTTATATAAGGCTGAACCACTTTAAAATATTCTGTCTCATTTATTTATCTGTGATTAAATTATTATAGTGATCTAATTTTTTACATCAACAGATTGGCGCCGTCTGTGGGAACGATTGTTATTATCGTTTTTTCACCAAAAATTATTCATCATTAATGGCAGATAATCCGGAATCCAGCAATCGAAACGCTGGAAATGCTGGAAATCCTCCAAATCCCTCTGCACCTCCAGATTTGGCTGGGATTATGACGAATCTGGCTCAAGGACAAACCGCCATGCAAGAAACAATGCGGCAACTCATACAGACCCTTCATGGCGGTGCACCTGCACGTTCGGGACAACGAAGTGGTCAGAAGCAGACCTATTCACTGTCTTCACGATCCAAGCGTACTGAGTTATATCGTAATGAGGAGTCTGATGATTTCTCTTATCAACCTGGGCGAACTTCGTCAATAAGGGCTACATATACTGATCAACATATCACTCTCTCTCCAAAAAGACCCAGTGCCTTGGAAAGACTGAGTAGGGTGTCTCCTTTCAGTCGATTGGGCCCTAGGAGGAATAGGAGTCCACCTAAAACCACGTCGAGGAGTTTTCGACAACCATCAGATCTCAGAGAAGGATCAGCACAATCACGACCAGTTGCTCGTCAAGATAGATCTCAGGAGGCCATTTCAGAGCAATCAATTGCTCGAACTAATAAGCCCAAGGAGGGAAATGATGCGTGGAAGGGTTCCATTCAGCGGTTGGAGGATAGATTGGGAGAAATGGCTAAGGCGAAGAATCCCCTACAATGAACTTTTGTTCAAGGGACACCTTTTATCCAGGCCATTGTGGGTTTTCCTACCCCGTCAAAATTTAAAGCACCTGTGGTGACCCCCAAATATGATGGAAAGACAGATCTTGTTCTACACATAGAGCAATATCAAGTTGCTGCTGAAATCTATGCCGTCCCCGACGAGATGAGATGCAGAGCATTCTCAGGAACTCTTACTGGATCTGCCCAGATATGGTACAACAATCTTCCTCGGGGTAAGATTTTAACTTTCTTTCAGTTGGCCGAGTTGTTCATCGGTAATTTCTATTTTGTAGCAAAGTCAGTAAAAAGAGTAGCACACTTATTAAGTATTAGACAAAAATCTGGTGAGAGTACTAGAGATTACATAACTCGTTTCAATAACGAGAAGCTGGAAGTCATAGATTATGAAGAAAAGACAGCAATCACCGCCTTGATGAGTGGGTTGTTGCCTAATAAGTTGTATTACACTTTGGCCAAAGATCCACCTACAACTATGTCAGAGTTGATGGCGAAAGCGGCCAAAATCATGAATGCCGAGGAGGCTATGGCTGCGAAGAAGAATATGGATAAAGAAACCAAGGTGGAAGACGACAAATCCAAGAAGAAAGAGCATAAGGGGAATGGCGGTGACAAGCATTCCAAGAATAATAAATCGGCATGGGAAGTCCTGAAGAAATTTGATAATTATACTCCTTTGAAAATGGGTATTAATCATGTCTTGGAAGAAATCAAGAATAACGAGGAAGTAAAGTGGACAAAAAAACTGAGGTCAGACCCTGACTTGAGGAACAGGGATAAATATTGTGAGTTCCATAAGGATCACGGCCATATGACCAAAAATTGCATAGCTCTTCAGAACGAGATTGAAACACTCATCTGAAGAGGGAAGCTAGCGAAGTATGTTGATTGGGGAGGCGAAAGAAGAAATAATGACCGAACTAGAGAAAGGTCTAGATCTCCTCGTCGAGCACAGGAGAAAAAGAAAAGGGATCATGAAGATGATACAGAGGATGACCCCGATCTTTCCAAGAAACCAAGGCAGCCAGAACGAGAGGTATTTTCAATACGCTTTGGGTCATTTGAATGTAATGTCATTACAGGAGGAGATGCAGGAGGAGGAGACCTTACTGCAGAAAGAAAGGCTTACCTTGGAGAGGCTCAAGCTTGCTCATATATTCAGCGAATAAATTTGGCTGATGAAGACCGCCCGAGGAAGGTAAACAAAGAGAAGTTGGTCATTGGCTTTTCAAAAAATGACCTCGCAGGTGTTCTTTAACCTCACAACGACCCTTTGGTGATCAAAATGAGGATGAAAGAAGTAGCGATTTCAAGGGTGCTGGTAGATAATGGTAGTTCGGCAGACATCATGTACTATTCATGCTTTGACAGTTTAAATTTGAAATTATCTCAATTAGAACCTTATCACAAACCTCTATTGGGTTTTTGCTGGCGAGAAAGTTTTTCCACTTGGGACGATCAAGTTGGATATATTCATTGGAACTTGGCCCGCTTGTCGAACAAAAAGAATACGCTTCTTTGTGATGGATAAGAATGTGCAGTCAGCTTACAACATCATCATGGGAAGAGTTGGTTTGAAGAAGTTCGAAGCAGTTCCATCTACAGTACATCAGTGTTTAAAATTCCCTATAAATTTTGGAGTG
The DNA here is from genome assembly GCA_949130495.1 of Sambucus nigra. NCBI lineage: Eukaryota > Viridiplantae > Streptophyta > Magnoliopsida > Dipsacales > Adoxaceae > Sambucus > Sambucus nigra. The sequence continues at coordinate 563,129,632 of OX422216.1, read as the reverse complement.
GGAGTTGTGAAAGGTGATCAGAAAGTAGCTCGGGAATGCTATTATTCGTCTGCTGAGCAAGAGGAGCATGAGGAGTCAAGGAAAAAGACTACTACCTATCAGGTGGATGAAGGTACAGAAATTGAAACACTTGATCCCAGAGATGAATCCCAACTTGTAAAAGGACAGGTGGTGGAATCTACAAAAAATGTTATTCTGGACGACGAGCACCCCGAACGAGTAACCCAGATAGGTTCATCGTTGGATGTTTCAATAAAACAGGATTTGATAAGTTTTTTGAGAAACAGAAAGAAAACTTTTGCATGGAGTCATGAAGACATGACAGGAATAGATCCAAACTTCTTATGCCATGAACTCAATGGGAATAGGGAGATCAAGCCTGTAAAGCAGAGAAGAAGAGTATTTAGTCCCGAGAAGAATCAGGCTATACAAGAGGAGGTCGACAAGCTCCAGAAAGCCCAATTCATTGAAGATGTGAAATATCCAGATTGGTTAGCAAATGTGGTGATGGTAAAGAAGAAAAACAATAAATGGAGAATGTGTGTTGATTTCACCGATCTCAACAAGGCATGCCCAAAGGATCACTTTCCATTGCCCAGAATTGATCAACTAGTGGATGCTACCTCGGGACCCGAGCTGCTCAAATTCATGAATGCTTACTCTAGTTACAACCAGATCAAAATGAAACCTGAAGACAGGGAAAGCACTTCTTTTATTACCCCTAGGGGAACTTATTGTTATAATGTTATGCCTTTTGGTTTGAAAAATGCAGGAGCAACATACCAGCGGTTGATGAATAAGGTTTTTACCGAACAAATCAGTTGCAATATGGAGGTCTATGTCGACGATATGCTGACAATGAGCAAGAAAGCTGCTGATCATCTAGTTGACTTAGGTCAGACCTTCGATCAACTGGATAAATATCAAATGAAGCTCAACCCGACGAAGTGCACCTTTGGAGTACGAGAAGGAATGTTCCTCGGGTACATCGTTAACCAACGAGGCATTGAGGCAAATCCAGCAAAGATCAAAGCTCTTTTAGGGTTGCGATCTCCAACGACGAAGAAAGAGGTGCAGAGTCTTACAGGACGAGTTGTAGCGCTCAATAGATTTGTGTCCCGAGCAACTGATAGATGCCTCCCATTCTTTAAAACACTTCGTAAAACTTTCGAGTGGAATGATGAATGTGAAAAATCCTTTCAAGACTTGAAGAAATATTTGGGAGCACCTCCACTGTTGTCCAGACCAGTAATGGGAGAAAAGTTGTACTTGTACCTGGCAGTATCAGAGAATGCAGTCATCTCGGCATTGATCAGATTGGATAATGGAGTCCAGAAGCCAATTTATTACACAAGTAAGGCTTTCCGAGATGCAGAGATCAGGTACCCAAAGCTGGAAAAATTGGCATTGGCATTAATTGAAGCAAGTAGAAGAATGAGGCCTTATTTCCAGGCCCATACCATCGTCGTGTATACTGACATGCCATTGAGACAAGCCCTTCATAAGCCAGAAAAATCAGGGAGACTAATGTATTGGGCAATAGAGCTCGGTGAATATGATATTGTGTATGAACCCAGATCATCATTAAAAGGGAAGGCTGTAGCAGACTTTATAGCAGAATTTACATATCCTGATACCCCCGAGGAATAAAAGTTGCTCGCTGACCAACCTGTGGATGTTACAGGATCAACAGACATAAGTCCAGATCAACTCCGGTTGGTAAAAGGGATTGTGGATGTAGAAAGATCATCAAATTCAAACCCAGACCAACTCCGGTTGGTAAAAGGGCGAGAAGAGATGGTCGACGAAGAGCGAAAAATACCAGGGGAGGATGAAAGCAAACAACAGATATTTCACCGAGGAACTCTGTCAGATAAGAAATTTGAAGACGAGTTACCTACATGGAGATTATATGTAGATGGGTCATCTTGCACAACAGGTTGTGGGGCAGGGATTGTTTTGAAAACCCCAGACGAGATTGACATGGAATATGCCTTGCGATTCCAATTCAAAGCCTCCAATAATGAGGCTGAGTATGAAGCCTTGATATATGGTCTAAATTTAGCAAAGCTTATGGAAGCACAACAAGTGATGGTATTCAGTGATTCTCAATTAATTGTGAATCAGATGATGGGAAAATATGTAGTTAAAGGAGAATTAATGGTCAAGTATCATGCAAAGGCGATGGAGTTTTTGACAGAATTTGATGCCATTCAGTTGATCAGAATACCAAGAATGGAGAATGCACAAGTAGACGCATTGGCCCGACTGGCATCTGCTACTCGTACCGAGCTGCGAAGAACGATACCAATTGAAGTATTAGAAGCTCGGAGCATAAATGAAGACCTGATGATGAATGTTATTACCCTTGATTTAGGACCATCTTGGATGGATCCCATCAGGGCATATATTGAGGAGGGAGAATTGCTGGAGGATAAGATCACTGCCAAGAAATTGAAGTTTAAAGCTGCTTGGTATGCACTAACTAATGGTGTTTTGTATAGACGAGGAATTATGGCAGGTTTGCAAAGATGTGTGCATCCCTCCGAGGTGAAGGAATTGATTGAAGAGATCCATGAAGGGTCCTGTGGATCCCATGTAGCAGGTCGAACACTTTTGCAAAGGGTGATGACACAAGGATACTACTGGCCAACGATGAGGGATGATTGTATAGCCTATGCTAAGAGATGTGATAAATTCCAACGTTTTTCCTCTATCTGACGAACTCCACAAGCATTGTTGACACCCATAACTTCCCCTTGGCCTTTCGCTATGTGGGGAATGGATTTGGTTGGACCACTGCCAACGACCCGAGGAAGATTCAGATACCTCGTCGTCGCAGTGGATTATTTTACTAAGTGGGTAGAAGCTGAGCCTTTGATTGATATGAAATACGAGAAGGTGTACCAATTCGTTTGGAAGAACATCATCTGCCGATATGGTCTCCCTCATGCCTTCATCACAGACCATGGAACACAATTTGATAACGAGGAGTTTGCCGCCTATTGTCATCAGTCAAACATTTTGACGGTTCATTCAGCACCAGGCCATCCTCAAAGCAATGGGCAGACTGAAATGACGAACAGAACAATACTAAATGGTTTGAAGAAGAGGCTAAGTGAGGCTAAAGCTAATTGGATTAATGAGCTACAATTAGTATTGTGGGCTTACCGAACAACTCCCCGAGCAGCAACTGGATAATCACCATATATGCTGGCATTTGGAAGTGAGGCTGTAATACCTGCCGAGTTGGGTCTTCCAACACACAGAGTGCTGAATTTAAATTCCCCAGTCAGCGACTTGATGAGGAGATTAGATTTGGACATGCTCGAGGAAGTTAGAGAAGAGGCAGCCATTAGGAATGCTTCTTATCAACAGCGAACAGCCTTGTTCTACAACAAGAGGGTGAAAAAATGCGACTTAAAAGAAGGAGATTACGTGCTAAAGAAGGTAATTCAGAAGCACAATAAGTTGGAAGCAAACTGGCATGGACCTTACCGAGTTACTGCAGTTGTCCGACCAGGAACTTACCGAATAGAAACTCTAGAAGGAGAGGAATTTAAGAATGCATGGAATGCTGAACACCTACGCAAGTATTATTAGTGATGTAAAATGTAAAGCAGTTCCATCAATATGAATAAAACGATGATATTTCACAATCTTCTCTCCTTTTATTGAAAGTTTTTCGGGGAATACTAGTGTGTTTAACACTACGCGGCTCGGTACGCAACGCTGCTAGGCAGTAAAAAGAAGACGATAGTTCAAACCCACGACCAACTCCGATTGGTAAAAGGGCGAGAACAAATTATACTCCTTTGGTTAGGAGGCGTACACTAGCGTGACTAACTCAGGTTGGTAAAAGAACTAGTGGACATGATAGTTCAAACCCACGACTAACTCCGGTTGGTAAAAGGGCGAGAACAAACTATACTCCTTTGGTTAGGAGGCGTACACTAGCGTGACCAACTCAGGTTGGTAACAGAGCTAGTGGACACGATAGTTCAAATCCACGACCAACTCCGATTGGTAAAAGGGTGAGAACAAATTATACTCCTTTGGTTAGGAGGCGTACACTAACGTGACCAACTCAGGTTGGTAAAAGAGCTAGTGGACATGATAGTTCGAACTCAGACCAACCAACTCCGGTTGGTAAAAGAGCGAGAACAAAAGATGATCGACGAAAGGCCAATCTCGGTTGGTTAAGAAACAAAATACGCTCTCAAATGCCAACTTATGTTGGTCGGGAAGTAAGTTTATTACATAAAAGTTCCTCGGAGAACAAATATTCCAAACTGAACCAAGTATAGTTGGTCGGGGATAAAAACCCACTAACTGTAGTTGGTCGACGAGGAAAAATCTTTGACCTTGGTTGGTCGGGAACATTTTATGAAAAAGAAAAAATTTACCAAGTATAGTTGGTCGGGGATAAAACCCATTAACTATAATTGGTCGGCGAGCTCAACTTAACAACCTTGGTTGGTTGGAAGAATTTTTAACATTTTTATACTCATTACTTTATTATTAAGTGATCGAGCAACATTACTAATACTTGTAATTTTTTATTACTAAGTTGGTCGAGGAACCACACAATATTGTTATGCAAGCACATATATAAAGTGTTTGACAAGCACAAGACAATAGCAATACAAATTTGCAAACAGAAAATGAAAGTCTTTCATTAAAATTCGAAACGAATTACGAGTCACATATGTGTACTAACTATTACATTGAGATCCCTACTCTATTAGTTTCTTTCCCTCTGCTTTTGAAATAGGTTCCTCGCCAGCAGGCCGATCATTTAAAGTCTGAGGAGAGTTAATGAAGTTCAAGTCCTTCAGTATCCTAACGTTCATCACAGAAGGTGTGTCCAGTAGATGCTCGGGACGAGATACCTCGATCTGAGAATGAAGATTATAGTCACCGAGGTATTTTGCAATTAAGCTCCGAGGAATGGCACGAGCTGGGATCCATTCCATGTCCAATTCATAAGGTGGCACAGGCAAGTCTAGTAGACCAGGAGTATGATAATCCCATAAATAATGGCCCTGCTCTAGTTTTAATACACCCAGGGTGTTCAACCATCCCTGTTTATAACCTTAATTATTGGCATTTTCAAGACGAGCATCCAAGTGATAAAGGGCCTCATTGTAGCCTGCCATCCAGAACTCACGAGGTTGTTTGTGGAATTGGAAAGTTATTCTCTCTAACTGCTCATGAAGGTTCCTGGCAAAAACATCCTTATTCTTCAGAGCAGACTTTGTCGAAGCAAGTTGATCCTCCAGAGTTTGGATTTTCTTAGACATTTCAGACAAATCCCGATCTTTTTCATTCAATTGGAACGCTTGAGTTTCCAACGTTGATCGAGTACGAGCTTCTTCAACATTACGACTAAGAGCTCTTGATCCTCCCCGAGCAGGTCGGGAACTTGGTTCCTCGACAACATTCTGAGCAGCTCGTCCTCGTCCACGAGAACCCCTTCCTCGCCCCCGAATAGCAGTAGAATTACCAGATCTTCTCAAGGTATCCAACTCTTGCCTTAATTTGGCATTTCTCAATCTCTAGAAAGGAAAATCCCTCGTCAGTCACTAGGATTACAGCTGTTGAAGAAGATGCTGCAGACTTATACTGTGCCAGCTCTTTCTGCAAATTATTATTTTCTTGCTCTAGCAGCTCGACAATCTGTCTACAAGCTTCAACTTCACCCCTTAGGGTTTTCTCCCTGACATCGTACCCAGCAAGGATCTTTTTGTGCCCTATCTCGGCAGAAAGTTGTTGATACCTCTTTTCATACCCCTCATGCAAAAGGGCAGTTGATTCCTTGTACTGAGTCTGAAGATCTTCTAAAGTATATTGAAGCTCCTCGATCATGTCATAGTAAGCCACGTTATTGGCCACAGCTCGATCAAGTAAATTCTTCAGGTATTGATAAGCTTCTATTGCCTGCTCTGAAGCATCATGACCAAGGATGTTGGCAACCTCTGATGCACTTAGGTTTGTGTGACCAGCCTTATAATATTCATGGCATTGCTACATCAGTTTTGTATCATTGGCAGACAGCAATTCCATTCTAGCTACAAACTAATAAATAAGAGAAGGCAAAGGTTAATAAAAAAGCAGACAGAGCATCAACAATGTAGAGGAACAAAAAAGGTAATTTTATTACATCATCAAAAGGAGTACAGCGTTCAGAATACAGAGTACAAGTAAAAGAAAAACAGAAAGAGAATACCAAACAACTTCACACCTTTTCCTTGTCTCCCAAGACTTTCTCGGGAGGCTGGGACGAGGAGCTCGGTTGCTCGGTGGGAACAATGAGTTGATTGGCAGAAGTTGAGAATTGTTCAGGAGGAGCAGGCAAAGACGAGATCTCCTCGGTGGTTGTCTGATTGGGTTGTGGAGCAAGGACTTGATCACCTACTATCATTGAAGACTCCTCGGATGCAGCTTCGTCTTCTTCCTCATCTTCAATTACAGGAGGGGGGCCAGGAAGATGTTGTTGAAATAGTTCAGAGTCTTCGCTAACCTTCAGTTCCTGCAGGGCAGCAACCCAACCATCTCGGAAGTATTTCAAACTCCCATACTGCACCTGGGTCATCATTGCTGCTACCCCCCTATCCCATCCTTTGTCCCAACCAGTTCGAAATGATTTTTTCACAGCCACCTTTCTTTTCATTTTCTCCGAGGAGAGCTTCTCAGATAGAAGATCCTCGGTGGTTTTTTAACTTGGCCTCCACCTCCTCCTTTTGGCGATTTACTTATCGCAGAAGGATCAGCTCTTCCTCGGCCGATTTCAACTTATTTTCAAGCTCCCCAAAGCTTGTGAGCTTCTCAGCATATTTTTTATTCTCCCTCTCCAAGTCTCTCACCTTATTCCCCAACTGTACCTTCTCTGCTTCAGACGCAGCCAACTTTTTCTCCCATTCACCCCTATCCTCGTCGTATTTTTGATGGGATTCCTTCAAAGATTGGGCCAAGCCCTGGAAAGCATCCTCTACTCCAGACGAGGAGCTAGAAGCCTTGAGTGCTTCATCTTTCTTCACTATGGTGTTAAAGCAACTCACCAGCTGTAAAAAGAAGAAAATAATGATAAATCAGTGCCGAGATACATATATTGACTGAAAGAAAGAAAAATTCAGGATAAAAGAAACTTACTGAAGTAATGTGACGAGTAGCTAGGGATGTCAGCATATCCCTAGACATGTTTTCTTCAATTCCTTGGACTTCGGGAATAGTCCAAGTTTTTACTGAGTTCATTGCAGAACTCGGGGGAATAATGGTTGGGACACCAGCTCCACTAGCTTGGAGCTGGGGAATGGTCTCAGTCAAAGTGACCGAGGAGGATTTCTTCAATCTCCTCAGTGTCACTTCAGCAGTTTCAACCAAAGAACTTTTTGTGGTAGAGATGGCGACCACTTCCACATGTGCATTTTTCTTGCTCGGAGCCACTGGGGGCTTCTCGGCAGCCTTCTGAGGAGCAACAGAAGGGGCACCATCTACTTTCTTTGTCCCCTTTCGGACTTCAGCCTTGTTTCTTTTTCCATCCCCAACAGAGGAAGTCTCCTCGAAAATAGCAGGAACTCTTCTCTTGCCCATCTTCTGACTTAGAGGAATGTGAGATTCTGGCGAAGATTCCTCAGAAGCTGGCAATGGGTCACTAATGCTGACCACAGGACGAGCAGTAAAGGATGATGTGTAGCTCCTGTACTGCAACAAATATGAAGCAGACCTAATGTGCTCGTCTGTAACTCTTCGATGCAAATTCCAGATATGTTTCAAATGTTTAATATTTACTTCTGATTCTTTTGGAGTTTTTCTCTTACTGTCAACTGCAAACAAATACATAGTGAAATACATTTTGTCAAACACAATGAAATCGTAATTTCAAAAATAAAATAAGATGAAAATAACCTATCCCATTGCCATATGGGGGGCATCTGGGACCTTCATATACTTCATCTCCAACCAAAGGGGTATGTTGCCAATTTTTGATAACTATCCCGTGTTCAAAATAATCCCTGTTTGCATCAGGGAGGTTGACTACTAAGGCCCTATTCAAAAATCTAGTTTTTAAATAAAAAACATTGTCTAAAATAGCCCATCTGTAATAGTACATAATCTCAGGAATTCCTATACGAGTTCCATGAGTTTGGTTTAACCTATACGCCCCATTAACTATTCTCCATGTGTTGGGGGCTATTTTTGCAGGGACAACATCAAAATACTGACAGAACTCTAAACACAAAGGGTTTGGGGGAAAAGAAAATCCACATTCAGCAATAAAGAGGCTAGGGAACCAATGTCCGTCAGCCAAATTAAAATAATTTGAAGGCTCAGAAAGACTCTCCAAAGTTACCCAAGAAGGAATAGAAAAGTCAGAACGGAATTTCTCAAGAGATTCGATAATATAAACCATGGTGAATAAAAAGAAATGAAGAAGAAGGAAGAAAATCTTACAGGAAATAGGAGATCTGTTGACAAACAAACGAAGAAAGGGATGAACGCACAAGAGAGAGAAAAGCTATAGGAAACTCGAAAGCAAAAATTGAAAAGGTAGAAGATGATGGGATTGCCTCTGAAGCTTAAATACTTTGCCTTGGGAAACGGCGAAAGAAATGATTACAAAAAAGAAACTATTACGCTACCGGTGGCTAAAAGGACAAAAAGTGCACGAAGATCGAAGCGCTTATAAAATAGCAAAAAGGCGAATTCTGTGAATTTGGAAGGAAATTCAAATACGAAGAAAAGGCTCCTAAAACCCTGGAAGGTCATTTAATATTGCCATATACCGAGAAAGAATGTTCCATACTCCTCAAAGTTCAAAATATGAAACATTGGGGGCTTCTGTTGATACCAAAATTAGTATGCTGATGTGGACGAATAATAAGAAGACACGTGTCAATCTACGTGGCACAATAGCAATGAGGAAGTTCATTCCCCCGACCAAGTCAGACTCACTCCGAGCAACAAGTACACTCCGAGGAACTCCAGCTCTCCGAGGAACTCTAACGCTCCGAGGAACTCTTGAACGACGAGCAACTAAGGCGGTTCGAGCTGCATCTCGACCACAACATTGATTGCCAGATAATCAACAGTTCAACTATTCATTGAATGCTTATCATCTTGACGCACGCGTTTGAAGAGCATTAAATGAATTACCCTTTCATATGTGGATCATTTAATGTAACACCCTTTCATGTACAGCCTAAGGGCTATAAATACCTTGTATCACCCTCATTCAAAGGGACCGGAATTTCTTGATAATACTTGTAATCGAGAATTCCCAAACACTCAGCAATAACATAACAGTGAATGTAGGACATTCATATAAGGCTGAACCACTTTAAAATATTCTGTCTCATTTATTTATCTGTGATTAAATTATTAGAGTGATCTAATTTTTTACATCAACAACTCCCATCCTTTGACATCTATCGTAAGATTTACAATAAGCGTTCTCATCCCAAAAGATTATAGGCCAAGAGAGGCCGCTTTGAAGAATCTTAGTGGTCGTATTATTTATGGAAAAGTGGCCTCCACACGCGTCTGTATGATAAAAATGGATGACGCTATGAGTCTCGTCATTCGGTACACAATGTCAAATGATTTGGTCTTCACAATATTTAAATAGGAATGAATCATCATAAAAAAACATGCGTGACCAAGTAATGCACTTCTTCTTCTCTTGCGGTGTCTAATCGGGAGGGACGACTCTCTTGACAAGGTAGTTAACTATATCCATAAACAAGGGGAGAGAAGAAATGGCAAATAATTTCTCATTTGGTAAGTATTCATCTATGGGTATGGGATCACTAGGCACATCGGAGGAAAGTCTGGACAAATGGTCGGCAATAACATTTTTTACCCATTTCTTATCCTTGATGGAGAGATTAAACTCTTGTAGGATCCAACTTATGAGGAACGACTTAGCATATTTCTTATCAAGGAGATATTTCAGCATCGCATGGTCGAAAAAGCATGTGATGAGTGAACCGATGCGGTAGGAGCTAAATTTATCTAGGGCAAACACTATTGCTAGCAATTCTTTCTCCGTTGTGGAGTAATTGAGTTGGGGTTGGATTAACGTCCGGCTAGCGTAATAGATGACATGAACTTTCTTATCCTTTCTTTGGCCCTAAACAACCCCTATAATGTAATCACTCGCATCACACATAAGCTCGAGTAGAAGGGACCAATCCGGAGCTTACATAATGGGGGAGAAAACAAACTTTCTTTTCATTTTGTTAAAATCACTTTGGCATACTTCGTTCCACTCAAAGGGGGCATCCTTCATGAGGAAGTTACTCAAGGGTCTAGCAATGGCACTGAAATCCTTAATAAACCTTCTATAAAACCTCGCATGGCCTAAGAAGGAGCGCACATCCTTTAGTGATTTAGGCGGGGGAATCTCGACTATGACATCTATTTTTTCCCTATCGACTTCAATTCCTTTGGACGACATAGTGTGTTCGGTTACCATGAAATGACATTTTTTCTAATTTAAAACCAAGTTCTTTTTCACGCACCAGGCAAGTACTTTTTCAAGATTTGCAAGATAAAGGTCAAAAGAGGGGCCAAAAACGCTAAAGTCATCCAAAAATAGCTCAAAGTCCTCTTTCAACCATGTCTCTAAAGAGACTAAGCATGGACCTTTGAAAGGTTGCAGGTGCATTACACAATTCAAATGGCATACGTTTGTAGGCAAAAGTGTCAAAGGGAAATGTAAAAGTCGTCTTCTCTTGATCAAGAACATCTACCTCTATTTGGTTATATACGGAATAACCGTCAAGGAAGCAATAATATGGGTGTCCTGCTACTCTCTCTATCATTTGGTCGATGAATGCTAAGGGGGGATGATCTTTCTTTGTTCTTGCATTGAGTTTCCGGTAATCGATGCAAACTCGCCACCCGGTGGTGGTGCATTGGGGAATTAACTTACCCATGGCATTCTCGACCACAGGCATTCCCGACTTAGATAGGACTCACCCATTCGCTATCATAGATTGGGCAAATGATCCTAACATCCAATAACTTAATGATTTTCGCTCGTACTACCTCTTTCATGGTGGGGTTCAATCACATTTGCTTTTCCCTCGAGGGATTCACGTCCTCTTCGAGGTGGATTTTATGGGTGCAAATTAAGGGACTTATACCTTTTAAGTTCGCTATGCACCAACCAAAAGCACTTCGGTGACATTTTAATGTATACGAAATGTGAAAAATATGGCTCACAAATTGTCTACTCATGTGCGATGAGTTATATATACATATATTGGTGCTCGAGATGTGATTACGAGACAAGTAATTAATCACTATTGGTGATCGGGGTGGAATTCCGAGCCAATAACCCCAAAAGTGTTATAGAAGGGGGGTGATTATAAAATAAGTGTTGATAGTATATGTTATGTGTACGATATATATATACCTATTGATTTTTCCTACTTATGTGCGATAGTAAGTGTGCTTAATCTCTGTATTGGGGTCGATGATGTTCCGGACCAATACATGAGGGATCGATTTGGGGTCGATGATTTTTTCGAACCAAATCGATGATAAATATTGGTATCGACGGAAGGTCTGAACCGACATGTGCATTACATTTACCTTGGGGTCGAGGGATTCCCGGACCAATGTAAATGATAGGATTATTGGGGCCGATGATTTTTGCCGGACCAATTTTCCTTAAAGTATATATTTGTGTGTGAAATATATACCTTATAATATTCTACTTATGAGTTATAGTGGACACTTAGATGTTATATAGAGATATACATCGAATGGGTAAATTAAGTAGGGAGAAACTTAATTTCAAGAATTAACGTTGGATTGGGAAAATCTATGGAGAAATTAAGTAGTGAGACTTAATTATGATATATGCGGCATGGGTAACATGCGATAAGAATTTATAATGAAGCAAGGCATGTACTTGGGGCGACCGTTAGGATGTTATGATTTGGTATTGGGTATTAGAGGATGCAATTATATTTAAGGTCCTTAGCCTTAATACCAGCCTTATCCTAATTTCGAGGACGAAATTCCTTTGCAAGGGGGGACGTATGTAATACCCCGTATTTCTGAATATTTTATTTAATTAAATTGGAGAATTAAATGAGAAAATACAGATTAATTTAAATTACGTAAGAGGAGTAATTTAATGGGATTTATTAAAACTTGTAATTTTGGAATATCAATCGGGAGATAGTTACCGATTTATATTGCCTCATTACATTTACTTAGTGCGAGTGGTAAATAGTTACTTAACGCGTGTAGACCGTGTTGGGGTGAGAAGGAGTAATATTTGTTAAGTGACTCAAATGATAATTTAGAGGTCACCGATGAGTCCAGAAGGGTCAAATTAGTCAAAATAGTATACCCGGGGGTACTAGTTGAGTCCCGGGGTAATTTTGGACTAAACCGAGACCGTTCGGGGGCGTTTTGGTCTTTTAACATGAGAGGGTATGGAGACCTACGAAATTGAGAGCTTTATATCAGTCGTATAATAGAGGGGTTAGGGTTAGAAAACCCATGAAAACACACCATAGCCATTAGAGATAAGAGAGAAACCATTCACAAGGCAAAAGGAAGAATTGGGAAGGATTCGAAGGAGATTTTCACTATCAACTTGTTGAGGAAGAAGGATTGAAGGATGAAGATCATCAATCATCAACAACAACCACGAAATCAGACCCTACTGATCATAAGGCAAGTTGTTTATTGCAAAAATTATAAAGTTATAATACCCATGTGTAGGGTTTTTGAATAGTTTTGTTTAAATCATTATCTTGATTGGAGAAAGATGATATTTATACATGTTGGGATAGGAATCGCATGTAGAATGATTTACCTTATGTAGAGGATTAAGATTCAAATTAGACTTGATGATTTTTCGGATTAAAATCTGGATTTTGAATGATAATATGGGAAGAACACCATAACTAGGGTTTCAAGAAATTCTGGGTTTAATAAATTATTTCTTTAAAGGAATTGGAGTTTTGAGGTATTTGACACGTTAGAAATTGTCCTAGTATATGTGCAAATATGTTAGGATCATTGGGTCAAAGTTTGGTGGACTATAATGGAGTTTGAAGATTTGTTAATGGAGGAAAAATCTTAACGAAGAAGACAAACTGCGTCTGTCCCTGTTCGATCGATCGATCGATCGACTATGTCGATCGATCGAACCCAGACGTCGATCGATCGACGCAAGCTGTTTCCCAAAATTTTTGTGTTTAATTCTTCGTTGAGTTCGGGAATGAATGAGTATCCTAGGATTTACATTATACTTATATGGGAGTGAGAATAAGACCAATAGGTATATTGTTGAGGTCCGATAAGGCCATTGGGTGTAGGGCTTGGCTTACAGACCGAGGAGAATAATCTGTTTTAGTAGAGTATCGGGGACTTCGAAAATTGAGTTACGGGGCGAAGTAAATTCAATTTAAGTAATAGACTAGTAGGGTAAGCAATAACTACTGAAATTATATGTAAGGGGTAACTAGGACCCTTAGAGTTATGTGAATACTCAAATAAATGCGATTAATGAGATAAATCGTAAAGATAATGTTGTACGGCAAATATATGGGATTAAAATATTACGTACGTATATAATTAATAGGTCGGGCGTGTACCTACTGAATTATGTGATCTTTTAGGTCAAGAGATTGATACCTAAATTAATTATGTTAGGGTCGATGAGACATTTCGAACTAACATAAAGTTATTATATGTTTGGGGTCGATGAGAAATGCCGAACCAAACCTTGAACTGGTGTCGCGATGGAAGAGTTCCGAACCAGAATATGTGTATATATTTATATTTTGATACCTAAATTAATTATGTTAGGGTCGATGAGACATTCCGAACTAACATAAAGTTATTATATGTTTGGGGTCAATGAGAAATGCCGAACCAAACCTTGAACTGGTGTCGCGATGGAAGAGTCCCGAACCAGAATATGTGTATATATATATATATATATATATTTTGAAAATAGTTGGGGTCGATGGATAATTCCGAACCAACTCTCACTTGGGGTCGATGAATCATTCCGAACCAAGAGATCTTTATTTCTGTATCTAAACAATTGGGGACGATGTATCATTCCGAACCAATTCTTACCTTGGGGTCGATGAATCATTCCGAACCAAGAGTCCTTTACGTGTATAAAAAGGGAAAAATAGTAATGACTGATGCTTAGTATATATATTGTGTGTGAAATATATACTTGATGATATTCTACTTCTGTGTATTAGTAGATTAAAATATATTATGTATTTAAAGTAACATACGGAACTGGTAAGTTAAGTAGTGAAACTTAATTACGAAATGCACCTTTAGATAGAGAAAATCTATTTAGTAATTCAAGTAGTGAAACTTAATTACACAAGTGGGAAGTCAACAATTGTGAGAATTGTAGTAATTTTAGTAGTGAAACTAAATGAGAAGTATTGAAAAATAACATAGATGAAATGTTACCTGAGAATTAATTAACATACGCGAGATGTTAGTGAAACGGTTGTACCATATGGTCGGTAATGGAACTTAAGTATAGATAAGTTCAGATGATTACTTAGTCCTAGATAGCTTGGAAGATATGGCTAGGTAGGCTAAGTGTATAACGTTAGGTGTGCACAAGAGATGAGGGGTGAGTAAACTCAAGGGAGTGTACGAGAACCTAACATGTGTAATCAATAACCGCATTTTATATTGTGATAAACGCTTGCTAAATATTTTCAAAATGTTTTGAGTACTAACTCTTGCTATAAAATATTTTCAAAACCTTTTAGGTGTCCAGCCACAGGGACGCCATGTATGATGATTCCATTCTAGGGACTCGGAGCTGTAGCACAGTGGATGCTTACAGGATTTTCACTAGACAATATCTCTCATTCAGATCTAGTACAGGATCTCACACTATTCTATGTATGGACTTGTTGTCCGGTATTAGTCTCAGATGTTAGTTTCAGACTAATGGTTATTCTATTGTTGTTTGAGATTTTTAGCCGATGGTTTATTCGGTAATACTTTTGTTCTGTTGTACTTTTACTTTATTGATTGGGTTATAGTACATGATTATTTTTACTTTGTTCCGCATGGTTGATTTATCTGTTTTAAGAAAGATAAAATTTGGCACCAGTCTAATTTTACTTAGGGGATTAGTAATTAAAAAGTTTTCGACAGTGATGCTAAGAATGAACCGTTTGAGAAACCTATTTTAATTTAATAAAGGCCTGATCACCCGATGTTTAATTAGGCGGGGTGTCACTGATGGTATCAGAGCATCAAGTTCTAGTGTCCATAGGATCTGTACGGCTTACTACGTTTTCAGCGTATCGTTTGATTGATATAGTTCCCTATCTTAGGACTATTGTACTCCTCTATGTACATAGTTTACATTTTCCTGCTATTTAGTAGATGTAGTGTTATATATACGAGTTCGATTGGGAACGGTACGTCGAATATGGTGGTAGGACCAACATTGGCGCTGGAAGGACTGCAGGAGAGAGGAGCTCGGCATGAAGCATGGAGTGTTCGAAGATGGTAATCATAGGAGAGATGACCGTTGTCGAGGTCACTCCTAGCGTGTAATGGAAGTAGATGCTGCAAGGGTTGTTGAGGCATAGCAGGCATTTTCCAAGTGTCGCGACGGCAAGGGGGAATGCTAATCTAGACCCACCCAATGCAATGATAGTGGGAGGGAGTCTGAAGAAATTTTTGATGAGAATGAGCCGTAATATGTGATAAAACGACGACTGTACATGGTAACCGATGGAAGTAGAATGTACAGAAGTTTTGGCATTTAGGGATAGAGTAGAAATACCCAGAAGTGAAAATTTGGGTAAAATTTTTGAGGTAACGTGGCGGGGATACTAATCACCACATCCAGACCGAGGGTCCGTATACAAATAGAGGAACCTTACATATAGTTTAACCGCAAAGTTCTCCAATGATGATTCAGAAGCGAAGGGAATGGGAATGTCTAAACCCCTCACGTGAAAGCCTGGTAGAGGCTAATCGTGAGAGAGAAATTTATCCATTGAAGTGAACTTGTACCGAGGAGATGGGTATAAGGGAAAAAGATCCCTTGAGAGAATGGACTCTCAAGTTGTAATTCGCAATTTTTGGTAAAACTCTTCTTGAACGACTTATGTATATGAAGGCAGTATGGTGCTTCTTACAAGGTTGGGGTAAATGCTCCTAAGGGGCGAAGTTAAGAGAGTTTAAAAATTTAGTCAAAGAGTAAGACTGAATGTAATGGGGCTGGTGCAAGCCATAAGTGGAAACCCACTAGAGGATTTAATGATTAGATTCTAAGTCGGGACTGTTAAGCCCCATAGTGCGTTCCTCTTGGTCATCAGAACTAAGGGAACCAGGATGATAGTGCTTAGAATCGAGGCTACCAAGTTCGAGAGGAGGGATACCCCAAACCGGTCTATGTGGCCTGGAGTAAGGGGATTTTATAAAGATGTCTAGTGTGGTTTGTAGGGCCACGCGTTTTATTTTAGCTTGAAGTTATTTGAGGAAATAATAACTCCGATAAGTTTTGCATTCCGGAGAGGACAAGCGTGTTATGTCCGAAAACCATCTGAACCACCAGAGCGATGGATAAGGAAGTATATGGGTTTTAGCCTCGAGTGAAGGGGGTATATGACGATACCTCACCTGAAAGAGGGTCGAGTTGTCATTATTTATCAATAGGTGAGGGACTTCAGGGATTATGAACGTCTTATAGTAATTGATTCCGGTGTATAGGAACCTAAATGATGCGAGTCAATGTATGTCATATGACTGCTGAGCGGAGAGATCGAGCTCGCTGTTGTAATTAGTGCTAAGGATTTAGTGATAGTATAAGCGCAGTGCCACTTGACTCCTTTAGAAATATTGGGGTATGGTTGCACATCTTGTCGAGGAATGAAATTTGAGTATCTTGACTATGTGTTGTTCCGACAATGCTCAGTAAGAATACATGGGGAGAAGTCTCTTTTTTAAGTTCGGTTGCGAAAGGGAATACGACTGAATTTTTATGCACGACAGGAGAAGATACATTGTTAGATGCTAGGGCATCAGTGGAGTCGGTAGTGTTGTGGAGAAACACTGAAAGGCTTACCTCACCACGAAGGGATAAGTTGGACTTTGTGGGAAAGGATTTGATTTTTGGTCTATAGGGTATTGAGAATACCCACAAGACCGTAGTAACGTCGTGTAGACTAGGCTGGAGTTGAAGAAAAGCATGTTACGGTTGCGACATTTGCAATGTTTTTGCAAATGTGCACGGAGAAAAGGGTGTATGGGCGTCCTAGTCAATTGGATTCCTTAGACATCCGAGATAGAGGGATGCGTAATTTTTTTTTTGTACGACGGTGGGGAAATTAGGAAACAAGTCGTATCGATGAAATGGGTTGAACGTCATGGGAGATAGACGATGATCCAAGATTATATGTGCTAAGAGATCCAGCACACCCCATGGGATGAAAGTCGATGGGAAACCGTTCAAAGGTCATCTCTTGATATGGGAGACCTAACTGTGGTGAAGAAGTAGCGCAAGGTGCTACTTGACTGAGTGTTGTGAGTGACTTACATGTTACTAAAATGTTGATTCTTATAAAGTAACCAACCCAAAAAAGTGCGCCAATTGCGAAGAGTGAACGGATTGTAAAGTATAATAAACCCGGAGAGAAAGGTGAATAGAGTACCACTTGAGGAAAGATGACGTAAGTGGGAAGCGATGTTGAGGAGAGACATAGTGAGATTGTCTCCAGATACACCTGTAGTTAATAGAGCGAGATAGACTCGAAATGAACAACCGGAATGTGGTAGTGAACCCACATTTCCAATGATGGAATGAGGATACAGACTTATAAATTACTGATGGGTTGTGAACATCATAATTAAGCCAACATTTCATTGGGGGTAGCGAAATGAGGTGACTGGGATGGATTAATATGTAGTTGAAAAGGGAGAGTGCACGGTGCCGCTCTACATGATTGTGAATGAGGATGAAATCCTAAAATTCAACCCTGTGAGAGATGGTCAGGAAGGAATAGAAATAAAGTTTTATTTTGAGTAGGTTGTGTTACCTACGACTCAATGTTAGTGAGAAAGAATGATGATACGCCCTTATGATAGTGGAATTTTGGAGAAGCCCACTGATCAATTAATAGGTTGAATATATGCCTATAAGAGCATATTTATAGGTAGAGTGACTGCCTATATGGACTGTACATGAGGATTAGGTTCGTGGGTATCGATTACGAACAATACATGTACTTTGAGGTGTGGTTCGAGGAGACATTTCGAACTTTTAGTCCTTAACGCGTGATATGAGGACATTCTATTGGAGTGTGACATCTTAGGGTATATGAAATGTGAAAAATATGGCACACAAATTGTCTACTCATGTGCGATGAGTTATATATACATATATTGGTGCTCGAGATGTGATTACGAGACAAGTAATTAATCACTATTGGTGATCGAGGTGGAATTTCGAGCCAATAACCCCAAAAGTGTTATAGAAGGGGGGTGATTATAAAATAAGTGTTGATAGTATATGTTATGTGTACGATATATATATACCTATTGATTTTTCCTACTTATGTGCGATAGTAAGTGTGCTTAATCTCTGTATTGGGGTCGATGATGTTCCGGACCAATACATGAGGGATCGATATGGGGTCGATGATTTTTTCGAACCAAATCGATGATAAATATTGGTATCGACGGAAGGTCTGAACCGACATGTGCATTATATTTACCTTAGGGTCGAGGGATTCCCGGACCAATGTAAATGATAGGATTATTGGGGCCGATGATTTTTGCCGGACCAATTTTCCTTAAAGTATATATTTGTGTGTGAAATATATACCTTATAATATTCTACTTATGAGTGATAGTAGACACTTAGATGTTATATAGAGATATACATCGAATGGGTAAATTAAGTAGGGAGAAACTTAATTTCAAGAATTAACGTTGGATTGGGAAAATCTATGGAGAAATTAAGTAGTGAGACTTAATTATGATATATGCGGCATGGGTAACATGCGATAAGAATTTATAATGAAGCAAGGCATGTACTTGGGGCGACCGTTAGGATGTTATGATTTGGTATTGGGTATTAGAGGATGCAATTATATTTAAGGTCCTTAGCCTTAATACCAGCCTTATCCTAATTTCGAGGACGAAATTCCTTTGCAAGGGGGGAAGTATGTAATACCCCGTATTTCTGAATATTTTATTTAATTAAATTGGAGAATTAAATGAGAAAATACAGATTAATTTAAATTACGTAAGAGGAGTAATTTAATGGGATTTATTAAAAATTGTAATTTTGGAATATCAATCGGGAGATAGTTACCGATTTATATTGCCTCATTACATTTACTTAGTGCGAGTGGTAAATAGTTACTTAACGCGTGTAGACCGTGTTGGGGTGAGAACGAGTAATATTTGTTAAGTGACTAAAATGATAATTTAGAGGTCACCGATGAGTTCAGAAGGGTCAAATTAGTCAAAATAGTATACCCGGGGGTACTAGTTGAGTCCCGGGGTAATTTTGGACTAAACCGAGACCGTTCGGGGGCGTTTTGGTCTTTTAACATGAGAGGGTATGGAGACCTACGAAATTGAGAGCTTTATATCAGCCGTATAATAGAGGGGTTAGGGTTAGAAAACCCATGAAAACACACCATAGCCATTAGAGATAAGAGAGAAACCATTCTCAAGGCAAAAGGAAGAATTGGGAAGAATTCAAAGGAGATTTTCACTATCAACTTGTTGAGGAAGAAGGATTGAAGGATGAAGATCATCAATCATCAACAACAACCATGAAATCAGACCCTACTGATCATAAGGCAAGTTGTTTATTGCAAAAATTATAAAGTTATAATACCCATGTGTAGGGTTTTTGAATAGTTTTGTTTAAATCATTATCTTGATTGGAGAAAGATGATATTTATACATGTTGGGATAGGAATCGCATGTAGAATGATTTACCTTATGTAGAGGATTAAGATTCAGATTAGACTTAATGATTTTTCGGATTAAAATCTGGATTTTGAATGATAATATGGGAAGAACACCATAACTAGGGTTTCAAGAAATTCTGGGTTTAATTCACTATTTCTTTAAAGGAATTGGAGTTTTGAGGTATTTGACACGTTAGAAATTGTCCTAGTATATGTGCAAATATGTTAGGATCATTGGGCAAAGTTTGGTGGACTATAATGGAGTTTGAAGTTTTGTTAATAGAGGAAAAATCTTAACGAAGAAGACAAACTGTGTTTGTCCCTGTTCGATCGATCGACCGATCTCGAACTATCGATCGATCGACTATGTCGATCGATCGAACTCAACCGTCGATCGATCGACGCAAGCTGTTTCCCGAAATTTTTGTGTTTAATTCTTCGTTGAGTTCGGGAATGAATGAGTATCCAAGGATTTACATTATACTTATATGGGAGTGATAATAAGACCAATAGGTATATTGTTGAGGTCCGATAAGGCCATTGGGTGTAGGGCTTGGATTACGGACCGAGGAGAATAATCCGATTTAGTAGAGTATCGGGGACTTCGAAAATTGAGTTACAGGGCAAAGTAAATTCAATTTAAGTAACAGACCAGTAGGGTAAGCAATAACTACTGAAATTATATGTAAGGGGTAACTAGGACCCTTAGAGTTATGTGAATACTCAAATAAATGCGATTAATGAGATAAATCGTAAAGAGAATGTTGTACTGCAAATATATGAGATGAAAATATTACGTACGTATATAATTAATAGGTCGGGCGTGTACCTACTGAAATATGTGATCTTTTAGGTCAAGATATTGATACCTAAATTAATTATGTTAGGGTCGATGAGACATTCGGAACTAACATAAAGTTATTATATGTTTGGGGTCAATGAGAAATGTCGAACCAAACCTTGAACTGGTGTCGCGATGAAGAGTCCCGAACCAGAATATTTGTAAATATTTATATTTTGATACCTAAATCAATTATGTTAGGGTCGATGAGACATTCCGAACTAACATAAAGTTATTATATGTTTGGGGTCGATGAGAAATGCCGAACCAAACCTTGAACTGGTGTCGCGATGGAAGAGTCCCGAACTAGAATATGTATATATATATATATATATATATATATATATATATATATATATATATATATATATATATATATATATATATATTTTGAAAATAGTTGGGGTCGATGGATAATTCCGAACAACCTCTCACTTGGGGTCGATGAATCATTCTGAACCAAGAGATCTTTATTTGTGTATATAAACAATTGGGGTCGATGTATCATTCCGAACCAATTCTTACCTTGGGGTCGATGAATCATTCCGAACCAAGAGTCCTTTACGTGTATAAAAAGGGAAAAATAGTAATGACTGATTCTTAGTATATATATTGTGTGTGAAATATATACTTGATGATATTCTACTTCTGTGTATTAGTAGATTAAAATATATTATGTATTTAAAGTTACATACGAAACTGGTAAGTTAAGTAGTGAAACTTAATTACGAAATGCACCTTTAGATAGAGAAAATCTATTTAGTAATTCAAGTAGTGAAACTTAATTACACAAGTGGGAAGTCAACGATTGTGAGAATTATAGTAATTTTAGTAGTGAAACTAAATGAGAAGTATTAAAAAATAACATAGATGAAATGTTACCTGAGAATTAATTAACATACGCGAGATGTTAGTGAAACTGTTGTACCGTATGGGCGGTAATGGAACTTAAGTATTGATAAGTTCAGATGATTACTTAGTCCTAGATAGCTTGGAAGATATGGCTAGGTAGGCTAAGTGTAGAACGTTAGGTGTGCACAAGAGATGAGGGGTGAGTAAACTCAAGGGAGTGTACGAGAACCTAACATGTGTAATCAATAACCGCATTTTATGCTAAATATTTTCAAAATGTTTTGAGTACTAACTCTTGCTATAAAATATTTTCAAAACCTTTTAGGTGTCCAGCCACAGGGACGCCATGTATGATGATTCCATTCCAGGGACTCAGAGCTGTAGCACAGTGGATGCTTACAGGATTTTGACTAGACGATATCTCTCATTCAGATCTAGTACAGGATCTCACACTATTCTATGTATGGACTTGTTGTCCGGTATTAGTCTCAGATGTTAGTTTCAGACTAATGGTTATTCTATTATTGTTTGAGATTTTTAGCCGATGGTTTATTCGGTAATACTTTTGTTCTGTTGTACTTTTACTTTGTTGATTGGGTTATAGTACATGATTATTTTTACTTTGTTCCGCATGGTTGATTTATCTGTTTTAAGAAAGATAAAATTTGGCACCGGTCTAATTTTACTTAGGGGATTAGTAATTAAAAAGTTTTCGACAGTGATGCTAAGAATGAACCGTTTGAGAAACCTGTTTTAATTTAATATCACCCGATGTTTAATTAGGCGGGGTGTCACAAAAGCGTGCTCTTAAGGCCTTCCCACTTAAATTTCCCTCTACGTTCTCCTCTACTATCTCCTCTATAAGATCCATAGAGTGAAAATCATCCTCATCACCCACTTAACTCGCAATATTAAAGATATTTGTTTCTAAGGTCATGTTCCTGAAAGTGAGTTGCATTTGCCCATTTCGAGTGTTAATCAGGGCGTTAGCCGCAGCTAAGAATGGGAGGCCAAGAATTATGGGAACCTGATTACTTGGGGTGGTGGAGGGTTTCGTGTCCCAAATGATAAAATCTACTGGGAAGTGGAAGGTGTCAACTTGAACTATCATGTCTTCAATAATGCCTCGTCTTATCTTTATGGTATGGTCCGTGAGTTGGAGAGTATTTTTGTGGGCTTGAGGTCCCCCAAATCGGCTTACCTATATATGGAGTCGGGAAGAATGTTGACACTCGCCCTTAAATCAAGTAAGTTCCTTTCTATTCGATTCTCCCTAAATTTTGATGGGAGGTCATTAAGTAGAACGGAGCTCACATTTTGTTCTAGGAAGACGTTCGTTTCCACATTTGGACTTATTTTCACCATCAATAAGTCCTTAAGGACTTTAGCATAGATAGGAATTTGCTTTATAGCATCGAGAAAAGGTAAATTCATCTTGACTTGCTTAAAGACATCTAACATGTCATTACGGGGGATTCCTTTTTGGGGAGGAACCAACCGTTGAGGTAACGGCATGGCGGTGGGTGATTTCACTACGATTTTAGGCTCACTAGTGTCATCATCGTCACTCTTCTTCAAGGGGGCATCTTCGACCTATTTCGTGTCGGGCGAAACCTCCTTGTCTTTACGTGTGTCCTGTGGGGGAGGTGATAGATCAATAACTCGCCCACTATGTAGAGTGGTAATGGCTTGACATTGCTCTTGATGTTCATTGGGAGTATAGATAATAGTAGTTTGACCTTGGGCCGAAAACTTACCCTTCTCTTGGATAGTTAAAGATGATTGCAACCTAGAGATATTCGCATTTATTTTGGTAAACATGTGGTCATACTTAGCATTGATTTCATTTTTGGATTGGATGAATTGATTTATAGAATATTTGAGATTTATTCGCGTTGGGGTGATATACGGTGCATGAGGTGGTGCTTGCATATGTGGAGCTTTTTGGAAATGTGGAGGTGGAGATGGGACAACGTGTGAATTAGGATTCAACGCAGCATGTTATTTCCCGTAGCTAAAACCAGGATGGTTTCTCCACGAAGGGTTATAATAATTCCCATGCGGGGAATTTAAATTACCTTTAAATCCGCCTATTGCATCCACTTGTTTATGCAGCATTAATTGGTAGGCGGATTTCATCGGGTATTCCTTCGTTGAATGGCCCACCTCACAAATAGCACACACCTTCTCTTTCATGGTTCAGGTGGATTCTCTTAGCCTTGATCCGACTACATCTCCCACATGATAAAGGCCTGGCGCTAAAGGAGTGGTGGGAGTTTGTCAAACCTAATTTTGGGTGTTAAGAGCAGATGTGTCCCACGATTGAGTTGTCTCGGTGATAAACTTAAGGTGGGCATCTGCATCGTGTTCATCTAATTCCCAAAATGGTCTCTCACACATTGTCACAATGAGTTGTTTAGATGCTATACTTAGCTCGTGGTGAAAGAAGGATATGAGATGGTACTTCTCAAAACCATGATGAGGGCATGTACTAACTAGCTCGTTGAAATGTTCGTAACATCGATCAAATGACTCATTTTCTTATTGTCAAAATGTTTGAATTTGAGTTTGGATGGAATTTGTTCGATGTTGGGGAAAGAAATTTAAGATAAATTTGGATACCATATCCCTCCATCATCCAATTAAGTTCGGTGATAAAGACCAAAGTCAGGTCTTAACTTTATCCTTTAAGGAAAATGGGAAAATCTTTAGGCGAATTACATCTTGTGCACAAGCTTGATCGCTAAATGCGTCGTATGCCTCTTCGAACTTATGAATCTGGAGATAAGGATTTTTTGAATCCAACACGTGAAATATGGGAACAATTTGTATCATCCCATTATGAAAATGGAACTGTCCCGCATTATACGGATGTAGAATGCATCCTGGGGTGACAATTTTCTCGAGATAAAGGAGTTCACTTAAGGGATGATATGGCATCTCACCCTCATCCATACCAAAACTAGCGTGCTCAGACATGGCTCTCTCTTCGATTGACTCACTATCCTCACTCGGTGTCCTAGAAGTGTGACTTGTGATGGAACCCAGAACTGATGTGCGTTAGGATTGTGTGGGCTATCAGGATCGTACTCAACTATTGGATTCTCGTGAATGCGTATGGGAGTAGATTGAGGGGTTTGTTGAATATTTTTCATGAAAGGGCTATGAGAGATGTTAAACCTTTTGCTTTTCAATTTTCTGAATTATTTTGTATTTTTGATTTTATGATTTTTTTTGGCATTTTGAGATTTGGTGTCAAATTTCAGATTAAATCGACCTAACCTAATAGTCTACCTGATTCCCCGGCAACGACACCAAAAACTTGACACGATTGAAAATGTGTCTCTGGTGCGTGCTAATTATGGTTCAAGTGCAAAACGATCGCGTAAGTAATAAACTTGGTAAGACGGGGTCGAATCCTCAGGAAAATAGGACGTAGAACGTGACGACGATAGGCAAGACAGTTAACCCTAAACTCACTCTAAAAAGAAAAAGAAAAAGAAAAAGAAAAAGGTGATGAATTTTTGAATTTTTATATCTATTAACTAAAGCCAAATTAATTGAACTAATAATTAAACTACGTATGCAGGAGTAAACTACCGTGATTGAATAAAAATGAATGAGAAAGATAGGTTGGAATACAATCCCCCGAACCCTAGTATGTTTAGCAGATATATAATTATCGTGAATTAGATAATTGATCAAACCCAGAATTTATTAATTCCAATCATTACATATATGAGGGTATGAGCCCCCATCACACATAATCAAGAATAGAAACAAAGTGGTGTCGACATAGCTGATACGCGCGTCTCACTCTTCAACACCTCAGTTACCTAGGGCAAATGATGTTAAAAGCCCTATGATGGTTGTAACAACTAATTAGCATAACTTAATCATTTATTTAATTCAGAGAATTACTTTTATTTCCATGCAAACCACATCAAGTTGGGTCCATACATCCCAACCCTTAGAAATCTAGTTAGACATGACGGAACTACAATCAACCAAGGATTCTACAATGCATGAATTCATAATTGTGTGAAAAGGAAAATTAAACATGAAAGGAAGCATTCTAACTACGAAGAATGAATTACTTGGCACTTGGACATTTCAATTGCGTTATTTTGTATTAGTTGGCACTTGGATGAGTGCATTTGAGAAAATTGAGATATTTTACTTATTTTGTTGTATATACTAGTTATTTGAGACATTTTACTTATTTTGCATTATTTGTTTGACAAGTTTTTTATATAAAGTCTGTATTGTTATGTTTTATATAACAAAAGTAGATTTAAGGAAGTGAAAATGCGGGTTTTAATCCTTCCCAAGCGGGTTTTGACCCTTTTAATATAAACAGGGTGGGGTGGGGTGGGGTGGGGTGTGGCGGGGCGGGACGGGAATGGGATAAGGGGATCAATGGGTTAAAGAGATTTCTATTTAAATGAGTTTAGGGCTAAAAAAAACCTATCATAGGTCACGAGGCGGGTTCGGGTTATTTTTTTTGCAGGGCAGGTTAGGAATATGGCTAATCCACCCCATACCCTCCTCGTTGCCATCCCTAATTGAATCTAACGTTTTCAATGGATTATTGGAAGTGGCAATAATATTAATTTTGGTGCGATGATTGTTTGAGCTCATCTACAACTTTTACGCTTAATTTCTCCAATTATAACATAAGTCTTCTCCCTTATCCTTTATCTGAATTTATTTCTAATGGAGTATAGTCTATCCCTCACTCTTTTACAACACCATTCCCAACTATTTTCACTGTTACTATGCAATGGATTCTCCCAACTAATGATAGACATGATTCTTTAATTTGGCCTCATTCTAAATATGGAGATCTCACTCACAAAGAGGCTTATGCTTATCTGGTTCATTGTAGTAAGAAACTTCGACGGTTCCTTCACATCCAGAAACCTTTCATTCCTCCAAAGTATTTTGTTCTTGTTCTGGAAAGTTCTTCATGATAAGCTTCCTAACATTAGTAATCTCTACAAAATTGGACTCCAATTAGTGTCTAGATTTGCTCTATGCCTTTCTGCAGTTGAAGACTCAACTTATTTGTTTCTTCAATGCAAATTATTCTCTTGTTTATATAATTGGATCAAAGATGGATTTTGGCACCTTATTTGTGAAATCTTCTTACATTGTTACATGTTGAAAGTCTACTATCAAGTTTACATTTTTCCCTTAAGTGAAATATCTACGACTAACATCTTGCATATGTTGCTTTCATGTCATTGGAAAGCTAGAAATGAGGGGATTTTTAATGACGCAAAACCTTTCATTTTTTTTTTGTATTTCATCCATTAAATATAACCTCATTCTAATAAATTCTTTGATGAAGAGTAACATGAATAGTTCTATGGAAGATTTCTTAATCCTTCAGAAGTTACACATCAGTGGTAAGTGTAGGCCCCTTTTTCTTTCGAATGTGTTTTAAGGATGATAAAAACCAATTTTTTTTTTAAAATAAACTTTTTCAAAATTATAAACCGCACCAAGTTGTGAACCAATTTTAACTTAACGAAATTTTATCTTGATTAATCCTAAATATGTATCTATTGATTAAAGAAAATAAAATAAAGTAAAGAATACTCACAACATCGTATGCACGAGAAAATCACTAAGAGAAAAAACCTCGGACGCCCCAAGCTAGATGACGTGTCTGAAAATGTGTCTCTAGTGCGTGCTAATTATGGTTCAAGGGCAAACTAATCGCGTAAGTAATAAACCCGATAAGACGAGGTCGAATCCTCAGGGAAATAGGATGTAGAACGTGACGACGATAGGCAAGGCGGTTAACCCTAAACTGACTCTGAAAAGAAAATGGGAAAGGTGATGAATTTTTGAATTTTTTTATCTATTAACTAAAGGCAAATTAATTGAATTAATAATCAAACTACGTATGCAGTAGTAAACTACTATGATTGAATAAAAATGAATGAGAAAGATAGGTTGGAATACAATCCCCCGAACCCTAGTATGTTTACCAGATATAAAAGCAATCGTGAATTAGATAATTGATCAAACCCATAATTTATTAATTCCAAGCATTACATATATGAGGGTACAAGCCCGCATCACAGATAATCAAGAATAGAAACAAAGTGGTGTCGACATAGCTGACTAGCGCATCGCACCCTTAAGCACTCCAATTACCTAGGGCAAACGAGGTTAAAAGCCCTACGATGGTTGCAACAACTAATTAACACAACTTAATCATTTATTTAATTCAGAGAATTACTTTTATTTCCATG
This sequence comes from Sambucus nigra, assembly GCA_949130495.1. NCBI lineage: Eukaryota > Viridiplantae > Streptophyta > Magnoliopsida > Dipsacales > Adoxaceae > Sambucus > Sambucus nigra. The sequence continues at coordinate 563,101,709 of OX422216.1, read as the reverse complement.
CAAACCACATCGAGTTTGGTTCATACATCCCAACCCTTAGAAATTTAGCTAGACATGATGAAATTACAATCAACCAAGGATTATATAATGCATGAATTCGTAATTGCGTGAAAAGTAAAATTAAACAGGAAAGGAAGCATTCTAACTAAGAATAATGAATTACCTATAACAAATATGAAAGCAATTGAAAGCAATAAAGACGAAATTACTTGGAATGAATAGAAGCCTTGAATTAATGCAAAAACATGAACAAATTATTGAACAATATGAAACCTACCCTTCTTGGCTTCAAATATCTATCATAACTGACTAAAAAGAATCTCTTTAATGTCTGGTATGAGAAAGAAATAAATCATCACGTTATTTTTAGAGTTTGAACCATGCAAAACTCATTTTTTTAGAAAATAAAATTTAGATTTTCATAAGCCGAACCCTTCTGGTGTCCCCTTCTTTAATTGGCGAACCGGTCTGGTGTCTTCCAGTTTAGGAAATCGATCCAGTGTCTTTTCTATCGGTTCATTTTGGTGAATCAAGTTCAGTGGATCGGTCCGGTGATATCTCCATCGGTTCGGTTCAATACCTTTTTTGTTTTTTCTTCCCTTTTCCTTTTTATTTCTTCCCAATTTTGTCTTTTCGTTACTTTTTGCTCGGGACTCAGATTTGGATGTCGTTTCTTCCTACGTGCTCATGGACTCGAGTTCTTTAACTTTCCTTAGGTTTTGTGTCCAAATTCCTAGTGTAGAATTACTATTTTTCCCTTGACTTTCTTTTACTTGTAATTTTCTTGAGTTTGAGTTTCTCTTTTATCTAATTGTGTAAAATACCTGCAAAATATATGAGAAATACACGAAACTCGATGCACTGTATAGAAAAGGTCAGTAGTAAAGATATGAGATAAATCAACTCGATCTAAATCCCATAAGAAGATAAAAGCCTCTAGATTAGGGGGATAAATTCGAAGAATTTACTACTAATCAACACACAATCACTGTGATATGGAATTATAAGGAACAGACACAAGTCTTACTCAACAACTTGATCCCCACTATATTTGACACTCTTCTAATATTTAACCACTCCTCCACAGTGCCCATGCAAAACTTTTCTCAATACCTGTCCATAGAAGTCGCCTCCACGAATCCCTCGGTGTCCACCGATGTAGCTTGGAAAGTCTACGGAATCGGAACAAGAACTCCTTGACTTCTTCTTCGCAAAACCCAGCGATATTCTTCAAAGTGTAGAACAAACTCCAACAAGGTGCAAACAAAGATCACTATTGCATAGGACAGTGAAATCTCTGATCTTTGAAACTCTAAGGATGTTTTTGTACTTAGAAAATATGTGCAGAATATGTTCTTGTTGTATATTGGTTTTCCAGATTGCACACTTACGAAATTTTAGGAAAACACGCCTTAAATAATTTTTCTATAGTCGACATCTCGCTCAAGCAACATAGGCCTGTCGTTCAAATGAGATTGACAAGTCGTTCGAACAACATGCATATCTCGCTTGAACGACAGCTAATGTCGTTTGAACAAGAAACAATAGAGTTTGGATATTATAAAAATCTGATCCATCCTTATCTCAGAATAAAACGAAGTGTAAACATTTTAAAATGCTTTAAAAATATTTGTTTAATAAAATAACATCCGTAAACAATTTAACATATTTTTTAGCCCTATTAAAATACACATTCATACCTGAGCGATCTCGAAATGCAATTTGATTAATTATAAAATATGCACCATAAAATTGACATGATAAATCTTTGAAGCTTTGTCACAATGTCTTCAATAAACTTCAATACGTCATAGTCTGTGTGAGATCGTGACAATAAAAATACCTATGACTTAAACGTGTTTTGTTCTGGGAATAAGTCAAATAAACATATAACAGAGTCAATTGTAAATTATGTCCTTAAAAATCTTCCCCTTTGACTATTTCGGGACAAAACCAACAGTGAAATGCCTAAGTCGGGACTTCAAGCCGCATAACGCCTAAATCCCATCCCATAAATCCTAAATAAAAAATACATGACAAGACTAGAAAAAGATGGTCCGACAAGCATTAAACATCTGAATGTGATGTAGTGTTAAAACCTCGAATCTCTTTAAGCAAACGTACACACATGAAACAGACAAATACCCAGTGAAGTGTAGAGGAACAAATGATATAAAACATGTGAGAAAAAATATGGATACTAATTTGTAAACATCATCTAAATCGGGATATCAACATATGCTCACAAATATGATACCAATTTGTGCGAACTAATTAATACCAGCATATAAGCATGAAAGCATATGATATCAATTTGAAACAAAATATATGTTCCCAACAACCAAAATCTCCCCCTACATCACATACATCTCTCCCCCTTCTTATCTCGAATAGGCAACCCGGTGAAAAGATAAACATATCTAGTATGAGATAATCAATGAAATATAATTAGATATCAATGAAACAATCAGCTAATAATGATAAAAAAATGTCAAATCCGTAGCTAGCAACCAATAATCAAATTTGAGAAATCATTAATATCAGAAAAGATGTGATTAGATCAATGCAATGCAACATAATAATCAAATCTATTAAGTTAATTGCATAAACTGATCAATAGCAACCAACAATATAAAAAATAATGTAACACTGTGCACCAGGTACTGAAATAGCAGGAACCAAAATCCCATAGGGTCGCTCGAATGAGACAGCCTTGTCGTTCAAACAACATAGGCTTGTCACTTGAAGTGCTTAGTGCGACGTCGATATGTCGCTCGAACGAGAGACACTAAAACTCACATCCAGTGCTGAAAATCTTATTGCTTCGCCCAGTGAAATTTTTTCCTGAAAAAGCTAACTGGAAGGTGCAAGAAATAGTAAAATAGTAGCAAAACAGAAAATAATTCAAAATAAACAATGTGAGTTACATGCTAACATAGTACCGATGTGCTCAAACATGAACATGAAATTTATGGGCGTGAACTACGTAAAATGGATCACAATTCAACCACATCAAAATGATAGAGAAGCTTTAATTGATAGCTATAAATCATCAAACTTTATTTTAGTCATATGTGACATTTAAAATGTGAGCTAAATGAGCTAAATAATCAAACATGCACACAAATCCGGAATTTTGACGATTCTACAAACAATAGTGTTATGATACGATCTTTTCAACGTTAGGATTCGTGGTGCAAACCCATTTAAATTTTCTCCAACTAACTAGCTCATATATATATATATTTACTTTTTCAAGTTCCTTTGAGGTTTTTATTATTCTCAACTTAGGGAAAATCCTATTGGCCCTATTTTTGGCATTTGTTAATTTTTACTGCCTTGATTTTCTTTTGGGTCCTTTTAAACGGTGGTTTTCACGACGGGTCAATTTTGCACTCTCGAAGCCCTTTTCTGTGAACACTCATCATATATTTAATATTCAAAGCTCACGGTAAACAGTTCATACATGCACACCTCCTCTTTAAGTTTACTTACGCATAGATGACAAGATTGAGATAAGAACATCTCACCAAACTCAAATATGCAAGATAAGTTAAACATTCATATAAACTCGTGTATGTGTGCAAAGATGGCATATGTACAAAGTAATTTTAATGCATATCAACTTTGAAACAACCCCATAATACAATGGTTAAGATCATTCTAAGCATCAATAATTATGACCAAATGTCCTAGCCACATTAATAATGAAAGGATGGGGGTTCAAGCATACCAATATGCCACATCAAACATGTAGACTCAAAAATAAAAACAAACTAAAAATATTTTTGTTTTTCAACATATTTTACTCAAATAAATGCAAAATCTTTTTGTATTTTTCAAAAGTATATGAAACCAAAAATCTTTTTGTATTTTTTTCAAATAAGACTAAAATAAATGAAAAATATAATGCAAAAGATACAGATGTCATAACACTAGCAAGATATAAATCATTATGTAAAGACTAACATATGATAAACATGGCAACACAATCATCCTTTAAATCTAGCATGGGAAGAACCAAGTGCAACCAAATGCGAACCATGAAGTTTAAGTCCTAAAGCCTCTAAGTCCGATTTCCTAACCCAAGTAGGTGTGAAATTATGCATGGAGGTTTTGGAAATCGAAACAACTTTATTCCTTAACTTTCCAGGAGCATTCCTAAGGTCATAGCAAAAAAGTCTAAGGTAGCCTTTCCTACTACAATGTGTGCAAGTGTAAAGACGACGGGATACTAAAATGTCGACCTCTCCTCACGTTCCTAGTGGGCTCTCTCACACGGTTGGTATTGACTTTATAAATGGGAATAACTCTATCATCGCAGCCTATACCACACCTATGACCTTTGACTTGGACGATGCCTAACATCCTATCCAACTTTTTCGACCTAGATTCCAATTCAAAATTCACCTTACTTGAGTCTTAAAACTTCTTCTCTAACTCACTAACCCTAGACTCAAGTAAACGCCTAGACTCCTCAAACTCAAGAATCTCCTTTTTCAAAGTCGCCATCAAATCACGAAGACTATCTATCTCTTTCTTCACATATTCTAGTTTTTCCCTAAGCATATTCTCCCGTGCCCTAAGATCCTCAATCGAAGCATTGCTATTTTCTATGGCATGATCATTAAACCTAGCTTGCAGTTTTGAGTTTGCCTTTTTCACCTTCACCTCTTCAGCATACAATTCATTAAAATCAACTTGCAACTCTTTCACATCAACCTCCTCTTTCTCACTAGTTTCACCCTCACTCACTTGGGATTCACACTCAACGGCCTCGAAAGTGTCATATGCATGAGAATCTTCATGGGAAGATTTATCGTCATCGCTCAAATGACATGCCAAGAAAGCAACAAACTTGCTCTAATTGGGGGAAATCTCTTCCTCTTTCGGATCACTATCACTTAAGGAGGCATTATAAGCTATCAATTTCTTGCCCTCTTTTTGAAGTCTAGTGGAACATTCGACAACCTTGTGACCCCTCACACCCAAAACACCTATCTGACTCAACCCTATTAAATTTTTTCTCTTATCCTTAGGGTTGGACTCTACCTTGTTGTTCTTGAATTTCTCAAACTTTTTGGCATCTTTCGATTACTTTTGAAATTTAAAAAACTTTTTGAACTTTTTTTCCAACAAGGCTACATCCTTAAATTCGGATTCGGATTCGGAATCGGAATCGTCTTTCAAAACTTTAGTCTCCTCCTTCCGTGCTTTCAATGCAATGCCCTTTTCTTTCTTTGGCACTTTCTTGGAGGTAAACATATCGAGTTCATAGGTTTGTAGGTCACCTATAATCTCTTCAAGTTTCATTGATTCAAGCATACCCAAGGAGTTTAAAAATGCCACTTTCGCATCAAACCTACTTAGCAAAGATCTCAAAATCACACGGTTGTCGGGTATCTTCTCTCCTAAGTTAAATGACCATTTGACAATGTTGGACATCCTAGCGTAAAACTCATCAAACGACTCACTTTTTAACATCTTAATTGTCTCAAACTCTGTAGTGAGGTTTTGTAGCTTAAATTCCCTCACCGTTCTAGTGCCCTCGTGAGTAAGTGCAAGTGTATCCCAAGCCTCTTTTGAAGTTTCACAAGTCATAATTCTATTATACTCTTCTGGTGTGACATGTGAGGTAATTACATGAAGACATTTAGAGTTGTAAAGTGCAAGTCTGTGTTCGACTTTGGTCTATGACTCAACGTGTTTTAGTGTAGTGGCTTCACCCTCTCGCATAACCTGTGGAGTCCAACCCTTTTCAACCTCTAACCACACACGATCATCAATGGATTTTAAAGCACTTATCATTTGAATTTTTCAATAAGCATGATTTGTGCCATCAAAAATAGGAGCACGAAGACTTTCAGAACCTCCAAAATTCATCCTTAAAAACACAAGGGATCAACACAACAAAAATATATTTCTATCTCTGATACCAATTTGTAGGCCCCTTTTTCTTTCGAATGTGTTTTAAGGATGATAAAAACCAATTTTCTTTTTAAAAAATCTTTTTCAAAATTTTAAACCGCACTAAGTTGTGAACCAATTTTAACTTAATCAAATTTTATCTTGATTAATCCTAAACATGCATCTAGTGATTAAAGCAAGTAAAATAAAGTAAAGAATTCTCACAAAGCCGGATGTATAAGAAAACCACTAAGAGAAAAAATCTCGGACGACCCAAGCCAGACAATCACTATGATGTAGAATTACAAGGAATATACACAAGTCTTACTCATCGTCTCGATCCCTATGATACTTGACGCTCTTCTGATCTTCAACCAATCCTCCACAGTGCCCACGCAAATCCTTCAGCGATACCTGTCCACAACAGTCGCCTCCACAAATGCCTCGGTGTCCACCGATGTAGCTTGAAAAGTATATGGAATCGAAACACAACGATGTTCTTCAAATTGTTAAACAAACTCCAACAATGTGCAAACAAAGATCACTATTTCATATGATAATGAAAGCTCGGATCTTTGACACTCTAAGGATGTTTTTGTACTTAGAAAACCTTAGAAAACATATGTAGAATACGTTCTGGTTGTATACTGTTTTTCTAGATTGCACACTTATGAAATTCTGAGGAAAACACGCCTTAAATAGTTTTTCTAGAGTCGACAGCTTGCTCAAGCGACAGAGGCCTATCGTTCGAACGAGATAACTCGTCGCTCGAAGGATATTGACATGTTGTTCAAAAGACACGAATATCTCGTTTGAACGACAACTAGTGTCGTTTGAACCAGAAATAATAGAGTTTGCATCCTTAACTCAGAATAAAACAAAGTGTAAACATTTTAAAACACTTTAAAAATATTTTAAAAATATTTCTTTAATAAAATAGCATCTTTAAATAATTTAAATCATTTTTCGAGTCCCATTAAATTTACGCATTCATACCCGAGCGATCTCAGAATGCAATTTGATTGAAGACGAAATATGCACCATAAAACCGACATGATAAATCTTTGAAGCTTTGTCGCAACGTCTTCAATAAACTTCAATATGTCATAGTCTATGTGGGATCGTGACAATAAAAATACTACCTATGACTCAAACGTGTTTTGTTCCGGGAATAAGTCAAATAAACATACGATGAACTCAATTGGAAACTATGTGCTTACAGTAGGTCAAGGAAAGCTCCTTCGATTACTCATGTCTTGTGGATTCATCCTCCCCCATCTTGCCTCAAACTTAACACTGATGGCCTTGCTTTAGGGTGCCCTGGACCAACTTCTTTTGGAGGTATTTTTCGTACACTTAGAGGCTTCGTCAAATTATCATATTGTATGAAAATTTGAAAAGTCCAAACAACTCTTTATGCAAAATTATTATCTGTTATTATTGGCATAGAGTTGGCTCATTTTTATGGTTGAAAATATATTTGGTTGGAGCTTGATTCAGTGATTGTCCTTCAATCCATAAGGTCTTCAACATTCATTCCTCATTGGACTTTAAAAACTAGATGGGAGAACTGTAAATTTTATGTCTCATATGAATATATGGTTTTCTCACATTTATCGAAAAGGGAACTAAGCTTTTAATAATCAATCTCACACGGGTCTCTCTCATGACTCATTAAAATGGTGGTGGGGTACTCCTAACGAGTTAAGGAAATTTGTGGCCAGAGATCTTGATCCAAAAGATTCATATATTGATCATTGAACCTGTACATGTTTACAGCGCTGAAAATACATCATGTTTTTTGCTGATGTGGCGTGAAACTATTGGGTAGGGATTAATTTTAGTCGTCGCCTCAGCGATTTCGTCACGTGGCAGGCTGAAAGGAGATAAAAAGGGATGTTTTGTACTTTTGAAAGATTCCGGATCTTTCATATGTTATAATGTAATTATTTGAGTTGTTTGGAATTTTACTCAGTAATTTGTCTTAATAGAATCTAACCTTTTTTAAAAGTTATGGGATCACAAGTATTTAGTCTAAATTTTAAAGATTCATTTATAGCTGCTCTTATGTTTTCGTTTGTTTAGTTGTTATTTCTATTGTAACAGTTATGGGACAAATGTCATTCTCTGCGGAAAGGAAGAGGAGCGCGTACATATGGTTACAAGTCGGCGGAGGGCGTTTGAGGTGGTTATGGGACTTAATACAATTTAAATAATACATGGAAGGAGAAAAATGTTTAAAACTGGAACCAAATCCAATATATATATATATATATTCTTATCTTAAAAGCATCCATCAATTATTGCTCTATTACCAGAATTAAGCATAATAAATTTGGAGTCACTCTCATTTGGACTTAAAAATCCCTTGGGGGTCTCACTCTCACGGATGCTTATTCTTATTTCTTACCCCCAAACAATCTCACCGTTCCTTTTTAGATCATTTAGGTCCTTATGAAAAATTGCTTTCTATTTTATATATCCAATTAGCACGTATATTCATAGAATTCATATTCATATGGATCTGACAAAATTTTACTCTGGATGTCACCTACCTAACACCTCTCCTCCTTTATTCGGGTTTGAAATTGTGGAGAGAAACTCTAGAAACAAAAGATTTAAAATAAACAGGACTAAAACATAATATGTAGGGTGCAAATTTAGTAGTAATAGGAGGACAAACGGAGATGTGGTGAAATTGGAGGGTTAAGAGATACCTAAAAATGATCATTTTCGTTATTTAGGGTTGATTATCTAAAAAGATGGACATATTAGTGATGATGTTACTCAGGATTAAAGGAGGTTGGGTTAAGTGAAAAAATGCTATCGAGGTATTGTGTGATAATTTGAAGTTAAAATAAAAAAATTATAGGACTGTCATTAAACCGGTCATGTCATATGGACAGAATGTTGGATAATCAAAAAACAAAGGTGAAAAAATGAGTGCGACTGAGATGTGAATATTAAAATGAATTTGTGGTAAAACTCGAGAGGATAAAATTAGAAATGAACAAATTCGTGAAATAATAAAAATAGTTCCTATAGAAGATAAATTGAGAGAAAATCGATTTAAATGGTCTGAAAACTTCAAGCGTAGACCAAAGGCTACCCTCGTAAGGAAGAGTATGCCTAAATTGACTTGGTAAGATAATATAAAATATAACATGATATCACGTGGTTTAACTGAAAATATTATTCTTAACAAGAATAAAATTAAAAAATAAGATTCATGTAGCCGATCCCAAATAATTGAAAAAGACTTTGTTGAGTTGAGTATTTTGTATTTCCAATTTTCATATCCATTTCTAATTTTCGTTTTTTATTTAAAAAAAAAAAGAGTTCATTTAGTAGAATTATTTTTTTTTTCCAAAATGTAGTGTATTGAAAATTTGGTGTGCCCCCATAAATCACCTAGTTGAGTGAGTAACTTCCATTTGACAAAACTGAAATCTTAATCTGTCCGTGAAAGAAAAAAAGTGAAAAAAAAGTCTCAATTAAACCGAGTCATGATAATCTAGAATTTAATCATGGTTTATTGATCTTTGGTTCCGACCAAGCCCAACACAATCTGAAATGAATAACGTAGGCCCAAATCAAACAGACTTAGGTTGCGTTTGTTTTTTTATCTGAATCTGAAATCTGAAGACTGAATCTGAAGTCTGAATCTGAAAAATGTGTTTGTTTTTACGTCTGAATATATTAATGAATGTATTTAGACTGATTCAGATTTCAGATTTAGACTTCAGACCTAACTCTACCTCTTAATCATTAAGAGGCAAATATGATCGTTAACCTCTTAATCATTTAAAAAAACAAACACTTTTTGATACCTCTTAAATTTGAATGATTCAGATTCAGACTTAAGAGGTAAAAACAAACGACCCCTTAGTTCGTACAAAGTATTGTTAATTGAAAAATTTTCCCCATAGTGGTCTTTTTTCAGTAGTATAGGCAGAAACTATGAAGGGAATATTTGGTGGAAACAAGATCAAGCTTCTTGATATTCATTTCACAAAACCATGATAACTTACTCTTACATCTCACAACAGTCAACAGATTATTCACCTAACAAAACCTCTGCACTAAAAACACTAGAAACAACTGACATCCAAAGCCTCAACAACCCTGATTTCTATTATCTGAGGGCATTCACAAAAGCCATCAAGGAGTCAACATCCCTTTTTTCGGAGGAATATTTTACAGGCCTAGAAGAGTGTTTAGGGAAGAAAAGAATTGTGGGGAAACTCCCTAGCTGCAATTCTTTCTGTGCAAATTGTTTCTGCTCACCATCTGCCCTGAACTTCGCCACCTTTACACCAGAGCCTGCCAGTTTCTCAGCCAATTCAACATACGATCCTTCCATCGCCTGTTCACAATTCAAAATGAAAAATTGATGCTCAAATCCTAGTCGATACAATACAAATACGTGTACTATCTCAAGATGTTTAAGATAAGTCCCTCTTCGTGTCTAAAAAATAAATTTCAGCACATAGAGACATCGATGCAACTTCTTGTACTAATATCATAGTTTAAAGCTCAATTATGATCAATATACTAGCACAGCTCTTTTCATTTGCAATATACCCATTAATAACTGAACTGATAAATAACGACACATAAATCATTTGACGCACAAAAAAGATTTTTACCAACGTATATGCAACTTTTCATATTTGATGTACGTACTTGATAACTCAAGGACTCAATTGCAGTCAGCAACATGTTTGCAAAAAAAGTTATAGCTGGTGTATGTATTTCATAGTTTAAAGACTCAATTGCAGTCAGTGTAATAGTTTTGGCCTTTATGAGATTATTTGCAATTTATCTATCTATAAATGATCATTTACCTGGCAAAATCGGCACCACGGTGCATAGAGAACGACGAGCCAAGGCTCTCTTCGTTCCTTGATTTTTACCAAATTCTCTATCCCGGGCCTGCTCAATGTCACCAGATTTGGGGTATCGAAAATGTCAGCAACCATTGCGCTCCCATTCGCATGAACAGCTCCATTTCCATTGCCAATAACATTTTCCTCCTTTATATTCCCTTTATGTAGCCCACATTCCTTAGCCGTGGCGTCCTCCCACCACCACCTTCCTTCTCTCTCATGTTGTCCCGGCAAAACTGCCCTTGTGCACGGCTCACATCCAATCGAAACATACCCTTGCGAATGTAATGTGTTCACAGGCACGTTCATGGCTCGCAGGAAATTCCATATATTAGTACCCTCAACATTAGCCACAGGGTTCCACTTAACCAAGCTCCCGGCCCCACCATCCATCCCCTCAAAAGATGGGTCGACTTGGACAACAGGGATTTCAGATCGTGTCCCGGGTGACTGATCTTTTCTTTGGCCTGTTATCCATGCACGTAATCCCTTGAGAGCCCGTCTAAGGGGTCTCACTTTCCTCACGCGACAGCATTCTTGGTGGCCGTCTTGGTAGAATGAGAAGAGACCCTTTGTTCTCACTAAGGCTTGAACTTCAACAGAATCAGGAAACATGTATTCGATATGAATGTTGTAGTGTTTCTCAACTGCGTCGAAGAATGCATATGTTTCTGGATTTAGCCTCCCTGTGTCGAGGCTGAATACCCTAAATGGGCGGCCGGTTAAATGAGCGTACTCAATCAAAGCGACATCTTCAGCACCACTGCAAAATAGATAAGCATATATAAATATTCATACAATTGTTAAGAAAGCAGATTTTAACTAATATGGTTTCTTCAGGGTCATTATAAGGTCAGTGTTAGAATTAATAAAATTGGAAGAGAGCAATAACCCATGATTTAGGACAAGTCCAACAATACTTTCAAAGGTACATTACTGCAAACTTTGACACCCAATGTGTAATAGAGCAAAACAAATGTTTACCAAAGTTGAAATCACCATCATATCAAAATGTGACACACGGCATTAGTTATTAAAGGAGGCTAATAATATGAAACCCTGGGAAACTGTAGAACTACTTCAAATAAATGAGCCAGCTAAGGTGAGTTTGAAACTCCATCAAGCTTCAAAATCAATGTTGCACCAACTATCTCAATGTTCTTTTCTTATATTATGGTTTAGGGACTTTCAGCTAAGTTCAACATTTTTTACATTTTTAATAGAAGGAAAATGTTATACAAACTGATGTGGCAATGCAATAACGTGTTGTAAAGTGTCTTGGAGTGAGTGATGTACAATACTATATTGCAATACCACATCAGTTTTTTGTGCAAGTTCATTGTACATATGGTTGCAAACGAACCGAGTTGTTCGTGAACAGTTCGAGCTTGGCTCGTTTGTTAAGCAAACGAACCGCGCTTGAACACAATTTTGAGCTCATTTAAAATATTAGGATCGTTGCGTTCGGCCTCGAGCTCAACTTTTAAGGCATAAACGAGCTCGATTAGACCCCTTAAAATCAAGTTGCTCAAGCTCAATTCATTTAAAGCTCTTGTTCGGCTCGTTCGTTAGTAATGAACCGAGCTCGAACATGATTTCAAGCCCGTTTAATAAACGAACTTAGCTAAGTTCGGCTCCATTCTGTTCGTTTCCAGCCCCTCTACCTGTACCATTACTCTTAATAGAGTTTAAACTTTTAAATCCATCAAGGAAATCTTCCTAAAAACAGAAGTATCATCTCAGGCCACCACTATTCAATTCACCAGCATGGTGACACTTGGGAAATAAAAACAAAACAGATTCATACAAATTGCAATAGAGCATTTGCATGATGCCAGTATTAAATTAAAAGGGACATATAACAAATAGTCCCTCAAACATTTTTTAATACTCATTTAGTCCAAGCGTTTTTATTTTGCCTCAAAAAGTCCTTTGCCACATATTTTGGAAAGGGAGTGCCGCTGGTGCGGACCTCTAAAAATAAGAGAATATTGAGTGCTTGAGGGACTAAATGGGTTAAACTAAAAATATGTGTCCTTTTTAAAAAATATATATTTATAGTAGGGACTATTAAATAATTGACCCAAATTAAAATAGTAAATGTAAATTGCAAGATTCATACCTTAAAATACTTGTATTAGAAATAAAATTCATAAATTTGTTACTGTTTTCACTAATTTACTCATTTTTATTTTCCATGTTACATATAAACTTTTGGACAATAAATTAAACCACCCTCCTTAAAGGTAATCATGTAAATGAAATGACATAAGATCATTCATATATTTTCAACAAAAATGCAATCAACAATCTAAAATTTTAAACTCAATCACATTATTCACTCTTCAATCCTACAAAACTTAAATGCAAAGAATAATTGATACCTGAAAGCAATGGCAATATCATCTCCGAATTTCTCAAGGGCCTTATCTATAATCTCAAGAGGAGAAGCACTTTCAAGATCCTTAGCCAGTTTCTCATAGTCCTCCACCCCTACTTTCTCCTCTATTTCTGCAAATTACCACAACATCAAAGACACAACCACTCATTACACAATATCTTCGGAATTCACTCAAATCACCAAATGCTAAAATAAAAAATATAAAAAACTATAACTTGTTGTCATGTATTTATACAATAAATTTGCCTGGACCCTAAAATCCTTAGTTGAGATTTGTTATGTGTGATGTCAAACTTTCACCTTGTGAGTAACACTTTTACATTTGTATTTATTTGCCAATCCTCGTATCGTAATTTAAGGGTCCGTTTGTTTCGAGTTAACATATCTTTAAACACAATGAAAAATAAATTGGTAAAATGTTATTTTACATATTGAAATTAAATTTTTGTTCATTTAAAATTGTGCTTCAAACAAAATTTAATCCTCAATACATAAAACCACGTTTAACCATTTTACTTTTCACCCTTTTAAAAAAACTGAATTTTAAATTTTGGGTGCACTATAAAACATGTAATAGTTGAGGAGATTTTCATATACCTAAATGGTATTTAACTACTCGTGTGTGTACTTATATGATCTACACATAGATACAACACAATAAAACGTGCTTTTATATGTGTATATATACCAGGAGCAAGAATTGTTGCCGCTGAAGGCACAATAGATTCGTTTCGTTTTGGCTGAGCATTTAGTGGGTTCACCGCAGATCTTTTGATAGAGATATTCACAGCCGTTGCCGTTGATAAAAGCTGAGGCTGAAAATGACCCAACTGAGAACAACCTGAAAACAGAGATAATTTGTTAAGGAAAGAAAAAAAATGATGAAACCTGTGATCTGAAGATTAAACGTATGAATTACCTTTAGTTTGTTCATGGGATGATATATTTGAACGTGAAGAAAATGAACCGGCAATTGTAGAGGATGAAGTAAAAGCTAATGCCATGGCTAAAATTTCTATGGAGCTTAAAAATCTTGTCTTTGATGTTTGTGGGGATTTGGATGTTGGGTTGGGATGAATTGAGTGGTAAATTTAGCAGTGTTGTACATATAGGGAAGAGAAAAAAGAGGGGGCTTTGGGGTTCATTGAACCTGGACAGGTTTTCATTATTTACAAGTGTCATGTGTGTTTTTCTGATGTGGCGTAAATTCAGTGGAAATTAATTTTTATTTCTTTGTTCAGCTGTTTCTGCCTCTGCGGCCGAATGGAGAGAGAATGGGAGATTCTTGGATCTTGCATTTTAAATCATTTTAATTGATTAATATTAGGTATTAACAATTGGTTAATTATTGTTTTTGTCTCTAAGACATATTTTATAAAATTATGTTAAATTATTGTTGCATGATGCCACAATTGGAAAGTCATGTATACAATGTTCAAATCTTCAAATTATTCTATCTTTTCTCCTGGCCTTCGATGTATTTCTCTTGCTAAACCTCACAACCATCATTTAAAACTAAAAAATTCAAAACTCGGTTGATCTATGCACTCCACTCTGATTGTTCTCTTTAAGGCGGTATTAATGGAAGATGCTAGAGTAGTTGGTGCATTCGCATGGCTGTTACTGTTCCTTGGTAGCTACTCCACTCAGGACGACCTAAACCCTCACTTTATCTATGTAAGCGACCATCCTAGAATCTCTGGCTTGATACTCTCCCCTGAGCTTATTTGCGATCATTCGGGAGTCACAATACAATACTATATGGTGAGATCCAAAACCGATTGTCCTTGGAGACTATGGATCATCGCTTCGTATTCGACCTTGTTGTTGGAGCCTTTGAACCCGAGTCTGATTGCTTGCTCTATAAGCACCCTTGAGGAGTGCCATAGGCGATTCCAACTCCGCTACCACATTCATTGGATTCCCATCGATGAAGAGTTTCCACTTGTGGTTGTCCTCGTTAACGGTTAGCGATTCCATAATCGAATTCGCCTCCTCCTCATTCCCAAGTGGTGTATACACCCCATTTTAGTACCCCCTACACCGCCATACGTACATGAACTATCACTTTAACCCTCGGACCCCTGGTCCTCCTTCAACCCCTAAACTAAAGGTTACCAAATGCTTCTCAAGCTTTGTTTGACTTTGGTCATCTCTCGGACCCAACAATAGATCAATGCGTTTTTATAGGGCCCTGAATCCCCTTTCTAATGGTCCATACCGTGCACAAATCGAATTTAGCACCTCTTTTACTCGAAAGGTCACCAGATACTTCCCAAACTCAGTTTGACTTTGGTTAACTATTAGACGCGAGAGTTTCTTAATGCACCTTCATAAATCTATGAATCCCCATTCCAACAGTACATACTGTGCGCAAATTGGACTTACCGTTTTCATTTAGTACCCTTTTTACTCGAAAGGTCATCCTTTATTTTCCGAGCTCTGTTTGACTTTGGTCAACTCTTGGACCCGATAGCTTATCAACTCACTTTCATAGAACTCTGAATCCTCTTTTCAACGGTCCTGGCCGTGCGCGGAACAAACTTATGATTTGTATTTTACAGTCATTTTTTTAGGAAATCCAAATTTGGACTACCTATAGGCACCCCCTCACCTATGCCTATAGGCAGAGGGTGCCTTACTTGGACGCTGAGTTTGGAACCTATGTCGATAGGTAGACCAAGACCTATGTCAACCGGTATACCCTAGGGGCATCTTGGTCTTTTATCCCCTTTAGGGTTTCCTAATTAAAGAAACCCCGACCTCACTCTTTATGTGTCCTCTCCTCGAAATTAGTGCAAAACTTTTAAAATATCATTTTCAAAGTATTCTTTCCAAAATTCCATTTATTTACTCCCACCTCACCTTTTCATCACCATTACATCACCCATCAAAATCACATTACATCTCATGAAAATCATATTTCAAGTTACTTAGAAGTTCTACATCCTATCAATTCAAACTCATTATTTAGTATCATTTCTTATAATTTACTAGTCTTAGCATAATTATGTGTTTAATTTCTACACTATTACCTTTAATCACCTTTAATCTACATATATTAATAAATTTTATTTTCATAAAATCCAAAAAAAATCCCAAAAGAGGGTAAATCTATAAATTCCAAATTAAAGTTTTCTCCCACATTTTCATAATTTCACTTCTTGTACATGTTTTCCTCACAAAAAAAAATAGAAAACTTTAGTTTCGAATTTATGGGTTAAAACCCACCCTTGTGTTGTTTCAAACTACATGGACTTTAATGTCGGTTTCATCTATGTAGGCATCCTAGGTTTTCATTTCGATTCAAGTCTTCTTTTTCTTCATTCTTCACATTTAATTCGTTATCCTTAATTACTATTTTCATATATATATATATATATATTTGCATACTTTTAGTAGTCTCGTCATACATGTCTATTCATTCGTTTATTATGATTCATTATCCGACGTACTACTCACATAGATTGGATTTATTTTAGAATCCTTTACCAGTCCCGTCAGATATGCATATTCACTTTTTATGGTGAATCATGATTCGGTGTATTGCTCACATTTTTTCTACATATATATCTTCTTTTCTTTTAGTTATACTCATTCGAATGATTTGTTCATGGCTTTTTTATGATGTGGTCACGATGATTTCACTCCTTACGCGCTTTTCGTGCATATATACACTTTTTCACACCATGTGCACTCTACACATTTTATGAGAACAAAGAGAATGTTTTTATAGCCCATGAGAGTCTGAAAGGGTGAAATGGTTGCCTAACATCTTCTCATTTCGTAATTTAGTCCCCGGACCCGTAACTTATTAGTTTCGTATGCATAAGTTAGTCTTTCGATGTCGTTTCTTTGGGGACGGCTATATATTTTGCCTGTTTTGAGCAAATAGGTCGGTGACTCCATTTTTTACATTTACACCCCTTTTGAAGACGATCTCTTTATGCCCGTGGGAGCCCATGAGCATCGCGTAAGTGGAGGAAAGGGAATTCTCTTCCTTGACCCCATCCTAACGCAAGTCCTCGGGGCTCTCTCGATAAACCCGGATGGCCAAAGTGACAACTCCCTGGCGAAATGATATTTTTTAGAGGACTTTACTCTATTTTACATAGGATTTATTTTCCTTTCTTTAATTTAGCCATGTTTTTCCACATGTGTATATATGCTATGCCCTTGTCACACTAACCATCTATATTCTTTTCTTCGTCATGCTCATTTTCTTGTCACATGTATATACCACATTTTTTATCATATGCTTTCTTTACTTGTATATATTTTCTACATTTCAGTCCATTTATTCACATGATTCACCGACCCCATGTCACTTGTAGATACCCATGCTCGTTCCCACTTGTATATATTCACAGGCTTACTCACATGCTTCACATCACTTGTATATATCCCATGTAACTTGCACACACTACCACATTACTCTCACTTACATACACTTTAACATTACTCTCACTCCATCTCTCTTACTTATATATATCCACATGTCCCGTGCCTTGTACATATCACCATGCTTTTTATATGCTTCATGTCTCATGCTACTTTCAGTTTATCCCATTTTTGTATAATTAGCTCTTTTTTATTTCCGCTCAAGTATATTTCCATTTTCTACTTCATGCTTATTCATCTTAGCATACATAAAAGTTAGCATAAAAATACTAATTAAGACTCATGCATTTCGCACACTACAACACATGAGCACTACATTTTGACCTAAATTTTATCCCGTACTAGGGGGCCACTTCGTGATGAGTTATTAGTCCATGGCGCGTGGTTCACTTAAGAAATATGACTCCCACCTTCCATTAACCAAGTACATTTGACATATATCGAACGGTTCCCCCAAAACACCGAACTCATGACGGATATATATAACAGAGAACGTGTTCACGTACATCGAGTATATCGAATTTTCTCTCATGCGTACCGTTATTACAAGGTATATCGTGAGGCTATTCACGTACACTCAAGTATATCAAATGACTTTTCCATACGTACTGATGAATGATTTCCCTTGTAGGCAAAAGCTACGTCGTGGAAGTCATGCTAAAGGGGGAAACCTTACACTAACCTCATGTACATAAAGCTCATATAGGCGTATGCCTTTAGACACTCATACCTAGTTTACCAGTTTCAACACGAAACTCAATCGAAATTTTGGGTCGTCTACCACCCAAATATTTGGCTTTTTTCTCATTTTTATTGTAGGATCCTACCCGTAAGTCTGTAAAACAGTTAAACCGTGTTTTGCATCGCGTACCCCATTTTTTCCCAGACTCGGGTCCTGGTCTGTATTTCACTTGCACCCTAGATGGAACATAATACAAGTGAAACCTAATAATAACAACTACAATGCATGTCTTTCCTTCCTCTTGTTTTCAAAAATACCAATAACATTTTTCTCTTCTTTTTCCAAAAATACCAAAAAATCAAAATAAATTCTTTCCATTTTTTTTAAAACAAAAAATATTCTTAAAATATTATTTTTAAAATTAAAGATAAAATTTTATTTCCCTCTTAAGTGCGACCGTATACCCTAACTTGGCCTGGCTACCTATTGGCTCATATTTTCCATCAAGCCATCCCGGAGTTCTCCACCTTCATCGTCCACTTCGATAGAAACCAAACTGTCTTACTGGTGATTCCTAATGGAGAACATGGATCAAAATGCCAATGTCCTATTGTACCTAATGACAATACTTGTTTAACTAAGTGCGATGATAGATAGTCTATAATTCGATGTCAAAGAAATGCAAATCAACAAAGGGTAGATTTCGGAGTTCCTTGAATAAGATCTCCAAATTCCTGAGCTAATGTGGGCTTCGAAAGAGTATCAGCAAGATCCTCATTCTCTGCACATCCCTCATGTTAATTGGCTACCTCCATCTCATCTTCTAATTCCCCATCTTGCTCAATCATGGGCGAACATTCGAGTGCCCATTATTGCCGATCCCAGAGATAAAGATTTAAACCAAGTCAAATAATACCTCTTACTACTTTCTAACAAGTTCAATCAAGTCAAAATTTCAGGTGATTACGTACATTACACACACATGTCCCCTTATCCAAAGGCATGATTTCCATAAAAGTTCAAGATGCCCGACATGGAGAAGTTTGGAGGTAGCGGACCTCCCAATGTACATCTTCATAAATACTACCATTCTATGAGCCTACTCAAAACTACCAAAGAAATCATGGCTCGGATGTTCCAATAGACTCTCAAGGAAAGTTTCCTTCACTAGTTCATATCGTTAGAAGAATCCTGGATTCCCAATTAGGAGGATGTAGCGAGGGAATTTATGACTCTCCACAAGTATAATGAAGGGTTTGGGGTAACCCTCCGGGATTTTGACTTGCTCAAATACAAATCTAGAGAGTTTGTTAGTAATCTCATCTTTAAATGGAGAGAAAAGACAACTACCTTAACCAATCGTCCATCTAAGGAGGAACATGTTAGTATCGTGAATAAGAATTTTTTGCCACACATTCAAACTTTTGTGGATATCCACTATTACCACCATTTTAAATCCCTTCAGGAGGCTGGGGTTAAAATCGAAGAGAATACCCATAATCTGAAGATTGAATCTGACTTAAAGAAGCCAGCAGGACAGTTCACCCCTCACAACTATGATAATCATGTTGCTACCAATGTCTCAGCTATCAACAAAACATCTCTCAGCTTGCCAATTTATGGGAGCTAAAATCTCTGCCTATTTCATCCCAATGGCTATCTATTGCAGTTCCTGTTATTACCTTTTACCCTCATTAATTGTTATATAATACTTGCTTTGGGGGGTACATGCATGCATGTATTTTCATGTGAATGCATGATTACTTATTTATATTCGATTTAATCAGAACCCTAAATATTAGAATTTCCTAGGGTCAACCAACTTAATGGCCATCTAAGTGTTGAAATCCACCAGTCAACAAAAATTCAAGAATCCCAAACAACAATGAAAATAATGATATATTAGAAATTCCTAGGGCCAACCAACTCAATGGCCATCAAAATATTTAAATCCACGAGTCAATAACAATTCAAGAATCCCAAACAATTCAACAATCTCTATGTGTGTGCGTGTGTGTGTGTGTGTATATATATATATATATATATATATATATATATATATATAGAGAGAGAGAGAGAGAGATGGTCGTCGCTGCTGCAATTAGGGAGAGAAACCATATTTTAATTACATTAGTGACCCCAAAACACACACAATTTTAATACCAATTTGAAATTCATAAAAAAAACATTTTAATGCCCTCCACACTCACAATGACCCCAAAACACACACACAATTACAATAATAATTTCAATACCAATTATAATTTTATAAAAAAAATTCAATACCACACGCACATACACAGTGACCTCCCAAACGCACACACAATTACATTACCAATTTCAATGCCAATTTCAATTTTATAAAAAAAAATCAATACCCACACACACTGACCCTCCCACACACTGACGCGCGCACACACACACACACACACTGACGCACAGGCACACAAACTCTCCCACACACGCAAAGGAAATGAAGAGAGAGAGATAGAGAGATAGATAAAAGAAGGAAAGAAAACGAGGGAAATAAAACTGAAGCGACTAGGGCATTTAAATTTAAATGTTGTCATGGATATGTTACGATCTTTCACAGTGAAAAAAAAATCGTATTTTTTTGTCACGATAAAGACTGTGACAAGGGTGACATTTTATCCTTTTTGGTGTAGTGGGCTCAAATGATCCCTCAAAGTCAAGGATAAAGTGGTCAAACAGTTGAACGTGGGTCTTCATTTGTGTGGTCAAATATTCGACTTGGCTCTCCAATATTGTCCCTATGACAAAATCGAGAAGTCAAGTCTACATGTGCGTCGACTATCTTAATTTGAAAAAATCTTCTCCAAAGGATGATTAACCTTTTCCCATCACGACATGATCATCGATTGTAATACCCCTCCCCAATATTTTATTTATTTCCTCACATGAATATAATAATATAAAGACATAGGGATTTGGATGATTATGACTGGGTTTATATCCTAATTGATTGGTTTGGAGTCTTGATAAAGGTTATTGGAAGATTGAGGGTTCAAATTGAAAATTTGGAGAAAATAGGAAAAAGGGCCGTTCGAACGAATTGAAGTTCATTTGAACGAGAAACAAGGTCATTCGAAGTAGGGGATCAAACGAGATTCGAACGAGATCCCACTGTGTAACAGGACCAGATTGTTTGAATGTCATTTGAAGTGTTGGATCGAACGAGATGACTTTCTCGTTCGAACATGGGGTAAAATCTTGTTCGAACAGGGCTGTTTGAATTTTAAATCGAGTTGCCCTTATGCGTTGTCTCATTCTAGACCATCAGATTGATGAGCTGTCGAGCTCTGGTGAGTCTTGATCAGGAAAAAATGGGATTTGGTAGTCTTGGAAGGTTTTATAAGGGTTGTTTGGGTCATTTAGAGTGGAAGAAGAGAGAGAGAGTGGTCTTCCACCATGTTTGAGTACTCCTCCACCTCAAACCACCATACCACCAACATTATTCCACCTCAAGCCACCACTTTATTCTGATATCCCACCATATCCAAACCCTAAATACCCATTTCCACCATGGGTAAGTATAGCTATAAATTTTAGAGATGTTTTGGGGGGTCTTGGAGAAGATGAAGATGGGAGTTTTATGGAGCATGAAAGGGGCTTTAATGGAGCTTTCATGGAGACAAGCTTGGTGTAGTTAGGAAACCTCCTTGAGTCCACTTTATGAGGTGGGAGGTTTCCATCTTCTTAGATATTTCATGCCTTCCATTATTAGAGCTTCATTTAATATGGAAAAACCTACTCCTAGTTTAAGACTCTATTTTTATGCATTAATAGTCTTGATGATAAAATTTAAGAGTAGAATGCATATGACTAAAATGATGGATTTCTAGTAGATTTGGTATAAAACATTTTGAAGAGATAAAAATGTTGGCAAAAATGTTATTTTTGTTGATGAGTAAATATTTGGAGATTTTCTTGGAATAATTGAGATTTTCATGTAAATGGTATGCTTCAAGAAGTTGGGTGATAATCATTTTTATGGAATAAAAATAATTAAAAGTTACATTTTTATCTTACTAAAGATATTTTGTAAATTAAGTTTGATTTCTTGCAAAAATAAAGATTTTATAAAAATGGGACATTGGCTTGAGTTTTTATAAATAAAATATACTATGTTCTAGAAAGTATATTTTGCAAGTATTATGAATTTCTAGAATGAAAACTATGTTTAACCTATTTAGTAGGATTTTAGGATTTAAAATCCATCTTCTCATGCATATAAACTTGTGTTATTTAGGTAATGGACATATAAACAAGTTTAAAGAAATTTTCATTGCGTTTAAAAATGAAATAAGAAAAGTGAAAATTCAAGTCTTCAAAGTGTGTGAAAAAGGAATTATAGGTGATAAGTGTAAGGTTGTAGGGCTAGATGTGCAAATAAATTAAAATGGTAGTTTTCTTACAAAGTATTCTTATATGTTTCATAATTCTTAGAAGTAAAGGTATTGAAGTAAAGATGTTTCCAATTAAGAAGAATATTACTCCAAAAGGTTAAAAAGGTGTTAAAAACACTTAAGAAGTTAATGTGGGTAACTTAATGGTGTTTTGGAAAATTAACACTTGTAAAAATGGAGTAAAAGATGAGTTTGAAAATAAATAGGTAAAATGATAATTTTACGTAAATTGGAACATTTTTATTTCATAAAAATGTTGGAAAGGGTGTTACACATGATAGTCCTATTGAACATAATTTTTGGAATAAAATCAAAGCTAAAGTCTAAAGGACATGAAAGGATGATTTTCAAAGTAAAACACAAGTTGGGGTGAAACCCCGAGTTTTTACTTCGATCGGATAAAATAAAAAGTGGAATAATGTGAACATTTATAAAATGTTAAAACACATTAAAAAGGAACTCGGATGACACCGAGAAAATTAAGGAGGTCACGGAGCCCTTAGGTGAAAGACCCAAAACACCGACAAGAGCATATGGTGGCGTCGCCAGTGGTGTGGAGCTCGTTAAAGTACGCGATTATTGGAAGATTTCTAGAAAAAGATAAAGATATAAGGAACATGTCAAGAAATGGGTTGTGTGGTGAAAATGTGTTAAGACAACCTAACTTGAATAAATTAATAAATGTTACGATAAAGGATAAAATGGATGTAAATGTGTAATTGATTAGCGTCCATAAGGTAAAAAAAATAGGTAAAGTAAGTGAGTAAATGAGTGGTTAAGAAACCTAAGAGGTTTAACCCATAATTAACATAAAGGTGTGTTGCGAAAGGTTTTCAAAGGTTAAATAAGTATTTTCTAACACGATGTTCACGTGTATTGAATGGGTGATTTGTAATGAAAATACTAATGTGGATCGATTAAAATGAAAAGGGTAACTTTAGTAAAAAAATGGCTTTCGGTTAAACCAAGTACAGTTGCTCAAATATTTAACCATGTGTGTTAAATAAAGCTGAAAAGTGCGACTGTGTGATAATTGATTAAATTAAATTCACAAGTTTCCCAGTACCCCTTATTTAATTAGAGTCCCTAAACATGCATTTAAGGTGCGTGTGTCAACCCATAAATAAATAAAGCGTGTGACACAAAAATATGCTGAGACACAGATTTCAGGAAAAAAAACCTTTCGGGTAAAACCTTTATTTCACTATAAATATATAAATTACAACTTACAATTACATAGAGAAATCTGCAATGGATCAACGCGTAGCCAACCCACAAAGACACGCAGTCTTGAACTCAGTAAGAGAATACACGCAGAACCCTCCAAGGACTAGCAGCCCAAACAACAAAGGACGAACCGCAGCTCTCCTTAATGACACGCAGCCATAACACTTTGCAGATACTCCCTCAGCAATGACACGCAACCCTCGGTTGCAATGATCTCCCCATAAAGGTTGAACAATAGCAAAGCTTATGTTCTAGGGTTCTAAAAGATTCACAAAAGTAATTGGGATTTTTGTGTGTGAATCAAAAAGATGTTTGGCACATCAAAAATCGAAGTCTTGTTGTGTTTGAACTCTTAGAAACGTTTTCTCAAAGACTTAGAAAATTCATCACCGAAATAGATATATATATAAGAAATATGAGTAGGTGGTAAAAACACTCACGAAACTGTTCGATTTTATCTCAGGCGGACCAGTCCGGTATGGAGGCGGATCAGTCCGACCTCGGATTGGTTCATTTTTCAAAAGGGGCTCTTCGGTTTGGTTTCGATCCGGGGTCTACTGGTGCAAAGTGGATAGGTCCGGTATGGAGGCGGATCGGTTCATTTTTAAAAGGGGCAGACCGGTCCGGTTTTCCAGAAAAATTAAAATCTTTTAAAAGCCTCTTTTTGTTTGAAAAAACTTGCTTCTTATTTTTTATAAAAACATTTTATAAAAATTTGCCAATACTAAGTATGAAGCATAAGGAACTTAAAAACAAAACTTTACCAAGTTCATTCTCGCAGAGGTTATGACGTTGAATACGCTTTGATATTCGGATCCGTTGATGTAGATGCGATCTTGAGTTTCTTCAACGGTGTAACGGCATACGACATACATATTGACAATGGACAAAAATGTCCTTACAAATCTCCCCCTATGTCTATGCTGGTCATACATTAAAAATATCCGAATTATCAACTTATGACCTATATAAATCTACCCTCCCATGAACCCTAAATATGGAAAGATAAAAATGTTTAAATCTTCATCGTTTGTTCTTCAATCTTCAACAATCATCAAATCTCAAAGCTTTTCTCATCATGATGTGCAACATATTGATCTTCAATCTTCATACCTACACACATGAGACAAAGCAAATACCACGTGACATATCGAGTTTGAAATGAGATAAGCATAGATATTAATTTATGATAAAAGCATAAGCTAAATCTCAAAAAATCCCCCAAAAATTAAAAGAAGCTTTTAAAAGGGGTGGACCGGTCCGATTTTCCAGAAAAATTACAATCTTTTAAAAGCCTCTTTTTTCTTGAAAAAACTTGCTTCTTATTTTTTATAAAAACATTTTTTAAAAATTTCCCAATACTAAGTATAAAGCATAAGGAACTTAAAAGCAAAACTTTACTAAGTTCATTCTCACAGAGGTTATGATGTTGAAGACACTTTGATATTCGGATCCGTTGATGTAAATGCGATCTTGAGTTTCTTCAACGGTGTAACGGCGTACGACATACATATTGACAATGGACAGAAATGTCCTTACAAATCTCCCCCTATGTCAATGCCGGTTCATACATAAAAAATATCCGAATTATCAACTTATGACCTGTTCAAATCTACCCTCCCATGAACCCTAAAGATGGAAAGATACAAATGTTTAAATCTTCATCGTTTGTTCTTCAATCTTCAACAATCATCTAATCTCAAAGCTTTTCTCATCAGGGTGTGCAACATATTGATCTTCAATCTTCATACCTACACATATGAGATAAAGCAAATACCACGTGACATATCGAGTTTGAAATGAGATAAACATAGATACCAATTTATGATAAAAGCATAAGCTAAATCTCAAAAACTCCCCCAAAAATTAAAAGAGGCTTTTAAAAGGGCCAGACCGGTTCGATTTTCCAGAAAAAATAAAATCTTTTAAAAGCCTCTTTTTGCTTGAAAAAACTTGCTTCTTATTTTTTATAAAACATTTTATAAAAATTTCCCAATACTAAGTATGAAGCATAAGGAACTTAAAAACAAAACTTTACCAAGTTCATTCTCGCAGAGGTTATGATGTTGAAGACGCTTTGATATTCGGATCCGTTGATGTAGATGCGATCTTGAGTTTCTTCAACTATGTAACGACGTACGGCATACATATTGACAATGGACAAAAATGTCCTTACAAATCTCCCCCTATTTCTATGCCGGTTCATACATAAAAAATATCCGAATTATCAACTTATGACCTATACAAATCTACCCTCCCATGAACCCTAAAGATGGAAAGATACAAATGTTTAAATCTTCATCGTTTGTTCTTCAATCTTCAACAATCATCAAATCTCAAACCTTTTCTCATCAGGGTGTGCAACATATTGATCTTCAATCTTCATACCTACACACATGAGACAAAGCATATACCACGTGACATATCGAGTTTGAAATGAGATAAACATAGATACCAATTTATGATAAAAGCATAAGCTAAATCTCAAAAACTCCTCCAAAATTCAAACTCCCCCATAAAATGATAATTCTTTCTCCCCCTTTTTATGATGTCCCCAAATGGACAAATGAGAAGAATGAATCAAATAAGCAAAATCGGGGTGTCACGATATACAAAACAGGGCATCAAACAATATGGTAAATGTGCTCTTGCCAGGAGATGCTCAAAAATAAATGCACAAACTATTTTTGACTTTTTAATTTTTTCATACAAAAATAAGATACATTTAAAAAAAATACGCTATAAAAATCACACCATGAATTTAGACTCAAACAACCAAGTCATGGAAATGGAATGAATGGGTGTGAACACATTCGATAGGTAAATCAACTCAATAAATCATATGTGCATGATGCATATGTGTACCCCTAACGAATGAACATCAAAAGTATCCTTAGGTGAAAAAATTATTGAATTTAGATGACATCGTCTTATGCAAATCAACAAATCAAAGTCAAAGTGATTTCCACACCAATAACGTCGAAAACTATGTAGCTCATTTTCGAGCATTTCAAGGACGTGCAAACCCGTTTGAAATTCTCCAACCAAACTCCCTCATGCATATTTTCTTTTAGAGGTATAAAAACTAAATTCTCAAACTTTAGAGAATTGGTGCAAAAACCTAAATGGCCCCTTTTTGGCATGAATATCCTTTATTGCCTTTCAATTTTTTCGGGCTCTTTTAACCTCTTTGGACCCCGGATAATAAAATTCCTCCATTTTTAGGTCCAATTTTAACGGTAGCTTAGTATTCGCAAAGGCAAAATGAACCTTTCGTAGCCCTTCCGCGTTTTCAAACAAAGCACACAAACTCACAAAACGGTTCTTATATACATAATTTCCTTATTAAATTTTATCGCACTTGGTTCGTTTTAAGGACATGATTGAAGTGAAAACACCCAACCAACATGTGATAAGATAAGCACAATAATCAAACAAATCCGTGCACGTGTGCAATAAAGGAAACATGAGTCAAACATGTAGGAAGTAACACTTAATTACATCTTAATGACTCCAAACATTATAAAGCACAAGGATGAATTGACCTATTGTCTCAAAACACTATCAAATAGTCACATGAAAATAATGGAATGATGTTGTGACTCGGTCATCCTAAGTGTCCATCCATAAACGGTGCAAACAAAATACAAAAATCTTTTTGGATTTTCTCAAAATTTTATCAAAATAAAATCTTTTTGTATTTTTTAAAATTTTAAAAAAATAAAACATACAAAAATGATACATACTAGTAATAGGCAAACAATGTCATCATGAAAATCACCCTATGCTAGTAAACAAGTCAAACTTCAATCATTAGGTGCGGAGGGGTTTCCTAAAGATGGTGACAACTTATGAAAAACCTCCATCAATTCTTGTGAAGTTTTGACCAAAAACTTAACTTGCTCACCTAAATGTGCAAACTATCTCATGTAGTCTCTGGGAGCATGTAAAGTATCATGTGTGGGTGCATGTCTGCCAAAAACACGAGTAGAAGCAAAACGTGACACATACCCCAACTTAAAGCAAAATTCCCTAAGGTATCCTCTCCTCTTGCAATGTGAGCAAACATAAATAGGCCTAGGAACACCTCTCTCAAAAACTCTAGGACGCACTCTCCTAATAGGAATGGGACGCCTAGGTGGGTTAGGGTGAGACTCACGTGAATCAAACACTAAAGTGGGAACCGGATCGGGTGCTAATTGGGAAGAAGAAGCACCGTCATGACTTATTCCTAAATTCCCACCTTTAACCTTATGAACCACCTTTTCAACCTTCTTAGGTGCGTTCACAAAATTGACTTTGACCTCCTTGGCACGTTCGAGATCACTCTCGAGTTGAGATACACGTGTCGTCAGACTAGATAACGTGTTGGTCAAATCACACTTCTCCTTTCTCAAAACCTCCTTCTCTTTATCCAAATCTAAAACCCGACGACCTAAATACCTATTATACTTCTTTGTTTTCAAGGTCTCGGTGTACAAATCTCTAAAAGATTTTTGGAGCTCACTTTCATCTCCACTTTCACTCTCACTTTCTCCCTCACTTGAAGTGCTCAAACCATCACTATCGCATTCGTGTGCACTATTGTGGGACAAGGTGGGTGTGCTCACACGACTAGAAAAAGATACAAACTTCTCACCACTAGTCTCATTACCCTCACCTTCACTACTATCACTAAGTGTGGCGGGCATAGCTACTTTATTTCCTTTCTTTCTAATCCACGTAGGTGTGACACCCCGCCTAATAAAATACCGGGTGATCAGTCCTATACCAAATTAAAACAGGAATTCCAGTTGGATCATCCTTAGCATCACTGTCGAAAACTTTTTTTTTAAAACTTACTAACCACCTAGTATTCCAAAAACTGGTGCCAATTTTAACTTTTTAATTAAACAAAGTAATACATGCGGAATTAAAATATAAACCATTCACACAACTGAATGAAAGTAAATAGAATAATAATTACACAACTTGCCGAATAAATCACCGGCCACCAAATAAATAATCCAATACAAGTATTCAACACCTGAATGAATTACCCCTGAAAACTGTACCGAGAAGTCTGGGCTACAAGCCCTAAATAAAACTGAGACTGATACAATATTCCTACTCTAGGAATGAATGAATGATGCGTCTAATCCAAACTCCTGCTAGCATCCACATATGCCGCAACTCCGTATCCATGGAATAGAATATCAATCCTGGCGTCCATGTGGCTGGACACCTAAAATGTTTTGAAAATAGTTTTATAGCAAGGGTTAGAACCCAAAACATTTTGAAAATATTTAGCAAGTGAATTAACTGCAGTGATTTAAAATGCATGAATGTGTTTCATATTTAAGTTAGTGTCGCACTCTCTTGTGGACATTCTCACCCCTCCACTATTGTGCACACCTAACGGTTACCTTAACCCCCACCTAGTTGTACTACCCCGTCCAAATAGTTATGGTATAACCTTCCCTTACCATATTTTACTCTAACCCGAGTATAATAATTTCTTGAATTATAAGTTATCTCCCAATTAACTTAATTAAATCCTCTTAAATAGTAGCACATAACAGTCTCACAAGTTATATAAAGTAAATACATCACACACTATATTATTCCAGCAAATGAATAACTTAATTAATTTCTCATTAATTAACATCATATAACTGTAACCCGAGTTATATAAGGTAAATACATCACACACTGTATTATCACCTACATATAATAGTTACTACCATATTATACGTACCTTTACTAACATCCACACATATATCATACGTGTATCCATCCTTCCGAGTATACCCTCACCGGATGATTCCCTCTAGAATGCTATCTCACTAGGTGTGCTCACAAAACCTAGTTTCCCCAAGTTAGAATCGCTCACCAACTTGGACCAAAATATAAACGAAGTGGAGGCGGTCATATTCCTTCCCTGAAAGTGAGATAAATCCCTCACCCATATATATACCGGACGCTATGACCTGGGGATATACTCGCCCTACTCCTCAAGCTAGGGGATTCACCCACATCGCGCAACCTCCCTTGATAGCATTAGAGTATTTAAATTGAATAAATATTTAGTCACTGATATTTACTATCACACACAATATATACACATATATATATACTATCACTACTCGTATATATATATTATGAACCCCGGTTTTACCGTGTACTCAAAATCTCGTACACTGCCTGTAATTCCCGTACACTGCCTGTAATTTAAATGTCACACACAATACATACACACACACACACACACACACACACACACACACATATATATATATATATATATATATATATACTATCACTACACCGTATATATATATTAATAACCCCGGCTTTACCATGTACTCAACATCCCATACACTGCCTGTAATTTCCTGAGTCTGTAGCCCGACTCAATGTAATTAATTTTCTCACTTAATAACTTATCCTCTTCCCGAGTCTATGGTCCGACTCTCCTTAAATTAATTAACACACATTTTAATTTAATACCTCCCCGAGTCTATCGCCCGACTCTAATTAAATTAATTAACACACATATTAATTTCATACCAATCCGAGTCTGTGGTTCGACTCTAATACAATTAATTTACACATTAATTAATTAACCCAAATTCTGAGTCTGTGGTCCAACTCTAATATAATTAATTATCACATTAATTAATAAGTACCCTTCACGAGTCTACAATCCGATTCTGATTAAACTAATTATCCCACCCATTAATTTAATCATACCCGAGTCTACAAACCGAATTTAATTAAATTAATTAACACCCTTATTAATTTAATCCTACCCGAGTCTACAAACCGACTCTAATTAAATTAATTAATACACTTATTAATTTAATAACTTGGTGTCACCCAATCATTATCCTCGAACTCACTTACTTGGCCCGTATCTTAATAATTCCTGAGTCTATGTTCCGACTCCAAATTACTTACTCTCTCTCTCAAAATAAATTTGATACTTTGGTGTCACATAACCAACATACCCGGACTCACTCACTTGGTCCATTTTTACATCTCATAATTTCTTTTTCACATTTTTCGTCCACAATGTGTCACACATTTATTTCCATAATTTCCCAATTATATTTACCTATAATTACCAACACACCCGGACTCGATTCACTTGGCCCGAAATTAAATATTTCCCGAGTCTATATCCCGACTCTAAATTACTTAGTTTATCTCCAAACTTAATTCACTACCTTGGGTCGCTTTACCAATATACCCGGATTCACTCACTTGATCCGTACCTCACTATTTTGGAATAAAGTCTCTCAAATTTATCCATTAAATGTCCCACATAAATTTATCCTAGTCCCAATTACTTTCTCCCAAAATTGCTAGGAATATTTGTTTCACAATTATTTATCACTTTTAAATGTATGGGAATTAATTTCTAATTAAATCCCCCCTTTATATGCAAACTGGGCGAACTGCCCAGAATTCTGAATCATCGATCGATCGAACCCCCTAGGTCGATCGATCGATCGTCACTGACTTCGTCTTCTTCAACAGGCAGTTCCACCATTAACGAAAACCTCCAACTTTCATTCTTACCCCTGGACTAACCCAAGCCCAATCAACCCTATTTCTACATAAGAATAGGATCAAGGCACCTTATAGAACATCAAACTGAAATTAAATCTCACGATTTCCTACTTTTTCTCGATTTGGGTATTATCCGGGTTCCAAATCCCCAATACGAATTTCATTTATTTTAACAACAATTAACCATCTACTCTTACTGGTTTTAACATCTGATTCAGTCCTCTACATTCTAGAATCATAAACACGAACAATCTCCCCCTTAATCTCATTAAAGTACATAAATTTACAAAAACCCAATTTAAATTTTGGTGACACACCCAAAACAAATTTTCATACACACATCACTATGATATGAATTGGTTATCAAACTTTTAGAAATCACAACAGTTAACCACTTGCCTCTAAGTGTTTGTAGTGTCTGATCCGTTGTTGATGTCCCTTAATTTGGCTCCAATAACCTTCAATTTGCTCTTGATTTGTTTTTCCCCAAATCCCCTCTCAAACCCTAGGTTTAGAATTGTGTTGGCTGCTGATTTCCTAATCCCTCACTTAGGTTAAAAACCCTCCATCCCGTTTTTAGCCTAATGGGCTTAATTAAAGTGGCCCAACTCACCCCGTGTGGGCCCGGCTATGCCCAAAATTACCCCGAGACCCAATTACTACCCCCGGGTACTCTTTTCTGACTATCTCGACCCATCCGGACTCAACCGCGCACTCAGAATTGGCGTCCGAATTAATTTATAAAAATCCTTATCTCACACCCAATTTAGTCTATACCGACTCCCGGCTGGGAGAACTGTATACCTTGTCATTAATACTCGAAATGACGTAATTAGATTATTACTATTCACTTAGTAAATAAATTTCCCTAAATATTAACCATTCACTCCCCGATTAATATTTAAATATATATATTGCCATAATTAATTCAATTAAAATTAGAATACACAAGTAATTTAAAATTCTCGAATTAATTAAATATTAACTATACAAAAATGCGGGGTGTTACATACTTCCCCCCTTACAAAGGAATTTTGCCCTCGAAATTAAGATAAACCTAGTGTTCCGATATTCACATCTTTCTCACTAGTCATGTGCCTCCAAGCCCGCTATATCTATCCCATCCGTTTCTAACTATACGTTACACAAGTATGCATTTAAAATTTGCCAGGGCGCCCATACACCCTATACCCGTGCTTAACCGCACAAAATTTGTCTTAATTAACCCGGGTGCCCATACACCCTATCCCCGCGCTCTACCGCACGAAAGTTACCCAACTATGCTAGTCGTAACCCCGTAATATAACTTCGAACCCGTAGTCATATCACACACACACACACACATATATATATATATATATATATATATATATATATATATATATATATATATATATATACATATATTTACTGCCCGGGTACCCAACCCATGTGCTAACGTCCAAACATCTCCCCATAATACTTGTATCTCAACACAAAATTATATACGCTTACCCTTATGCTACCAAAGACAGCATAATACCGCGCCCTTACTACCACTAGTCCTTGCGCAAAATAAACCCCGAGCTATCTCTCTTTGCTCGAAAATCAATTTAACCACCCTGATTCACTTCAGTAAACATCCCCACTTACCGGGATAAAATGTGAGAACACAAAACCTCACTATGTGCCATCGCACCACGCAATACAACATATATATCCACGTATATATAGGCTATACGCCCTCTCCGGTGATACCTAGTACCAACCATACCCTGGTGTCGCGGACACCAAAATTTAACTCCACTATCCACAATAGTTAAATTCCATCGCTATCCAGCCGATGTTTAAAAAGTATTATCAACCCTAATCCCATAATTCTCGAAAGTAGTAATTCCTCGCATAATTCAAACAATCACTTAGTGTACACCTCCACTCTCCCATGAAGAATACTAAGGAACTCCGCTACCCTACAGAAAGTTTACCCACATGTTTTGGTTGCTATCGCCAACGCACCCACTAAGTTCGACTCACCTGCGAACTCTAGTGAAAAATAAGTCTTATACTGTGACATCCTCTTTGTCACTCAAAAATATACCCCATGCCCCTAGGGTAAAAATAATTACCTCTATACTCCAGCTACAACGGCTGGTTCTCGGGTTTTCGGAGCAGCTTCTCCCTGCCCGAATGCACCCGTCACTTGCTTTAGTGGTTGTACATCCAGGACCTCGTCCTGTAGTTGACCCCTGCCTCGCTTAAGGCAATATGTCTTCATGTGTCTCGCTTTTCCCACAAACGAAACACTTTCTAATATGTTCACCCTTCCATGCCAACCTTGTTGGAATTCCTGGCCATCCCGACGATAGCCTCCAGTTCTAGATCGTTTGGCATGATTTCCCTGCTGGAAATCCTGCCCCTGATCTCCCCCAGTCTGCTGCTGGGATACCCTACTGGTATTGTTCCTTTCTGCCTCATTCGATTGGCTAATCCCCACTCCCTTCCCGCTTCCTTTCACGTGGAAGCGATATTCCCGACAGTGCCGGAGTGTTGGGTTAATGACATCAGTATAATCTACTAATGCGGAATTATCAATGAAATGTTGTCTGATTCTCCAGACTAACCCATCCGTAAACTTTGCTTTCTTTCTCTTTTCCTCGCTTACCATCATCCGGTAAAAATTTGCCAACGAGTGAAATCTTCCTCGTAATTGGCCACTGAACGGTCTCCCTTTGAGTCACCTCACAAAATTTTCTCCTCATTTCGGTCTCAACCGCTGAAGGAAAAATACTTGCGGTCAAACCGCACCCAAAAATCTGCAGTAGCTAGTGTGTCCCTTTCCTCAACTGTGGTGATCGACTCCCACCACTGTAGCACCGCTCCCACCAACTAAAAGTGGTTAGCATTTACTTTTGCACCCCATCGCAATCTCCCATGCGTAGGTGACGCTGGATACCTCTCTTCCTTGACACGCTAGTACTACACCTGAACCCCCTCGCAACTCTGGTGGGTTCCCACTAAAAATAACATCTTATTCTTGTTTCCACCTCGACGACCCTACGTGAGTCTGAACATCCGACGCCACTAACACTTGTGGCGGATCCCGTGGAAAGTACCTTGTCGTTTATGACTACCGTCGTTTCAATCGCCCGTGCCATTAGTTCGATTACCTGTGCTGCCAAAATTATCTTTGGAAGTTGCTGCCGTAACTCTTACTCCTGACGAGCCTCCCTCGTCTCACCTCCCCCTGCTGCCCTAGCTGCTCTCCCTCTCTTGGGCGTCATCTGGAATGAGAATCGAATTGTATGAGTTCATCTTCAATATAAATTCCTAGAAGAACGTATATGCGCATACGTATGATAATACAACAATCCTATGATAGGGCTCTATATCAAAGATTGCTAAGCCAAAGCGTGAAAATCCGCACATATCCTAAGGACACACGAACCTGATGCTCTGATACCATCTGTGACACCCCGCCTAATAAAAAATCGGGTGATCAGTTCTATACCAAATTAAAACATGAATCCCAGTTGGATCATCCTTAGCATCACTGTCGAAAACTTTTTTTTTTAACCTTACTAACCACCTAGTATTCCAAAAACTGGTGCCAATTTTAACTTTTTAATTAAACAAAGTAATACATGCGGAATTAAAATATAAACCATTCACACAACTGAATGAAAGTAAATAGAATAATAATTACACAACTTCCCGAATAAATCACCGTCCACCAAATAAATAATCCAATACAAATATTCAACACCTGAATGAATTACCCCTGAAAACTGTACCGAGAAGTCTGGGCTACAAGCCCTAAATAAAACTGAGACTGATACAAGATTCCTACTCTAAGAATGAATGAATGAGGCGTCTAATCCAAACTCCTGCTAGCATCCACATATGCCGCAGCTCCGTGTCCCTGGAATAGAATATCAATCCTGGCATCCCTGTGGCTGGACACCTAAAATGTTTTGAAAATAGTTTTATAGCAAGGGTTAGAACCCAAAACATTTTGAAAATATTTAGCAAGTGAATTAACTGCAGTAATTTATAATGCATGAATGCGCTTCATGTTTAAGTTAGTGTCACACTCCCTTGTGGACATTCTCACCCCTCCACTATTGTGCACACCTAACGGTTACCTTAACCCCCACCTAGTTGTACTACCCCGTCCAAATAGTTCTGGTATAACCTTCCCTTACCATATTTTACTCTAACTCGAGTATAATAATTTCTTGAATTATAAGTTATCTCACAATTAACTTAATTAAATCCTCTTAAATAGTAGCACATCACCGTCTCACAAGTTATATAAAGTAAATACATCACACACTGTATTATTCCAGCAAATGAATAACTTAATTAATTTCTCATTAATTAACAGCATATAACTGTAACCCGAGTTATATAAGGTAAATACATCACACACTGTATTATCACCTACATATAATATTTACTACCATATTATACGTACCTTTACTAACATCCACACATATATCATACGTGTATCCATCCTTCCGAGTATACCCTCACCGGATGATTCCCTCTAGAATGGTATCTCACTAGGTGCGCTCACAAAACCTAGTTTCCCCAAGTTAGAATCGCTCACCAACTTGGACCAAAATATAAACGAAGTGGAGGCGGTCATATTCCTTCCCTGAAAGTGAGATAAATCCCTCACCCATATATATACCGGACACTATGACCTGGGGATATACTCGCCCTACTCCTCAAGCTAGGGTATTCACCCACATCGCGCAACCTCCCTTGATAGCATTAGAGTATTTAAATTGAATAAATATCTAGTCACTGATATTTACTATCACACACAATATATACACATATATATATACTATCACTACCCGTATATATATATTATGAACCCCGGTTTTACCGTGTACTCAAAATCCCGTACACTGCCTGTAATTCCCGTACACTGCCTGTAATTTAAATGTCACACACAATACATACATACATATATATATATATATATATATATATATATATATATATATATATATACACCGTATATATATATTAATAACCCCGGCTTTACCATCTACTCAACATCCCATACACTGCCTGTAATTTCCTGAGTCTGTGGCCCGACTCAATGTAATTAATTTCTCACTTAATAACTTATCCTCTTCCCAAGTCTATGGTCCGACTCTAATATAATTAATTCACACCTTAATTAATATAATACTTTCCCCTAGTCTATGGTCCGACTCCACTTAAATTAATTAACACACATTTTAATTTAATACCTCCCCGAGTCTATCGCCCGACTCTAATTAAATTAATTAACACACATATTAATTTAATACCAATCCGAGTTTGTGGTTCGACTCTAATACAATTAATTTACACATTAATTAATTAACCCAAATTCCGAGTCTGTGGTCCTACTCTAATATAATTAATTATAACATTTGAGAAACCGAATAGGTTCGGTGTGTGATAATTGATTTAAATTAAATTCGCAAGTTTCCAAGAACCCTTATTTAATTAGCGTCTACTTTTAAACCAAATAAAATCAACCCTTAAACATGCATCTAAATCAACCCATCAAATATAAAGCATGCGACACAAAGTTAAGGAAAAATCCCCGAAGGGCAAAACCTTTTATTTCTAGAACTTTAAAGAATTTACAAGACCATTGACTTACATACAACCTGATAATCGCCCACAAGTGTAACGCACGGTGTCTTCGGTAAATCTTCAAGGCAACGGCTAGAAACAATGTGACACAGAAATACCCGCAGGTGTCGGTTCCTATGTCGGCGGCTGGAAGTTTCCCTTTCCAGGAGGGCAGCAATGAAGAAGAGAACGGCTTCTCCACAAGGGTTGAACAAACTCAAAGTTGTGTTCTTGGGTTACAAAGTGATT
The DNA here is from genome assembly GCA_949130495.1 of Sambucus nigra. Lineage (NCBI taxonomy): Eukaryota > Viridiplantae > Streptophyta > Magnoliopsida > Dipsacales > Adoxaceae > Sambucus > Sambucus nigra. The sequence continues at coordinate 563,064,353 of OX422216.1, read as the reverse complement.
CACAAATGTTTGGAAATTTGTGTGAATAAAAAACCTAGAGTCTTGGGCTCAATAGGTGAAGACTTAGAGTAGTTAGGACTCTGAAAATCGTCTTGAAAAGTCTTGGAAAATAACTTCGCGTAGTGGGTTTTAAATAAGAAAACTTTGAGCCTAAAAAATCTCTAACAGATCTGGCCAAATTTATCCCAGGCGGACCGGTCCGGCTTGGGGGCGGATCGGTCCGGTTGACCGGATCGGTTCTTTTATTCCAGGCTTCATCGATTTGCTTGCGGTCCGGGGTATACTGGCCTTCAGCAAACGGATCGGTCCGAGTCTGAGGCGGACCGGTCCGGTTAGCCGGATCGGTTCTTTTATAGCAGGTGGACCGGTCCGGTCTGTCAGACTTTGATTCCTCTTCTTCTTTTTATATTCAGATCCGTTGATGAATGTATGAATCTTGAATTTCTTCAACGGTGTAACGGCGTGCGACATAATAAATTTTTAATGGACAAAAATGTCCTTACAAATCTCCCCCTATGTCTATGCCGGTACATACATAAAAACAAAACATCCGAATTATCAAACAACTAAAAATGCCTATACAAATCTACCCTTCCATGAACCCAAAACTGGAAAGATACAATTGAATAAGACTACAACGTTTGCTCTTCAATTCTTCAGGAATCTCAACACTTTTCTCATCAGGGTGTGCAATCCAATGATAATCCATGTAGTACCTACACACATGAGACAAAGCAAAATACCAAGTGACATATCGAGTTTGAAATGAGATAAACATATATACCAATTTATGAGCAAACTCAAACTTTCAAATCTACCCCATAATAAGATAATTCATTCTCCCCCCTTTTATGACGTCCCCAAATAGACAAATGAGAAGAATGAAATAAGCAAAATCGGGGTGTCACGGTATACAAATCAAGGCATCAATCAAATTGCAAACGTGCTCTTGCAAGGAGATGCTAAAAAAATCTTCACAAACTATTTTTGAATTTTTCAAATTTTTCGTACAAAAAATAAGATACCAATTTGAAAAAATATGATACAAAAATCACACCATGGATTTAGACTTAAACAACCAAGTCATGGAAATAGAATGAATGGGTGTGAACACATTCGATAGGTAAATCAACTCAATCAATCATATGTGCACGATGCATAGTATACTCCTAACGAATGAACATCAAAATAATCCTTAGGTGTAAAAAATTGTTGAATTTAAATGACATCGTCTTATACAAATCAACAAATCAAAGTCAAATGATTTCCACACCAATAACGTCCAAAACTATTTCGCGCATTTTTCAAGCATTTCAAGGACGTGCAAACCCGTTTTAAATCTCCAACCAAACTCCCTCATATATATTTTCTTTTAGAGGTAATCTAAATTCTCAAACTTTGGAGAATTGGAGCAAAAACCTAAATGGCCCATAATTGGCATGAATATCTTTTTATTGTCTTTCAATTTTTTTCGGGCTCTTTTAACCTCTTTGGACCCCGGATAATAAAATTCCTCCATTTTTTAGGTCCAATTTAACGGTGGCTTAGTATTCGCAAAGGCAAAATTAACCTTTCGCAGCCCTTCCCCGTTTTCAAACAAAGCACACAAACTCACAAAACGGTTTTTATATGCACAATTTCCTTATCAAAATTTATCGCGCTTGGTTCGTTTTAAAGACAGGATTGAAGTGAAAACACCCAACCAACATGTGATAAGACAAGCACAATAATCAAACAAATCCGTGCATGTGTGCAATAAAGGAAACTATGAGTCAAACATGTAGGAAGTAACACTTAATTACATCTTAATGACTCCAAACATTATAAAGCACATGGATGAATAGACCTATTATCTCAAAACACTATCAAATAGTCACATGAAAATAATGGAATAATGTTGTGACTCGGTCATCCTAAGTGTCCATCCATAAACGGTGCAACCAAAAAAATAAAAATCTTTTTGTATTTTTCAAAATTTTTCAAAAAAAATATATACAAAAAGTACATGTCAGAACGCTTGCAAATATAAATATCATGAAGCATAACTAGCGTATGACAAACATGCAAACACAATCATCTATATGATATGGCAAGAGAAGAATCGTGTGCAAGTAAATGAGAATCAACTTTTTTAAAATCTAGTGTATCCAAAAGTGATTTCCTAACCCAAACGGATGTAACACGTCGACACGGGGTTTTGGGAACCAACAAAATACTAGACTTCGAATTCCTAGGACCGCTTCCAAGATCAAAACAAAATCTCCTAAGGTGACCTTTCCTACCACAATATGAACATGTGTAAACGGGTGGAACGACACCTAAAGTGCGATCTTTTATAACATCCTTGGAATTAGTTGACCCTCTAAAATAAATAATGGCTTTGGCTTTAGCATTAGAAGCATGAGAACACGATGAACCATTACCATTACTATGAAACCTTTTTGAGTCTGTCAAATCATTTTTTAACTTCAAAATTTTTGACTCAAGCAAAGAATTAGACTCTTCCAAATTAAGGGACTCCTTCTTCAAATTATCAATCAAACCTAGAAGGTTATCTCGCTCCCCCTCAATTAAAGCTAACTTTTTCCTAAGAGTCTCTTCACATTGACTAAAATATTTTTATCATCTTTGGCACAAACACAAACCATCGAATTTTTAAGGTCCTCCAATTCGTTTTCTAAAAATAGGACCCTTTCATCACTCTCCTTCTTGGACATTTTTAAAGAAACAAAGTCATGGTCCAAGGAAACAACTTTTTCACGATAAAAATATCTTTGATTTTGAACCGTTTGCAAAAGATCCCTCGCGGATTTAAAACGAGAATTTTCTTTTTCCAAAACTTTAATTCTTTTGCAAAGTTTCAAATTCAAACTTTTTAAATTTTCAGCATGGTCGTGAACTTTTTCAAAAATAGGCTCCTCATTAAATGGGCGTTCCATTGAAAAATTGCGATTTTTCACAAAACTGATTTTTCAAAAAAAACAATATCACACGATTTTGCGGAAAATATGAATACGCAATAAATTAGCGTAACCTGCTCTGATACCAATTTGAGAAACCGAATAGGTTCGGTGTGTAATAATTGATTTAAATTAAATTCGTAAGTTTCCAAGAACCCTTATTTAATTATCGTCTACTTTTAAACCAAATAAATCAACCCTTAAACATGCATCTAAATCAACCCATCAAATATAAAGCATGCGACACAAAGTTAAGGAAAAATCCCCGAAGGGCAAAACCTTTTATATCTAGAACTTTAAAGAATTTACAAGACCATTGACTTACATACAACCTGATAATCGCCCACAAGTGTAACGTACGGTGTCTTCGGTAAACCTTCAAAGCAACGGCTAGAAACAATGTGACACAGAAATACCCGCAGGTGTCGGTTCCTATGTCGGCGGCTGGAAGTTTCCCTTTCCAGGAGGGCAGCAATGAAGAAGAGAACGACTTCTCCACAAGGGTTGAACAAACTCAAAGTTGTGTTCTTGGGTTACAAAGTGATTCACAAATGTTTGGAAATTTGTGTGAATAAAAAACCTAGAGTCTTGGGCTCAATAGGTGAAGACTTAGAGTATTTAGGACTCTGAAAATCGTCTTGAAAAGTCTTGGAAAATAACTCCGCGTAGTGGGTTTTAAATAAGAAAACTTTGAGCCTAAAAAATCTCTAACAGATCTGGCCGAATTTATCCCAGGCGGACCGGTCCGGCTTGGGGGCGGATCGGTCCGGTTGACCGGATCGGTTCTTTTATTCCAGGCTTCATCGGTTCGCTTGCGGTCCGGGGTATACTGGCCTTCATCAAACGGATTGGTCCGGGTCTGAGGCGGACCGGTCCGGTTAGCCGGATCGGTTCTTTTATAGCAGGCGGACCGGTCCGGTCTGTCAGACTTTGATTCCTCTTCTTCTTTTGATATTCGGATCCGTTGATGAATGTATGAATCTTGAATTTCTTCAACGGTGTAATGGCGTGCGACATAATAAATTGTTAATGGACAAAAATGTCCTTACAACATTAATTAATAAGTACCCTTCACGAGTCTACAATCCGATTCTGATTAAACTAATTATCCCACCCATTAATTTAATCATACCCGAGTCTACAAACCGAATTTAATTAAATTAATTAACACCCTTATTAATTTAATCCTACCCGAGTCTACAAACCGACTCTAATTAAATTAATTAATACACTTATTAATTTAATAACTTGGTGTCACCCAATCATTATCCTCGAACTCACTTACTTGGCCCGTATCTTAATAATTCCTGAGTCTATGTTCCGACTCCAAATTACTTACTCTCTCTCTCAAAATAAATTTGATACTTTGGTGTCACATAACCAACATACCCGGACTCACTCACTTGGTCCATTTTTACATCTCATAATTTCTTTTTCACATTTTTCGTCCACAATGTGTCACACATTTATTTCCATAATTTCCCAATTATATTTACCTATAATTACCAACACACCCGGACTCGATTCACTTGGCCCGAAATTAAATATTTCCCGAGTCTATATCCCGACTCTAAATTACTTAGTTTATCTCCAAACTTAATTCACTACCTTGGGTCGCTTTACCAATATACCCGGATTCACTCACTTGATCCGTACCTCACTATTTTGGAATAAAGTCTCTCAAATTTATCCATTAAATGTCCCACATAAATTTATCCTAGTCCCAATTACTTTCTCCCAAAATTGCTAGGAATATTTGTTTCACAATTATTTATCACTTTTAAATGTATGGGAATTAATTTCTAATTAAATCCCCCCTTTATATGCAAACTGGGCGAACTGCCCAGAATTCTGAATCATCGATCGATCGAACCCCCTAGGTCGATCGATCGATCGTCCCTGACTTCGTCTTCTTCAACAGGCAGTTCCACCATTAACGAAAACCTCCAACTTTCATTCTTACCCCTGGACTAACCCAAGCCCAATCAACCCTATTTCTACATAAGAATAGGATCAAGGCACCTTATAGAACATCAAACTGAAATTAAATCTCACGATTTCCTACTTTTTCTCGATTTGGGTATTATCCGGGTTCCAAATCCCCAATACGAATTTCATTTATTTTAACAACAATTAACCATCTACTCTTACTGGTTTTAACATCTGATTCAGTCCTCTACATTCTAGAATCATAAACACGAACAATCTCCCCCTTAATCTCATTAAAGTACATAAATTTACAAAAACCCAATTTAAATTTTGGTGACACACCCAAAACAAATTTTCATACACACATCACTATGATATGAATTGGTTATCAAACTTTTAGAAATCACAACAGTTAACCACTTGCCTCTAAGTGTTTGTAGTGTCTGATCCGTTGTTGATGTCCCTTAATTTGGCTCCAATAACCTTCAATTTGCTCTTGATTTGTTTTTCCCCAAATCCCCTCTCAAACCCTAGGTTTAGAATTGTGTTGGCTGCTGATTTCCTAATCCCTCACTTAGGTTAAAAACCCTCCATCCCGTTTTTAGCCTAATGGGCTTAATTAAAGTGGCCCAACTCACCCCGTGTGGGCCCGGCTATGCCCAAAATTACCCCGAGACCCAATTACTACCCCCGGGTACTCTTTTCTGACTATCTCGACCCATCCGGACTCAACCGCGCACTCAGAATTGGCGTCCGAATTAATTTATAAAAATCCTTATCTCACACCCAATTTAGTCTATACCGACTCCCCGCTGGGAGAACTGTATACCTTGTCATTAATACTCGAAATGACGTAATTAGATTATTACTATTCACTTAGTAAATAAATTTCCCTAAATATTAACCATTCACTCCCCGATTAATATTTAAATATATATATTGCCATAATTAATTCAATTAAAATTAGAATACACAAGTAATTTAAAATTCTCGAATTAATTAAATATTAACTATACAAAAATACGGGGTGTTACAGTAGGACACTCAAACGACTTATGTCCCTTACCCCCACATTCAAAATAAGTGACATTCTCAAAATCTTCCTCACACTCCTCATCAGAGTCATTCTCTTTTTCCCTCTCACCACTTTCTTTGGCCTTTCCTTTCTTTTTATTGGAAGAATTATTTTTGTTCATGTTAAGAAATTTTTTAAAATTTTTCGCAAACAAGGCCATATCATTAAAATCAAAATCTCCCTCAGAATCGGACTCACAAACTTTTTCTTTCTTTTTCTTAAATTGAGTCTTTAAAGCAATGCCATTATCCTTAGCCTTAATGGTTTTGGGAAATATGTCTATCTCATAGGTTTGAAGATCTCCTACAAGTTCTTCCAACTTAAGTGATTTCAAATTTCCCAAAGAGTTCAAAACAGTGACTTTAGGAATAAAGCATTTTAGGAGAGATCTCAAAATATTTTTAACGACACGCGTGTTATCAATCACCTCACCCAAATTAAAACATGTGTTAACTATGTCTGACAAATGAGCATAAAAATCATCAAAGCATTCAGACTCAGACATGGTGATAGTTTCAAATTGGGTGGACAAATTTTGTAATTTTGATTCTTTAACCGCGTTCGTACTCTCATGTGTCAATTTCAAAACATCCCAAGCCTCTTTAGACGTGGTGCACGTCATAATTCGGCGAAACTCATCAGGAGTGACAGCTCCAGAAATAGCACTCAGACTACGAGAATTAAAATTGGACAATTTATAATCATTTTCAGTCCATGCTGACACGGGTTTTAGAGAGGTGACGTTATTAACTGTAACCGTGGGAGGAGTCCAACATTTTCGCAAAGAAACCAAACACGCTCATCAATAGATTTTAAAATCGATTTCATACGAGCTTTCCAGTATGCATAATTAGACCCGTCAAAAATAGGCATCTGCTTATATAAGTGCTCCATAGAAAAAAAATTACGTTTTTTTCACAAAACTGATTTAAAAAAAATCAATATCACATGATTTTTCGGAAAATAGGAATACGCGATAAATTAGCGCAACCTGTTCTGATACCAATTTGAAAAGTGGGACTGTGTGATAATTGATTAAATTAAATTCGCAAGTTTCCAAGTACCCCTTATTTAATTAGAGTCCATAAACATGCAACTAAGGTGCGTGTTTCAACCCATAAATAAATAAAGCATGTGACACAAAAATATGCTGAGACACAGATTTCAGGAAAAAACCCCTTTCGGATAAAACCTTTATTTCACTATGAATATATAAATCGCAACTTAGAATTACATAGAGAAATCTTCAATGGATCAACGCGCAGTCAACCCACAAAGACACGCAGTCTTGAACTCGGCAAGGGAATACATGGAGCACCCTCCAAGGACTCGCAGCCCAAACAACAAAGGACGAACTGCAGCTCTCCTCAATGACACGCAGCCATAACACCTTGTAGATACTCCCTCAGCAATGACACGCAGCCCTCGATTGCAAAGATCTCCCCACAAAGGTTGAAAAATAGCAAAGCTTGTGTTCTAGGGTTCCAAAAGATTCACAAAAGTAATTGGGATTTTTTTTTGTGAATCAAAAAGATGTTTGGCACATCAAAAATCGAAGTCTTGTTGTGTTTGAACTCTTAGAAACGTTTTCTCAAAGACTTAGAAAATTCATCACTGAAATAGATATATATATAAGAAATATGAGTAGGTGGTAAAAACACTCATGGAACTGTTCAATTTTATCTCAGGCGGACCGATCCGGTATGGAGGTGGATCGGTCCGACCTCGGATCGGTTCATTTTTCAAATGGGGCTCTTCGGTTCGGTTTCAATTCGGGGTTTACTGGTGTAAAGAGGATCGGTCCGGTATTGAGGCAAACCGATCCGGAGGCGGATCGGTTCATTTTTAAAAGGGGCGGACCGGTCCGATTTTCCAGAAAAATTAAAATCTTTTAAAAGCCTCTTTTTTCTTGAAAAAACTTGCTTCTTATTTTTTATAAAAACATTTTATAAAAAATTTCCAATACTAAGTATGAAGCATAAGGAACTTAAAAACAAAACTTTACCAAGTTCATTCTCGCAGAGGTTATGATGTTGAAGACGCTTTGATATTCGAATCCGTTGATGTAGATGCGATCTTGAGTTTCTTCAATGGTGTAACGACATACGACATACATATTGACAATGGACAAAAATGTCCTTACAAAAGCGATAAATTTTAAAATGAGAAAAGGAAGTCTTTTACAAGATTAAGGTATTTTAATCGGGATAGATAAGGTTTTTAAAAGTAAAACAATTTCATGCATTAAGTATATATATATGGTTGTTGCATGTGCACATAGGTATAACGTGTTAGAGTCTTATTTTTGCCGTTCGATTCTGTATTCCATTTGCATAATTCCCACTTAGCATTCGGTTCACTCCCTTTATTTTTTTATGGCAGGTTGGATACGGTTTCGTATTTGAGAGCATTATATAGGTAAGTACTCTCTTTATTTTACTTTAGTAGCTCTGTATGTTTGGACCCGGGGTGCTCCCCATGGGTCCCTCACGTAGTTTGATTTAAAATTGGAATTGCATGCTAAGAAAGTGAAATGTTAATTAAAATAAAACTGGATTAGTAACATTATATAGGTTGTTTCATTGTACTTAACACCTAATGCTCGGGTCAGACAGGGATGACTACAGGTAACTCATAAATTCACGTCGAGGTGTTACAAATGGTATCAGAGATCTAGGTTCAAGGTTCCTTTCGGAGTGATGTGGTGAGGTCGATATTGGATCTTTCAACATCGGTGTAGGTTTGGGTTGGTCACGACAGTTTTGGTGACGGTTTAGTTCATGTCCTCGAAGGTGAAGTCAAAGAGGTTAGCACGAGGGGTGAATTCATTGCCAAGTGGTAGGCGATCAAGTTAGTTTTTATTAATCATTTTCGTGCTTCTGATTTTAATGTGTTAGTAGTTGCGAGTGTCCGTGCAAGCCAGTGGTGGTGACACCACAAGTTTTAAGTGTGAGGTGTTTGTATGCCAATCCGTGATGAAATGGGAGCGAATTGAGATGTAAAGAGTGGTGAATGACGCCTATAGAGATAGAAACATGACTTGTGTAAAGTCAACTGTGGAGATTTGGTAGCTAGTGCGTCGTACCTAAGCAATGTTAATTGGTGAAAGAAATGTGTTAAGTTGTTTGACTAGGTACTTTCGGGTAGTTAATACCGATGATGTGATTTGGCAAATTCGATCCTTGAGATAATATCACGTCGTAAGGTAAATGATGATTTAGTGGGCATGATGAACCGTGCTGTTCAATGCTTGGGATGTGTACTTGGTCTAAGTCGGTCAGATAATATTGTTATAATTAAGTGTCCTAGTGATTCTTGATTGAAAGTTGTACCTCATAGGGTATGATGATAGTTACAGGAGAATTACAATACCTATGTTACATATGCAACGGTGATCATTGCGGAGATTGAGGAGTGAACTCTAGGTAGTCTTCTATATTGGGGTTTATAAAATACGATGTTCTTTCAAAGAATAGTATCTTTAGTGATGTCGGTGATGCAGACCTAGAGTTTTATAGGTTGTAGGTGACGTCCTGTATCCTGCCAGAATCCTTTGTAGTACTAGTTATGGTGTGGTACGTAGCTCATGGTCATAACCGTTTGGATAAGAGATAAGATTATTATCTAAGTGCTAAGACTCGTTTTAGCCATCGAGGTAATGGCTAGATGCGAGGTAATTTTAGTGTGAGTGTGGTTTAAGGGAATCCTATCGTGTCCGTAAGACAAGTTATATGTGGCGTCCTATGAGAATATAAATCGACTTGTTATAACGTCTTAAGGTATTAAATGGCTAAGGTTTACCATACCTAGAAGCTCATAGACTAGTGTCTTTTCAAGCACTTATTACGATGTGGGTATTGAAAGGTTTGAAGGCTGCACTTACAATGATAAAGGCATGGATGTAGAATTCTTGTCAGGCCTTGAGGACTGTTACATAGAATATGTTGGTGTCCTTATAAGACTAGTTAATTCATGTATAAAGAAGCATTAGCGTCCTAGTCACTATTGTGTTGAAGGTCATGTGATGATCTCAGATTGATGGCCAAGGTTTAGAAGAGTCGAATAACGTACAAGTCGGGTGCGATTTCCCGAATCAGCACAGATGGGTGGTGTATTCTCCAAGGAAAAATTAAAACTCGTGTCATTTATGGGGCGTAATGCCCAGGTGTCATGGAATGACTAGTAGTGGATATGACATGATATTTAGGAGTATTAGGAAATGTATTCGAGACTTAGGTTGATGATGCCCTGTGGAGACTTGAAACTGGTAACTAAGGTAGGGTAATATCGAAGCATGATTATAATGTTAATGTATGTTGATAGTATATGCTAGGACAGACTTGGCAAGGTAAGGACTAGTTCTTGGCACGTCATGTCAAGCCAGTACGAATTAGGAGATGTAGCCCTATGTGATACTTACTACCCTTAGAATGCCAATAGTGACCAGTGTGGTCGTATCGTAAGTTCAGTTTGGGTAGAACCTGAAAGTAAGCTTGGTGATAATCTCATATAGTCAAAGGACATAATAAGGTGAATGTCTTTTTTGAAAAAAATACTGCCTAAGGTGAATTGGGGTTATGATCACGATATAATAAGATAGATAGTAACCTAAGTATAGTAGGTTGGTGACGTCATCACCGATAAATGGACTAGGTTAGTGTGAACATGAGCATTAGGCATTCGCCAACTAGAGGTGTTCATGTGTGCCAAGGATGTGAGGGGGGTGGCCTTAACCCACTACATCAAATCGTGTGAATAGTCACGCCCAGTTGGTCACGGCCCAAGTTCCCGACCAGCTAGTCACGGACTTGGGCCGTGACCATCTTAATTTTTGGTGTGACCATATTCATTACCACACTGAGTTATGGATGCTCTGAAAGTGGTCACGACCCAAGTCCCTGACTATTGTGGGTCATGGACTTGGGCCGTGACTAGGTCGTGACCATTTTGGTGCTAAATTCGCACCAAAATACCCTCCAAGCTTGGTCACAGATGGGTCACATATTTGGGTCATGACCATAGGCATGACGAAGCAAAAAACACATCGACTGAGGGTTACGACGAGGAGTCGTGACCATTTCTTGGTGTGGGTCACGGCTATGGGCCATGACCATCTTTAATTTGATGGGGTCTTTTCATTTCATTAAAGGGTTTCGGCTGATGGGTAACAGCTGAGAGCCTTGACCAGGTTCAATCTTTAAAAAATAAAGACACTGCCTTCATTTCCTCATTCAATACACTGCCTTCGTTTCTTTCATTTCCCCCAATGAAACCCTCACAAACCCTCACAAAATAGTCGCGCTAATGGACTGTGGCTTTTTCGACAAACGAAAGGATGGAGCTTGAGTTGCTCAGAGCTTGAGATCGCCGGCCGTAAGTTCCCCCGATAAACCCCTTATAAACCCTATCTTTCTCTTGCAGCTCTCCGATAACAAGTTCTCTCTAATGGACATCGGCTCAAAATAAGTATATCCTTAAATCTTTTGTTCTTTTTTAGGGCCATTGCATCGCCAGAAACAAATGTTTAAAGGTCTTTAAAATTGCTCACTTACATATTTCTTATCATTAAAGCATTGTGCCTATTCGCAAAGATGAGTGGTGTTCTGTATTTTAGTAGAGTCAAATCTCACTGATTCATTTTAAAAGTGGGCATATATACGCATATATCCAATGTTTTGCATTCAAAACATACTACCAAAAATAAATTCATAAACCCAATGTTTTTTCCAATAATATGTTTTAAAATAGCACATGTATATATGCAGTGTGTGTTTGTTATGTGTTGTTGTATACATATATTATATCATATGCTTTTGATTGCTTCGGATTGAGAAGGTTCCTCTTATCCCCCTATATGTGTACAATTCATTTTGTTGATTTGTCCTTATGAATTGGTGACTTGTCAAGTTCATCAAATAATTTTGGATTTCAATTGTTAAGCTTACATTTATGCATTTTAGACACCTAATAATTTTGGATTTCAGTTCTTAATCCCTTTACATTTTCTCAAAGTTGTGTAAAAAATGAAGGGGAAGATTTTAATGTTTGCACAGAATATGTTAGTATGCAGAAAATGATACAAAAACGTTGCATTGTATAAGTTTTCAGCTGATGATAAACTGAAGCATTTGGTGGAAACAAGTAAATCTTTATGAGAGCCTTAAACTGCAAAACACTGGTGTTAACGCAAAAATTCTCCATCTACGAGGACCAATCAGAAAAGGACACATGGCATACTACGTGGCAATATTCGACACCCGAGGAGAGTTGTTCGGCATCCGAGGAGAGTTGGTCGGAACCCGAGGAGTGTTAGTCGGCACCCGAGGAGAGTTGATCAGTACCCGAGGAGAATTAGTCGGCACCCGAGGAGTGATAGTCGGCACCCGAAGAGAGTTGGTTGGCATATCAACCAGGAAGATCAAAGGATAACTATGCATTTAATGTGCATTAATGAAGATAGCAGCGCATTTAATGAGCCTTAATGTACATTTATACTGTATTAATAGATGACAACACATAGGCTACCAAGCAATTCAACAATTAGATTCGTTGAATGTAGACATAAATGTCTACATACAATGAATCTCTTTATCTCCCATCACTATAAATACATGTATCCCCTTAGCCAAAAGAAGGGAGATCCGGGGAAACCTAGAAACCCCATACACAAGATACACATCCTTTCTCTCTCTACACCCTATGGTGCTATTGTAAACCCCTGGGAATAAAATAACAGTGGACGTAGGCTTTATTCATAGCCGAACCACTTTAAAAATCTTTGTCTCTTATGTGCTTGATTGGATTGCTTTCATCTATTTATCTGTGATCATAAAAATGGGAATTCGGTCCAGTTTTTTGCATCAACAGATTGGCATCGTCTGTGGGAACGTGTTACAAGCATTGTTCTCCATCAAAAGCTAAGTTTTTATTTTCTCTACGTATAATCAATTATACATACATCTGTTGATTCAATCATGATTTTTAGGTTTATATACATAAATTAGTTGTCCAATTTTTATTTATGAAATCTGCAAAAATTGCATATCATGATTTCAAAATCATAACTGTTAAATTAATTCTTGTTGAGAAATCTGTGAAATGGTGGATTTCGTAAATCAAAACTTTTGGCTTGATTCTCAAGTTAAAATTGTATCTCATGAAATCAATATTTTAAATGATTACATATACCAATATATACGACGATGATAAGATTTGATAATTTTCATTGTTGATTTTGAAATAATTTTTGAAAGATCTTTGATGACTATTCAAATTCCCATTACATTTTTAATCAGAGAATGGGAAAGGGTTAAAGACAATAAAAAGTTTTCTCATGGAAATCATGACCCAGATCTACTTTTTCTCTCTTCAAGTTTGAGTCTCTTTGCATTCATTTTTATGAACTATATACTTAATTTGGTTCATCTTCCATCTATGTCAAAAAAGTCAAATTGATTGATTTTTGATATAAATTTGGTAATAACTTCGATCATTCAACATATTTTTATCTCTCCAAATAGGGAATAGGAGAGGATCAATATAAAAAATAATTTTCTCTCACCTGAAAAATCATTACCCACCTCTTGTAAAAGAGGATCAGTAAAACAAATCATGACCATATCAAGACTCTGGGCACAAATTTGATATGTTGGCCCCTCGTTCATCACATCACGGGGTTTCTTTATCGGAATCACACGATATAGTGGATTAGATAATTATTCATTTAATTAACATTCTTAATGCTTAAATTTTACATCAAATGTTATTTTTCTGATCTAAGGATTCGAGATATTTTGGTCATCCATCCATATTGTTGGTCGGCATCATCTTGGGCCATCTTTTATTAAAGGGAAGCTTAACCAGACCATTTTTGTTTGTCGAAGAAAAGATGTGAAGATCCATCAGCAACGTTGAAATAATTTTATCCAACTACGAGGTATCTTATTGTTGGCCAGAGACTCTTATTGTAGCTCGATGGAACCAATTGCAGGTCGACGATCATCTACTTCTTGATCGGCGAAATCTCAATCTTGTTCGAAGGGTTCAATTTACTGGTCGGCAACTATCCAACCATCCCCTTTTTGGCAGTGACATCTAATGTTGTTCGGTGCTGTCAATGCACCATTTTTGTTGAATGGCGAAATTGCTCAGCTGGTCGGGGACCATTTGCTTCTTGGTCGGCACCATATATTCTATAACTTGAGATATCCTTAAATGTTGGTCGGCAACATCCATGCCGTTTATCGGCAGCAGTAGAATCTTGGGGTATTAAAAAATGCGAAGCACCCCAGATATTTCTTTAAACACGAGTTCAGCTCGGGGACAAACAGGGGCTTAAGTCTTTTTTAACTTGTGATCACCCCAAAAATATTTTTAAAACCAAGTGATAAATAATTTTCAAACAGCAACTTATACCTGATTAGTTGTTGGAGATTAAATAACTTTACAAAAAACTCTACGTCTTATTTATGATGCATATCTGATAAAAATTTGTCCATCTCACACACATTTGGCATAAAAATATTATTTCATATATTGAAATTTTTATTATTTTATGCTGATACACATCACATATTGTTTGGCTGAATAATTATTCTCATGATAATAATTATTTTCTCTAGTCTCGACAGGTGATCGGGAAGCTTATTAAAATTCCATAGGGACGAGATTCAATCCCGATGAAAGCTCTCGTAAACCTCTGGAAAAGTAGTATTGCTCGACATTAGGTAATTGTGCCTCGACATATCAGCCAACATATATTATTTTATTTTTTGAAATTAATATTTTTATTTCTCAAGCATATACATATCATATATTGATTGGATGAGTAAATTATTCTCACGACTAAACAATTCAGCCTACACAAATGGTAGAGCAAGATATTAATTTTTACAGGTACAAGACTCAACGCCGACGAATGCTCGAAAATAATCTGGAAACTATTATCATTGCTCAGCATTATGAAATTTCACCTCAGCAAGGAACAATATATTTTATTATTGCTTTGATTTGTTCTCAAGCGCGAATTATTCTATATATCCGTTCGGATTCATATTCTATATTCATCTCTTCATGGAGCTCGGCGAAATACTTATTATCATATTCAGCTCCGAAGAAAAGCTACAATAGTTATTATATTTCACCCCCAACGGATAGTTGGTCGGGGCAATTCTTATTTATATTCAGGCCCAGTTATCGGCTCAAGCACAAATTATTCTATATATCCCTTGGGATTCATATTCTATATTCATCTCAGCATGGAAATCGGCGAGATACTTATTATCATATTCAGCTCCGAGGAGAACTATAACATTTATTATATGTCACCCCCAACGGATAGTTGGTCGGGATAATTCTTATTTATATGCTGGCCCAACAAAGTTCTCGGCCATATTCTTATGTTCTGTAAAATATTATTCTTATTCGGCATTATGCAATTGTGCCTCGACAAGATACTTATTCAGCTTTAAGGAGAAATACAACATTCGTTGTATTTCACCCCCAATGGATAGTTGGTGGGATAATTCTTATTTATATTCAGGCCTGACAACGTTCTCGGACATATTCTTATGTTCTGGAAGATCTTATTCTTGTTCGGCATTATATAATTCTACCTCGACAGATCAACGAGGCACTTTATTATTCTTTATATCTATTTGGATGCATATTCTATTCTTATTTTATCATGGAGCTCGACAAATACTTATTATCATATTCAGCTCCGAGGAGAACTATAACATTTATTAGATGTCACCCCTAACGGATAGTTGGTCGGGGTAATTCTTATTTATATGCAGGCCCAGTAAATTTCTCGGCCATATTCTTATGTTCTGGAAAATATAATTCTTATTCGGCATTATGCAATTGTGCCTCGACAAGATACTTATTCAGCTTTAAGGAGAAATACAACATTCGTTGTATTTCACCCCCAACGGATAGTTGGTCGGATAATTCTTATTTATATTCAGGCCTGACAACGTTCTAGGCCATATTCTTATGTTCTGGAAGATCTTATTCTTGTTCGGCATTATATAATTCTACCTCGACAGATCAACGAGGCATTTTATTATTTTTAATTATTCTTTATATCTATTTGGATGCATATTCTATTCTTATTTCAGCAAGGAGGTCTCCAACATTTATATTATCTTATTCCCAACAATCTGTTGGTCAGCTCCAAGGAGGTCTCCAACATTTATATTATCTTATTCCCAACAATCTGTTGATCGGCTCCAAGGATGTCTCCAGCATATATTATCTTATTCCCAACAATCTGTTGGTCAGCTCCAAGGATGTCTCCAGCATTTATATTATCTTATTCCCAACAATCTGTTGGTCAGCTCCAAGGACGTCTCCAGCATATATTATCTTATTCCCAACAATCTGTTGGTCAGCTCCAAGGATGTCTCCAGCATATATTATCTTATTCCCAACGATTCGTTGGTCAGCTCCGAGGAAGTTTCTATCATTTATTATCAAAAATGTATTCCTAAAAATGCCGACTTATGTTGGTTAGGAAGTAAATGTATTCCTACGGGAAGTAAAACTATGTATTCCTAAAAATGCCAACTTATGTTGGTTAGGAAGTAAATGTATTCCTACGGGAAGTAAAACTATGTATTCCTAAAAATGCCAACTTATGTTGGTTAGGAAGTACATGTATTCCTACGGGAAGTAAAACTATTCCTAAAAATGCCAACTTATGTTGGTTAGGAAATGTATTCCTAAAAATGCCAACTTATGTTGGTTAGGAAGTAAATGTATTCCTACGGGAAGTAAAACTATGTATTCCTAAAAATGCCAACTTATGTTGGTTAGGAAGTAAATGTATTCCTACTGGAAGTAAAACTATATATTCCTAAAAATGCCAACTTATGTTGGTTAGGAAGTAAATCTATTCCCAAAAATGTCAACTCAGGTTGGTCGGAAATAAGAAGCTGTCAACTACAGTTGGTCGAAAACATTTTATGAGTATGTGAAAGCGATCAAGCAAAAAGCATTCAAAGTTCACATTCCACACTTGGGGGCTTCTATTATAGATATATTTATTCATTCGGTGGAACATTCTTATAACATCATGCAGTCGAGCATCAAATTCAACTCCACAAACTCACACGGTCGGGGCCCCGACTAATTATCATTCAGGAGTTGTTTTTTCTTGCTCAGGAATTATTTTTGATATTGAAGTTCAGGAGGCTATTGAAGTTCAGGAGGAATTCAGAAGTTCAGGAGGCATATTCAGGAGTTATTATGCACATACTATTGAAGTTCAGAAGTCAAATTTAGCATCTACAACACTGAGATCTTTACTACTACTGTCCCGACCAACATTGAAGAAGAAGTTGTATGAAAATGTTTCGAAGTCCACCACTAGCTTGGTACTAATCAGATTGAAGAGTTGGGTTCAAAAGCTAGTATGTTACTTGACAAAGTATTCAGAGAATCATAAATCAGAAGAATCAAGCATGTGAAGTTAGCACTCAGTTGCTCGGCACAGGAGGCAGTTGGTCGGCTAGCAAACCAATCAACATACTTGAAGATTATGACAAGCTACAAGCTGCATACTATGGCATGGCTGCATCCAAATTCCCAGGGATGATAGATAGCACATGGAGTTCCTCAAAAGAAAGATTAGCAACCATCTATCAGCCTGCATCATATATCGTCCAGGAGATAATGCACTTTATGTTGAACAAATCAAGAAGGTAGATCAAGAATTTCACGAGCATCGAGCAACACTGCAGAATAAATACTCCATCCTTTCAAGTAAACCATCAAGCATGGAGCATTGGGGGCTTCTGTTAACGTAAAAATTCTCCATCTACGAGGACCAATCAGAAAAGGACACATGTCATCCTACATGGCAATATTCGACACCCGAGGAGAGTTGGTCGTCATCCGAGGAGAGTTGGTCGTCACCCGAGGAGTGTTAGTCGGCACCCGAGGAGAGTTGGTCAGTACCCGAGGAGAATTAGTCGGCACCCGAGGAGTGATAGTCGGCACCCAAGGAGAGTTGGTCGGCATATCAACCAGGAAGATCAAAGGATAACTATGCATTTAATGTGCATTAATGAAGATGGCAGCGCATTTAATGAGCCTTAATGCACATTTATACTGTATTAATAGATGACAACATATAGCATACCAAGCAATTCAATAATTAGATTCGTTGAATGTAGACATAAATGTCTACATACAATGAATCTCTTTATCTCCCATCACTATAAATACATGTATCCCCTTATCCAAAAGAAGGGAGATCCGGGGAAACCTAGAAACCCCATACACAAGATACACATCCTTTCTCTCTCTACACCCTATGGTGCTATTGTAAACCCCTAGGAATAAAATAACAGTGGACGTAGGATTTATTCATAGCCGAACCACTTTAAAAATCTTTGTCTCTTATGTGCTTGATTGGATTGCTTTCATCTATTTATCTGTGATCATAAAAATGGGTATTCGGTCTAGTTTTTTGCATCAACAACTGGAAACAGAAGAACTGGATCTCCTTGGGTGTCAATAAACTTGAAACTTTCCCAGAAATCTCAGATAGTTTGATGGTCTCTACTCTTTTCCTACAGAAGAATCCAAGGTTGAAAAGGATACCTGATGATTTCTTCAAGCGTATGGGTAAACTCCGCATTCTTAACTTATATTGTACAGGAATTGACTCGCTCCCATCCTCTCTTTCCCAGCTCAATAGTCTGCAAGTGCTTTATCTAAATGGTTGCAATGATTTTGTGGTTATTTCTTCTGAGATAAAAGAACTTAATGTACTTGAAGTGCTTTATATATGTGGAACCAGTGTCCGAAATATACCAATTGACATGGAAAAGCTGCGTAAGCTGAGGCATTTACTAGTATCATTTACTGACTTACGCAACAAAAGTGATATTGACACTTAAGCATGGTGTCACTTCATCTGATTTATTTTCTTAATTTTTATCTATGCATATGGACATTTAAGGACCCATGGGGCTATGTTTTTTAACCTATAACATTTTCAATTCTTTTATTTGGGTTGTGCCTTCATTACTAAGAAAATCTTATAATGGGTTGTAATCTCCATTTTACGATCCGTTGATGGGACCCCAAATTTCTTCCAACATATGGTGACGAACTTGGATCCATGAACTTCATTTTTTAATTCATGTCGCGCAATATAAAATGCGTATTTGCTCAGTTTAAATTTATCAAAGTGGGAGACTTACTAGACACTCTTGCTTTGTTGATATGACTTGGGTTTAATCGGGTATTATTCGAGACTTATTTATTCGTGAAGGTAAATAGAAAGTACAACTATAAAGTTTGTTAAAGAAAGTAAATGAGTTTTATTTTTATTTTTTATGTACTATATGAGTATTTAGGCTTTCGGTAGTTATATATTCTCATCTTTTATATCTGATTTTGCCCCACTTTGTAGATTATTGGTTTGACCATGTGTTTGATTGGACTATATTAAAGTATCCTCAGATTGGTGCCAGTTCTAGAGGACGATTTAGTGTTTTTATAATTTTCTTTCATGGGTTTTTTCTTCCAAGAATGTTACTTATTTACTGCTTTTTTCAGAATCCTAGTGGAAATGCAGGTTTAAATTCAGGACCATCTGCAAAAAGGTCAGGAAGGACCTTAGATATTCTCTCTAAGAAAATTCAGAGTCGAAAACCAAATGTCATGCCTTTATATAATAATTCTTCTAATTATTCGATTTAGTATTATGAGTCTAATTTGAACTTTTCGGAATGGATATGTTCCTAACTCAACCAAGATTGTAGTTTTACTGGTGATTAGGCATAAATTCTTCCGAAATTATCTCCTAATTTAGTATCTTTTAGCACCTCGAATAATGTAATTCATCTTGATTTATCTCATTTATATGCTACTGACCTTTCTACATAGTATCTAGAATTTTGTGCCTTTTTCATGATATTTACAGGTATTTATTGCTAAGTAAAGAGAGGAAAAAGCCAAAGCAGAAGAATGAATCAAGGAAGAAAATTCAAAAGTTCAAAAGTGTAGTTCTATCAGGAATCTGGACAAAAACCCATAATGAAAGTTGAAGATGTCGAGTCTACGAGTGCGTAGGAAGAAACAGTGTCCAATTCCGAGTTCCGGAGAAGAAGTTACGAGGTTCTAAAGATGAGAGATAATAAAGAGAGAATGAGGAGAAATTGACTTCAAAGACCGGACCAATCCTATTTAGAACAAAAAAGGATCGATCCGGATCCTCAAATCTTACTCGCAAAAATCACAAATCAGACCGATCCGGTTTCCAATAAAAAGGGACCGATTTGGATTCTGATTAGCGTACTGGAAAAATTCACAAATCGGACTGATCCTATTTCTAGAAAAAAATGGACCGGTCCGTATTTGGAACAAGACTGAACCAAGCACACCCGCAGAACCGGTCCGGTGGAGATAAATTCTTATTTTTTGCTCCGATTTTAGAGTTTGATTCAGCTACAACTCCATATTTTTCGTGATATATTGGAATTATAGTTATTGTTAGACAAAGGAGTTCGGGGGAGACTTACTTTTTCTTAATTAGATTTTAGAGAAAAAATAAGCTCTCTCACCTGGAATAAAAACTCTAGTTTAAATATTAATTGCAAGATTCAGATTTGATTTCCAGATTTATTGAATGCAAGTAATTTTCATTTCATTGCTTTGATTTCTTCCTTATTTAGTTAATTAATACTCTATTCTTAGTTGCACTTTCAAAAATTAAAATATTTTCTTGTCCTTCTCTTCTATAGCAATCATGATTCCTGTTAATTCTAGTATTAATGTTTTTATTCATATAAGCATGTGTGGATATTTTTTTAAAGTTTGGGGTACATGAACCCCACCCGATGTAATTCATCATAATGGGAAATAATTTTTTGAATTAAAATCTTAAAGAAATCGTGTTGCACAACTATCGTAACCATCGTACGACTTTTGATCTCGTTTACCCTAGGTAGCCAGGATGCTTAAGAGTGCGATGCATGTGTTAGTTAATGTGACATCGCTTTATTGTTGCCTCTGATTTCGTATGATATGGGCCTCGTTCGTTGATATACGTAATGCTTAGGATTAATAAAGACCGGGTTCGTTTAAAGTTTTAATTCCGACATCTAGTGTCCTACAAGGTGAATTACTAGGGTGTGGGGGATTGTAACCCAACATATTGTTTCCATTCGTATTTAATTCCTCCATATAATTATCATATGTTATTAGGTTAGATAAATTAGTTGCATTTCAAGATCATTTAATTTAGTTGTAGTTAATTTAAATCTGCATTTAGTTCGTAGAGACACTCCCATTCAAAGCATCTTTTCGTTTCTTTTTAGAGTCAAGTTAGGATTTTCTATCTCTCCAACGTCGTCACGTCTCCACGTCCTATTTCCTTAAGGATCGATACCCTGTCTTATCGGGTTTATTACTTTCGCGACCGATTTGCACTTGAACCGTAATTATCACGCACTTTAAACACAAATTGAGTCGTGTCAAGTTTTTGGCGCCGTTGCCGGGGAATTAGGTAGACTGTAGGTTAGATCGAGTTAATCCATAACCTTGACCAAAAATTCATAAAAAATTGAAAAACAAAATTCACCTCTCAAAAGCCTGTTATGCAAAATCCACACCAAACTCCTCAAAGCACTCCTACACGCATTCAAGAAAACCAGATTGTCGAGTACAACCCAGATAGCCCGCACATGCCTAACCATCCTCAATTTTGGGTTCCATCTCCTACACCGCCAAACTCAACAGCAAGCCACCCATCTGGTTACACTTCAGGTTACACGCTTTGTGCACCGAGTGAGGATACCGAGTCGTTAAGTGAGAGAACCGTGTTACTGAATGGAAGCATAGGCGTGGGTGAGGGAGAGGCACCTTATCGACCCTTGAGATAATTCTTGTACCCTGAGTGCTCAGTCACTCCGGGATGCATTATGCTCCCATATAATGCAGAGCAATTCCATTTTCGGTATGGAATGATCCAAATCCTTCCCACATATCATGGAATGGAATCGAAAAATCCCTATCTCCAAATTCGGGAGTTTGAAGAGACATGTGAGACGTTCAGCGATCAAGTATGCACGAAAGGTGTGATCCGCCTCAAACTTTTTCCATTTCTCTCAAGGATAAAGCTAAGACTCGAATATGGTCTTAACCTCCAAATTTTATTATGTCGTGGAACGAGTTATAATATAAGTTTCTTAGGAAGTTCTTCCCTCCACATCGAACGAACTTCATTAAGGCTCAAATTCAAACTTTCCGACAATTAGAAAATGAGCCATTTGATCGATGTTTTGAGCATTTCAACGAGTTAGTTACTTCATGCCCTCATCATAGACTTGATAAATAGCAAATAGTTTAATTCTTCCATAATGGGTTGAACATCAACTCCAAACAACTTGTTCAAACAATGTGTTATGGCCTCTTTATCGAATTAGATGGTAACGAGGCTGAGCTCCACTTGAGGTATGTCGTTGAAACCACTCAAGCATTGGTAGCGCTCAGAATTGAACTCGCCAAGCGGCCACCACTCCATCGGCGTCCGGTATATTGAACGTCGATAGAGATATCATGTCCATGACGAACCATTGACTCGATCAAATTGAGAAAGGTATGCGAGAGTTACTCACTATGCGCGTAAGAGAACTAGCTGGCCTGTCACGACCCCGTCCCAAAATAGTAGTGGGGAACGAGTGTCTTGACATGCCACCAAGGCAACAAATATTCTGACTTAAATTGTTTCCTTAATTAAATGCAATGGAAATATAATTGCATGGTTATGAATAGTAAAATACTGAAATTAAAGGAATTACGTCATCAGATCTTTCTAAAAGGAAACTTCATTTATATTACAAGTAACAACGAGTTACAACTTAAAACGAAATTTAAAACTTATTACAACAGAGCCAACAGAGGCTCTATATGATATAACAAACTTTTTACTTAAAATAACAAAAAGAGCTCTAAAAGTTGAATCTTCCATATAGGCCTTTTACGTTCCCTCCAAGCCTACTTATTTCTGGAAAAATGGTTAGTTATACAACATCAGCTAAAAGCCGAATGGGGTTTAATCTCTAGACATTCCAAGGTTTTGTTCAAAAATGGATACCTATTCAAATCCAAAGAGTAGACATATACATATATGGATAGGAATTTGCTGTATAAAATTTGAGATGACAGTATATAGAAATGAATCGCACAGAATATAACAGATACGACAAATTAATTTTCAATATCTTTTTATTCCAATCATATCATTTTAATGGCCAAGTACACTCCAATACCATATTCTTCTACCGTATTATTCCCCGGTAGTTGAGGGTCAATCGAACTTGTTCGTCACAACGCCTTATTTAGGGAACACCAGCGATAACCCAGATGGGAAGGTCAGTCAGTAAAAGAGGTCCCTTAGGCCGAATCTTATTTTCAGTATTCAATATCATTTTCAAAACTCATTTTAATCAATATGTCTATATAGGCAAATATAAACATATCACAAGGAATCAATCATCGGTATCGGATGAATTTTGAGAATAAAAGCAGTTCATAAAATATATATAGTTTTCATAATTTCATATAATTAAAATACCCAAAGAATGTCAGAGTACTCACCTAAAACAGAAGTTCAAAGCTATAGATACAGAGTCTTGGATCGCTCGTTAATCTTCAGACGAAACTTCTTCTTAAACTTTCCCCCACACTTTCTCTCACTATTTCTTTGTAAGATTTTGGTATAATTTCATGTAATGGATGATCCAAAGGTTTTATTTATAGTTTTTCAAAGGCATTTAGGTGCATTTAGGTGCTGACACATGTCTGGGTGATAAGGCATTCATTTTGGTGAGTCGGCGTTCACGTGTCGCGTAGCGGAGCAGCCTTGCAATCTTGGTTCACCAAACAGCGACACGTGTTTTAACTTTTTCTGAAGGATTGACATGTGTTTTATCCTTTCCTATAAAGGTGACACATGTGCGGTGTGGTGGCAAAAGTATAGCACGAGATGTACAGTTATTAAGGGTCATTTTACACATGAAGGGTATTTTAGTAATTTTACACAATACATTTTCAATATTTCTTAGAGATCCTTGAAAAATATTTTATTTACAAAATGTTCCTTTTATATTTTCATTTTAATCCCTAAAATTTTCATTATTTCAAAATCAAGTCCCTAAAGTTTCATAAAATTTCATTTTCTACCCCAAAACTTATCAGTTAGCTTATGATATGCTATAAGACTTTGATTTAATCCATTTTGATGAATAAGGAGGTTATTTCAAATTTTTTAAGTCGGCCAAACTATCCTCCCCTTCCAGCCAATGAAAATATTACACATGGTGTGGTAATAAGACAAAATATAACTTAAAGGATGGACAGACTTGCCCTTATTTCGTAATTTCGGTATAACTTCTTGCTCGGACCTCCGTTTAACACATTGATTATTGTGTTGCAAACCTAATTCATATATATACAACTTTTTAGTTTTTACCTCAAGTCAATTGTTATATTATAATGGTCAAAACTAGTCTCTAATATGAACATTTTTACCAAAAACTTCAAAATTTTGTATTTGCAATCAATTCGACATTTCACGATTTATGAAGGGAGGATTAGAATAAAAATACTAAATTAACATTATCCATATCACATATGAAATAATACAACATTTAAAACTATATATGAATATACAAAAGTGGGGTCATTACATCCTACCCTCCTTATAAAAAGTTTGGTCCCCAAACTTTACTTACATTAGTTTTTCAAACAGGTATGGATATTGCTCCTTTATTTCATCTTCCCGCACCCATGTTGGTTCTTCAATGGAATGATTATGCCATAATACTTTGACCAATGGAATTACCTTGGTTCGTAATATTTGATCTTTATAGTCCAAAATTTCTACTGGATGCTCAACGTAGGTTAAATCTTCTCTAACTTGAAGAGGTTCATGACATAGGATGTGAATTGGATCTGGGACATATTTCTTCATCATTGACACATGAAAACATATTATGCACACTAGAGAGTTCAGGAGGTTAGGCTATTCTATACGCAACAGCTCCTATCCTTTCAAGGATTTTAAAAGGTCCTATGTATCTTGGACTCAATTTCCCTTTCTTCCCAAATCGAATTACTCCCTTTGCCAGTGGCGTTTATCGACATAACTCTTTTGACGGCTTTGAGCGATTCGAAGTCGGTCTTGTATCAATTTCGATTTCTCTGTTGTGATCTGGATCAATTCTGGTCCCAATAACTTTCTTTCTCCAATATCTACCCAACATGCAGGGGAACGACACCTTCTACCATAAAGCGCCTCATATGGAGCCATTTGAATAATTGCTTTATCACTATTATTATATGCAAATTATACTAATAGTAAATGATCATCCCAATTACCTTTCAAATCAAGTACACATGCCCTCAGCATATCCTCTAAGGTTTGAATGGTTCTCTCAGATTGTCCATCCGTTTGAGGGTGAAAAGCAATGCTGAAATTCAATTGTGTTCCCAAGGCTATTTGTAGGATTTTCCAAAAGGGAGACACAAATCTAGGGTCACGATCAGAAATAATTAAAACTAGGGTTCCATGAAGCCTAATAATTTCCCGCACGTACAACTTTGCTAACTTTTCTAAAGAATGGGTAATCTTAATGGCAAGAAAATGAGAAGATTTAGTTAACCTATAAATAATTACCCAAATAAAATCAATACCATTTGAACTCCTTGGTAAACCTGTTACAAAATCCATAGTAATATGTTCCCATTTCCACTCAGGGATAGGTAGGGGTTGTAGTAATCCTGATGGTTTTTTATGTTTAGCTTTTACTTGTTGACAAATCGAACATTGAGATACAAATTCGGCTATCTCCCTTTTCATGTTATTCCTCCAAAATACTTCTCGAAGATCCCTATACATCTTTATACATCCAGGATGAAATGTGAATCTTGAGTAATGACTTTCCTTTAAAATTTGCCTCTTTACTTGGGCATCACATGGCACACACACTCTATTTCCAAACCTCAATATATCATCCTGTATCACAAATTCAGTTCTCTTCCCTTCGATAACTTCTTCTCTAATCTTCTTCAGTTGTGGGTCATTTACTTGTGCAATTTTGATTCTTTCCATCAACATGGGTTGGACTTGTAAGTTTGTGATTATTCCTCCTTTGCTATAAATACGTACATCTATTTCCATACTTCTCAAATCCCTTAACAAAGGTTCCTGATTTGTAATGAGACATGCTAAATTTATTGTAGACTTCCTACTTAAAGCGTTGACAACTACATTAGCTTTCCCTGGGTGAAAATGAATATTCAAATCATAATCCTTCATTAATTCTAACCACCTCCTTTGTATCATGTTCAATTCTTTTTGGGTAAAAATATATTTCAAACTCTTATGATCAGTATAAATCTCACAAGTCTCACCATACAAATAATTCCAAATCTTAAGAGCAAAAATTACAGCTGCTAATTATAGGTCATGGGTTGGATAATTTTGCTCATGTGGTTTTAACTGTCTCGAGGCATAACCTACTACTTTTCCATTTTTCATTAGCACACATCCCAAACCATTTTTAGAAGCATCACTATAAATCACAAATACCCCTATCCCGGAAGGAATAGTCAAAATTGGGGAAGTTACTAATCGATTCTTAAGTTCTCGAAAACTATTCTCAACTTCCGCAAACCATTCATATTTCACCTTTTTTGTGTTAACCTAGATAGAGGTTTGACAATACTAGAAAATCCTTCAACAAATCTTCTATAATAACCGGCTAATCTAAGGAAACTACGAATCTCCGTCACATTAGTTGGTCTAGGCCAATCTAGTATAGCCTTGATCTTTTGAGGGTCAATCGACACTCCCTCATTGGAAATGACATGTCTTAGAAAAGAGATACTAGGCAACCAAAACTCACACTTCTTTAATTTCGCATATAATTTCTCTCTCCTAAGGATTTGTAACACCGTCTCTAAATGCATTTCGTGTTCTTCAATACTTTTGGAATAAATAAGGATGTCATCAATGAAAAGAACCACACACTGATCCAAATATTTTCTAAACACTCTATTTATCATATCCATAAAAGCGACTGGTGCATTAGTTAGTCCAAATGGCATCACAAGAAATTCATAGTGACCATATCTAGTATGAAAAGCTGATTTGGAAATATCCTCCTCCTTAATCTTCAATTGGTGATAGCCTGACCTAAGGTCAATCTTTGAAAATACCTGCGCTCCTTGTAGTTGGTCAAAAAAATCATCTATACGAGATAGGGGATATTTATTCTTAATGGTCACCTTATTTAGTTCACGATAATCTGTACATAACCTCATCGTCCAATCCTCCTTTTTAACAAATAACACTGGATCACCCCAAGGGGATACACTTGGTCTAATTAAACCCTTATCTAAAAAATCTTGTAATTGAAATTTTAATTCCCTTAATTCTAAAGGTGACATACGATAAGGTGGTTTCGAGATTGGTATAGTTCCAGGAATAAGGTCAATCGTAAACTCTATTTATCTACTAGGAGAAAGACTGGGTAAATCATCTGGAAAATATTTAGCTATAGGAGTATTTTCTAAAGTAGGGTCTTTTGTTTGCAAATCAATAACACTTGCAAGTAATCATTTACATACCTTCTTAAGAAAACCACAAGCTTGCATTGTAGAGATAATACGAATTGGAGATAGGATGCCTGTTCCTTCAAAACTGAATTCTGGTTGGTTAGGTATTTGGAAAGTAACTCTCCTCACAAAAAATCTACCTTAGCATGATACGATGCTAACCAATCCATCCCCAAAATGACTTCAAAGTCTTTTATGTCTAAAACTATCAAATCAACGAATAGTTTATGACTACTAACATCTATAGGGCAAGACTTATATACTAAGGTTCCCATCAATAACTCACTCGAAGGAGTAGAAACATGCATGCTATGATTAACAAAACACGCAGAAACAAATGAATGGGTAGAACTAGGATCTATTAAACCTTGAAAATGTTATTTACATATAGAAAGTGTACCTGACACTACTGCGTTAGAAGATTGGGCATCAGAAAGTGCAAAAACTCTACCTTGTCTGCTTTGATCCTTTTTTTCTCCTAAAGGCTGTATCGGAATCCTTGCTGGAGTTGGGCGGTCTTTTATCTGATGACCCTTTTGTCCACATATAAAACAAGCTCCTGTATCCTTGTAACAAGATCGTCCTCCACTCATCTTTCCACATTGCTGACATATCTTATTATTATATCGTTTGTCATCCCTAGCTCCCCCAATATTGGATGTATTCCTAAAATTATTTCTATTATTTGGGTTCTTCCCTATTTGTTCCCCAAACTTCCTCTTACCATCTCTAATTCTATTGTACTCCTCGCCATCCCTCTCAGCTATCGTAGTCCTAGTCACGACGTCACTATATGATGTTAACTTTAGGATGGAAATTCAACTACGAATACTCAACCTTAACCCACGTTCAAACTTTTTGGCTTTTAAAACATTAATTACCACAACATAAGGTGCAAAACGGGATAAATCGGTAAACTTGGCCTCGTATTGACTAACTGTTATATTCCCTTGCACTAAACTCATGAACTCAGCTGCCATTTCATCTTTCACCATTTCAAGGAAATATTTCTCATAAAAGATCACCAAGAAGTCATTCCAACCTATACAAGTATTCCTCTCCTCGTGTATTCTCTTAGTCATTCTCCACCAATGTTCGATTTCACCTTTTAACATAAATGTTGCAAATGAAACACTTTGTTCATCGGGACATTTAAGAACATCGAGCATCTTTTCCATCTGCATCACCCAACTTTTTGCTTTAGTGGGGTTAGGAGTACCTTTAAAAGAAGGCGGGTTCAACTTATTGAAATTCTTAATGGTACAACTAGTTAGTTCCAAATTCCTTGGTGCTCCATTATTCACCTGATGCTCCACAATCTTTGCTAGACTCTCAATCGCCTTGTATGCACCTTCCACTCCTTCCATACTTTTACCACTTGTTCTCGTAGTTGATCTTGGCTTGGTCATTTTCTACAGTCATGGCAAAACATAATACGTATTATACTAACTCAATATCGCAAATTAGAAGAACATTTATATATAAAAAATTATATGTAGACTGTAAGACATATGGAGGGTTATCACATAAGTCAAATATTTAACCCTATATATTATGTATGGAAACTTAAAATCGATAACGTTCAAAACTTATGTTTAGTAGTCTAAGGGTTCGTAACATATGCTCTGATACAACCTCTGTCATAACCCCGTCCGAAAATAGTAGTGGGGAACGATAGTCTTGACATGGCACCAAGGCAACAAATACTCTGACTTAAATTGTTTCCTTAATTAAATGCAACGGAAATACAATTACATGGTTATGAATCATAAAATACTGAAATTAAACGAATTACGCCATCGGAGCTTTCTAAAAGGAAACTTCATTTGTATTACAAGTCACAACGAGTTACAACTTAAAACGAAAATTAAAACTTATTACAACAGAGCCAAACATGCTCTATATAATATAACAAACATTTTACTTAAAATAATAAAAAGATCTCTAAAAGATGAATCTTCCATATAGTCCTTTTACGTTCCCTCCAAGCCTACTTATTTCCGGAAAAATGGTTAGTTATACAACATCAGCTAAAAGTCGAGTGAGGTTTAATCTCTAGACATTCCAAGGTTTTGTTCAGAAAATTGATATCTATTCAAATCCAAAGAGTAGACATATACATATATGGATAGGAATTTGCTGTATAAAATTTGAGATGACAGAATATAGAAATGAATAGCACAGAATATAACATATATGACAAATTATTTTTTCATATCTTTTTCTTTCAATCATATCATTTTAATGGCCAAGTCAACTCCAATACCGTATTCTTCTACCGTATTATTCCCCGGTAGTTGAGGCTCAATCGAACTTGTTCGTCACATCACCTTATTTAGGGCACACCAGCGATAACCCAACTAGGAAGGTCAGTTAGTAAAAGAGGTCCCTTAGGCCGAATCTTATTTTCAATATTCAATATCATTTTCAAAACTCCTTTGGTAGCGCTCCACTTGAGGTATGTCGTTGAAACCACTCAAGCATTGGTAGCGCTCAGAATTGAACTCGCCAAGCGGCCACCACTCCATCGGCGTCCGGTCTATTGAACGTCGATAGAGATATCATGTCCATGACGAACCATTGACTCGATCAAATTGAGAAAGGTATGCGAGAGTTACTCACTATGCGCGTAAGAGAACTAGCTGGCCTGTCACGACCCCGTCCCAAAATAGT
Organism: Sambucus nigra; assembly: GCA_949130495.1. Classification (NCBI taxonomy): domain Eukaryota; kingdom Viridiplantae; phylum Streptophyta; class Magnoliopsida; order Dipsacales; family Adoxaceae; genus Sambucus; species Sambucus nigra. Next base: position 563,034,077 of record OX422216.1, on the reverse strand, counting down.
AGTGGGGAACGAGTGTCTTGACATGCCACCAAGGCAACAAATATTCTGACTTAAATTGTTTCCTTAATTAAATGCAATGGAAATACAATTGCATGGTTATGAATCGTAAAATACTGAAATTAAAGGAATTACGTCATCAGATCTTTCTAAAAGGAAACTTCATTTATATTACAAGTAGCAACGAGTTACAACTTAAAACGAAATTTAAAACTTATTACAACAGAGCCAACACAGGCTCTATATGATATAACAAACTTTTTACTTAAAATAACAAAAAGAGCTCTAAAAGTTGAATCTTCCATATAGGCCTTTTACGTCCCCTCCAAGCCTACTTATTTCCTGAAAAATGATTAGTTATACAACATTAGCTAAAAGCCGAATGGGGTTTAATCTCTAGACATTCCAAGGTTTGTTGTTTCCATGTAGATAGCCACGTGTATTCATATGATTGGTCCATGTCAGCAGATTAATTTTGGTATCAACAGAATCCCCCAATGTTTCATAGTTCGAAATTTGAGGGGTATGGAACATTCTTTCTCGGATTATGGTAGCTTTAAATAGTCTTCCTGATTTTTAGGAACGTTTCCCTTGTATTTATTTCTCCTTCCCAATTCGTAGAATCATGCTTTTTTGGACTTTTTTGCATGCTTCGATTCCCGCATTACTTTTCGTCTTCTTAGCCGCTGTTGTCCGCTTCGATTATCGTGCCACTTTTTCTCTTTTTAGCCGCTTTTGTCCGCTTTGATTACCGCGCTACTTTTCGTCTTTTTAGCCGCCGGTAACATAATCATCCTTTTTATAATCATTACTTCACCATTTCCCAAGGCAAGGTATTTAAACTTCACAGACGCTCCCATCGTCTTCTACCTTTCAAATTTTTATCTTCGAGTTTACGTCGTCTCTTCCTACTCTCTTGTGCGTTCATCTTTTCCGTCGTTCATTGTCAACAGATCCATTCTTTTCCTGTAAGATCTTCTTCCTTCATCTTTATTTCTTTATTCATCATGGTTTACCTTGTTGAGTCTCTTGAGAAGTTTCGTTCTGATTTCTCCATCCCCTCTTGGGTTGTCTTGGAAAAACTTTCTGAGCCTTTTGATTATTTCAATTTGGCTGAGGGACATTGGTTCCCCAGTCTCTTTTTTGCTGAATGTGGATTTTCTTTTCCTCCCAATTCCTTGTGTCTGGAATTCTGTCAGTATTTCAATGTTGTTCCTGCACGAATATCCCCAACACATGGAGAATAGTTAATGGGGTACATAGATTAAATCAAGTGCATGGAACTAGTATAGGAATTCCAGAAATCATGTACTGCTATAGATGGGCAGTTAATGATAATATTTATTATTTAAAAACTAGGTTTATAAATAGAGCCTTAGTAGTCAATCTCCCTGATGCCAATAGGGATTATTTTGAACGCGGGGTTGTCATAAAAAATTGGCAACACCCTCCATTGACTGGAGATGAAGTTTACCAGGGTCCCAGATGCCCTCCTTATGGCAATGGGATAGGTTATTTTTATTTTATTTTATTTATTTTGAAATCATGTTTGTTTTGTGTTTGATAAAATGTGTCACTGATAACAATGTTTGTTTATTTGCAGTTGATAGCAAGAGAAAGTGCCTAAAAGAAACAGATGTCAATATAAGGCATTTGGGACTTATCTGGAGTCTGCATCAAAGGGTTGCCGATGAGCACATCAGGTCGGCTTCGTATCTGCTCCAGTAAAAGAGCTACACCACCTCCTTCACTGCTCGTCCTGTGATCAGAGAGGCAGAACCAGTACCAGCCTCTGCAAGTTCTTCGCCTGAATCTCATATTCCTTTGAGCGAAAGGATGAAGAAGAGAAGAACTCCTTCTTTGTTTGAGAAAACTGCCTCCGGTTCTGGGGAGGTAAAGAGGATCAGGATTGATGTCCCAAGGGAGGGGACAAAGAAGACTGATGCAGCTCCTCCAGCTGCTCCTGCTAAATTCGCCGAGAAGCTCGCAGTGGATCCGAGTAGCTCTACTGCACCTGGAGAGGTGATTGTGATATCACCGAATAAGGAGTCATCCCTGGTTGAATCCGTAAATGTTCCCCCGAGGAGGCTGAAAAAAAGCTCCTCGGTACATTTGGCTGACACCATTACTCAGCCTCCAGCTGCTGGGACTAGAGTTCCCACTTTTGTTCCCCCGAGCTCTGCCATGAGTTCGGTAAAGTCCTGGACCATTCCCGAGGTCCAAGGTACTAAAGATAACCTTACTCGGGACATGGTTACTTCCTTAGCTGCTCGTCACCTTGCTTCAGTAAGTCTCTTTACTTTAATCTTTTCATATTTCCTTTGTCATTTCTTATTTCTAACTTGATTTTTGTTTCTATTCACAGTTGACGAGCTGCTTTAACATAATCCTGAAGAAGGATGAAGCAATTAAAGCTTCATGCTCCTCGTCCAGTGTGGAGGGAGCTTTGGAGGAAGCTAAAAAATCTCTGGCAGATTCTCGCCAGACATATGCCACTGATAAGGCTGTATAGGAGAAAAAGCTTGCCTCCTCCGAACAGGAAAAAGCTCGAGCTGTTGAAGCCTCCAAAGAGTTGGAGAGGAAAAATAATGCCTTGGAGAAGGCAAATAAAGAGCTCGAAGAGAAGCTCAAAGCTGTTGGAGAGCTGGAAAATAAACTCAAGGCTGCCGAGGAGAGGTTGGGCCAGCTTCAGGAAGTAGGTCGGCAGAAGGAGGAGGCAGAAAATAAATTGAAGGCTGCCGAGAACCTGCTGTTCGAGAATCTTGCTTTGGAGAAGACCAAGAGGAAAGCTGCTGTGAAGAAGTCCTTCAGCTCTGGCTGGGACAAGGGGTGGGATAAGGGGTGTGCTGCCATGGTATCTCAAGTAGACTATGGCAGTCTAAAGTATTTTAGGGATGGATGGGTTGCTGCCCTTCAGGAAATGAAGGTCGACGAGTCATCCGAGCTTTTCCAGGGACATATCCCTGGTCCCCCTCCTACTCCATAAGAATTAGAAGAGGACGAAGCTACCTCTGAGGAATCCTCAATGGTGATGGGAGATCACCCCCCAGCCATCCAGTCTGCTGCCTAGCAAGTCGTTTCTTCCTCCGAGCAACAGTTAGTGCTCTTCGAACAACCCACAGTTCCCTCCGAGCAACCTGCTTTCTCTTCCCAACCTCCCGAGAAGGTTTTGGGAGAGAAGGAAATGGTGTAGTGTTATTCGGGCTTACTTTTATATTTTTCTTTCTTTGTCAAATGTAATCCAGCGCTTGTAATTCTGAATTTTATGATCTAATAAAACTTGAATTTTCTTGCATACTGTTGTTCATTTTCTATTCATACTCTGCTTGTTCTTCTTATTGATGATTGCTTTTCTTTCTCTGCTAGTTTCTGGCCAGGATGGATATGTTATCTGCCCATGATAGAAAGTTGCTGCAACAGTGCAATGAGTACTTTAAGGCTGGTCACACAGACTTGAGTGCTGCGCAAGTTACCGACATTGTAAGGACATTTTTGTCCAACATACTTGTATATGTCATTAGCCGTAACACCGTTGCAAAGATTCAAAGTCCATTCATCATCAACGGATCCGAATATCAAAAGGAGAAAAAGGAATCAGGGGGAACAGACCTGACCGGACCGATCCGGCCCAGATAAAAGAACCGATCCGATTCATCCGGACCGATCCGCCTAAAGGGACCGGACCGATCCGCCTGCTGAGTTGAGGCCAGTATACCCCGGATCCATAACGAACTGATGAAGCCAAAATGCCGAACCGATCCGATGCCAACCGGATGGATCCGTCTTCAGAAAAAGAACCGATCCGAGGTCACCGGACCGATCAGCCTAAAGGGATCGGACCGATCCGACGAGGATAATCACAAACAGATCGTGATTCAGATTTTTTAGGGTTTTGACTCCTTATTTAAACCACGATCAGTAGTTGGTTTCGATAAGACTTTTCAACGATTTTCAGAGCATATCAACCCTAAAGTCTTCACCTATTGAGTCCTATGATTCTAGGTTTTTAGATTCACACATCTTCCATATCTATGTGAATCAAGTTTGGTAACCCAAGAACACCATTGCTGTTGTTCAACCCTTGTGAAGTGGACCGCTTCTTCCTCTTCATTGCTGCCCTACTGGAAAGGGATATTCCAGCCGCGACTACAGAATCCGATACCCGAGGGTAATTCTTTGTCAAAAACTTGTATTTCAGTGTAATCCGATTGTAAGCCGTTTCTCTTACAAATTATAGTGATATACAAATGGTTTTGCCCCTGTGGGGGATTTTTTCCTTAAACTTTGTGTGTTGAATATCTTGTGCATGATTTCATATTGTTTCAATCACACCTAGTTGCATGCTTAGGGTTAATTTGGGATAAAAACGGTATTTATTATATTCTCCCACGCGCTTACGCCGAGTTATATTCTGAGTTCTTTGAAACCAAGAAGCGTAATAATGCTTTAGTCCTTAGGATCACCGCTTTAGAGAAGGATTTCAGATTATTTGGAGAGAGAGAGAGTTGCGGTGAGAATGAGAGAAATAAAAAACTTGAGAAGATAAGATGTTTTGAGTGCGATGGGACAGGGCACAAGAAATTTGAGTGTCCCACTAGACTTAAAAGAGAGGGCAAGAAAGTTGATATGCCCACTTCTCTAAGTGATAGTGAGGATGATAATGGTGATGATAGTTTGATCCAAAAAGCCTTTAGAAAGTTGTTTATCGAGACTATGGAAACAAAAAGGACTAATAGGATCCTAGGTCTTCGAATTGGTGAATTAAAGGGAGAGAATGATGAGCTTAAAAGGGAAAAAGGTGACTTGACCAACACGCTGTCTAGTCTGACGACACGTGTATCCCATTTTGAGGATGACCTCAAACAAGCACGAGAGGTTCAAGTCACATTAGAGAATTCACCCGAGCCTATATCCACCATTGTGAGTGAGTTCCATGGGTGTCCGTCTAGGAATGTTCATCCCAAAATTATTGATAAATTACTTCCTAGACCGGTTTATGTTTGCTCCCACTAAAAGAAGCGAGGACATCTTAGGGAATTTTGTTCTAAGTTGGGTTTTGTGCCATATCATGCCACTTCACACATTCATGCACATGCACCCACTCATTATACTTTGCCTGCTCATTTTGATAGAGAGATTGCACATATTCGCGAGCAAGTGAAGTTTTTGATCAAGACTACACATGATCTAGTGGAGTTGGTTCAAAAGATGTCACCATCTTTAGAAAACTCCATCGATACTCCCGGTTGAGATCTAGTCTTGATTGCTAGCATAGGTTGTTTATCATGCCTAATTTTACTTATTGCTAGCATGTATCATTAGTTAGTTTTTCATTTTTTTTTAAAAAAAAATACAAAAAGATTTTCTTTTTAGAAATTTTTTTAGAAAAACACAAAAAGATTTTATTTTGATAAAATTTTTGAAAAATTTAAAAAGAGATTTGCCTTTTATGGATGAGTAATTAAGATAGCCAAGTCACAACTTCATTCCATTTATCCATGTGACTGTTTGATAGAGATTTGAGAGGCTACATCATTTCATCCATGTGCTTAACATTGATTGGAGTCCTTGAGATGTAATTAGTGATATTTCTTACATGCTTGACTCCTATATCCTTTATTGCACACATGCACGGCTATATTTGTTTGTTGCACTTGTCAATCTCATGTTGGCTTGAGTGTTTCCATCTCAATCCTGTCTATACAATGTACAAAATGCGATAAAACTTGACAAGATTGGATTTCATGTAAAAACCGTTTTGGTGAGACTGTGTGTATATTTTCATAACGGGGAGGGGCTGCGAAAGTTGATTCTTGTCCTTTGCGCAAAAGCCACCGTTAAAAAGTACCTAAAAAATGGAGGAATTTTAATATCCGAGGTCCTAAGAGGTTAAAAGAGCCCGAAAAAAATTGATAAGGCAATGAAAAGCAATTCATGCCAAATATGGGCCATTTAGGTTTCACCCAATTCTCCAAAGTTTGAGAATTTAGTATACCTCTATTAAAAATATAAATCTGAGGGAGTTTGGTTGGAGATTGAAAAACGGGTTTGCACTTCCTTGAAAGTCCTGAAAAAGCATGAAAATCATTTTGGACGTTATTGGTGTAGAAATCACTTTGAGCTTTGATTTGTAGATTTGATATAGTCAATGTCTTATATTTCCAATCTTTTACACCAAAGGAAGCATTTGAGTTCATTCGTTAGGAATATCCAATATTCATCGTGCACAAATGTCATGCTTGTATGCTTTGATTTTCCTATCGAATTTTGATCACACCCATTCATTTACGCCATCACAGACTTGGTTGTTTTATGTTCATTCATGGTGTGTTTTTATGGCTTGTGTCACCCCGGTACTTGATTGCTTCATTTATTTCTCTCATTTGTCTATTTGGGGACATCATAAAAAGGGGGAGAATGAATTATCTGATTATGGGGGAGTTTTGAAATTCTGAGAATATCATCTTAAATTGATATATATGCTTATGTTTATCTCATTTCAAACTCGATACGTCACTTGGTATTTTCTTTGTCTCATGTGTGTAGGTACATCTTTTGATAATCCCATGTTGCACACCCTGATGAGAAAAGCGGTGAGATTTCTGAAGATTCGAAGAACAAACGATGCAACCTTAGTCATTTGTACCTCTTTCAGTTTTTGGGTTCATGGAAGGGTAGATTTGTATAGGCATTGTGATTATAGATAATTCGGATTTTTTATGTTTGTTCTGGCATAGACATAGGGGGAGATTTGTAAGGACATTTTTGTCCAACATACTTGTATATGTCATTAGCCGTAACACCGTTGCAAAGATTCAAAGTCCATTCATCATCAACGGATCCGAATATCAAAAGGAGAAAAAGGAATCAGGGGGAACAGACCTGATCGGACCGATCCGGCCCAGATAAAAGAACCGATCCGGTTCATCCGGACCGATCCGCCTAAAGGGACCGGACCGATCCGCCTGCTGAGTTGAGGCCAGTATACCCCGAATCCATAACGAACCGATGAAGCCAAAATGCCGAACCGATCCGATGCCAACCGGATGGATCCGTCTTCAGAAAAAGAACCGATCCGAGGTCACCGGACCGATCCGCCTAAAGGGACCGGACCGATCCGACGAGGATAATCACAAACAGATCGTGATTCAGATTTTTTAGCGTTTTGACTCCTTATTTAAACCACGATTAGTAGTTGGTTTCGATAAGACTTTTCAACGATTTTCAGAGCATATCAACCCTAAAGTCTTCACCTATTGAGTCCTATGATTCTAGGTTTTTAGATTCACACATCTTCCATATCTATGTGAATCAAGTTTGGTAACCCAAGAACACCATTGCTGTTGTTCAACCCTTGTGAAGTGGACCGCTTCTTCCTCTTCATCCCTGCCCTACTGGAAAGGGATATTCCAGCCGCGACTACAGAATCCGATACCCGAGGGTAATTCTTAGTCAAAAACTTGTATTTCAGTGTAATCCGATTGTAAGCCGTTTCTCTTACAAATTATAGTGATATATAAATGGTTTTGCCCCTGTGGGGGATTTTTTCCTTAAACTTTGTGTGTTGAATATCTTGTGCATGATTTCATATTGTTTCAATCACACCTAGTTGCATTCTTAGGGTTAATTTGGGTTAAAAATGGTATTTATTATATTATTTCTTAATTGAACGCAAGCGCCAACTCTTTCAGACATCCTTGGCCAGGATGCTTCAGAACAGGCAATGGAAGCATATCAGTACCTGAAGTGTCTACTTGATCGAGCGGTGGCCAATAATGTGGCTTACTACGAAATGATCGAGGATCTCCAAGGCACCCTTGAAGACCTTCAGCTTCAATATAAAGAATCAACTGCCTTGTTGCATGAGAGTTACGAGAAGAAGTATAAGTTGATCATTGTTGACAAGGGCTACGCGAAGCTTTTTGCTGGTTATGATGTAAGGGAGAGAACCCTGAGGGGCGAGGTCGAGGAATGCAGACAGATTGCCGAGATGCTGGAAAAGGAAAACAATAACTTGCAGAAAGAGCTATCACAGTTGAAGTCTGCAGCCTCTTCTTCAACAACCCTAATCCCAGTGACTGACGAGGGATTTTCATTCTTAGAGGTTGAGAATGCGAAATTAAGGACGAATTGGATACCTTGAGGAGGTCTAGCCCTTCCACGTCTCCTCGGGGATGAGGTAGAGCTCCTCGGGGATGAGCAAGAGTAGCTCGGGTTCTTGTCGAGGAACAGAGGACGGCATCTGCCTTAGAGAACCAGGCCTTCCAACTAATGGCGAAGAACCAGGCGTTATCTGATATGTCGAAGAAAATTAGGGACCTGGAAAAACAGCTCTCCGCGCAGAAGTCATTCTTGGAGAATAAGGAGCTTTTTATCAAGAATCTCCACGAGCAGCTGGAAAGGCTAACATATCAATTCCACAAACAGACCAGGGAATTCTGGATGGCTAGATACAACGAAGCACTATTCCACTTGGGCGATCGTATCCAGAATGCCAATAATGAGGGCTACAAAAAAGGTTGGTTGAATGCCTTAAGTGTTCTGAAGCTCGAACAAGGACACTATCTGTGGGACTACCATGATCCCGGGTTGCTCGACTTGCCTGTGCCACCGTACAATTTGGACATGGAATGGATCCCAGCTCGTGCCATTCCTCGGAGATTAATTTCAAAATACCTCGGTGACTATAATTTACATGATCAAATTGAGGTATCTCGTCCCGAGCATCTTTTAGATCGACCTTCTGTGATGAACGTCAGGATGCTGAAGGATTTGAACTTCATTAATTCTCCTTAGTCTTTAAATGATCCGCCTGCTGGTGAGGAACCTTCATCAAAAGCTGAGGGAAAAAGACCAGTAGAATAGAAATTTTTGATGTAATAGTTAGCATACATACCAATGTAACTTTCATTTTATCATCAATGTAATTTATTTCGAATTTAATGAAAAACTTTCATTTCTGTTTGCAAATCTTAATTGCTATTGTCTTGTAAATATCAACACTTTACATTTATGCATATCTATTAAAAATAACAATATCGTGATGTTCGTCGACCAATTCAGTAATAATTAAAAAGTTCCAAGTTTCAATAATATTGCTCGATCACTTAATAATAAATTCACGAGTATCAACCAATCAAGGTTGTTAAATTATGCTTGTCGACCAACTACGGTTAATGAGAGTTTATCCCCGACTAACCATACTTGGTAAATTTTTGTCTTTTTCATAAAATGTGTCCAACCAACCAAGGTCGATAATTTCTCCTCGTCGACCAATTACAATTAGTGGGTTTTTATCCCTGACCAACCATACTTGGTACAGTTTGGAATATTTCATTTCCTAGCCAAACAGGTTGGCATTGTTAGGAATATTTCTCCTTATCGACCAAACAGTTAGTGGGTTTTTATCCCCGACCAACCATACTTGGTACAGTTTGGAATATTTCGTTTCCTAGCCAAACAGGTTGGCATTTTTAGGAATATTTCTCCTCGTCGACGAACTACAGTTAGTGGGTTTTTATCCCCGACCAACCATACTTGGTACAATTTGGAATATTTTGTTTCCTAGCCAAACAGGTTGGCATTTTTAGGAATATTTCTCCTCGTCGACCAACTACAGTTAGTGGGTTTTTATCCCCGACCAACCATACTTGGTACAGTTTGGAATATTTCGTTGAGTAGTCTGCCGAGCTTTGCCGAGTAGTGCGTAGCACTAGTATTCCCCGAAAAATTTTCAATAAAAGGAGAGACTTTGGCAGAATATCTTCATTTGATTCATACTGATGGAACTGTGTTACATATACATCACTGATAACACTTGCGCAGATGCTCTGCGTTCCATGCATTCTTAAACTCCTCGCCTTCTAAAGTGGCTATTCGATAAGTTCCTGGTCGAACAACTTCTGTAACTCGGTATGGTCCATGCCAGTTTGCCTCCAGTTTGTTATGCTTTTGAATTACTTTCTTCAACACATAGTCTCCTTCTTTCAGGTCGCACTTCTTCACCCTTTTGTTGTAGAATAGAGTTGTTCACTGCTGGTAAGCAGCATTTCTAATGGCTGCTTCTTCTCTAACTTCCTCGAGCATATCTAAATCCAGTCTTCTTATTAAGTCGCTGACAGGGGAATTGAAATTTAGTACCCTGTGTGTTAGGAGGCCCAACTCGGCAGGTATGACAGCTTCACTTCCAAACGCCAGCATGTATGGTGATTCTCCAGTTGCTACTCGGGGAGTAGTTCGGTAAGCCCAAAGTACTGATTGTAGCTCGTTGATCCAGTTTGCTTTTGCATCATCCAATCTTTTCTTCAAACCATTCAGTAGCATTCTGTTTGTCACTTCAGTTTGTCCATTGCTTTGAGGATGGCCTGGTGCTGAATGAACCTTCAAAATGTTTGACTGATGACAATATGCGACAAACTCCTCATTATCAAACTGTGTTCCATGGTCTGTGATGAATGCATGAGGTAAACCATATCGACAAATGATGTTCTTACAGACAAATTGGTACACTTTCTTGTACGTCATGTCAATGAGGGGCTCAGCTTCTACCCACTTAGTAAAATAATCCACTGCGACGACGAGGTACTTGAACCTTCCTCGGGTTGTTGGCAGTGGGCCAACCAGGTCAATTCCCCACATGGAAAATGGCCAAGGGGAAGTTATGGGTGTCAACAAGGCTTGTGGAGTTCTTCGGATGGAGGAAAAGCATTGGCACTTGTCACATTTCTTGGCGTAGGCTATGCAATCAGCCCTTATCGTTGGCCAGTAGTATCCTTGCATCATCACTCTTTGTAAAAGCGTCTGACCTGCTACATGTGCTCCACAAGACCCTTCATGGATTTCTTCAATCAATTATTTCACCTCGGAGGGGTGTACGCATCTCTGCAAACCTGCCATAATTCCTCGTCTATATAAAATACCATTAGTTAGTACATACCGAGCAACTTTAAACTTCAACTTTTTGGCAGCAAGCTTGTCAATTGGCAATTTTCCCTCCTCAATATACGCCCTGATGGAATCCATCCAAGATGGTCCTAAATCAAGGGTGATAAAGTTCATCGTCAGATCTTCATCTATGCTCCAACCAGCTAATATTTCAATTGGAATTATTCGTCGTAGCTCGGTGCGAGTAGCTGATGCTAGTCGAGCTAGGGCGTCTGCTCTCGCATTCTCCATTCTTGGTATTCTGACCAGCTGAATAGCGGCAAATTCTGACACCAGCTCCTTTGCCTTTGCATGATATCTGATCATTAATTATCCTCTAACTGCATAAATTCGCATCATTTGGTTTACGATCAATTGAGAATCGCTGAAGATCATTACCTGCTGCGCCTCCATAATTTTTGCCAGATTGAGACCTGCAATCATGGCCTCATATTCAGCCTCATTGTTGGAGGCTTTGAATTGGAAACGCAAGGCGTATTCCATGTCGACCTCGTCTGGAGTGCTCAAAACTATCCTCGCGCCACATCCTGCAGTGCAAGATGAGCCATCTACATATAGCCTCCATATAGGTAACTCGTCATCAAATTTCTGATCAGTTAGAGTTCCTCGGTGAAATATTTGTTCCTTCCTTTATTCCTCGGGTTTTTCTTGCTCTTCGTCGATCATTTCTCATTGCCCTTTTACCAACCAGAGTTGGTCTGAGCCCGAAATCAATGATCCTGTAACATCCACTTGCCCTTTTACCAACCGGAGTTGGTCTGAGCTAGTGTTTGTTGATCCGGTAACATCCACAGGTTAATCAGCGAGCAACTTTTGTTCCTCGTTCGGAGTCCTCTCAACTATCTCTGCATCACATCCTGTAACATCCACACGCCCTTTTACCAATCGTAATTGGTCTGGGCTTGTGTTTGTTAATCCTGTAACATCCATAGGTTGATCAGCGAGCAACTTTTGCTCCTCGGGGGTTTCAGGATAGGTGAACTCCGCTATGAAATCTGCTACAGCCTTCCCTTTTAGTGATGATCTGGGTTCATAAATTATATCATATTCACCGAGCTCTATTGCCCAATACATCAATCTTCCTGATTTTTCTGGCTTATGAAGGGCTTGTCTCAATGTCACATCAGTATATACTACTATAGTATGAGCCTGGAAGTATGGCCTCATTCTCCTACTCGCCTCAATCAGCGCCAGTGCCAATTTCTCCAGCCTTGGATATCTGATCTCTGCTCCTCAGAAAGCCTTACTTGTGTAGTAAATTGGCTTTTGTATTCCATTCTCCACTCTGATCAACGCCGAGCTAACTGCATTTTCGGACACTGCTAGGTACAAGTATAATTTTTCTCCCATCACCGGCCTGGACAACAGTGGAGGTGCTCCCAAGTATTTCTTCAAGTCTTGAAAAGCCTTCTCACATTCATCATTCCACTCAAAAGTCTTTCTAAGTGTCTTGAAGAATGGGAGACATCTATCAGTTGCTCGTGACACAAATCTGTTGAGTGCCGCTACTCATCCTGTGAGACTCTGTACTTCCTTCTTCGTCGTTGGAGATCGCAGCCCTAATAGAGCTTTGATCTTTTCAGGATTTGCTTCAATGCCTCGTTGATTGACAATGTACCCGAGGAACATGCCTTCTCGTACTCCAAATATGCACTTCGTCGGGTTCAGCTTCATTTGATATTTATCTAGTTGATCAAAAGTCTGACTTAAGTCAACTAGATGATCGGCAACTTTCTTGCTTTTTGTCAGCATGTCGTCAACATAGACTTCCATATTGTCACTGATTTGTTCAGCAAAGACTTTATTCATCAGCCTCTGATATGTCGCACCTGTATTTTTCAACCAAAAGGCATAACATTATAACAATAAGTTCCCCTAGGGGTAATGAAAGAAGTACTTTCCCTGTCTTCAGGTTTCATTTTAATTTGATTGTAGCCAGAATAAGCATCTATGAAGCTCAAAAACTCGTGTCCCGAGGTGGCATCCACCAGTTGATCAATTCGGGGCAATGGAAAATGATCCTTTGGACATGCTTTGTTGAGGTCGGTGAAGTCCACACACATCCTCCACTTGTTGTTCTTCTTCTTTACCATTACCACATTGGCTAACCAATCTGGATATTTAACATCTTCAATGAAACAAGCTTTCTGGATCTTCTCGACTTCCTCCTGTATAGATTAATTCTTCTCGGGACTGAACACTCTTCTTCTCTGCTTCACAGGCTTGACCTCCTTATTCACATTGAGCTCGTGACATAAGAAGTTTGGGTCTATCCCAGGCATATCTTCATGACTCCAGGCAAAAGTTTGTCTTCTGCTTCTAAGGAAAGTTATCAATTCTTGTTTTAATGAGGCTTCCAACGATAAACCTATTTGAGTAGTTCGTTCAGGGTGCTCGTCGTCCAGAATGATGTTCTCAGTAGCTTCCATCACTTGACCCTTCACGAGTTGCGACTCATCTCGAGGATCCAATGTTTTAATTTCTGCACCTTCATCCACTTGATAGGTAGTGGTCTTTTTCTTTGATTCTTCCAGTTCTTCTTGCTCGGCGGATGAATAATAGCATTCCCGAGCTACTTTCTGATCACCTTTCACAACTCCTACTCCAAAGTTTGTTGGAAATTTTAGGCATTGATGCACTGTAGACGGTACAGCCTCAAACTTCTTCAATCCTACTATTCCCATGATGATATTATACGATGATTGGACATTCTTATCCATCACGAAGAAACATATTCTTTCTGTCCGACAAGCAGGCCACGTACCAATGAAGATATCCAACTTGATCGTCCCAAGCGAAAATACTTTCTCGCCAGCAAAACCGATGAGGGGTCTGTGATAAGGCTCCAGTTGAGATAGCTTTAGATTTAAACTATCAAAGCACGAGTAGAACATTATGTCTGCCAAGCTACCATTGTCGACCAGTACTCTTGAAATCATAACCTCTTTCATCCTCATTTTGATTGCCAATGGGTCATCATGAGGATATAGAACACCTGCGAGGTCGTTCTTTGAGAACCCGATGACCAACTTCTCTTTGTTCACCTTTCTCGAGCGATCCTCTTCGGTTAGATTTATTCGCTGAATGTACGAGCAACCTTGTGCCTGGCCGAGGTAAGCTTTTCTTTCTGCAGTAAGGTCTCCTCCTTCTGCATCTCCACCTGTAATAACATTATAATCAAATGACCCAAAGCGTATCGAAAATACCTCTCGTTCTGGCTGCCTTGGTTTCTTGGGAAGATCGGGGTCATCCTCTGGATCAACTTCATGGTTTCTCTTCTTGTTCTCCTCTACTCGATGAGGAGATCCAGATCTCTCTCTAGTTCGGTCGTTGTTTCTTCTTTTGCCTCCCCGATCAACATACTTCGCTAGCTTTCCTCATCGGATGAGTGTTTCAATCTCATTCTGAAGAGCTATGCAATTTTTAGTCATATGGCCATGATCCTTGTGGAACTCGCAATATTTTTCTCTATTCCTCATGTCAGGGTCTGCCTTCATTTTCTTTGGCCAGTTTAACTCTTCGGTGTTCTTAATTTCTTTCAAGACGTGGTTGATATTTGCCTTCAAAGGTGTGTAATTATCAAATTTCCTCAAGACCTCCCATGACGACCTATTTTTGGATTGTTTGTCACCGCCATTGTTCTTGTGTTCTTTCTTCTTAGCCTTATCACCTTCCACCTTGGTTTCTTTAGCGTCCATATTCTTCTTCGCAGACATAGCCTCCTCGGCATTCATAATCTTAGACGCTTTTCCCATCAGGTCTGACATGGTTCGAGGTGGATCTTTGGCCAAAGTATAGTGCAACTTATTTGGTAGCAGTCCACTCATCAAAGCGGTAATCGCTGTCTTCTCCTCATAATCAATGACTTCAATTTCTCGTTATTAAAACGAGTTATATAATCTCTGATACTCTCCTCAGCTTTTTGTCTAACACTTAACAAATGTGCTACTCGCTTAACTGGCTTTGCTCCTAAGCAGAAATTCCCAATGAATAACTCAGCTAGTTGAAGAAAAGTTGAAATCTTACCTCGAGGAAGATTATTATACCATATCTGAGCAGATCCGGTAAGAGTTCCCGAGAATGCCCTGCATCTCATCTCGTCTGGGACTGCATAGATGTCAGCAACAGCTTGATATTGTTCTATATGAAGGACAGGGTCAGTCTTCCCATCATACTTGGGAGTCACAACAGGTGCTTTGAACTTTGATGTTTTTGGAAAATCAACAATGTCCTGGACAAAAGGTGTTCCTTGAACAAAGGTTCATTGTAGAGGGTTCTTGGCCTTAGCTATTTCCCCTAATCTATCCTCCAGCCTCTGAATAGATCCTTTCCATGCATCATTTCCTTCCTCGGGCCTATTGGTTCGAGCAACTGATCGCGTTGAAGTGGCTTCCTGGGATTTATCTCGACGAGCAGTTGGTCGGTCATAAGACCCATCTTGACGAGCAGCTGGTCGCGACTGGGCAGATCCTTCCCTTAAATCTGATGGTCATCGAAAACTCCTCGATGCTGCATTAAAAGGACTTTTGTTCCTCCTAGGGCCTAAACGGTCGAAAAGAGAAGCCCTACTTAACCTTTCCAATGCGCTGGTCCTTTCTGGGGAGAGGGTGACATGTTGTTCAGTATCTGTGGCTCGTACTGACGAAGTTCGTCCAGGTTGATAAGAAAAATCTTCAGATTCATCATTGCGATATGAATCAGTACGCCTAGTACGCGAAGAAGGTGCACGGGTATTTCTTTGAATGCTTTATGGTCCGAAATGGGCTGATGCACCGCCATGGAGGGTTTGGATAAGTTATCGCATTGTTTCTTGCATGACGGTCTGGCCTTGAGCCAGATTTGCCATTATTCCAGTCAGATCTGGACCAATTGGCGGAGCAGACGGATTTGGAGGGGTTCCAGTGTTTCGATTGCTGGATTCAGGAATATCCGCCATTGGTGATGGAATATTTTTGATGAAAAACGATATTATCAGTCGTTTCCCACAGACGGCGCCAATCTGTTGATGTAAAAAATTAGATCACTCTAATAATTCAATCACAGATAAATAAATGAGACAAAGAATTTTAAAGATTGAAAAATATGATGTGTGATAATTGATTAAATTAATTCGCAAGTTTCCAAGTAACTCTTATTTAATTAGAGTCTACTTTTAAATCAAATAAAAACAACCCCTAAACATGCAGCTAAATCAACCCATCAAAAATAAAGCATGCAACACAGTAAATATGCTGAGACACAGATTTCAGGAAAAAAAAACCTTTCGCGTAAAACCTTTATTTCACTATGAATATATAAATCGCAACTTACAATTACATAGAGAAATCTGCAATGGATCAATGCGCAGCCAACCCACAAAGACTCGCACTCTTGAACTCAGCAAGAGAATATACGCAACACCCTCCAAGGACTCACAGCCAAACAACAAAGGAAGAACCGCAGCTCTCCTCAATGACACGCAGCCATAACACTTTGTAGAGACTCCCTCAGCAATGACACACAGCCCTCGGTTGCAAAGATCTCCCCACAAAGATTGAACAATAGCAAAGCTTGTGTTCTAGGGTTCCAAATGATTCACAAAAGTAATTAGGATTTTTGTGTGTGAATCAAAAATATGTTTGGCACATAAAAAATCGAAGTCTTGTTGTGTTTGAACTCTTAGAAACGTTTTCTCAAAGACTTGAAAAATACACCACCAAAATAGGTATATTTATAGGAAACTTGAATTGGTGGAAAAAATCTAAAAGATCTGTTCGAGTTTATCAGAAGTGGATCGGTCCATTTTTGGAGGCGGATCGGTCTGTGGTCGGATCGGTTCATTTTTAAATTGACCTTCTTCGGTTTGGCTTTGATCCGGGGTTTACTGGTTTTGGTGCACAGCGAATTTGTTCGATTTGGATGCGGATCGGTCCGGCGGCAGATCGGTTCGTTTTTAATATGGCCAGACCGGTCCGGTTTACCAGAAAATAAAAAATCTTTTTAAAACCTCATTTTGCTTGAAAAAACTTACTTATTATTTTTATAAAATCATTTTATAAAAATTTCCCAATACTAAGTATGAAACTTTAAGGGACTTAAAAACAAAACTTTAACAAGTTCATTCTCGCATAGGTTATGATGTTGAAGACTCTTTGATATTCGGATCCGTTGATGTAGATGCGATCTTGAATTTCTTCAACGGTGTAACGGCGTACGACATACATATTGACAATGGACAAAAATGTCCTTACAAAGATTAATTGCAAGATTCAGATTTGATTTCCAGATTTATTGAATGCAAGTAATTTTCATTTCATTGCTTTGATTTCTTCCTTATTTAGTTAATTAATTATCTATTCTTAGTTGCACATTCAAAAATTAAAAATTATTCTTGTCCTTCTCTTCTATAGCAATCATGATTCCTGTTAATTCTAGAATTAATGTTTTTATTCATCTAAGCATGTCTGGCTAATCTTTTAAAGGTTGGGGTTCATGAGTCCAACCTGATGTAATTCATTATAATGGGAAATAAAATTTTGAATTAAAATCTTAAACGAATCGTGTTGCGCAACTATTGCAACTGTCGTAGCACTTTTGATCTCGTTTGCCCTTGCTAATCGGGATGCTTAAGAGTGCAATGCACGTGTTAGTTTATGTGACACCCCTTTATTCTTGCTTCTGATTTTATATGATGCGGGCCTCGTTCCTTGATATACGTAATGCTTAAGATTAATAAAGACTGGGTTCGTTTAATGTTTTAATTCCGACATCTAGTATCCTACAAGGTGAATTACTAGGGTGTGGAGGATTGTAACCCAACCTATTGTTTCCATTCGTATTTAATCCCTCCATATAATTGTCATCTGTTATTAGGTTAGATAAATTAGTTGCATTTCACTTGTATTTAATTTAGTTGTTGTTAATTTAAATAGACACTCCCATTCAAAGCATCTTTTCGTTTCTTTTTAGAGTCAAGTTAGGATTTTCCATCTCTCCAACGTTTACACGTCTCCACGTCCTATTTCCCTAAGGATCGATACCCCGTCTTACTGGGATTATTACTTTCGCGATCGGTTTGCACTTGAACCGTAATTAACACACACTTTTGACAAAAATTGAGTCGCGTCAACGTGAATGGATTTTTTTTAATTCTTTCAGATTTTTTTAAAATAAATCTACCTTTGCTTTTGGGGAATATATTAATACCTTAACTGTTTAAAACAGCGAGTTAAGATATCCGAGATAGATTCTCAGGTGTTGTTAAAACTTTTTCCATAATATACACCTCAGGTTCGGGTCGGAATGTTATACACTCCAGACGCAGGACTTCGAAAGGAGTTTTTTCATCCAAGGACTTGGTATTTTTCCTTTTTCATTCTTCTGAAGAGATTGTCAATTGCCTTTTATTTTATTTTTTGTTCTTAATTTGAAATTGTGGGGGCAAAATATATGCCTACGGAATAGCATGACGTGTGGGGAGCGCCCCGGTGAAGATGGCGACGTGCCAGCAATATAGGGACGACTAAAGTCCTTAATAAACGAGAAGACCGAGGAGCAGTATCTGATTGGAATGAAACTCCACGAAGATAGTGCTCATCCATATTTGTAACCCTAATGTAACCCCTAATTCTATATAAATGGGACACCCCCCATTGTGAAAGGGGGCTTGGAAGTTAGGGAAATACTCTCATGTAAAACTCTCTGATCATTCTAAGGAAACACACCATATGCCCCGTGTACGTAGGACATTCATGGTCGAACCACGTAAATCTTTGTCTCTCTCGTATTTATTTTTATACTTGTATCGTGATGAATTGGCACCCCCCGACGGGTGAGATTTTTTGCACCTACAATTGGCGCCGTCTGTGGGAAACGGCACAAAAAGCCTTCCCGTTCTTGCTAGAAGAGATCTAGATTTACGTTCAAGGACAATGATGCCTACGCCACGCACATAATCAAAAGATAAGTTTTCTTTTTTAATATGTGCACGAGCAGTTATACGTTTCATATATGATTATTTGTTTTGTACAAATATCATTTCAGTGATGTTTGGTTTCCGTATATTTATGTTCATAAATTCTTTACTGGGTGTATATTCATCTGAAAATATGCATAACCATTATTTGTTTTTAACGGATCTCAATACTGAAGATGTGAGAAAACTCTCCAAATATATGGATTCTTTTGATGTTTTTATGGGTATACACGTTATTTTCTGGGTAACTCCTGGAAACCACATTGGAAATTCTTCAATATTATTAAGGATATAAGAGCTATGCTATCTCAAATGCAATTTTCTTTAAAGTATTGTTATAGAGAATCAAATATGGTGGCTGACAAATTGGCAAATGAGGGGATTCGTCTTCAAGAAGGAAAAGTATTCAAAACTCTTCCAGAATTACCAAGAATGGTCAGGGGTGCCTGCAAATTGGATGCTATTGGATGCCATTATGTTAGAATTTTGGATTCTTAGATTCGCATCGGGTCTTGAAAAGCTTCATTATTAATGATTGTTAAGTTGCTTTTATTTTGTAAGAGCCACTCTGGGGAGGCTTTTTCTCCAGTTTGATTTAATATAAACAAAAGGTATTTACTTTTAAAAAAAAAAAAAAAAAAAAAAAAAAAAAAAAAAAAAAAAAAAAAACGTTATTTTCTGGGTTACATCATATATTATGATTCCCATATTCCATATTTTATGGCACGAGATAAGCGCCAAAAGAGGCCTTCTCTCACAGAGACGTTGACCACGTCTTTACAAACATATCTCAGGATTCTCTTTCAATAAGATATTTTTCACAAAGATTGATTGGTTCTGGTGACACGCGCAGTTCGAGGTTGACATCTCCATTCACGAAAATTGTTCTGAGATGAGATATACACGATTTACTAGGGCAGTGGCTTTTCTACGGCTGAGGTCGCCTCCAACCTATCCTTTGAGGCTGTCATCCAGCCAAGCTCCACCAGCAGAGGGTTGGTCCTTGGTAGAACTACCGCACTCGAATCAGCATAGTCGTATCATCGATCGAGCACCAGTAAATTTTCTGGTCTCTTCTTCGATTACTCTCCGACCCGCAACCTTCCTGGGCGAACATCCCCCGGTGGTCGGCGACCTGTTTGCAACCACAATTATCGCACATCGACAATAAAAGATAAAAGCGCAGAGAGAATTTTTTCTAAAGCTAATTTTCATCTGTAACGTCTTTCTTCTGTCTGGTTGACATCCACGATGAGGACGACCTGATAATACCTGGATACACGTCTTGTCGAGCACAACCGGTGATTTGAACCACCATGCGAGGTAAGCGAACAGCGTGCCATAGTGACAAGCTCGGAGGAGATCACCACGACCAAATAACTGATCGACGACGAAGACGAGTACAATCATCCTTTCAATTGAGCATCGCTAAAATCCCTGGTCTCCACTACAGTTACTCTCTGACCTGCCTCCATCCTCGTTGATCAGCTTCAGTTCGGCTATTGAATGAATGACATGGAAAACTTCAATCTGCTCCACCCCTGCTAGATGTTGTTCCTATGCGAAGAAGAGGAACATCGCCGGACAAACCCTCATAATCGGCGACCACTATATCACCAGACCCCACCTAGTGGATAGTAACCACTGTGCAACGATCAAGGTTGGAGCCACCATCTGATTATCATAGGTCGGCGAGCATCAACTACGATGTCGGACCATAACCAAAGGTAGGCGAGCATCAGCCGCAACGCTGGACCATAATCACAGGTCGGCGAGCATCGGCTACGAAACCGGACCATAAACAATGGTCGGCGAGCCTCAGCTACAACGCTGGGCCATAATCACAGGTCGGCGAGCATTAGATACTGCTCCTCAAACGATCACTGGGCAGCCAATCGAGCATCAACGAGCTCCTCCATCCCACTCCGCTTATTCTCCGACCTGCACATTTCAGGCATTTCAGACAGGGGTAGAAGCCGTTTGAGGCGCGTGGGTTTTCACACCTGCTTTAGTCAAGCCCCCCTCTTTATTGAACTCGTGTTATTTGTAATCCTAATTCGTGGCTTTACAAAGCCTCCCAAGGAAATAATTTTGCAAATCAATTTATAACTCATTATTTGGACTTTAAATAATTTTAGCAAAAATTCTAAATCATCCCTATGTCTTACATTTAGGATATATTTTTGACTAATTTTTGCATTGCTCGGTTCTCTCTAA
The DNA here is from genome assembly GCA_949130495.1 of Sambucus nigra. NCBI lineage: Eukaryota > Viridiplantae > Streptophyta > Magnoliopsida > Dipsacales > Adoxaceae > Sambucus > Sambucus nigra. The sequence continues at coordinate 563,012,965 of OX422216.1, read as the reverse complement.
ATTATTTTAAGGGACCAGGTAATTTTATCACAACGAGTTTAGTTGGCACTTTTTTATGCGACCTTATTACAAATTATTTTGTCCACATAAATAAGCAAGGCGCATTTATATAGCACTCCTGTCATTTATCCGAACATTTTAATTTTCAATATCGTTGTTCAGCTACAACAATTTAATCTCACGGTAAGGAGATTACTCAGTTATTTCGCTCAGCCCCGACGGGTGCTCGGGCACGATTATCTCAGTAGGATTTTTATTGATAAAAATAATTGGATCTTTATTACATTCATACGCGACTATAAATTTTTTTCTCGACAAATGGCCGAGCGGATGCATATCTTATATACTTTGTTGAACATATCATTTTCATAATAACTTCTATTTTGATTAGGCCTCAACAGATGGTCGGGGAATTTACTAACTTTCACAGATACAAGATTCAGTCCCGACGGATGCTCGGCAATAATCTTAAGTCCTTGGAAATCTCATCGATGTTTCGATGAATGCTCGAGCACGAATTGCTCGCTATATCTACTTGGTATCCTACAACTTTTCCCCGGCGGACTATTCAGGCTTCATTCATTTTATTAATGCTCCGACAGATAGTCGAGCACACTATAGCACCTTATACCCAAAGAAACGCTTGGGCAAAATTATCATTACTCCGACTGAAGCTCGGATTCTATGATTCGGTAACCTGAAGGGATGTCAGGCACATTCGGGATTCATCTTGGCAGATAATCGGCAAAATATTTCTATATATTAAGACCCGAAGATATTTTCCTCGCATGTCGCATTTTATCCCCAGTGGATAGTTGGTCAGGATAATTCTTGTATTTAGCACAATCCCACTTGATGGATATACACATTTATTTGTACATTGTTCGTTTCCATCTCATAATACTTTATTTGCTCACAAATTATGCTCACGATTTTTATCATCATAAATTTGTTAGCGGGGGATATCTATACTCTATACTTCACATGAGAAAAACAATTGCTTGCCACTACACAAATTTTCTGTGAAAACAATTTTTTGAAACCGAACTTGTATTTTAAGTATTTGCTTAAATCTATTTGCACAAATTCCAAATTAACTCCTGTGCCATACATCTGGATATATTTGATAAATTTTGCATCTTTCATTCGACTTTATTACAATTATTTTGTCCAGATAAATATTGGGGCGCACTTAGAAGAGCACTCATGTCATTTATCCGGTCATTTAATTTTCAATAATGTCGTCTAGCTATTATTGGCTATACCAATGAATGGTCGGTGTAATATCTTTACTCATACTTAGCATATCCCCAACGGATGCTCGGGCACGGCCATCCTCGTGAGATTTTATCACAAAAATTATGGGATCATTCATGTCATTCATTTAATACTATGAATATTTTCCTCGGCACATGCTCGAACAGATGCACATCATATTGCATGATGAATTCTATTTGAATTAGCCTCGACAAATGGTCGAGCAACTTATTAACTTCCACAGGTACAAGATTCAGTTACGACGAATGCTCGGCCATAATCTTAAGCTCTTGGAAATCTTATTAATACACCGATAGATGCTCGAGTGCGGATCGCTCTCTATAACTACTCGGACCTGTACAACTTTGCCCCGGCAGACCAGTCTGGCACCACTTATTTTGTTAATGCTCCGACGGATGGTTGAGCATTTTACACCACTTTGGACCCAACACATGCTTGGGCAATATTATTTATAACAGACAGATGCTCGGATGTTGATATTTCTTGAATTTTAAAATCGATTGTCTGGCTCTATGATTCTTGACCTGAAAGACGATCAGGCATATTCAAGGTTCATCTCAGCAAATGCTCGGCAAAATATTTCTATATATTTAGTCCCGAGGATATTTGCCACACATGTCTCATTTTATCCCCAACAAATGGTTGGTAAGGATGATTCTTATATTCAGTCCCAATAGATGGTTGGCACAGTCGATTAATAATAAACATTGCATTTATAGGAAGATGCTCAGGCATGGATCATTCGCAACATCTACTAGGTCCTTTGCAATTTTGCCTCAACGGACCCTCAACGTCGACGGATAGTTGACACTGTGTGATCACGTCTCAAGCTCCAAGAAATAGTTGGGCAATACAGTTCTTATTTAATTCAACCTCGTCGAATGAAAAGTTGGGCGATCTATACCACAAAGATCCAATAACACATAAAACAGCATGAAGAGCAACGATCAACTATATTTATCAACAAGGACGAATCCAACTTGTAAGAAGTCACACGACCAGCAAAATCACAGTCAACGAGCAAGACATGTTGATAACAACACCAGACCATCCTGAATGTATCGGGCAACATCGTCAGATAACCAATGGTGATCAACGACCACCAAGCAACGAATTAACGCGTCGTCAACACTAAGATATCCACTCCAGAGGAACAATGTTCTTGAACACCATATCAGATCAACACATTTTTGCACAAATATGCTTTGAACTCCTATCAATCTCTTTAGGCGCACGAGGTATATGGAGTCTTACACAGCCTCCTAGAACCACCATGCATGGTCAGCGAACAAGTGTGCCCCAAGGAACGATATAATACGTGAAGAGATACGAGCAATATAATCCTTAAATATATCCAGATTATAGAGTATGAATATCGACAAACGATCAACACGATACTCTTCAAAGCAACGAAGCCTCGAGAAGCGATTGGGCACACTTATCATCCCGGTTATATAGATTAGATGACCCAATGGAAGGTCGGGCAGCCTCCTCTTCACAGCTCAATTGGGGGCTCCATAGCAGCGATGACACATGAATAGATTCACTACAACATTTAAAAATAAAGGAGGTCAACTCAGGACAGATGCCAACATGGTTAAACACCGGAATTAGTCTTTCAAATGATGATCACGATCAAGATTGATTTAGTTATAACGGCCTTCTTACTTGTTCTCACTAAATTAAGTACGTCTATAGGCCTTTGTTATCTCCAAACACAAATGGCCTCACGAGTTGCCCAGGCAACAATAAAAGCCCTACGGGGGATCCCTAGGCAAAAAGCCAACTCAGGTTGGTTGCCAACTATGTTGGTCGGTCAAAATCTTGAACGGGTGGATGACCCTCAAACCAGGTGCATTTTTGCCATCGCCTTTTAGGCCTAAGGAAGTGTGACGGCACAACCTAAAAGGTAAAATAGGCGGATATTTACATGCGAGGCATTAGAAAATGGAAAAATGAAAACGCAGTTGGTATTACATTAAATTATGGGAAGAACCTAAGGCAGGGTCTTACCCCTACTAGGTACATGCTCGAGCAAGGCTCGACGCATAGGCCTGTGGTTGGCCTCTCCAATTGGATCATATAAAAAACCTAAGGCAGGGTCTTACCCCTACTAGGTATATGCTCGAGCAAGGCTCAACGCATAGGCTTCTGGTCGGCCTCTCCAACTGGACCATATGAAAAACCTAAGGCAAGGTCTTACCCCTACTAGGTACATGCTCGAGCAAGGCTCGACGGATAAGCCTGTGGTCGGCCTCTCCAATTGGACCATATGAAAAACCTAAGGCATGGTCTTACCCCTACTAGGTACATGCTCGAGCAAGGCTCGACGCATAGGCATGTGGTCGATCTCAACAAATGGACCATACGAGACCAAAATACAGGGAGACGCCCTAAACTTAATGAACGCTCGATAAAGCCTCAACAAAAAAATTCTGAACAGGCCTGTGGTCAGCCTCACAAATTGGGTCATACAATAAAATAGACAATGAACTACGTTCGACCTGATCCCAAGAGGGTACGGAGGCAGCTCGACACTCTCGAGTTCGGTTCCCATATCGATTGAACGCCTCTCAACTTAAGCCAAGCATTCATCTAAAAACCTATGAAGGCGAGAAGATCAACCAAAGAAGGCTTAAAAGTTTAACGACAGATCAAAGAATGTCAGTCCAGTTCACACCACCAACTGCATATGTTTAAAGAGATTGTGGACCAACTTCCAGCTCATCTCAGAATCAACTCAGCTGAACTGCGACCTGTGGGGCAATTGTGGGGGCAAAATATATGCCTACGGAATAGCATGACGTGTGGGGAGAACCCCGGTGATGATGGCGACGTGCCATCAATATAGGGACGACTAAAGTCCTTAATAAATGAGAAGACCGAGGAGAAGTATCTGATTGGAATGAAACTCCATGAAGATAGGGCTCATCCATATTTGTAACCCTAATGTAACCCCTAATTCTATATAAATGGGACACCCCCCATTGTGAAAGGGGGCTTGGAAGTTAGGGAAATACTCTCATGTAAAACTCTCTGATCATTCTAAGGAAACACACTAGCAGCCCCGTGGATGTAGGCCATTCATGGTTGAACCACGTAAATCTTTATCTCTCTCGTATTTATTTTTATACTTGTATCGTGATGAATTGGCACCCCCCGACGGGTGAGATTTTTTGCACCTACAGAAATCTTGTATGAAAAAGCATTATGTGTTCCTTTTTTTGTGCCTCAGTTTGTTGGGGTAGGTGGTTGAATCCATGCAATTCATGAAGATATATCGAGTTAAGTTCCAAATCCATTAACTCCTCAATTATATTCCACCAAGTCTGCATGGAGTTTTTCTATAACATGCATTTTGTATACTATAAAATAAAATCATATAAACACCGGGAATGGTCCCATCATATAGAAAAGTTTCTTATTCTATACTAAGCTATATGTTTGTTATTATAAATAATATATTCTCTAAAATTTAAAAATAATTATTAGCAATAATTTTAAATAGAAGTTATTTATGAAAAACATGGCGTTAGAGGAAGAAACCCCGAAACAGCCCCCAAACGACCCCGTGAGAGGCACCAACACATCACACGTGACCAATTTAACTCGTAGAAACTGACCGCGAGGTCACAAGACTCCCAGTGTGAGAATAGGATGATAATTTGAAAATATCTAGATTTAGGCTTAAAACATGAAGTTAGAGGGGGAAATCCCGATATAACCCCCAAATGGCCTCGTAAGAGACACCAACACCTCGAACGGGACCAATGTAACTCTTAGGAACTGATCGCATGGTTACGGGACTGCCGGTTTGAGAATACAACGATAATTTAAAAATATCTAGACTTAGGCTAAAATATGGCGTTAGAGGGAGACACATCGAAATAGCCCCCGAACGGCCCCGTGAGAGGCACCGATACCTCGCATGGGACCAATGTAACTCGTAGGAACTGACCGTGGGATCATGGGAATCCTAGTGTGAGAATACGATGATAATTTGAAAATACCTAGACTTAGGCTTAAAAATATGATGTTAGTGGGGGAAATCCTAAAACAGCCCCCAAACGAACCGTGAGAGGCACCAACACTTCGCACGGGACCAATGTAAGTTGTGAGAACTGATCGTGTAATCACGGGACTCCTGGTTTGAGAATACAATGATAATTTGAAAATATCTAGATTTAGGCTTAAAAACATGGCGTTAGAGGGGGAAATCTCGAAACAGCCTCCAACCGACCCCGTGAGAGGCACCAACACCTCACATGGGACCAATGTAACTCGTATGAGCTGACCGCGCGATCATGGGACTCCCAATTTGAGAATATGAAGATAATTTAAAAATATCTAGATTTAGGCTTAAAAACATGGTGTTAGAGGGCGACACCTCGAAACAGCCCCCGAACGGCCACATGAGAGGCACCAACACTTCGTACGAGGATAATGTAACTCGTAGGAACTGATTGCTTAGTCATGGGAGTCCCAGTTTGATAATACGATGATAATTTGAAAATATCTAGACTTAGGCTTAAAACACAATGTTAGAGGCCGACACCTCGAAATATCCCCCGAACGACCCCGTGAGAGGCACTAACACCTCACACGGAGCTAATATAACTCGTAGGAACTGACCGCGTGATCACGGAACTCTCGGTTTAATAATACGATCATAATTTCTAAATATATAGACATAGGATTAAAACCATGGCATTAGAGGGAAAAAATCTAAAACGGCCCCCAAAGGGCCTCGTGAGAGGCACTAAAACCTCATACGGGACCAATGTAACTCATAAGAACTGACCGCATGGTCACGGGACTCTCGATTTAAGAACACAACAATAATTTGAAAATATCTAGACTTAGGATTTTAAAAACATGGCGTTGGGGGGTAACACCTCAAAATAGCCACCAATAGGCCCCGTGAGAGGCACCAACACCTCGCACAGGACCAATGTATCTCGTAGGGATAGACTGCGTGATCACATGACTCCCAATTTTAGAATACAACGATAATTTGAAAATATTTAGACTTAGGCTTAAAAAGATGGCGTTAGAGGGAGACTCCCCGAAACAGCCCCTGAACGGCCCCGTGAGAGGTACCGACACCTCGCACGGGGTAAATGTAACTCGTAGGAACTAACCGCTTGGTCAAGAGACTTCTGATTTGAGAATACGATGATAATTTGAAAATATCTAGACTTAGGCTTAAAAACAAGGCGTTAGAGGGCGATACCCTGAAACAACCCTTGAATGGCCCTATGAGAGGCATCAACACCTCGCATGGGACCAATGTAACTCGTACGAATAGACCGCATAATTATGGGACTCCCGATTTGAGAGTATGAGGATACTTTACATATATCAGGACTTAGGCTTGAAAACATGGCATTAGATGGCGAAAACCAGAAATAGCCCTCGAAAAGCCCTATGAGAGGCACCAACAGATTGCACGAGACCAATGTAACTCGTAGGAATTGACCATGCGATCACCGAGCTCCCTATTTGAGAATATAAGGATAATTTGAAAATATCAGGATTTAGGCTTAAAAATATGGCGTAAGATGACGAAAACCTGAAACAGCCCCCGAACGACCCCGTGAGAGGCACCAACACTTCGCATGGGAGCAATGTAACTCATAGGAATCGACCGCATGATCATGAGGCTCCTAGTTTGATAATAAGAGGATAATATAAAAATATCAGGACTTAGGCTTAAAAAATGGCATTAGAGGGCGAAAACTCGAAACAGCCTTCGAATGGCCCCGTGAGAGGCACCAACACCTCGCACGGGAAAAATGTAACTCGTAGGAACTGAACATGTGCTCACCGAACTCCCAATTTAAGAATACGATGATAATTTAAAAATATCTCGACTTAGGCTTAAATACAAGGCGCTAAAGGGTGAAATATCAATACAGCCCCCAAACGACCCTATGAGAGGCACTAACACCTCGTACGGGGCCAACATAACTCGTAGGAAAATATTGTGCGATCACGGGACTCTCAGTTTAAGAATAAGATGATAATTTAAAAATATCTAGACTGAGGCTTAAAAACTTGGCGTTAGGGGGCGAAAACCCAAAACGGCCCCCAAAAGGCACCGTGAGAGGCACCGACACCTCGTACATGACAATGTAACTCGTAGGGACTAACCGCATGGTCAAGGGACTCCTGGTTTGAGAATATGATGATAATTTAAAAATATCTTGACTTAATCTTAAAAACATGGCGTTGGAGTGGAATACCCCGAAATAGCCCCCAATAGTCGTCGTGAGAGGCACCGACACCTCGCACGGGACCAATGTAACTTGTAGGAACTGACTGCGTGATCACGGGACTTTTAGTTTGAGAATACAAGGATAATTTGAAAATATCAGGACTTAAGCTTAAAAATATGTTGCTAGAGGAGGAAACCCGAAACAACCCTTGAACAGCCCCGTGAGAGGCACCAACACCTCGTACGGGACCAATGTAACTCGTACGAATAGACTTTATGATCACGGGACTCCCGATTTGAGAATACGAGGATACTTTGCATATATCAGGACTTAGGCTTAAAAATATAGTGTTAGATGGAAAAAACTTGAAGTAGCAACCGAACGACCCCATGAGAGGAACCAACACCTTGCACATGACCCATGTAACTTATAGGTACTGACCGCTAGATCACGGTACTTTCGGTTTGAGAATATGACAATAATTCAAAAATATCTAGACTTAAGCTTATAAATAAGGTGTTAGAGGGTGACACCCTGAAACAACTCTAGTTAAGCTTCGTGAGAGGCACTAACACCTCGTATAGGACCAATGTAACTCGTAGGGATTAATCACGTGATCAGGAGACTCTCTATTTGAGAATTCAATGATAATTCAAAAACATCTAGACTTAGGCTTAAAAACAAGGCGTTAGAGGGTGACTCCCTGAAACGGCCCCCGAACGGCCCCGTGAGAGGGCACCGACACCTCGCATGGGGAAAATGTAACTTGTAAGGACTGACCATGTGATTAAGGATTCTCGATTTGATAATATAATGACAATTCAAAAACATCTAGACTTAGGTTTAAATACAAGGCGTTAGAGGGAAAAGTCTCAAAATAACCCCCAAACGGCCTCGTGAGATGCACCGACACCACGTACGGGGCCAACGTAACTCATAGGAACATACCACGCTATCACGGGACTCCCGATTTGAGAACAAGATGATAATTCAAAAATATCTAGACCGAGGCTTAAAAACATGGCGTTAGAGGGAGAAAACCCAAAATGGCCCCCAAAAGGTGCCGTGAGAGGCACCAACACCTCGCACAGGACCAATGTAACTAATTGGGACTGACCGTGTGGTCACAGGACTCTCGGTTTGAGATTACAATGATAATTTGAAAATATATAGACTTAATCTTAAAAACATGATGTTGGAGGGGAAACCCTAAAATAGCTTCCAATAGGCCTCGTGATAGGCACCGACACGTCGCATGGGACCAATGTAACTCGAAGGGACTGGCCATATGTTCAAGGTACTCGTAGTTTTAGAATACGAGGATAATTTGAATATATTAGGACTTAGGCTTAAAAACATGACGTAAGAGGCGAAAATCTAAAACAGCCCCCGAACGGACTCGTGAGAGGCATCGACACCTCGCACGGGACCAATTAACTTGTAGGAACCGATCGCACGATCACGAAACTTCCTATTTGAGAATACGATGATAATTTGAAAATATCAGGACTTAGGCTTAAAAACATGGCGCTAGAGATGAAAATCCCGAAACACCCCTCGAACGGCCCCGTGAGAGGCACCGACACCTCGTATGGGACCAATAAAACTTGTAGGAACTGACTGCACTATCACGGGACTTTCAGTTTGAGAATACTAGGATAATTTGAAAATATCAGGACTTAGGCTTAAAAATATGGCGCTAGAGGGGAAAACCCCGAAACAATCACGAACGGGCCGTGAGAGGAACCAACACCTCGCACGGGACCAATGTAACTTGTACAAACAGACCGCATGATCACAAGACTTCCAATTTGAGAATACAATGATAATTTGAAAATATCTAGACATAGGCTTAAAAATAAGACGTTAGAGCGCGACACCCCGAAATAGCCACCGAAAAAAATATCTAGACTTAAGCTTAAAAAGAAGGCGTTAGAGGGCGACACCCCGAAATAGCTCCCAATAAGCTCCGTGAGAGGCTCCAACACCTCACATAGGACCAATGTAACTCATAGGGACTGACCACACAATCACGGGACTCTCGGTTTGAGAATTCAACGATAATTTGAAAAAATGTAGACTTAGGCTTAAAAACAAGGCGTTAGAGGGCGAAATCTCGAAATAGCTCCCAATAATCCTCGTTAGAGGAACCAACACCTCGCACCAAAACCAACGTAATTCGTAGGAATAGACCGCATGGTGATGGGACTCCAGGTTTGATAATACGATGACAATTTGAAAATATTTATACTAAGGGTTAAAAACATGGCGTTAGAGGGCGAAAACCATAAACAACCCCCAAATGGCCCTGTGAGAGGCACTGACACCTCGCACAAAACCAATGTAACTCGTAAGAACTGACTGCATGGTCACGGGTCCTGGTTTGAGAATACGATGATAATTTTAAAATATCTAGACTTAGGCTTAAATACAAGGCGTTAGAGGGTGAAATCTCAAAATAGCTCCATAAGAGGCACCGACACCTCGCATGGGGCCAACGTAACTCGTAGGAATAGACCGCGTGGTCACGGGACTCCCAATTTTAGAATACGATGATAATTTGAAAATATATAGACTTAGGATTAAAGATATGGCATTAGAGGGCAAAATGCCGAAAAAGCCCCCAAACGGTCCCTTGAGAGGCACTGACACCTCGCACGGGTCCAATGTAACTCATAGGAACTCACTGCGCAATCATGGGACTCTCGGTTTGAGAATATGATGATATTTTGAAAATATCTAGACTTAAACTTAAAAACATGGCGTTGGAGGGAGAAACCCCAAAATAATCCCCGAACGGCCCGTAAGAGGCACCGACACCTCGAACGGGTAAGAACTAACAGCGTGATCAAATGTCTTTCGATTTGAGAATACGATAATAATTTGAAAATATATAGACTTAGGCTTAAAGTCATGGCGTTAGAGGGGAAAACCCCGAAAAGGCCCCCAAACGGTCCCGTGAGAGGCACCGTCGCACTGGGCCAATGTAACTCGTAGGAACTGATATGATGATAATTATAACTCGTATATGCAATTTTACAGCTTGAATACGATTTTTTTGAAAGTACTTGGTTACTGATATCATTTCTTTTTTGTATCCTATTTTTTGTAGGATGACATTGTATCATTTGATTTTATGCACGTGGAAAACGTGAAGGAGGTAATGGTTTACAATAGGAAGATTTTTTATATAATGTTTTTTACATTCAGGATTATGTTTTTATATGTTCCGACTGTACGGGCTTTAATAGTTTTATTATTTAGTTTTATGGTCGTGCGGGCATGTTTTATATTAACAGGGTTTAGAATGTCCAAAAAATAGAGGAAACTCTGCCCAATTTTTTTTTGGTCTGTTAACTATTAAGACTTATAATATTTTTAAGTTTGTATGTATATTAGTTTATTAATAACGTTCCCGAGTCGCAATTTATGATTTTTTTTATTGTTTTGCCAATAATAAATATTTATAACACCTCGTGCGTGTCCAACATAACACGAAGCAACCGACCGTGCACAGTCACGGGACCCGCAATTTTAGGATTGGACCCAAAAAAAACCATTTTTTATTATAGTTAAATATGGTCATGAACTTTGTCCATTACCATTTTTATTTTTTCCATTGCGCATAAAAATGGTCACGGCCAAAGTCCATGATACCTAACACTGACGAAAAATGATCACGACCAAAGTCTGTGATCCGCACCGCGACGAAAAAATGGTCACGACCAAAGTCCATGACCCACACCGCGACAAAAAAAATGGTCGCAGAATGGGTCATGGACTTTGGCCGCGACCATTTTTTGTCATGGTTAAGGGTCACGGACTTTGGTCGCAACCATTTTTTCCCTTTTTTTCGTCGTGATGTGGGTCATGGACTTTGGCCGCGACCATTTTTAGTCACGATTGGGGGTCACGGACTGTGGACGTGACCATTTTATTCCTATCGCGGTCTGGGTCACGACCCAAGTCTGTGACCATCTGCTGTACCCTTTCAGGGCTGTGACCCCAGATTGGTCACGGACTTGGGCCATGACCCACGAAATTGGTCACGCCCAAAATGGTCACGACCTAAGTTCGCGACCCACAGTCTTTGTCAGGGATTTTGGTCATGGCCATTTTCCAGTTTTGGTATGGTGACCCCAAGGATGGAAGTCAGGTGTTGACTTTCTACAGAGCGACAGGTTCGTATATTGCTATCGAGTTACGAGGATAAATGGGTGTGATTCAATTCGTTACGATTGATGACTCAAGCTAGGGTATGTGTATAGGATCATACCCAGTGAGAACATCTAGGATGGGTGATAATACTTTGAGCATATGGCATAAGTTCGCTTTCGTAAATCATAATCTGACGTATACGAGCAGGATTTTCTTGGTACGGTTGCTCGTTCATTTTGAATCTTGTGTGTCCCTATCAGTTTTGATAATTGGGGATCGGTATTCTCACGTGTGCGGTAGCTTGAATGGGTCTATGGCATGGCATGGCACTGTTAGGCCTGGTAGAGCGCGAGTGGACCTAGTATTGTCAATGCATATGGGTAACTAGGTGCGCCCTATCTGAGGTATTCTTGCTCTTACATAAAATTTAGGTATGGGTGACTGTACTTTTGGCCACACAGTTTGCTCATAGTATTGGATTTTCATAAGATTAACAACCTTTGGACTGGCCGACATGACAGTTAATGGCTCTAGTTAGAAGGAGCGAGATGATGACTTGAGGATATTGTATTGTGTTAAAAATTGAGGAAAACTTAGCACACAGTGTTTCTTTGCCATGGTGAGTGGATTGGAGTGAGTTTCAAGTGAGTGCTCAATGGTGAGATGCCTAGAGTAGTACTAGGGTCATCAGAGTGATACAGCGGAAGGTGTCATCCGAGTGCGTGTTAATGATTGGGTAGGTGTATTACTTCTCGAAGTGAGAAGTTAACAATGAATGGTTGATGTCAAGTTCAAGCATAATTGTGTAGTCAGGATAACCTAAATTGTTTTGGGGATGTAGGATATATATACATAAAGCTAGAAATAGTTCGTGATAATGATTGGTTATGTTGCGGTTAACTTCTGGGTAAGTGTCGATCACTAGAGATGATTGCTCATGGAGGCTCCAACATGCTTTGTATATTTGCAAAGGTAGTCTCATGACTTAATTGAGCATGATCATAAAGTGAGTCGAGAATCGGAGTCAGTTATGTGAAGTTCATGGTTAGCAAAATGGTGAGCATTAGAGCATGTCTGATATTGAGCCTTTGGCGATAAACCCCGTGTATGGGCGTGTGATGTGATGTTAGCTATTGAGGGATTTGATGGTGTTGTCTCAGAGGGTTTCTATGACTCGGAATGAGAATTGGTAAACCCCATGAATTTGAAGAATTGGCGAATCGAGAATTTTGGGGACGAAATTCCCCAAGGAGGAAAGTTTGTAATATCCTGTCCCAATCTTTTATTTATTTTCTTACATGAGTTGTAATAATATACAAACATTGAAATTTGGATGATTATGACTGGGTTTATATCCTTAAGTGACTGACTTGGGGTCTTGATAAGGATTATTGGAAGATTGAGGGTTCAAATTGCAAATTTGGAGAAAATAGGAAAAAGGGTCGTTTGAACAAATTGAAGGTCGTTTGAATGAGAAATGAGGTCGTTCAAAGCAGGGGATCAAACTAGCTTCGAACGAGATCGTACTACATAATAGGTTCGGTCATTTTAAGTGTTGGATCGAATGAGGTTCGAATGAGATGACTTTATCATTCGAACGAGATCGAATCTCGTTCAAACGAGGCTGTTCAGATTTCAAATCGAGGTACCCATATGCGTTGTCTCATTTTAGGCTGTTGAATTGATGAGTTGTCGAGCTCTAGTGAATCCAGATTATGCAAAGGGTTATTTGGGTCATTTAGCATGGAAAAAGAGAGAGAGAGAGAGAGAGAGAGAGAGAGAGAGAGAGAGAGAGATAAGGGTTGTCTTCCACCATGATTAAGCATTCCTTCACCTCTCACATGATCTAACCATCATGCCACCACCATATACCTTAAGACACCACTTTCTTATAATATCCCACCACATCTAAGTCCTAGATACGCATTTCCACCATGGATGAGTACAGCTACGAATTTTGGATATGTTATTGGGGGTCTTAAAGAAGATGAAAATTGGAGATTTATGGAGCTTGAAAGGGCTTTTGATGGAGCTTTCATGGATACAAGCTTGATAGAGCTAGGCAACCTCCTTGAGGCCACCTTAGGAGGTAGAAGGTTTTCATATTTTTATACATTTCATGCCTTCCATTATTTGAGCTTCATTTGAGGTGAGAAAATATACTCTTAGTTTAAGACTCCATTTTTGTGCATTAGTAGTCTTATTGCTAGAATTTAATAGTCGAATGCATATGAATAAAATGATGGATTTTTAGTACATTTGGTATTAAACATTTTTATGAAATAAAAATGTTGGCCAAAATGTTATTTTGTCAATGAGTAAATATTTGGAGTTTTTCTTGGAATAATTGGGATTTTCATGTAAATGGTATGTTTTAAGAAGCTGGGTGATAAACATTTTAATGGAATAAAAATGTTTGAAATTTACATTTTTATCTTGCTAAAGATATTTAGTAAATTAAGTTTGATTTCTTGCAAAAATGAAGATTTTATAAAATAGGACACTGGCTTGAGTTTTTAAGAAATAAAATGTCATATGATCTAGAAAGTTTATTTTGCAAGTATTATAATTTCTAGAATAAAAACTATGTTTAAGCCATTTGGTAAGATCTGGGGATTTAAAATCCATCTTCTCATGCATATAAACTTGTAGTATTTAGGTAATGGACATATAAACAAGATTAAAGAAGGTTTTATTTAGTTTAAACAAAAAATAAGAAAAGTGAAAATTTTAGTCTTAAAAGTGTGTGAAAATGGGAATATAGGTGATAAGTGTAAGGTTGTAGGACTATATGTACTAATAAAAGAAAATGGTGTTTTTTTTTATAAAGTAGTCTTATATGTTTCATGATTCTTGGAAGTAACGGTATTGAAATAAAGATGTTTCCAATCGAGAAGAATATTACTACAAAAGGTTAAAGAGGTGTTATAAACACTTAAGAAGTTAGCGTGGGTAACTTAATGGTGTTTTGGAAAATTAACACTTGTAAAAATGGAGTAAAAGATGAGCTTGAAAATAAATAGGTAAAATGGTAATTTTACGCAAAGTGGAATATTTTTATAAAATAAAAATGTTGGAAAGGGTGTTACACATGATAGTCACATTGAAAATGATTTTTGGAATAAAATCAAAGCTAGAGTGTAAAGGACATGAAAGTATTATTTTCAAAGTGTAACACAAGTTGGGATGAAGCCCCGAGTTTTGTCTTCGACTAGATAAAAAGAAAAGTGGAATAATGTGAACATTTGCAAAATGTTTGTTAACGCAAAAATTCTCCATCTACGAGGACCAATCAGAAAAGGACACATGTCATCCTACGTGGCAATATTCGATATCCGAGGAGAGTTGGTCGGCACCCGAGGAGTATTAGTCGACACCCGAGGAGAGTTGGTCAGTACCCGAGGAAAATTAGTTGGCACCCGAGGAGTATTAGTCGGCAGCCGAGGAGAGTTGGTCGGCACTTGAGGAGAGTTAGTCGGCACCCGAGGAGAGTTGGTCGGCATACCAACCAGGAAGATCAAAGGATAACTATGCATTTAATGTGCATTAATGAAGATGGCAGCGCATTTAATGAGCCTTAATGTACATTTGTATTGTATTAATAGATTACAACACATAGCATACCAAGAAATTCAACAATTAGATTCGTTGAATGTAGACATAAATGTCTACATACAATGAATCTCTTTATCTCCCATCACTATAAATACATGTATCCCCTTAGCCAAAAGGGAAGAGATCCAAGAGATCCGGGGGAACCTAGAAACCCCATACACAAGATACATATCCTTTCTATCTCTACACCCTATGGTGCTATTGTAAACCCCTGGGAATAAAATAACAGTGGACGTAGGCTTTATTCATAGACGAACCACTTTAAAAATCTTTGTCTCTCATGGCTTGATTGGATTGCTTTCATCTATTTATCTGTGACCATAAAAATGGGATTCGGTCCAGTTTTTTGCATCAACAGATTGGCGCCGTCTGTGGGAATGTGTTACAAGCATTGTTTTCCATCAAAAGCTAAGTTTTTATTTTCTCTACGTATAATCAATTATACATATATCTGTTGATTCAATCATGATTTTTATGTTTATATACATAAATTAATTGTCCAATTTTTATCTGTAAAATATTGCATATCATGATTTTAAAATCATGATTGTTAGATTAATTCTTATTTAGAAATCTGAAAAATAATGGATTTCATAAATCACAACTTTTTGCTTGATTCTCAAGTTTCAATTTTATATCATGGAATAAATATTTTAAATGATTACATATACCAATATATATGACGGTGGTAAGATTTGATAATTTTCATTATAAATTTTGTAAGATCTTTGATGTCTATTCAAATTCCCATCATATTTTTAATCAGAGAATGTGAAAAGGTTAAAGACAATAAAAAGTTTTCTCATGAAAATCATGACCCAGATCTATTTTCTCTCTCTTCAAAGTTTGAGTCTCTTTGCATTCATTTTTATGAACTATATACTTAATTTGGTTCATCTTCCATCTATATCAATAAAGTCTCATTGACTGATTTTTGATATAAATTTGGTAATAACTTCGATCATTCAACATATTTTTATCTCTCCAAATGAATATTTTTATCTCTCCAAATAAGGAATAGGAAATGATCAATATAAAAAATAATTTTCTCTCACCTGAAAAATCATTACCCACCTCTTGTAAAAAAGGATCAGTAAAACAATCATCATCATATCAAGATTCTGGGCACAAATTTGATATGTTGGCCCCTCGTTCATCACATCACAGGGTTTCTTTATCGAAATCACACGATCTAGTGGATTAGATGAGTATTCATTTAATTAACATTCTTAATGCTTAAGTTTTACATCGAATGTTATTTTTCTGATCTAAGGATTCGAGATATTCTGGTCATCCATCCATATTGTTGGTCGGCATCATCTTGGGCCATCTTTTATTAAAGGGAAGCTTAACCAGACCATTTTTGTTTGTCGAAGAAAAGATGTGAAGATTCATCAGCAACGTTAAAATATTTTTTTCCAACTACGAGGTATCTTATTATTGGTCGGAGCCCCATATTGTATCTCGGTGGAACCAATTGCAGGTCGATGATCATCTACTTCTTGATCGGCGACATCTCAGTCTTGTTCGGAGGGTTCAATTTACTAGTCGGCAACTATCCAACCATCCACTTTTTGTTCGGTAACATCTAATGTTGTTCGGTGCTGTCAATGCACCATTTTTGTTGATCGATGAAATTGCTCAGCTGGTCGGGGACCATTTGCTTCTTGGTCGACACCATATATTCTATAACTTGAGATATCCTTAAATGTTGGTCGGTAACATCCATGCCGTTTCTCGGCAACAGTAGAATCTTGGGGTATAAAAAAATGCGGAGCACCCCATATGTTTCTTTAAACACGAGTTCAACTTGGGGGTAAACTGGGGGCTTAAGTTTTTTCAAAACTTGTGATCACCCCAAAAAATATTTTTAAAGCCAAGTGATAAATAATTTTCAAACATCAAATTATTCCTGATTAGTTGTTGGAGATTAAATAACTTTACAAAAAACTCTACGTCTTATTTATGATGCATATCTGATAAAAATTTGTCCATCTCACAGACATTTGGCATAAAAATATTATTTCATATTTTGAAATTTTTATTATTTTATGCTGATACACATCACATATTTTTTGGCTGAATAATTATTCTCATGATAATAATTATTTTCTCTAGTCTCGACAGGTGCTCAGGAAGCTTATTAAAATTTCATAGGGATGGGATTCAATCCCGATGAAAGCTCTCGTAAACCTCTGGAAAAGTAGTATTGCTCGACATCAGGCAATTGTGCCTCGACATATCAGCCAACATATATTATTTCATTTTTTGAAATTAATACTTTTGTTTCTCAAGCATATACATATCATATATTGATTGGATGAGTAAATTATTCTCATGACTAATCAATTCAGCCTACACATATGGTAGAGCAAGTTATTAATTTTTACAGGTACAAGATTCAACGCCGACGAATGCACGAAAACAATCTGGAAACTATTATCATTGCTCAGCATTATGAAATTTCACCTCAGCAAGGAACTATATATTTTATTATTGCTCTGATTTATGCTCAAGCACGAATTATTCTATATATCCGTTCGGATTTATATTCTATATTCATCTCTTCATGGAGCTCGGCGAAATACTTATTATCATATTCAGCTCCGAGGAAAAGCTACAACAGTTATTATATTTTGAAAAACGTTGCTAATGCCGTTTAATACAAGATTAAACTGTATAAGCAACTCCGAGATGTTTGTTGAAGAAACCCTTTTCTTTTGAAAATAAAAATGATAAACAATAAGATGTGTTTACAAAAACTTATGTACGAGAATAACCAAGACTTTGTAATCAGTTTTAAAACTAAGACAATTTTAAAAATTCAGCACACTATAGAATGAGATGAGGAGATGAAGATAATCAGAACACACAGTTTTTAACGTGGCAAAACCTCTACCAATAGAGGAAGCATCCACGGTGACTTCTAAGTCACGAAAGTAAAAAATCCACTAACAACAAATTGCAGTTACAAACAATACAACATACATGCACACAAATCAACCTATTCTAAGCTTAGAAATATACCCCACTTGGTGTCCTTCTAACTTCTCTTAGATCTGATTGTTGATGATTTTCTTCCAGTTTGATAACTTCCCCTTTGCTTTAGCTTCCTTACGTCGACTCAATAATCTTTGATCTTATTCACAACACTTCCAGTGTGGTAGTGTGTTAAGTGTTTGTGATGTGATTCCTATCAACATGCATGAACTCACACACACTTAGTTTTTACAGACAGTCCTAGAAAATTACATATAAAGACTATATGCTGTGATTTTCTTTTCTTTCTTTCTTACAGAACTTGAAACCTTTTTGACCTTTAAATATATCCCAGATTCCACGGATATCTTGCTTCTAAATCGGTCAAGATCTTAATCAATCTCTGTTTTAAAAATATTTTTGAGATTGAAAATCTCCAAGTGTGAATCCAACTAGGTCAAGGTTAAGTTTCATAAGAATAGAAACCATAAAACATTTACAAAACTAAATCAGTAAAGATTTTCTTAAATCGAGAAAGAAACATGCAGATCTAGTGAAATATAACATGCAAAGTGTAGATCTACAATTTCTATGAAGAAGAAATATAGATCTTCACAAAAATGTTTAAGTTGATAATAAGATCACAGATCAAGAGGTTACAACTTCAATATGAACAAACCAGTAACACCACTCTCTCTCAAACACTCAAGGTTGTGTTTGGGGTTTTGAATATACGAAGGTTTGAATCAGATTTGAAGTGTTTAGGGTTAGGGTTAGGGTTTGGCTAACACAGTTTCCCTTTCTCTCTCTTCTCTCTTTTCTTTTCTCTCTTCTCTCTCACTTCTCTCTTCTCTCTATTTTTTCTCTCAAAAATGACGACTGCCAAAAGTCTTGAAAAGTTGAGAATTAGAGGGCTTATATAGGAGTGGAGGAAGGTTCTGGATTTTCGAAGGCAATCAAGGGCTGAGATTAGGTCTTCCTAATATTGACTTGATCCAAGGGTTATAATATAGCGGTGGTTAAACTGAATGTGATTGGTCCATAGAGATATCACAAGGATAGACTTAAAACACATGCAGGCCATCGATAAGGTTTGATCTAACGATCAGCAAACCACCAAGCAACCCTCTCACAAAACAAACACAAAATGATACATCAGGAACGTGACAAGTGTTGGCATATAATGGGCTTGCAAACGTGCGTCAAAAATAATTACAGGCAGCACCCTGAAGTCTCTAGCGCTTTTATATCCTACCCAATCAAACATTCCAATGAAAAATGAATTTTTCAAAATAGCATATTAACCCCACAAAGTTTATAATCACACTTTTATTAATGAAAACATTATTTTAAAAATGTTTAAACATGTTTAAAAATTCCCAAAAAATTATTAAAACAACATTTTAAGGGGAATTTAACACACAATCAATTTTAAGTAAAATATACACATGTATGCACTTCTAATGTGTGTAGTGTGATTCAATTTATACCTTCTTGGATCATTTAAGAGGATTAGAGAGAATAAGTCTGAGGTTCTTTGGATTCTAGGTTAGACAACCAATTTTGTCACTATTTCCAAATTAGTTGAGCACTTATACAATATAGACTTAAGTAAGTCAAAGGTATAAGGTGCTTCATATTTCACCCCCAACGGATAGTTGGTCGGGGAAATTCTTATTTATATTCAGGCCCAGATATCGACTCAAACACAAATTATTCTATATATCCCTTGGGATTCATATTCTATATTCATCTCAACATGGAACTCGGCAAGATACTTATTATCATATTCAACTCCGAGGAGAACTATAACATTTATTATATGTCACCCCCAACGGATAGTTGGTCGGGGTAATTCTTATTTATATGCAGGCCCAGCAAAGTTCTTGGCCATATTCTTATGTTCTGGAAAATATTATTCTTATTAGGCATTATGCAATTGTGCCTCGACAAGATACGTATTCATCTTTAAGGAGAAATACAACATTCGTTGTATTTCACCCCCAACGGATAGTTGGTCGGATAATTCTTATTTATATTCAGGCCTGACAACGTTCTCGGCCATATTCTTATGTTCTAGAAGATCTTATTCTTGTTTGGCATTATATAATTCCATCTCGACAGATCAACGAGGCATTTTATTATTTTTAATTATTCTTTATATCTATTTGGATGCATATTCTATTCTTATTTCAGCAAGGAGGTCTCCAAGATTTATATTATCTTATTCCTAACAATCTGTTGGTCAACTCCAAGGAGGTCTCCAACATTTATATAATCTTATTCCCATCAATCTGTTGGTCAGCTCCAAGGATGTCTCCAGCATATATTATCTTATTCCCAACAATCTGTTGGTCAGCTCCAACGATGTCTCCAACATTTATTATATCTTATTCCCAACAATTCGTTGGTCAGCTTCGAGGAAGTCTCTATCATTTATTATCAAAAATGTATTCCTAAAAATGCCGACTTATGTTGGTTAGGAAGTAAATGTATTCCTACGGGAAGTAAAACTATGTATTCCTAAAAATGCCAACTTATGTTGGTTAGGAAGTAAATGTATTCCTACGGGAAGTAAAACTATGTATTCCTAAAAATGCCAACTTATGTTGGTTAGGAAATGTATTCCTAAAAATGCCAACTTATGTTGGTTAGGAAGTAAATGTATTCCTACGGGAAGTAAAACTATGTATTCCTAAAAATGCCAACTTATGTTGGTAGGAAGTAAATGTATTCCTACGGGAAGTAAAACTATTCCTAAAAATGCCAACTTATGTTTGTTAGGAAATGTATTCCTAAAAATGCCAACTTATGTTGGTTAGGAAGTAAATGTATTCCTACGGGAAGTAAAACTATGTATTCCTAAAAATGACAACTTATGTTGGTTAGGAAGTAAATGTATTCCTACGGGAAGTAAAACTATGTATTCCTAAAAATGCCAACTTATGTTGGTTAGGAAGTAAATGTATTCCTACGGGAAGTAAAACTATGTATTCCTAAAAATGTCAACTTATGTTGGTTAGGAAGTAAATGTATTCCTACGGGAAGTAAAACTATGTATTCCTAAAAATGCCAACTTATGTTGGTTAGGAAGTAAATGTATTCCTACGGGAAGTAAAACTATATATTCCTAAAAATGCCAACTTATGTTGGTTAGTAAGTAAATCTATTCCCACAAATGTCAACTCAGGTTGGTCGAAAATAAGAAGTTGCCAACTACAGTTGGTCGGAAACATTTTATAAGTATGTGAAAGCGATCAAGCAAAAAGCATTCAAAGTTCACATTCCACACTTGGGGGCTTCTATTACAGATATATTTATTCATTCGGTGGCACATTCATATAACATCATGCAGTCGAGCATAAAATTCAACTCCACAAACTCACACGGTCCGGGCCCCGACTAATTATCATTCAGGAGTTGTTTTTTCTTGCTCAGGAATTATTTTTGATATTGAAGTTCAAGAGGCTATTGAAGTTCAGGAGGTATATTGAAGTTCAGGAGGAATTCAGAAGTTCAGGAGGCATATTCAGGAGTTATTATGCACATACTATTGAAGTTCAGAAGTCAAATTTAGCATCTACAGCACTGGGATCTTTACTACTACTGTCCCGACCAACATTGAAGAAGAAGTTATATGAAAGTTTCGAAGTCCACCACTAGCTTGGTACTAATCAGATTGAAGAGTTGGGTTCAAAATCTAGTATGTTACTCGACAAAGTATTCAGAGAATCATAAATCAGAAGAATCAAGCACGTGAAGTTAGCACTAAGTTTCTCGGCACAGGAGGTAGTTGGTCGGCTAGCAAACCAATCAACATACTTGAAGATTATGACAAGCTACAAGCTGCATACTATGGCATGGATGCATCCAAATTCTCAGGGGTGATACATAGCACACAGAGTTCCTCAAAAGAAAGACTAGCAACCATCGATCAGCCTGCATCATATGTCGTCCAGGAGATAATGCACTTTATGTTGAACAAATCAAGAAGGTAGATCAAGAATTTCACGAGCACCGAGCAACACTGCAGAATAAATACTCCATCCTTTCAAGTAAACCATCAAGCATGGAGCATTGGGGCCTTCTGTTAACGCAAAAATTCTCCATCTACGAGGACCAATCAGAAAAGGACACATTTCATCCTAGTGGCAATATTCGACATCCGAGGAGAGTTGGTCGGCACCCGAGGAGTATTAGTCGGCACCCGAGGAGAGTTGGTCAGTACCTGAGGAAAATTAGTTGGCACCCGAGGAGTATTAGTCGGCACCCGAGGAGAGTTAGTCGGCACCCGAGGAGAGTTGGTCGGCATACCAACCAGGAAGATCAAAGGATAACTATGCATTTAATGCGCATTAATGAAGATGGCAGCGCATTTAATGAGCCTTAATGTACATTTATACTGTATTAATAGATGACAACACATAGCATACCAAGCAATTCAACAATTAGATTCGTTGAATGTAGATATAAATGTCTACATACAATGAATCTCTTTATCTCCCATCACTATAAATACATGTATCCCCTTAGCCAAAAGGGAAGATATCTAAGAGATCCGGGGGAACCTAGAAAACCCATACACAAGATACATATCCTTTCTCTCTCTACACCCTATGGTGCTATTGTAAACCCCTGGGAATAAAATAACAGTGGACGTAGGCTTTATTCATAGCTGAACCACTTTAAAAATCTTTATCTCTCATGTGCTTGATTGGATTGCTTTCATTTATTTATCTGTGATCATAAAAATGGGATTCGGTCCAGTTTTTTGCATCAACAATGTTAAAACACATTAAAAAGGAACTCAGATGACACTGAGAAAACTAAGGAGGTCTCGGAGCCTTTAGGTGAAAGACGCAAAACACTGGCAAGAATATATGGTGACGTCGCCAGCGGTGTGGAGCCCGTTACACTATGCGATTATTGGAAGATTTCAAGAAAAATATAAAGGTATAAGGAACGTGTCAAGAAATTGGTTGTGTGGTGAAAATGTGTTAAGACAACCTAACTTGAATGAATTAATAAATGTTCCGATAAAGGATAAAATGGATGTAAATGTGTAATTGATTAACGTCCATAAGGAAAAGAAAAAGGTAAAGTAAGTGGGTAAATGTATGGTTAAGCAACCTAAGAGGTTTAACCCATAATTAACACAAAGGTGCGTTGTGAAAGATTTTCAAAGGTTAAATAAGTATTTTCTAACACGGTGTTCACGTGTGTTGAATGGGTGATTTGCAATGAAAATACTAATGTGGATCGATTAAAATGAAAAGGGTAATTTTGGTAAAAAAATGGCTTTCTGTCAAAGCAAGTGCAGTTGTTTCAAATATTTATCCACATGTGTTAAATAAAGAGATAAATGTCCAAATGAGAAAAGGAAGTCTTTTATAAGATTAAGGTGAGTTAATCGGGATAAATAAGGTTTTTGGAAGTAAAACGGTTTCATGCATTAAGTATATGTATATGTCTGTATATGTCTGTATATATATATACACACAAGGTTGTTGCATGTGCACATAGGTATAACGTGCTAGAGTCTGATTTTTGCCGTTAAATTCTATATTCCATTTGCATATTTGCCACTGAGCATTAGGCAATCCTTTTTTTTTTGTTAAGGCATGTTGGGTACGGTTTCGTATTTGAGAGTATTATATAGGTAAGTACTCTATTTTATTTTACATTAGTAGGTCTGTATGTTTGGACCTCGGGGTGCTCCCTATGGGTCCCTCACGTAGTTTGATTTGAAATTGAAATTGCATGCTAAGCAAGTGAAATGTTAATTAAAATAAAACTGGATTAGTAACATTATATAGGTTGTTTCATTGTACTTAACACCTAATGCTCGGGTCGGGCATGGTTGACTACAAGTAACCCATAAATTCGTGCAGAGGCGTTATAAATGGCTTGAGTTTTTAAGAAATAAAATGTCATATGATCTAGAAAGTATATTTGCAAGTATTATGAATTTCTACAATGAAAACTATATTTAACCCATTTGGTAAGATTTTGGGATTTAAAATCTATCTTCTCATGCATATAAACTTGTAGTATTTGGGTAATGGACATACAAACAAGTTTGAAGAAGGTCTTGTTAGGTTTAAACATGAAATAAGAAAAGAGAAAATTCTAATCTTAAAAGTGTGTGAAAAGGGGAATATATGTGATAAATGTAAGGTTGTGGGACTACATATACTAATAAAAGAAAATGGTATTTTTTTTATAAAGTAGTCTTATATGTTTCATGATTCTTGGAAGTAACGGTATTGAAATAAAGATGTTTCCAATTGAGAAGAATATTACTACAAAAGGTTAAAGAGGTGTTATAAACACTTAAGAAGTTAGTTTGGATAACTTAATGGTGTTTTGAAAACTTAACACTTGTAAAAATGGAGTAAAAGATGAGTTTAGAAACATATAGATAAAATAGTAATTTTACGTAGAGTGGAACATGTTTATGAAATAAAAATGTTGGAAAGGGTGTTACACATAATAGTCCTAATGAACATGATTTTTGGAAGCTAAAGTATAAAGGGCATGAAAGGATGATTTTCAAAGTGTAATACAAGTTGGGATGAAATCTTGGGTTTTCATTTCGGCTGGATAAAAGTAAAAGTGGAATAATGTGAACATTTGCAAAATGTTAAAACACATTAAAAAGGAACTCAAATGAAACTGAAAAAACTAAGGAGAGCCTGAAGTACTGGGGTGAAAGACCCAAAACACTGGCCAGAGCATATGGTGGCGTTGCCTGCGGTGTGGAGCCCATTGAAGTATACGGTTATTGGAAAATTCCGAGAAAAAGATAAAGTAATAAGGAACATGTCAATAAATGTATTATGTTGTGAAAATGTGTTAAGGCAACTAGCTTGAATGGATTAATAAATATTCCGATAAAGGATAAAATGGATAAGTAAATGCGTAATTGATTAATGTCCATAAGATAAAGAAAAAGGTAAAGTAAGTGGGTAAATGGGTGGTTAAGCAACCTAAGAGGTTTAACCCATAATTAACACAAAGGTGTGTTGTGAAAGGTTTTCAAAGGTTAAATAAGTATTTTCTAACACCGTGTTCGCGTGTGTTGAATGGGTGATTTTCAATGAAAATACTTATGTGGATCGCTTAAAATAAAAAGGGTAATTTCGGTAAAGAAATGGCTTTCGATAAAATCAAGTGGGATTGTTTCAAATAAGAAACCGTGGGTGTTAAATAAGGGGTAAATGTCAAAATGAGAAAAATGAAGTCTTTTACAAAATTAAGATGAATTAATAGGCATAAATAAGATTTTTGAAAGTAAAATAGTTTCATGCATTAAGTATATATATATATATATATATATATATATATATATATATATATAGGGTAGTTGAATGTGCATTAGGTATTATATGTTAGCATCTCCCTTCTGCCGTTCGATTCTATATTGCATTTTCATATTTCCCACTAAGCATTCGGCTCACTCCCTCATTTTGCTAGGACGTTACAAGAGCGTTGGACGTGGTATTGTATTTAAGAGCATTATACATGTAAGTACTCTCTTTTATTTTACGTTAGGATCTATGTATGTTTGGAGTCTGGGGATGCTCCACATGGGTCCCTCACATAGTTTGATTTGAATAGCATGCTAAGCAAGTGAAACGTTAATTAAAATAAAACTGGATTAACGAAATATATAGGTTGTTTCGTTTCACTTCACACCTAACGCTCGAGTCGGACCGAGTTGATTACGGGTAACCCATAAATCCGAGCTGAGGTGTTACATCGATAATACTTCCATTCATGCCTCAAGTCATTTATTGACGTCTTTTTAAGGTATAACTAGATCAAGATGCATCCCCACCACCAAGAAAAGACTGCCTTTACTACTCCATGGCTACCTTCTGTTACACTATCATGTCCTTCGGCCTTAAAAATTTTGGGATACATACCAAATAACATCTACTACCATCTTATATGATCCTATCCCAAAAGAGATCGAGGTATATGTTAACGTTATGATCATCACATCTAAGACTCAAGGGTCACATTCATGCCCTTAGGAAATTATTTAAATGACTATAGCAATACCAGATGTGTCTCAACCCACATTAATGAATTTTCGATGTCACAAAAGAAGAACACCATGGATTTATGGTTAGCGAAAAATGGATTGAATAAGCCCCTTCCAATCTCAAAGAAATCCTCAAAATTCCACCTCCCCGAATAGAGAAGGAAGTTCGCGGTTTATTGGGCAAGCTGCAATATTTAGAAAATTCATGAGCCAACTCACTTCCATCTGCGAACACATCTTTAAGCTCCTATGAAATGATTCAATCAAAGTCTGGGAACAAGGCATATCAAGAATCCTTCTATAAAATAAAGAAACACGTTACCCAACCTGCGATTCTCATGCCATCGTAGCCCAATCTCCCTTTTTCTTATACCTTCCTATCATTAATGTTGCTGTTGGGGGATATTCTAGCCCAATACTTTGAAGAATAATGCAAATAAAGAGATATCCATTAACCTAGTTACAAACTGGAGGGATACAAAATAAACTACACCTCATTGGAGAAGGCGTGTGTTGACCTAGTTTGGGTCACTCATAAGATTTGACACTACATGTTTGTTTTCCCTATCAATCTAGTGTATTGAATGGAACCCATGAAGTAATTACTAGAGAAGCCAACCATGTTAAGATGCATGTCCCATTGGTTGTTATTTTTAGACGAGTTTGATATCACATATGTCATGCAAAAATCCATAAAAGGAAGATCCACCTTCGATTAACTAGATGACAATCACATGGATGAGGCCAATGTGTAGATTTTTTAATTTAAAAATGAGGATATTCTTTGTACTTCTCAGGAAGATATCTAATTGTAGATGTTCTTTGAAGGAGTTGCTAACAAAAAGGGATATGTGTGGCATTACAGGCCCCAAGCGAGCTACGCGTGATGCTGTGCTCGAGGGAAACTTTATCACGGGGATGCAAAGAGTGCTTGTATCTCTCTTTCGCTGCATACCCCCAAGGTCGGGTTATCGGTTTGATGATGGGTGGATGATCTTGCCCTTGGATGCTATTTTACGCTATGTCCATGTTTGGTGCATGCCCCTTTGGTAGGTGTGGACTTCGTGCGAAAGAAGAGGGTTTCATCGGTTGTTCCGAGTCACCAATTTATTTTATATAAAAACAAAAAAATGTATTCATGATATCCCTTTGGGGATAATCCTAAGTCAAGTTTTAAAGTTTGCACTTAGTTCATAGATTCTTGTTGTGCAGGTTTGAGAACTGGGTTACTAGTGCAGAAGGTATTAAGTACCCCATTTGTTCTGCATACTTCCATAATTTCATGCTTAGTAAATCTGTTTACATTGATTGATTACTTTTTAGTTATTTTATAACCTTTTTAGAGAACTTAGAATAAGGGTCCCTAAAAATGTAGATATATGCTTAGGTTGAAAAATTATATCAGCGAGAGGTATAGAAATGCAACTTTAACATTACAAGTACGTAAGATTGATTATGTATGACTCCGTGCTTTTATTTGTATAACGGATGGACATTCTGGTGAATGTGAGTCTGTGAGAAACCTTGGCTTTTGAGATAGCTAGATATCTTATTAAGGATTTTAGGAGAGATAGAAAGGTGAAAGATGGGTTTGAACATTTATATATATGTATATGTTAAGGATCTCTACCTTGAGATAGTTTGCTATCTCGTTTGAGTAATTTAGGCGTAAAGGGTAAAATTTGAGAGATGGATGCATCTCTGTGGAGATAATATATCAAGATACATATAGTTGAGGCTTGAGATCATGATAAATACTTGGTATTACTCTTACATACCCAAGAGGACTTGGGATCAAAGCCTACGTAGTTCGCTTGTAACTCGTGTTTGAATGTGATGTGTGTACAACTGTAGGACTTGGATTGGGAGGGGGAGGGATGATGTATGGAATATCAAAATGGGGGTGGACACTAAGATAACTAAACCTAATAATTCCCTAGTGGTTACTAGCCAAAAGGCATGATCCTTCAGACTAGTTTGGGGATGTAGCGTTAAGGATGTCATGCGTTAAACATCCATCGACTATGAAGGCGGAGGTAGAAGTTGGGCAAGTTAGGATTGTGGTGCAGGAATCCTTAGTAGATAATACATCATGGGACGTACTATATGTCTTGGACTTCATGAGTTTAGCTTGGTACAACGTCTACGGGGACTCGGGATCATAGCTCATATATTTTACTCCAACGAGGTTTAATATATATAAGAGTGTAGGACTAGAGATGGAGGCATACCTAGGAAATAATACGCCGAGAGACCTATTATGAGACTTGGGATTCGGGAGTTTAGCTTGACATAGCTCCTATATACCCAAGGAGACTTGGTATCAAAGCCAATGTAGTTCACCCTAATGGGGTTTGACACACACACACACACACACACACACACACACACATATATATATATAGGGGTGTAGGACTAGAGATGGTGTAAGGACATTATCCATCACAATTAATTATGTCGTATATCGCTACAAGTTGTTACGAGTCATCAAAGGATTGAGAAGATTAAATCTACAAAAGACGAATCCGAATTTCACGAAGTCTTCAACATTCAAGCCCAACAAGGATGGATTTGGTCAAATGTGTTTAAGTTCCATTTACATTTTACATTAAAAGCGTTGGGATATTTTTATAAAAGTTTAAATGATTTTTTAAATGATTTAAAAAATTTCAAAATCATAAAAGTTTTGGATAAATGTTTTTGATCTCGTAAACAATCTTAACTTCTGAGGTTTCCAAGATATTTAAAAGAGTGAACTTTTCAGGGATACATATATGCTGTCGTTCGAACGACACCGTACATGGTTTGAACGAGATCGTATCTCGCTCAAATGACACTGTATATCGTTCGAACGAGTTGTGTTTGAAGCTGACACGTCACTGCCT
This sequence comes from Sambucus nigra, assembly GCA_949130495.1. Lineage (NCBI taxonomy): Eukaryota > Viridiplantae > Streptophyta > Magnoliopsida > Dipsacales > Adoxaceae > Sambucus > Sambucus nigra. The sequence goes on along the minus strand of OX422216.1, from coordinate 562,983,782 downwards.
TGATTTTTATTATAAATAAGGGTGTCAGGCTTTTGAATTTTGTGTGAAGAAACACTGGTTTTAAACAGAATACGTTTTTGAGTGTTTTGGTTCATTCTCCAACATTTTTTAGGGTTCAATCTATGTTTTACAATTCACAAATATTAATATCTTTTGTGTGAGTTATTTTGTGGAACCCAAAACATACTTTGTTATAGTTCAACCTCTATGGAGAAGGCATATCCATATCTGATCGGTGGATACCGAGAATAGTTATTCTACATGTAGCGAGTCGAAGATGACGAACCGACACTGGGAGGGTATTTCTCTATTCTCATAGCTTTAAAGGTTTGACGAAGAAACCGTGCATTACAGTTGTGGGCGATTATCAGGTTGTATGTACGTCAATGGTCTTGTAAACTTTTCAAAGTGTTGAAAAAAGGATTTTACCCGAAAGGTTTTTTTTCTTGAATTTGTCGTCTTTGTTTCACATGCATGGTTTGAATGATTTATAACACTTAGATGCATGTTTAGGGTCTGATCTTAAATTAAATTTGGTTTAATCAAATTTAGACACCTAATTAAATAAGTGTTCTAATAAATAATTTAATTGGTATCACACAACATTTTACAATCTGATATCAGAGAAAATTACGCTAATTTTTTGCGTATTCCTATTTTTCACAAACTTGTGTGATATTGATTTTTGTTTAATATCTCAAGTTTTTCAATAGATCACTTATATAATCGGGTGCCCATCTTTGATGGAGATAATTATGCCTTTGGAAAGATTGCATGAAATCTATTTTAAAAGCCATAGATGAGCGAGTTTGGTTGTTGGTTGCAAATGGTTGGAATCCTCCCACCGTGATTGTTGATAATGTCACCCCTTTAAAACCCGTGTCAAACTGGACTGAGGACGATTATAAATTGTCTAACTATAATTCCCGTGGTTCGAGTGCTATTTCTGAAGATGTCACTCCCGATGAATTTCTCCGTATTATGACGTGCACCACGTCTAAAGAGGCATGGGATGTTTTAAAATTGACACATGAAGGTACAACTGCTGTTAAAGAGTCAAAATTGCAAAATCTAGGCACCTGATTTGAGACCATTACTATGTTAGAGTCCGATACTTTTGATGAGTTTTATGGACATTTGTTGAACATTGTCAACACTTGTTTTGATTTGGGTGAGGTAATTGATAACACGTGGGTTGTGAAAAAGATTTAATGATCCCTTCCAAAATGTTTTGTTCCGAAAGTCACTGTTTTAAACTCTATGGGAAATTTGAGCACACTTAAGTTAGAAGAGTTGGTAGGTGATCTTCACATTTTCAAGTTAGATATGTTTACCCAAACTATCAAACCCAAATATAAGGGGATTGCACTTAGGTCACAGCCGAGATCGAGCGAGGATGTTTCAAGGAAGAGGGATAAGAAAAATAAAGTGAGTTTTTGTGAGAACGAGCTTGAGGAAGAGTCTAATTTTAACATGGCCTTACTTGCGAATTTTTTTTAAAAAGTTTCTAAAAAAGCCTAAAGAAAATTCTTCCAATAAAAAGAGATCTTTTGAGAAAAATAAAAAGAAAGAGGAGGCCGGAGAAAGTGATAAGGAGGATGAGATAAGGTGCTTTGAGTGTGAGGGTAAAGGGCACATAGCTAAAGAGTGACCTACTAGGATAAGAAGAAAAGGAAAAGAAAGTGTTATGCCCACCACACGTAGTGATAGTGAGGGAGATGAGGAAGATGAGCGAGATGAGTCCAATAAAGGTTTAACACATGGGATGTGTGTAGCTTTTTTGAGTCGTGTGAGCGCACCCACTTTGTCTCACGATGATATTGTTCACGAGAGTGACGGTGATGACTCGAGGGTTTCTAGTGTAGATAAGAGCGAGTTTGAGAGTGGAGATGAAATTAAGCTCCAAAAATATTTTAGGGATTTGTACACCGAGACCTTAAAAATGAAGAAGTATGATAGAGATTTAGTTCATCGAGTTTTAGATTTGGAGAAAGAAAAAGAAGTTTTTAGGAAGAGAAAGTGTGATTTGACCAACATAGTGTCTAGTCTGATGACACGTGTATCCCAACTCGAGAGTGATCTCGAACGTGCTCAGGAGGTCAAAGTCCCTTAACAGAACGCGTCTAAGAAAGTTGAAAAGATGGTTTTCAATCCCGTTTCAAGTAGTGGTGAAAATTAAGGGAAAAGGTCATGACGGTGTATCCATTTTTGTTATTGTACCCGAGTCGGTTCCTATTTTACTGACTCGACCCAACCCACCTAGGCATCCCGTACCTATTAAAGGAGCACGTCTTAGAGTTGTTGAGAGATGTGTACCTAGGCCGGTATATGTTTTCTCCCATTGCAAAAGGAGAGTACACCTTCAGAAGCTTTGCTTTAAATTGAGTTATGTGTCACGCTTTGCTCCTACACATGTTCGCACACATGCACCCGCCCATGATACTTTACTTGCACATAATGATAGAGAGTTTGCACATATTCTAGAGCAAGTAAAGTTTTTGGTCAAGACTTCTCATGATTTGATGGAGTTATTTCAAAATATGTCACCGTCTTTGGAAAACTCCACCACACCTACCGGTTGAGGTCTAGACATGTTTACTAGCATAGGTCAATTTGCATGATGTTATCTTATACCTATTGCTAGTATGTACCATTTGTTTTATATTTTGTTAGTATTTTGTTTGCTTTTCTTATTTTTGGTACTGTTTTTGCACCGTTCTGGATCTATTTGCCCATTCTAAGAACTGTTTTCTCGAAATTTTCTCACTGGACAAAACTGCATGATATACTGATTAAACTTGGAAAATTTTCTTTTCTCGTTCTAACGAGAATCCATCTCACGCGAAGTCTTCTTGCAAGATCACCAGTCATTCAAACGAAAAGGAGTCTCGTTCAAATGGCCCCTGGAATTAACTTTTATTTGCAGTCCTCTGATTCATATTAATATTTTATATGGTTCTGCTGGGTTGTTTCTGAACAGTGTAAGAAAAACTGAAAAATATTTTATTAAAAAAAAATTAAAAAATCCAAAAAGAGTTTTCTATTTTCTCTTCACCTTATATGAATGAAAATTTAGGATGACCAAGTCACAACTTCATGCCATATCCATGTGACTATTTGCTAGTGTTTTTGAGACAATATAATGTGTCATTCATGTGATTTACAAAGTTTGGAGTCTTTGAGATAATATAGTGTTACTACCTACATGATTGACTCTATTTGTCCTTTATGGCACATATGCACGGATTTGTTTAACTTTTATGCTTGACTATCACATGTTAGTCGAGTGTTTCCATCTCAATTCTGTCGATACACGAAACCACATGCGATAAAACTTGACAAAAAATAGTGCATGGTTTAAAACATTTGTGAGACTATGTAATTTTTATTTTAAAAATGGGGAAGGGATACGAAAGGTACTCATTTATCATTTGCGATTAAGCCACCATTTAAATGGACCTAAAAAAGTGAGGAATTGAAAATTATCCGGGGTCCGATGAGGTTTAAAAGAGCCCGAAAAAATTGAAAGGCAATAAAAAGAAAATTAGGCCAAAAACGGGGACAATAGTTTTTTTTAGGTTTCATCACCTCATAAGAAAAATAAAAAGCATTATCTTTTAATGACGGAGTTTTGGATGGAATTTAAAACGGTTTGCACGTCCTTCAAATTCATTAAAAAGCATTTTATAGTTTTGGATGTTATTGGTGTGGAAATCATTTATACTTTGATTTTGTTGATATGATTAAGACGATGTCATCTGAATTCAACAAATTTACACCAAAGGATTATTTTGATGTTCATTCGTTAGGATTACACTTATGCATCTTGCACATATGATATGATTGAGTCCATTTTCATATCGAATTTGTTCACACCCATTCATTCCGTTTCCATGATTTGCTTATCTTAGTATAAATTCATGGTGTGTGATTTTTGTAACATCGTTTTTGCATTTTTGTATAAAAAATTGAAAAAAACATTCAAAAATAGTTTGTTTGCTTGGTTTACCGTGACTCCCCGATTTTCTTTATGTGATTTATTCTTTTCCTTGTCTATTTCGGACAAATAAAAAGGGGGCGAACGAATTTTGATATTATGGGGGAGATTTGATTATGCTTTCATGTTTACGCTTTATAACATTTCTATCTCGATACGGCACGAGGTGTTCGCTTTGTCTCATGCGTATAGGTACAATTGAAGAACATTATGTTTCTGATAATATGCAAATATTGCGTATTTCATCTCTCGAACCTACACATTTTAGCCCCCTCGGATTCCTTAATCATTATATTTAAGATTGTTAACCAAACAACCTCGGTTTATATTGTTAACATGCTTAATTAGGTATAATTGGGCTTTTATAGGTATTTAGGTACTAAGAATGGAGTTCGGACGCATCCCGCTCAAGTTCCGTATACAATCGCACGTTCAAGGGAAATTCGGTCAATTTACAGTTTGGGCACTTGGCCCGACATCTAGAAAAATTTGTTTCCCTCCTCGCATGCTTCGTATGGCCGTGAACGATGTGCGATTTTGAGTTTGAACAAAGAAGTTACGGCGTTTCTAGCGGAAGGGAATTCCAAACATGCAAAAACAGGGGGAAGATTATGCAGCCCTGCTTGATCGATCGATCGATCAAAAGGATCAATCGATCGATCCTTCAGATTTTGGCCATCGTGGGGAGACAGTGGGCATGACTTTCAACCATCGATCGATCGATCAAAGGGATCGATCGATTGATGCCCTGTTTTCTGCAGATATTTTGCCTTTTATTTTCTTTTTTTTTTCCTTTTCTAATTTTATTCCAACTTACTATATAACCCATTTTTGTGTAAATATTAGAGATATTCAGTTTTAATTAGTTTTAGCTTAGGGTTTTGGGTTTTGAGAGCTTAGCTTCATTTCTCTTTGGGTTAACAACCATTTGGGGTATGTATGTTAAACTTTCCACTTCCTTTACCATTAATAAAGTTGTTCTTGTTTAATTCTTGCTTTATAGATTAATTTACATGCTTTATTAATTAGTTTACTGTAACACCCCGCCCGCCCGGGGAGAGCGAACAGAGCGCTAATGCGATAAAACAAATCCAAATCCACAAGTGACAAGGTATAGAGCATCTAAATAAACCCACAATAATATAAATCTACGAATCTCAATCTCTTTAATTACAACAAGTCTCTCGAATTAAAATTACAACTATCTAATACAAATCTCCAAAGCTCTATACATCAAATAATACAAATCTTTCCCAAACAATCCTCGCTAAAATCAATCTCCATAGCACCCCAAAATCCGCGTTAACCTGCCACTAAAAGAAAATATGGGGAAGTACACAATACGACATGAATTATGCTCAACAAATACGGATTAGCAACGAATAAAACGTAACAACACGAGTACGAATATTCAAATCAAAATGCAAATCTCAAAGCATTTATCGATAAAATTTCTAACAACACTTTAACCGGGTCACCAGGCCTCACCACATCCGTATATACTTTATCAAGCCATAGCCCGGGAAATAGGAATTTTGGCGGGTGCTCAACATCCGTGCCATATTAAAATCTCATGACAACGTGCTCATCAACAATATAATGATACCACATGAATCAAAATAATTTCAACAATTATTTTTCATATTTCAATGAATTTATCAATTCAAATATGAGTTCAATTAAACAAGAATTCAAAGAGAATGACACTCGCGAGATTTAAGGAGCATATTGTGTAAAACCCCATACCTCAAACCATGATGAGAAACTAATGATCACATCCTCAAGATCTACACAAAAGATCTACAAAATCTCCTCCAAGAACCTCCAACAAAATAGCCCTAAGAACACCTCTAATCTAAGGTTGGAACTCACAAATCTCAAGGGCCAATGTGTATATAAAAATAAGAGGAATATAAAATATATTTGCTGCCAAAATTTGTGCCAAAAGTAGATTAAAAGGGTTGCCCACGACTTCCTTTTATAATGCAAAGAAATGAAGAGTTGGAATCCAAAAGACTCCTTTAAATAAGGCAAATAAATGAAGAGTTGGAAGTCAAAACAACTCTTGAAAATTACTTAATGTTCGCCGACTTAGAATTCCAAGAGTTAAAAATATTTAAAAATCATTTTAAAATCCGTTTTAACTCCGATTTCGAAACCGTTTGAAATTCTCGCCTTTAAAAATAATAACCAACATATTTGAGCAATAAAAATAATTTTATCAAAAAACTTTATTTTCCTCTATTTTTCAAAAATTAATTAAAATAGCCCAAAAATTACGCGGGTTGTTACACTTCTCCACTAACAATGGAATTTCGCCCTCGAAATTCGCCGAATGCCTAACTCTCAAAAATCAGGCTAACAATCTCCAAAAATAATTTCCTCACCTCTAATCTCGAAACCTAACACGAATATCACCTAAAATTTGCTATCTCCAAAAATTGCTAACCACGCAATGAACCCAAGACTCAAGCCCCGAGGGTTGCCGTATACCTAAGCTCTGATACCATTTGTAACACCCCGCCCGCCCGGAGAGAGCGAACGGAGCGCTAATGCGATAAAACAAATCCAAATCCACAAGTGACAAGGTATAGAGCATCTAAATAAACCCACAATAATATAAATCCACGAATCTCAATCTCTTTAATTACAACAAGTCTCTCGAATTAAAATTAAAACTATCTAATACAAATCTCCAAAGCTCTATACATCAAAATAATACAAATCTTTCCCAAATAATCCTCGCTAAAATCAATCTCCATAGCACCCCAAAATCCGCGTTAACCTGCCACTAAAATAAAATATGGAGAAGTACACAATACGACAGGAATTATGCTCAACAAATACGGATTATCAACGAATAAAACGTAACAACACGAGTACGAATATTCAAATCAAAATGCAAATCTCAAAGCATTTATCGATAAAATTTCTAACAACACTTTAACCGGGTTATCAGGCCTTACCACATCCGTATATGCTTTATCAAGCCATAGCCCGGGAAACAGGAATTTTGGCGGGTGCCCAACATCCGTGCCATATTAAAATCTCATGACAACGTGCTCATCAACAATATAATGATACCACATGAATCAAAATAATTTCAACAATTATTTTCCAGATTTCAATGAATTTATCAATTCAAATATGAGTTCAATTAAACAAGAATTCAAAGAGAATGACACTCGCGAGATTTAAGGAGCATATTGTGTAAAACCCCATACCTCAAACCATGATGAGAAACTAATGATCACATCCTCAAGATCTACACAAAAGATCTACAAAAGCTCCTCCAAGAACCTCTAACAAAATAGCCCCAAGAACACCTCTAATCTAAGGTTGGAACTCACAAATCTCAAGGGCCAATGTGTATATAAAAATAAGAGGAATATAAAATATATTTTCTGCCAAAATTTGTGCCAAAAGTAGGTTAAAAGGGTTGCCCACGACTTCCTTTTATAATGCAAAGAAATGAAGAGTTGGAATCCAAAAGACTCCTTTAAATAAGGCAAATAAATGAAGAGTTGGAAGTCAAAACAACTCTTGAAAGTTACTTAATGTTCGCCGACTTAGAATTCCAAGAGTTAAAAATATTTAAAAATCATTTTAAAATTCGTTTTAACTCCGATTTCGAAACCGTTTGAAATTCTCGCCTTTAAAAATAATAACCAACATATTTGAGCAATAAAAATAATTTTATCAATAAACTTTATTTTCCTCCATTTTTCAAAAATTAATTAAAATAGCCCAAAAATTACGCGGGTTGTTACACTTCCCCACTAACAATGGAATTTCGCCCTCGAAATTCGCCGAATGCCTAACTCTCAAAAATCAGGCTAACAATCTCCAAAAATAATTTCCTCACCTCTAATCTCGAAACCTAACACGAATATCACCTAAAATTTTCTATCTCCAAAAATTGCTAACACGCAATGAACCCAAGACTCAAGCCCCGAGGGTTGCCGTATACCTAAGCTCTGATACCATTTGTAACACCCCGCCCGCCCGGGGAGAGCGAACGGAGCGCTAACGCGATAAAACAAATCCAAATCCACAAGTGACAAGGTATAGAGCATCTAAATAAACCCACAATAATATAAATCCACGAATCTCAATCTCTTTAATTACAACAAGTCTCTCGAATTAAAATTAAAACTATCTAATACAAATCTCCAAAGGTCTATACATCAAAATAATACAAATCTTTTCCAAACAATCCTCGCTAAAATCAATCTCGATAGCACCCCAAAATCCGCGTTAACCTGCCACTAAAATAAAATATGGGGAAGTACACAATACGACAGGAATTATGCTCAACAAATACGGATTAGCAACGAATAAAACGTAACAACACGAGTACGAATATTCAAATCAAAATGCAAATCTCAAAGCATTTATCGATAAAATTTCTAACAACACTTTAACCGGGTCACCAGGCCTTACCACATCCGTATATGCTTTATCAAGCCATAGCCCGGGAAACAGGAATTTTGGCGGGTGCCCAACATCCGTGCCATATTAAAATCTCATGACAACGTGTTCATCAACAATATAATGATACCACATGAATCAAAATAATTTCAACAATTATTTTCCAGATTTCAATGAATTTATCAATTCAAATATGAGTTCAATTAAACAAGAATTCAAAGAGAATGACACTCGCGAGATTTAAGGAGCATATTGTGTAAAACCCCATACCTCAAACCATGATGAGAAACTAATGATCACATCCTCAAGATCTACACAAAAGATCTACAAAAGCTCCTCCAAGAACCTCCAACAAAATAGCCCCAAGAACACCTCTAATCTAAGGTTGGAACTCACAAGTCTCAACGGCTAATGTGTATATAAAAATAAGAGGAATATAAAATATATTTGCTGCCAAAATTTGTGCCAAAAGTAGGTTAAAAGGGTTGCCCACGACTTCCTTTTATAATGCAAAGAAATGAAGAGTTGGAATGAAAAAGACTCCTTTAAATAAGGCAAATAAATGAAGAGTTGGAAGTCAAAACAACTCTTGAAAATTACTTAATGTTCGCCAACTTAGAATTCCAAGAGTTAAAAATATATAAAAATCATTTTAAAATCCGTTTTAACTCCGATTTCGAAACCGTTTTAAATTCTCGCCTTTAAAAACAATAAACAACATATTTGAGCAATAAAAATAATTTTATCAAAAAACTTTATTTTCCTCCATTTTTCAAAAATTAATTAAAATAGCCCAAAAATTACGCGGGTTGTTACATTTACTTTCTTTATTTCTTGATTTCCTAGTTTAAATGGTATATATTAGTTTAGTTCATGATGTACCCTTAGATAAATAGGGTCAGGATTTCGTTCCGCCATTAACGGGCCCCAAGCTCCGAAAATTAGGTATTGTGCAGAATTGCATTTAATTGAACCCGTGCGTATTAAAGTCGGATTATTATGCATTTAACTTTCTCTCTCATTCAACGTTAGTGTTTATAGCGATAATCTGAGTTTAATCCTCGTGCGACCAATTTTCGATTAAATGTTTATTCACGCAACTTTGGCTTAAATTCCTTATTGCGTGAAGTTTATGATTAATTGATAATGCTCGATTAAATTGCTCTCGAGCCGGAATTCTGACTAATAGTTGTTTCGATCCGTATGGTTGGATGATATCCCGATCCTTGCTTTACTTTTGTGTAGACTTAGCTTATTATTTTTCCCTTTTATTTACAACCACCCATCACCCTTTTACACTTTTATTCTTTAAATAATAAATTGATAAAAATCTGTCGAACACTCCCTCTGGATTTGATACCCGACTTACCGCTATACTTGTATCGCAAGTGCAGTCGTAATTTAGGTTTTTATATTAACACGGTGAAATGAGTACAACGATTAGCATTTTGACGCGACGCTACTTTTCACGCATAATCAAAATGGCGCACGGGTTCAATTAATCGTAATTCTGCACAAAACCTAATTTTTGAAGCTCGGGGCCCGTTAATGGCGAAACGATATCCCGACCCTATTTATCTAAGGGTAGACTTAACTTATTATTTTTCCCTTTTATTTACAACCACCCATCATCCTTTTACACTTTTATTCTTGAAATAATAAATCGATTAAAATCTGTCGAACACTCCCTGTGGATTTGATACCCGACTTACCGCTATACTTGTGTCGCAAGTACAGTCGTAATTTAGGTTTTTGTATTAACGCGGTGAAACGAGTACAACGATTAGCATTTTGACGCGACGCTACTTTTCACGCATAATCTAAATGCAGCGGGTAGAGCTGACGCAGCAGCAGGCCGATCTGCGGCAGGATCGAGATGAGCGCCGACAGGATAAAGCCGATCAGAGATGGGAGAGAGCGCAGCAGCAGCGAGAGTTTCGTATGATACAGGCGATGATGCGAGACATTTATTTGCAACGACATGATTCGGACGCGGTGCTACCTCCTCATTTTCAGGATCCCTTTGATCCTAGTGGTTCCGGCCACTAGGCTACTGCTGTTATTGGGTCATTTTTGCCTTTTTGGGCCGGATATTATATTGTACTTTTTATTTTATTTGTATTTCTTTCATTTTATAGTTGTAATGTATTAAGTTGTTTTGTATCGAACTTATAAAATGAGCAATGTGAATGTAGTTTGAGGTTGTTTATTGGATTTTGATGTGTGTGACCTCCCATTTTATAAAATCAAAATGTTCACCATCATATTAAATAGTATTTGCACTTCAGCCCCTCTATTTGTTGTGACTTGTGACATGAGTTCTTTTAACTTAATACATCGGTACATATTCTTCATATGCTTTGTACTAACTTATTTTCCAGATTCATTTGGACTTATACTTATGTAGATCGCTCCAAATTTGGGTAATATCATTCTTTTTCTATCTTTATATTGTGTTCTTTAATGGACGCATTGGGGACAGTGCAACATTTAAGTTAGGGGGTGTGGGATATTCTATCCATTTCATTGTTTAGTCCTTGAATTTGACTACAATCTACTTACAAAGCATGTTTTTGTTAAAAATTTCCGATGATTAATTTTAATAATTGCCCGATCCATTTGACAATTCAACGATGCATGCTATCCATTTTAGAAGTTATCAGACTTTAATCCTCAAATCATTGATATTATGAATAACTTCATGAATTAAACTTTATCCCATGAGCACATGCGTTTTTCTTGTTATATTGATTTGGTTTAAGATTTTTATCACTCGGTAATCTTTTGTTGCATTGTATATACTTACACCGAGTGAGATTAGAGACTTATCTTCATTTGTGAGTGCATACACTATTCTTTCCTCTTTGAAAACATTACAATCATTGGTAATCTCTTTATTCTTTGATTGATCGTTCATTAATTGAGTTCATATTTGAAATGTATTACTTGAGCATGATTTTCATTTATTGTTTTGACTCAAAAATTGCCTAAACTTTTTGAAATGATCATAGGCCATCTTTGTATATCAACAATATAACCTTGACCTCACCTTTTATATGTTCCCTAGTCAACCCATTTGAGCCTAAATATTAGTCTTTCGTTTGATTACCCAAAATCCCATAACCAACTCCAAATTGGAGTCTTATACCATACATATTACCTTACATACCCTTGTTTGGATTGTTACTTGGGATTGAATGATATTGTTGTGTATTGTGGTTGCAATTTGAGAATGAAAAGAGTGAGAAAAGAAGAAAGCGTAGTGAAAAAGAAAAGAAAAAGAGAAAAGTATAAAACAAAAGAAAAAGTGAGAAAAAGAAGAAAAGAAAAAGAGAGTGAAATTTGTATATATTGTCTATATTGATTCAATCAGCTTTAATTACTCTCCAATTATTATATCTAATGCTCGTTTCGAAATCAATTTTCCAATTTTGAAATTGCCCACTTTTTCCCCATTATCCCGAGTTTCATCCCCAAACACCTTTCAATCCGTATATACATCTCTTTCATTTCGTACCCTAGCCTAGCCTAGCCTACATTACAACCCTATTAAAGTCCTATGTGATCTTAAGTAGATGTAATTCAAAGGTTTGAATAGTTTTGATAATCTGTGAAAATACATTTTGCCTCGTTTATATGTGCGATATTTTTCCCTGAGATTACAATTTTTATTTTCTATATAGCGTTCTTCATTTGTGACATGTGCGTGGCCTAGTTTCCTTTACATTTATTCCTTATGCCCTCATGTCCCGTGTGTTACCTCCCTGTTTCAAGTGAATTCATTTGATGCGTGTAATGCCCGTGAGGATTGACTTACATGCATGCTTTAATATTTAGTATCCGATTTATTTAAGTTTTTACCAAATCATATTTTGCGTGTGCTCACTCCCCTCCCACATTTTAAGGTTTCAATTCATTGAGGTGCATTCGATAATGTTAATAACTATGGACTTTTAGTGTGAATTCGGTTGTGATGCTAATAACATGCTGAAATCTCGTTCGTATTGATGACTTTGTCGCATGCTTAATTGGGAATATTTTGAGGAAACTTTATGATGTTTGTGGGTTTCATCCCAAAAAACCCTCACGAGACGACACTCGTTCACCAGGATAATCGAGGGGTTTAACAGCTTATTGCATATGCTAAATGCAATCGAATCGCCCGCGAAAGTGGCCTTATGCGTTTATACCATACTTTTGTTCTATCTCCTGCTTTTGGTTTGCTTGTAATTCTTGTTGCATCCTATTTCATTGCTAGGGACTAGCAATGTGTAAGTTAGGGGGTGTGATAATACGAAAATATTGCATATTTCATCTCTCGAACCTACGCATTTTAGTCCCCTCGGGTGCCTTAATCTCTATATTTAAGCCTGTTAACCAGACAACCTCGGTTTATATTTTTAACATGGTATATGAGGTATAATTGGGCTTTTGTAGGTATTTAGGTACTAAGAATGGCGTTCAGACGCATTCTGCTCAAGTTTCGTATGCAATTGCGCGTTCAAGGGCAATTCAGTCAATTCACAGTTTGGGCACCTGGCCCGACATCTCATGAAATTTTTTGCCCTCCTCGCATGCTTCCCTAAACTATCAAACCCAAAGATAAGGTGATTGCACTTAGGTCACAGTCGAGATCGAGTGAGGATGTTTCGAGGAAGAGGGATAAGAAAAAGAAACTGTTTTTTTGTGAGACCGAGTCTAATTTTGACATGGCCTTACTTGCAAAATTTTTAAAAAAGTTTATCAAAAAGACTAAAGAAAATTCTTCCAATAAAAAGATATATTTTGAGATAAATAAAAATAAAGAGGAGGCTAAATAAAGTGATAAGGAGGATGAGATCATGTGCTTTGAGTGTGAGGGTAAAGGGCACATAGCTAAAGAGTGTCCTACTAGGATAAGGAGAAAGGGCAAAGAAACTGCTATGCCCGCCACACTTAGTGATAGTGAGGGAGATGAGGAAGTTAAGGGAGATGAGTCCAATAAAGGTTTAGCACATGGGATGTGTGTAGCTTTTTCGAGTCATGTGAGCAAACCCATTTTGTCTCACAATAATAGTGTTCACGAGAGCGACGGTGATGACTCGAGGGTTTCTAGTGGAGATGAGAGCGAGTTTGAGAGTGTAGATGAAAGTGAGATCCAAAAAGCTTTTAGGGATTTGTACACCGAGGCCTTAAAAATGAAGAAGTATAATATAGATTTAGGTCGTCGGGTTTTAGATTTAGAGAAATAAAAAGAAGTTTTTAGGAAGGAAAAGTGTGATTTGACCAACACAGTGTCGAGTCTGATGACACCTGTATCCCAACTCGAGAGTGATCTCGAACATGACCGAGAGGTCAAAGTCCCTTTAGAGAATGCGTCTAATAAAGTTGAAGAGATGGTTCTCAATCCCGTTTTAGGTGGTGGTGAAAATTTAGGAAAAGGTCATGATGGTGTATCCACTTCTGTTATTGCTCCAGAGTCGGTTCCTATTTTAGTGAATCAACCCAACCCACCTAGGCATCCCGTACCTGTTAAGAGAGCACGTCCTAAAGTTGTTGAGAGAGGTGTACCTAGGCCGGTAGTTGTTTGCTCCCATTGTAAAAAGAGAGGACATGATAGGGATTTTTGCTTTAAATTGAGTTATGTGTCATGCTTTGCTCCTACACATGTTCGCACACATGCACCCGCCCATGATCCTTTGCTTGCACATAATGATAAAGAGTTTTCACATATTCGAGAGCAAGTAAAGTTTTTGGTCAAGATTTTTTATGATTTGATGGAGTTATTTGAAAATATGTCACCGTCTTTGGAAAACTCCACCGCACCTACCGGTTGAGGTCTATACATGTTTGCAGCATATGTTGATTTGCATGATGTTATCTTATACCTATTGTTAGTATGTACCATTTGTTTTATAATTTGTTTGTAGTTTGTTTTCTTTTCTTATTTTTGGTACTATTTTTGCACTGTTTTGGATCTGTTTTCCCATTCCAGGAACTGTTTTCTTGAAATTTTCTCACTGGACAAAACTGCATGATATACTGGTTAAACTGGGAGATTTTTCTTTTCTCGTTCTAACCGCGAAGTCTTCTCGTATGATCACCAGTCATTCAAACGAAAAGGAGTCTCGTTCGAATAACCCTTGGAATTAACTTTTGTTTGTAGTCCTGTTATTCATATTAATATTTTATGTGGTACTGCTGGGTTGTTTCTGAACATTGTTAAAAAAAGTCAAAAATATTTTATTTAAAAAAAACAAATTTGAAAAATCCAAAAAGAGTTTTGTATTTTGTTTTCACCTTATATGAATGAACATTCAGGATGACCAACTCACAACTTCATACCATATACATGTGACTATTTGATAGTGTTTTTGAGACAATATATTGTGTCATTCATGTGCTTTACAAAGTTTGGAATCTTTGAGCTGATATAGTGTTACTACCTACATGATTGACTCTAGTAGTCCTTTTATCGCACACATGCACGGATTTTTTTTTACTTTTGTGCTTGACTATCACATGTTGGTTGAGTGTTTCCATCTCAATTCTATCTATACACCGAACCAAATGCGATAAAACTTGATGTAACACCCCGTATTTTTATGGCTTTTAATTATGTGATTTAATAAATTAAATTGCCTTGAATTATGAGATTTATTAAAATTAATTTGGGATAATTAATTGAAAAATAATTCGGATTTAAATGCTAGCGAGACGAGAGTTAGTACTTGATTATTATAATGTTATTGAATACTACTGAGTGATTATGGTAATATGTGATTATTGAATTTACTAAAATTGTCGTGAGTTGAAAATACGACAGTTTCGATAATTAAGTTGGGACGCGCGTGTCAGTCATGTCAAGACCCAATTTAATGGATTTAAAAGTATTTTTATTTTTATGTCACATGTATGAGCATTTTGAGAGCTCCAACGTGTCCGGTAGGGTCGAGATAGTCAGAAAACACTAGTCGAGGGTTTAGTTTGGGTCCCGGGGCATTTTAAGCATAACCGATAACTCGGGAGGGTATTTTAGTCATTTCTATTTTTGGGTGAATAGTGACCCACGAATTTTAGATAGTTATTATTAGCCAACACTTGAGTCCATTAGGGTTTCACAACCAAAAATCATAAACAACCATTAGAGTGGAGGAGAAGGGAGTTTTCAAAGGAGAACCACCAATCAGAGGCTTTTTGCACCACCGTCACCACCACCGGATAGATCGAAAAGCAAGGATCATCCCCATACCGTCTATTTCATCAAACCAGAATCTTCATTTCTAGGAAAGTGATTTAACTTGTAATAAATTAGCGCATATATCATCCATGTTAGGTTAGAATTGAAGAACAACCTTGAATATTGATAATTAAATGGATTTGAAGAGTTGAAATCGTAATTTGGGTAGGTTTTGCATGTAGATTAACTTCTGGGATCTTAGCAGCCACAAAATCATGATCCATGCGTAGAGAATTATGGATTTTTATTGAATTATATAGTGTTCTTGAAGAAATAGAAGAACTAGGGTTTTTAGATGAAAATTTGGTAAATTGATCCAAGAATTTAATGTTCAACTTTGATTTGACGATTTCAAAACGTGGGAAATGATGTAAACATGTTGGTATGATAATTAGTATACTTGGTTGGGAGTTTAAGACATTGTAATGAAGAATTAGAGGTGTAAAAAGAGGAAAACCCGTACCTGTCTAAGAAAATCTGGACTGCTACCTGCTTGATCGATCGATCGAATCAAGAATGTCGATCGATCGACGATCGATCGATCGACCTATTTTATTCGATCGATCGACCCCTTCTGATTTTTGGTAATTTATTTTTCGTAAGCTTAATATAAATCCCAAGGCCGATGATGATTCTTAGGATGTTTAAATTTATATTGTGCAACTTAATTAAGGTCAGTAGGGTCTTAGTTGATGCCGAGAAAAATGGTTTACCTTATGGAATTGAATGCTATTGCTTACGAGAGTCTACCGAGTGAGGTATGATTAGAAATCGTTCGAATTGAAACTATAATAGAAATTAATGATGATGTAAGGATAAGAACAATAACGGAGGGATTTTAAGTTATTGAGATAACATTAGAAACTAATAGGAGACCTAGTAACCTTTTGAGATAGGTTTAAGTACTCAAATTGATACGACGAAAGGGTTATCAAGCTGAATACATATTACGTATGATGTTCGGGATAAACTTGCTATGTACGAGACTTACTAGATGGAATGTGTGAAAACCTATATTGAAATATGATTACTTATGTTGTGTAAATGCCTAGTGTCTGGATTATATGTGTATGACATACCTACCATACTTGCTATCACGGGAGGTTAGTTTTTTTTGGAAAAGGACCCTCTTATCCTTGTGTGCCTTCGGGAGGATTTAGACTGGTAACTTAAGGACATAGGACTGTGAATGGCTTATTTGTGAGTTGATAAGTCATCTGACCACGGGAGCGTAGGTATGTGCGTGACCATGGGTATGTGAACTACGTTCGCCTCCAATATGTGTGATTTGTATTCTTGCGGTTCCTGAGTGATTTAGAACACGTGATCCTTACGTACGTGATGTACATGGATTTGATAGCAGAGTATGCGTGCACTGAAGCCTAGCCTAGGGGTGCATTATATGTGTATATATATTGAGAGTGATTTATATATGTACTTATGACTGGTTCACTACTGCTTAGTAGATGTGAATAACTAAGATATTGTAATGGATTAAGAATTTGAGAAAATAATTAATACTTAAGATAAGTAATATAATGAATGCGAATATGGGTTATGAATATAACTTACCTGGATATTAAGAGTATACATCCTATGGTAGAATGTGAAAGAGGAAGTGGTATAGACTAGTTATTTGGCGACATAACTAGGATGGATTAAGGGCATACGTTAGGCGTGCACATTAGTTGAGAAGTGAGAAACTCAAGTGAGAGTACGCAACTAACGTGTTTATAATATGTGTTGTTTAATTGTAATTTAAACACTTGCTAAACTTTTAAACTGTTTTCACCTCGGGCTCTGACCCGTTTTCCTCCAAATCTATTTTATTTTGTAAAAATATTTTTAGGTACCCAGCCAAAGGGACGCCAAGCATAGGAGTTCCATTCTGATGACGTGCTATAGCTACTGTGGAAGTTACATGATCTTGGTATTAGACGCCTTCATATTTATCCTTGGTTCCTTCATAGTCATTTGTATCAGTTAGGGCATGTCACTCATTCTTATTCAGAGGTTGTAGTTACAGACTATTATTATTTCGGTTATTGATTTATTTATTCAGACTCTTGTATTGGTACTTTATTTACTCTGGCAGTATTATTATTGGAGTTTTTACTCTAGACTCAGTTTATTTCCTTTCGTTGATTATTCATTTGGGATTGTTTATGCAAATAATGGTTGTTGACTTAATTACTTGGATTATGTTAATTTAATTAGTAAAATTTGACATCTCTCTTTTAAATATTAGGTGGCTAGTAATAAATTAAATGTTTTCGACAGTGATGCTACAACTAAACCAACTTAATATTCGGTATTAATTTAATAAAGGAGTAGCTACCCGGTATTTAATTAGACGGGGTGTCACACTTGACAAAAAGTAGTGCATGATTTAATCCATTTGTTAGACTGTGTGATTTTTATTTTGAAAATGGGGAAGGGATACGAAAGATACTCATTTATCCTTTGCGATTAAGCCACCGTTTAAATGGACCTAAAAAAGTGAGGAACTGAAAATTATCCGGGGTCCGATGAGGTTTAAAAGAGCCCGAAAAAATTGAAATGCAATAAAAAGAAAATTATGCCAAAAATGGGGCCAACGGTATTTTTTAGGTTTCATCACCTCATAAGAAAAATAAAAAGCATTATCTTTTAATGAGGGAGTTTTAGATGGAATTTAAAACGATTTTCACGTCCTTAAAATTCGTGAAAAAGAATTACATAGTTTTGGACATTATTGGTGTGGAAATCATTTATACTTTGATTTTATTGATATGATTATGACGATGCCATCTAAATTCAACAAATTTACGCCAAAGGACTATTTTGATGTTCATTCGTTAGGAGTACACTTATGCATCTTGCACATATGATATGATTGAGTCAATTTTCCTATCGAATTTGTTCACACCCGCTCATTCCGTTTCCACGATTTGCTGATCTTAGTATAATTTCACTGTGTGTGATTTTTGTAACATCTTTTTTGCATTTTCGTATAAAAAATTGAAAAAAAAAATCAAAAATAGTTTTTTTGCTTGGTTTACCGTGACACCCCGATTTGCCTTATGTGAATTATTCTTTTCCTTGTCTATTTCGGACAAATAAAAAGGGGGAGAATGAATTCTGTTATTATGGGGGAGTTTATGTATAGGGGAGATTTGATTATGCTTTCATGTTTATGATTTATATCATTTCAAACTCGATACATCACGAGGTGTTTTCTTTGTCTCATGTGTGTATGTAAAATTTAAGAACATTATGTTGCACAACCTGATGAGAAAAGATTGGAGTTTTGAAGAGTTGATTGTTAAAGCATTGTTTGAAAAGTTTGAAGACTTGACAGTTTATCTTTTCACGTTTGAGTTTTTGGGAGGATAGATTTGTATACGTCATTTGAGATTGATAATTCAGATATTTTTATTTTTTACCATCACAATTATCCATCACAATTAATTATATCGTATGCCGCTACAAGCTGTTATGAGTCATCGAAGGATTGAGAAGATTACATCTATAAAAGACAAATTCGAATTTTAAGAAGTCTTGAACATTCAAGCCCAGCAAGGATGAATTTGGTAAAATGTGTTTAAGTTACATTTACATTTTACATTAAAAGTGTTGGGATATTTTTATAAAAGTTTAAATGATTTTTAATTTTTTAATATCATAACATTTTTGAATAAATGTTTCTGATCTCTTAAATAGTCTTAACCTTTGAGGTTTCCAGATATTTAAAAGACTGAAGTTTTCTGGGAAAGATGTATGCTGTCGTTCGAACGACACCGTAAATGGTTTGAACGAGATTGTATCTCGCTCAAATGATAGAGTATGTCAGTCGAACAAGATGTGTTTTAAGCTGACACATCACCGCCTTGATTTTCATTATAAATAAGGGTGTCAGACTTCAGAATTTCGTGTGGAGAAACACTGGTTTTAAAGAGAATACGTTTTTGAGTGTTTTGGTTTATTCAATATTTTTGTTTTACAATTCACATATCCCAATATCTTTTGTAAGAGTTGTTTTGTGGAACCCAAAGCATACTTTGCTATAGTTCAACCTCTGTGGAGAAGGCATCTCCATATCTGATCGGTGGATAGCGAGCATAGTTATTCTTCTTATGGACGAGCTGAAGACGACGAACCGACACCTGTAGGGTATTTCGCTGTCTCTCGTAGCTTTGAATGTTTGACGAAGACACCGTGCATTACACTTGTGGGAGATTATCAGGTTGTATGTAAGTCAATGTTCTTGTAAACTTTTCAAAGTGTTGAAAAAATATTTGTATCCGAAAGGTTTTTTTTTCCTGAATTTGTCGTCTTTGTTTCACATGCATGATTTTAATGATTTATGACACTTAGATTCATGTTTAGGGTATGATCTAAAATTGAATTTAGATTAATCAAATTTAGACACCTAATTAAATAAATGTTCTAATAAATAATTTAATTGGTATCACACCGCATTTTACAACATCCCTCGGAAATAATATGTCGAGAAACGTATTATGAGTCTTGAGCTTCTTGAGTTTAGCTCGGTATAGTTCCTAAGTATCCAAGGATACTTAGGATCAAACTTTACTTAGTTCAACTAATGGAATAAATTTATAAGTGTAGGCAATGGGATATCGGGTATACAAGGTACATCGGTTCGGTATTTATATAACCTTGTCCTTAATATATCTTTTTTGTTGTGGCGGATTGATATATGCATATGCTATTATAATATGTTGATGAAATGTAGATGTTTGAAAGGTAATAAAATTAAAACACATATTCAGGGTGCCGTGCATAAACGAGCTTTGTTCACTTGGATAAGTGGTGAGTGTAGCCGAATTTTAGACTTTGACCTGTAAAGTTTCGTGTTGAACGCAGATCAATGACACTCACTAGAGAACTTTTGTTTAAAACGCTGTGTTTTCATGTTTGTAATTTGTAATCATGGATTTTGATTTGTATTTTTTAGCATATGAGTATGTTAACTTGTGACACAAGTGGATGTGCTGGGTCAAAAGTCGTGCTTAAATAAATATAAACATTGCAAATTGCATATTCGGTCCCCAAAAAAGGTTCCGGTTAGAGAAGGTCAAAAAGTATGTATATTTTATAGTAATATATACATGTGGGGTGTTGCCTAAAAATTTGGGCAGAGGTTATTTACCCTTACTGAAAAAGCCAATTTTTTTACTTTGGGGGAAGACCCCATTTTTTGTGCTTTTCAGTTGGGTAAAGCTTCGAATAGAAGTCTTGACTTTTGCAAAATTTTTATAGGGGCGTGACTCAATTTTCTATCAACGGAGACTTTCTAAGACTATGAACCTATTTTTAGGGAGAATTCGCATAAGTACGAGCTTTTCCTTGGCAAAAAGTGACTTTTTTAAAGTACGAGCACCCCAGGACTTCTCATCTAACAAGCTTGAGTATCTCAGGCGCCCAAGATTAAGAAATTTAGAAACCCGAATCAACATTGATTTTTTGTCTCTGGATTTGAAGTGGGATGCCTTTAAATGGTGGGTGGAAACCTCTATTTATAGGAGTTTTGACCAACCTTTTAAAGATTTAGGGACATTGATTTTTTATCAACGGGTAAAAAAATATTTTGATAAGATATGGTGTTTTAGGGCTTGGATGACTGCCTGAAGCCTTTGGAAGATCATATAAAGGCCACATAGGTGATGTTTGTTGGTTATTTTAATGGATTAAGTAGGTTTTTGTTTTTTATGTATACTTTGCTTCCATATACGCTTGTTTCTTATGTTTTTGACACTCAAAACTATAGGTTCCAAAAGTTGACTTTCCTCAGGATTTCTCTTAGGTGTACGTGCATGGGGTTTATTTGGAATAGGACGAAGTGTCCCGAGACTTCAATTATAAATTAAGGGGTGTATATAGGTGGTCGACTAAGAGTGTTCATGTGCGGATACTCTTTGTCAAAAGAAGAGCTCTACAAAATAGTTTTGCCTATTTTGGAAGTGTTGTTGTGACTGTGGGTAATGGTTTGAGATTTCAGGAAAAGAAAGTGGAATTTGAAAACCCTAGAGGTTAGCCAATCGGTTGAAGGGGGGGGGGGGTAATAATTTTGCCTATCTACTAGCTATTAGAAAGGGATAGCCAATCGACTAACTCTTTCATCAGGCCAAAGCTTATTTAATGCATATGTGCTTGCTATTTTAGGAAAGACTTACCTTTACTTCTTTAGCTCTTCTGTCTGGTCCTGCCTTTGTCTATGTTTTATGACATTTACATCTGTTAACCCTACTTGTTCTTTATTTTTGATGTCATGGATCATGGAAGCGGTTCCGCTTTTGTCATGCCTGACGTGCCATTTCTATTATCTATGCTTTTGGAGTGTTATTGCGGGCTCCCGGGCCCCTAATTCTATGTCGATTTCTCCTTTGATCACGAAAGAGACTATTGCTTTGTCCCTGGGTATGTTTTCCCACTCTCGACCTAGTATGTACATTTGTATGCTATTTGTGTTTCCGTCAGCCTTTACCAGTGTCTCTAAAGGCGAGGACCGATTCGTGCAGATCTTTTAAAAGGATACCGCTTTTGGGATGTTTGTGTCGACTCTGGATCCGACCCTTATTTTGTACGAAATGAGTATCCCTTAGAATCTTTATGTGTATTTTGTAGCATCCTTTTACCATACTTGATGGATTTCTTATTTTATGATTTTTAGCAAGTATTGGTCGACGTAGGTCACCTAAAGGAGAAATTCGTGTGGCCGTCGTTCTGTGCATATGTCGCTGCGTCAACTGACATCATGGGTGGACCGAGATACAAAGACATACTATTTGAGTGTGTCCACTGGGTTTTCCTAGTACCCAATTAGGTTTACTCTTCCTATTGGTGTGCCCATTTATGAAGTGGTCCTCCGGGTGCCTGACACGAGGGGCTTGTGTAGGAGCTAGGGTGGAGGTTTGAGGAAGAGGCCCTGTATATGACGGGTGATGGTGATGGTGATGGGGGGTTTTTGGCAAATCTTTTAAGTTGAATTTTATGTAACCTCCTAAAAAGATGCCTTTTGTGGTTGTTTGAATATAGGTTCATGGAAGAATGTTCCTTCAGGAGGAACATGAGGAATCCTCGATAATGCATCATGTACATAAATAAAGATATTCCCCCTTATGAGGGTTAGTTATAGTATATGTCCTTTTTTATTTTCTCTTTATACGCATGACATACATAGGGGCAGAGTTGGGCCTAAGCCCCATTTTTTGCGAATTGAGGATAAATAATAATAATAATTATTATTATTATTATAATAATAATAATTATAATAATAATTATAATTATAATAATAATAATAATAATAATAATAATAATAATAATAATAATAATAATAATAATAATAATAATAATAATAATAATAATAATAATAATAATAATAATAATAATAATAATAATAATAATAATAATAATAATAATAATAATAACAACAACAACAACATGATAAGGAGAAAAATATGGGCACCCCATCTGTTTAAAGACTTCTCCCTCGAAGAGATACAACTTCATACGTCTTGCTGGTGAGCCACATTATTTTAATGGGCGTGAGTAAGAGAGGGAAGTCTTCCTTTTATTCAGACTATAGGTAAGGTCCTTCTGAGGTAGCTTTGGAGATAGGAGCTCCATTATTTTCCTAAATGAGCTGGGTTTCATTTAGAGGGGAGCCCTTGATGAATACGTCTGCCTTGATATGTGTCCCGGGTTGTGAGGTGTTTTGGGGGAGAGAGGCAAGGGCCTTTGGAGGAGTCTTCAGAGATAGTAGCGCTGCCCTTTTAACAAAAATAGGGTATCGTTTGGCAGGGTTCCCTTAGTGAGTCTGCTTGCCTCGATATGTGTCCCAAATTACGGGGTGTTTTGAATAAGAGGGGTGTAAGAGGGTAGTGAGACTGGGGTTTATGAATAACTGGAAAGGGTGAGGCATGAGCCACTCCAATAGACGCTATCTGCAAGGTTCTCAAGAACATCTGTAGCAGCTTCTAATGAAACCTTCTCTTTTTGGTAAAAATGGAGCTCAAGCTGGAACTCCCTTCATGCAAGAAGATGAACTTCCACAATAATAATAGTAATTTTCTCAAGAAGTTTCCTGAGAATGATGGTTGTTAGTGAGGTGTGAAAGAAAAAGGCACTTAGCTAGAGAGAGAATACTAGGAAGTTCTGGTGTGATTTTGACATAGTAACAGTGCTATTGAGTTTTGAGAGTGCGCTTTTGTTCAAATAGAGAATTTATTTAATTAAACTCAGTTTTTCAATTAAAACCTAAAACATGCGTTTAGGTGTGATTGAAGACAATATAATCATGCAAGAACATTCCATCACAAACAAACACACAAATGAGGAAAAATCCCCCAAAGGGGCAAAACCTTTTTTATTTTCACTATAATTTGTAAAGAACAGTTTACACGGATTATACTGAAAACAAGAGTGACATACGAAATACTCTCAGGTGTCGATTCCGATGTCGTTGGCTGGACTTTCTCGCAAGAAATCCAGATGGGCTGCAATGGAAAAGAGACGGCTTCTCCACAAGTTACTTTTGATGAGTAAAAATGATGCTCTGAAGGTTTAAAGATTCACACAGATATATAGGAACGGATTTGTGAATCAAAAAGGTATAAAACCTTAGAAAACTTAAAGTTTATTTTTTGGGCTGTAAATCGCAGAAATCGTGTACGAACAAGACTTGGAAAACGTGTAGAATGAACCCAAATATTTATACGAAAATCGAGGCAGCGACGTCGCTCGAACGACATAGGCATGTCGCTCGAACGAAGGACACGTGTCACTCAAACGAGATCGCGCGACATGCTTATGTCGCTAAAAAATAGAGAGATGTCATTTGAACGATATCTCGTGAGCTCGACGACCGAGGCAAGTCTGCTTCTACACTTAGAAATTTTTTTGCTTTTTATTAAAAACAGTTCAGAGTTCAAAAAATATTTTCTAAAAAAAAATTCCCAAATATTTATGCAAATATTAACAACTCCAATAAACCATTTTACCAATTACGCCAAGTGGAGTAGAAGGAATGAGTGGAGCAGCACGTCACATGAAGCATGATGCACGCGTGAAGATAGTGGATGCCTGGATTATGATCAAGTCCGTCTTGGATGATCGTGTTGACGTGCCGAATGTAGCGGTGTCAAACATACATACTGAGATCTAGGACAAATAAAAAATTCCTAGATTCTACCTCGGACATTTATGAAAATATGTTCTTACAAATCTCCCCCTATGTCTATGCCGATATATACATAAAAAATCCTAATTATGCTATCTCCATAAAGAAAATGACATACAAGATAATATCCCCATTAAACCCTCAAACTGAGAATACTAACTGACATGTCGTCAATCAAACTTCAACATCTTTATAGCTTCAACTTTTCAAAAACTCTCAGAGCTTTTGTCATCAGGGTGTGCAATCCAATAATTATCAATTTTGTACCTACACACATGAGATAAAGCAGATACTCGTGACAAGAAATAGTTTGAAATATAATGATATGTAGAAATCAAAGATCAAATATTAATTAATCTTAATCAAATCATTGATAAATCAACCAACCAGTTCTCCCCCATAATTCATTCTCCCCCTTATTATGATGTCCTTAAATAGATAGATATGAGAAGAACAAATAAATGCAAATGGAGAATGTCACAAGGTAACAAACTTTCTATTTTTGAATTTTTTAAAATTATTCACACAAAATATACAACAAATAATCACACCATGAAAGAAACACAAAAACATCCAAGTCGATGGTAGCGAAAATGAAGGGTTCTGATCAAATTCGATAGGAAAATAAATGCATACAAACATAACATATGTGCAGATGAATATCGGATACTCCTAACGAATGAACTCAATATCTTCCTCAGGTGTAAATAGATGGAAATATGATACATTGACTCAATCATATCAGCATATCAAAGCTCAAAGTGATTTCCATACCAATAACGTCCAAAACTATTGAATGCTTTTTCAGGACTTTCAAGGAAGTGAAAACCCATTTAAATTCTCCAACCAAACTCCCTCAGATTTATATTTTTTAGAGGTGATCTAAATTCTCAAACTTTAGAGAATTGATGGTGAAACCTAAAGGCCCATTTGTGGCATGGATTTCTTTTTATTGCTTTTAAAAAAATTCGGGCTCCTTTAAACCTCTTTGGACCCCGGATAATAAAATTCCTCAATTTTTTAGGTCCGATATAACAGTGGCTTAGAATTCACAAATGCCAAATGTGAACCTTTCGTAGCCCTTCCCCATTTTTGAAAATACCACACAATCTCACCAAATGATTTTTTACTGGCATTTCAATCTTGTCAAGTTTTATCGCATATGGTTCGTTGTATAGACAGAATTGAGATGGAAACACTCAAGCCAATATGTGATAGACAAGTACAATAATCAAATAAAGTCGTGCATGAGTGCAATAAAGGAGATAAGGAGCCAAACATGTAGAAAGATATCACTAATCACATCTCAAAGACTCCAAATAATCTAAAGTACATGGATGCAATGATGTAGCGTCTCACATCACTATCAAACAGTCACATGGATAAATGGAAGTGAAGTTGTGACTCAGTTATCTTAAATGCTCATCCATAAAAAGTGTAAACAAAATACAAAAATCTTTTTGTGCTTTTTTAAAAATTTTATAAAAAGGAAATCTTTTTGGATTTTCCAAAAAAATATAAAAAGCAAAAATAAGATAAACTAATGGTGCATGCTAGCAATAGGCAAAAGCGACATCATGAAAATACCCTATGCTAGTAACCATGTCAAGACCTCAACCGGTAAGTGCGATGGAGTTTTCCAAAGATGGTGACATCTTTTGAACCAACTCCATTAGATCATGCGTATTCTTGATCAAAAACTTCACTTGTTCGCGAATATGAAAAAACTCTCTATTATTATGTGGAAGAAAAGTATCACGAGTGGGTGCATGTGCATGAATATGTGAAGTGGCACGATATGGTACAAAACCCAACTTAGAACAAAACTCCATAAGGTGTCCTCACTTCTTGCAATGGGAATAAACATAAACCGGTTTAGGAATTAGTTTATCAAAAATTTTGGGATGAGCTTTCCTAGATAGACACCCATGAGACTCACTCACCAAAGTGGAGATAGGCTCGGGTGCATGAAAAGTAGTGAATGCACCATCATGACCTTTTCCGACAAACTCAAAATCATTCAAAACGGGATAGGGAACCATCTTATCAACCTTCTCAGATGCGTTCTCTAATGAGACTTGGACCTCCCGTGCTTGTTCGAGATTATCCTCTAGATGGGATACACGTGTCGTCAGACTAGACACCGTGTTAGTCAAGTCACATTTTTCTCTTTTTAGCTCATCATTATCTTCCTCCAACTCATAAATTCGAAGACCTAGGTTCTTATTCGACCTTTTTGTTTTCATGGTCTCGATAAAATAACTTTCTAAAAGCTTCTCAGAGCACACTTTCATCTCCATTCTCATCCTCACTATCGCTTAGGGTAGCGGGCATGTCAACTTCCTTGCCCTCTCTCCTAAGTCTAGTGGGACACTCAAATGACTTACGCCCTTTACCCTTTCACTCAAAACATATTATTTTTTTAACTTTTTCTTTTCTCTCTTTTTTATTCTCACAATAACTCTCTCTCTTTCCAAACTGTCTCTCTCTTTCTCTAAACTGACTTTCTCTCTCAACACAGGTAGACTCTCTCTCTCTCTCTCTCTCTCTCTCTCTCTCGCTTTTCCTAAATCTTCCTCTAAAGCGGTGATCCTAAGAACTAACGCTTTGTTACACTTTTTAGTTTTAAAAGACTCAAAATATAACTCAGCGTAGGCGCGTTGGAGATCACTCTCGCTCTCACTTGCATCGTCCTCCCTCTCACTCACTTTGTTCTCACCGTCGAGGTGTCCCTGTGAAGTAGCATCCTCATCGTCATGAGGAGAACTAGAGGTACTCACATGACTAGCCATGAATGCGGTGAAGTTACACTCATGCGGTGACTCGTCTCCAGAGTCCACCGACTCGACCTCATTGTCGTCACTCAGGGTAGCATTAAGGACAACTTTGCCCTTTTCTTTGGCAAGTTTGTTCAGCCTAGTAGCACCTCAAAAGCTCTATGACCCTCACTGTCGCACTCATAACATCTCTCACCGTCTTTCTTAGGAGTGTCTTTAAAATCTTTTTAATTTTTCTTCTCAAAATTCTTTTTATCTTTGAAATTACCATTTTTTTCAATTGAGAATTTTCTTGAATTTTTTTGCAAACAAGGCCAAATCATCTAAATCAAGGTCACACTCGAAATCTGACGTTTCTTTTTCCCTTTTTCTAGATGACTCTAGTCTCTTTCTTGTCGACCCCTCACTCTTCCTATCCTCAGCATTAAGTGCAATTCCCTTATCTTTTGGTTTAACAGACTTAGGAAGCATGTCAATTTCAAAGGTTTGTATGTCTCCAGCCAATTCCTCTTATTTAAGCGTGTTTAAATTACCCATAGAATTTAGCACAGTGATTTTAGGGATAAAATGCTTAGGCAGTGATCTAAGAATCTTTTTAACAACTCTAGCATTAGGAATGTGTTCACCAAGATTAAATCTAGTGTTTACAATATCAGATAACCTAGCATAAAATTCATCAAAATATTCAGACTCAAGCATGGTGATAGCTTCAAATTGAGTTGTTAAGTTTTGCAATTTTGATTCTTTCACAGCATTAGTTCCTTCATGGGTAAGTTGTAAAACATCACATGCCTCTTTTAACGTGGTACACGTCATTATCCGCCAGAACTCGTCAAGAGTGACAAATTCAGAAATAGCACTAAGACCATTAGAGTTAAAGGATGACCATTTAAATTTTTCTTCAGTCCATGCAGCCATAAATTTTAAATTAGACACATTGTCAATAGTGATGGAGGTAGGTGTCCACCCTCTTTCAACTAAAATCCAAAATCTTTCATCAATGGCTGTTAGAGCAGATTTCATGCGGGCTTTCCAGTAAGCATAATTTGTCCCATCAAAAACTAGCATTTTATTATATAATTTCTCCATTATGAACACACCCTTTTTCAAAAATCAATTTTTCAAAAATTGATATCTTTAGAAAAATTTTGAGGAAAATTACACGGTCGAATTGTGTAATTGGCTTTTGATACCAATTTGAGAGTGCGCTTTTGTTCAAACAAATAATTTATTTAATTAAATTCAGTTTTTCAATTAAAACCTAAAACATGCGTCTAGGTGTGATTGAAGACAATATAATCATGCAAGAACATTCAATCACAAACAAACACACAAATGAAGAAAAATCCCCCAAAGGGGCAAAACCTTTTTTATTTTCAGTATAATTTGTAAAGAACAGTTTACACAGATTATACTGAAAATAAGATTGACATACGAAATACCCTCAGGTGTCGGTTTCGATGTCGTTGGCTGGACTTTCCCGCAAGAAATCCAGATGGGCAGCAATGGAAAATAAACGACATCTCCACAAGTTACTCCAGATGAGTAAAAAAGATGCTCGGAAGGTTTAAAGATTCACACACATATATGGGAATGGATTTGTGAGTCAAAAAGGTATAAAACCTTAAAAAACTTGAAGTATATTTTCTGGGCTGTAAATACGAAAATTGAGGCGGTGACATCGCTCGAACGACATAGGCATGTCGCTCGAACGAAGGACACGTGTCGGTCGAACGAGATCGCACGACATGCTTATGTCGCTCGAACAATAGAGCGATGTCGTTTGAACGAGATCTCGCGAGCTCGACGACCGAGGCAAGTTCGCTTCTGCACTTAGAAATTTTTTTGCTTTTTGTTAAAAATAATTCAGACTTCAAAAAATATTTTCTAAAAAAAAATTCCAAAATATTTATGCAAATATTAACAACTCCAATAAACCATTTTACCAATCACACCAAGTCGAGTAGAGGGAATTAGTTGAGCAGCACGTCGCATAAAACATGATGCATGTGTGAAGATAGTGGATGCATGGATTATGATCAAGACCGTCGTGGGTGATCGTATTGACGTGCCGAATGTAGCGGTATCAGACATACATAATGAGATCTAGGATAAATAGAAAATTCCTAGATTCTATCCCGGACATTTATAAAAATATGTCCTTACAAGTTTTTCTATATATTTTGACCTTGCACAGAGGTCTTATTTATACTTAGACGCCGAGTTGGCATCTTTGGGCACCAAAACTGAGAGGGTAGGTGAGGGATACCATTTGTCCCTATCTGTGTGTAGCAGTCTGTCCCCATAAAAAGGTGCCACCTGATGCCAACAGAAGTCAAAAAGCAAATATGTCTCCTAATGGAGACAAAACATTTGATCTGGTAAATATCTTTTGAAACGGTAACTTATGGTACAAACTTTATAAACTTGAGAGAGGAGTACTTGAGGGCCTCCTTCTCTAAAGCTATCAATCTTTGAGGGGGGGGGGGGGGTCTTGAGGACCCCTCTCCACTAAAATTAGGGTGACAATTCGTGTGCGTCGTGTCATGTCGGGTTCGTGTTAAGTATTAGTCAACCCTAACCCGACCCATGTAACTAATCATGTCATATGAGTAAACACTAATCCGATCTATTTATTATCGTGTCGTGTTTGGGTTGACCCACATAATCCATTAAGTAATATATAAAATAATTTTTTTCTTCTCTCTTAACCAATCATACCACTCATAGGCCTACAATAACTTAAATTTAATTAATTTCAACTTCTTGCAACACATAAATAATTTATCATCCAATTCTCCATGAATTTTATAGAATGTCTATGAAGATATATAAATTATCTAATATAATCTCCATAAAATACGAGTGAAACGGGTCTATTCGTGTCATTTTCGAGTTAAACGTGTTTGACACTAACCCAACCCGTTTATTATTCGTGTTGGCGGGTCGTGTCATATTCGGGTTCGTGTCAAGAAATCATCAACCCTAACTCGCTAACTTCGTGTCGAGTTCATGTCGGGTTATCTTGTCGTGTCAAAAACTTCCATCCCTAACTAAAATCACTTTTTACATGAGAGGGGCCTCGAGGGCCTCCCTTCTAAGATAATCATTTTGTAAAAGCTTATTTCTTATGGGTAGCCCTTAGGCTGCTCACTTCACTTGTGACTAAGTGTGAGATGTGTGGTCTTAAGTGACTCGTGGGGTCTTTCTACTAGTATTCTCTCAATCCTAAAGTGCTAAGTGGTTGAGCTTTCCCAACAAACCTTATTCCTCAACCGCCAAGCCAAAACTCCCAAGATATCCCAACTGGCCTATTTAAGCCCTGCTTGCTCAACTAAGCTACCTATACAAGAAATCAAAGTGTTAATACCATTGTTCTTTAAAAGAATGGATTTTCATGATGCGAGGTTGCTCATGGTAGACACTCCCACATCCCGGGGACTCTGTCCTGGGTTTTGGTTGAGGGACCCTGGAGGTTCCCTCACCAATATGATTTTTTCGTATTTGAGGGACCCTGCGTGCTCTTTCACCAATTATGTATTTTCTACGGTCAGAGGGCCTAGGTTCCCACACCAATATGAATTCTCTGCGGCTAAGGGACCTTAGGTGCATTTTCACCCATTATGCATTTTATGCGGCCAGGGGGCCTAGGTTCCCGCACCAATATGGATTCCCTACGGTCGAGGGGCCTTGGGTGCATTTTCACTATTTATGTTCTTTCGCGGCCAGGGGCCTAGGTTCCTGCATTAATATGAATTCTCTACGGTCGAGGGACCTTGGATGCAATTTCACCAATTATGCAATTTTTGCGGCCAGGGGGCCTAGGTTCGTGCACTAATATGGATTCTCTACGGTCAATATGCCTTGGGTGCATTTTCACTAATTATGCATTTTTTGTGGCCAGGGGGCCTAGGTTCCTACACCAATATGAAATTTCTGCAGTCGAGGGACCTTGGATGAAATTTCACCAATTATGCAATTTCTGCGGCCATGGGGCTTAGATTCTTGCACCAATATGGATTATCTGCGGTCGAGGAACCTTGGGTGCACTTTCATCAAAAGTAATTTTCTACGGATAAGGGCCCTAGGTTCCCGCACCAATATGGATTCTCTGCAGTCGAGAGACCTTGGAAGGGTTCCTTCTACCAGGACCTGGGGTGGCTACCTCGACCTCTTATTTACAGTAGGCTAGAAAGGTGGTATTTGAGGGAAGGCACCCTTCTACATTAACCCCTCATGCAAAGACTTCTGTGTTGGGCAGACCAAATGACTTTGTACGCTATAAACTCAATTTTCAAGTCAAAATATTTTTATGGACCCTAGGGGATCTTCAATCATATCCCTAGGGTCATTAAATGTATTGTCCCTTAATCGTAGTTTTATTTTATTTTCGAGGCTCCACAACTATCCTCTCATCATTTGGGATTTTTTTTTATAACCTTTTAGCCTTTTTGTACGTTTTCCCATTTTCATGTAAAACATAAAATCCTTTTTTTTAAATAAAGGCTTTCATCTTCTTCAAACCCTCATAAAAGTTTTAATCTTATAGTGAGAGAAATAGAGAGAAAAAAAAATCAATTACTCCATAGCCCCCCATTTTTTTCTAGGTTTTCTTCAAAACACTCTATTAATGGCTTTAACACCATCAAACACATCTTCTAATATTAACACAACCATTGTTCCGATCTTTTTTGGTTCAATGCCTTCTTCCATCACTATTTCTATGTCTGTCACCTCCACCATGGACACCATCCCTGACGGTTTCAACTTTTTAACATCTGCAGGCCGTGAAATTGATTTTGAGTTTGGGGTTTTTGCTGGTTCTTCGTCAATCGTCTTGTCTACAGTTGCCACCGGTGAGGGTTCCTCGCCTCTTGAGGGTTCCTCGTGCGCAAATTCTCAACCCCAAATTTTTATTTCTAGAGATTTAAGGTCAGAGGATTTCTCACCCCTCAGAAATTCACATATTGATTCCTTTTGTTTTGTCACAGACTATCTCATGGGTTCCGAATCGAACGTGATTCTGAAACCTCACTTCGTCCCGGGTTCCTCGTCGGCAGTGTCACATGCTGTTGGTATGAGTGTCTCCACTAGCGAGGGATCCTCGCTTGTTAATTTTGAAAATCCGGGTTCCTGGTGCATTGGTTCTGTGGACAGAGGTTCCTCGCACGTTAGTTTTCTATCCGGGGGATCCTCGTCTGCCATGTACCAATTTGTTAACGTGGGTTTTGCTACTAGCAAGGGTTCCTCGACTGGGTTTGCTGTCAATACGGGCAGCGGTTCCTCATCTAACATAGCTTTGAACCCTTATAGTGTAAGGGGTTCCTCGTCATTGGCATCTTTGTTGAATAATTTGGGCTTTATCGTGGACAAGGGTTCCTCGCCTATTGGTCTTCAATTCGAGGGTTCCTTATAATATATTTTTTTGCCTTTGGATTCTGTGCCTACCTTTTCAATATTTCAGGGTTCCATGATTATGGCTAGTATATCTGGGGGTTCCTCGCCAACCATTGTTGCCATGGGGTGTGCGCTACCAAGCGCCGGTGCCTCGCGACCCACTACATTTGTGAGTTCCTCGCCTATTATCGATTTCAGTAACATTTTTTCTATTAGAGATTTGTAATCTTTGGGTTCCTCACAAAAAATAATATATTGTGCGGGGTCCTCACCCGCCGCTGTTGATGAGGAATTTGGATTTGTGGTCATGGGTTCCTTTCAAGATACAAATTCCACACCCCTTTTTCTGTCGAGAGCTCACACCCAATGGGTTCCTCGCCAAAAAAAAATATTTTGTTAAAGGAGAGTTTAATTTTTACAGTATGAGTTCTTTACCCACTTTGAGTTCATCGGGGGCTATGGGTTCCTCGCAAGTTATGGCGTCAGGTGTGAGTGGGTCTTTGTCTAAGCATTTGATGACAGTGGGTTCCTCACTTGCACCCATAGCCATTGGCAGTTCTTCCACCACTGCATCTTCTTCCCAAGCTTGGGAGGATTATATGCGCACTCACTAAGGGAGAGCCTTTGGCGTTTATCGTCGTGTGCCCTTCTTTAGCCCCACTGACGACTTCATGGCTTCCCTCGCTCGATTCAAATAGGAATTTACCTGTACCCTTCTTGAGAGACCCCATGTGGGGTCAGGTGAGTCCACTGATTCTCCCATTATTTTCCCAGATTCTATCATCAGGGTCAGGGTAGACCGCGGTGATTTTCCTTACTCCAATATTGAAATCAAGGATGCGGGGGGTGCCACAGAGGAGTGAGATAATTAATTGATTATATTTGGAGTATTCCTGATTATGTGGCTACCCTTAGAGAGGTGTTTCTTCTTACTGCCGTCAATAGCTTGAGGTCTTGCATGATTTCGAAACATAATTCCTCTCTTAATCTTTTTTTGTCCCGGTGGAGTAGGGAGTCTCACACATTCATGACGGGTTAGGGCAAATTTACTGTCACTTTAGAGAATGTGTGTGAGTTATATGACCTTCCTTTCTTTGGTAAGAATGTCTTTACAGATGACTATAAAGATTCTTTGGAGCAGGAGATGGTGGAGGAGTTACAGGCATCCCTCGCAGAGTGTTCGAAGTATGTGGCTATAAACTTAACAGGTTCTACCAAGCACGCCTTTACCAAGTGGCAGAGGTACATGTTTAGGGATTTTGAGCAACCTTAGAAAGAGGATACTTCCAGCGCAGCCCCCAAGAGCCATGATGGCCCTAAGCTCCACTCTCCTTCACACTTAGCTACTTTTTGGTCACTTTTCTGACTCGATTCTTACTATCGGGTAAGCCCAAAGATTCTCCTCGTGAGATCCTCTTCAAATTGGCTGTAAGATTATCTCATGGTAGGCCAGTCCACGTAGCCTCTCTAACTATTGGTTCTCTTTATACTTGGATGGATCGGGCATATGTAGATATAGAGAGATCCCGCGAATGATAACCAAAACCCACATTTCTCAAACTTATCATACAACTAGTGGTCCCGTAGTGTCTATAAGACTACCCGCAAATATTGTGATTTCTCCTTCTTAGTCCGAGAATAAATCAGAATGTCATCAATAAAGACTACGACGAACATTTCCAAATAGTCTCTGAACACCCTATTCATCAGATCCATATATACCGTTGGTGATTTGGTTAGCCCAAAAGGCATAACCAAAAACTCATATGACCCGTATCTCATAAGAAATGTCATCTTTGAGATATCCTACTCCCGGACTCTCAACTGATGATAACCCGATCTCAAGTCAATCTTAGAGAAATACGCAACACCCCTCAGATGGTCAAACAAGTCATCAATACGGGGCAATGGTTATTTATTCCGTATGGTGACCTTGTTCAATTCTATGTAGTTAATATAAAGTCAATACGATCTGTCCTTCTTCTTAACGAACAAAACTGGAGCACCCCACGGTGAAGTTCTCCTCCTAATGAATCCCTGGCCCAATAACTACTCAATCTGATTCCGAAGCTCCCTCATCTCCAGGGGAGCCATCCGATATGGGGTACATGCAATGGTTCTCATGCTCATAATCAAATCAATCATGAAGTCTATCTCCCGACTAGGTGGGAACCCTAGTATCTCCCCAAACACATATGAAGACTCGCTAACTACCATGATGGAATCTAGCAACACCACGACCTCCAAATAAGTCTCATCCTTGATATAGAATAAGTGCATGCTCGACCCACCCCCAGGGTGTGGCATTTCAACTGGGTATATCTCTTGCCTCAGAATGGCGAAGACGATGGACCTACCATAACAGTCAACACATGCTCTATATGTACCTAGCTAATCCATCCATAAGATTACATCGTACTCGTACATATCTAGTACCAGTAAATCAGCTACAAAAGTGAGTCGCCTTATCTCAATCCCTATACCCTAACATACTGAACATATGGGTTCCCCTCTACCCATCGGTGAGTCTATGTGTAGTACAATATCAAAGGCAAAGTCTATCATCCCAGTCTCACGTGCAAAAACCGGGCTAATAAATGAGTATGATGCCTCCATGTCAGATAAAATACGGCCTATGTGTTCAAAGATAAGGAATGTACCCTTAACTGACTGAGATGGTGTTGTACCCTCTATCGGCGCAATGTGATAAACCCATATGTAATGTAACAGTGACGGTTATCCCTGAGGTGGGGCGACGGGTGTTAGAGCGGCTGGTGCAGCAACTCCCGGAGTTGGAAATGGTGGTCACCGTCCTTGTGGCGCCTGATGTCCCCTCTAACCCAGGACACTGCCTCGATGTATGACCCCTCTCCCCGCAAGTGTAACAACTCCCCTGAAATAGGTGCCACTCTACCTATGGTCTTGCTGGTCTCAACCCTGTTGACCTTGACCTTGATGGATTATGTGTTGCTGGACCTGCTGGACTTGACCCGACTACCCCTGGCTCTGACGTCCCAGCATGTTCTAATCATGGGAACCCCTGAATCTCTTATGCTGGTTTGCGGACGAAGTACCCCTGAACTGTTGGGTCCCGAATCTACTACCCCCACTCGTCTTGCCCTGTTGGCTCGACGACTCGGCTCCATGTCATTTCTCTCCCTCTTGACACTGGGGAAGTGTGGCGTTCACCATCTGATTATACGTGGTGAAGGACGGGTTCCCCAAAATAGCCCTCCTAATGTGCCAACCTGACCCCACTGTGAATTTGCCCATCTTCCTTTGCTCAGTATTCACATCCTCCTTTGCAAAGTATGGAAGGGTAGTTAACTCCTCCTCATACTCAGCTAGGGGTGCACATCGAAACCGAAAATCCGATAAACCGAACCAAACCGACTGCATTGGTTCGGTGTGGATCGGGTTTTTTGCTCAATGGTTCGGTTCCGGTTTGAGAAAAAATAAAATCGATACATCGGTTCGGTTCTCGGTTCCAGGGTAAAAAAACCCAATCCGATCCGAAAACCGATCCGATCCGAACCAATCCGGGACCGAACCGATTTATAAGTACATATATATATTTATTTAATATATTTAACACTTGTAATTTATATTTTTGTGATTATTTGAGTTTCTAACTTAAGTTATTGAGGTCAAAATTTTGACCTTAAAAAAATTAGTTATGAAACACATTAATCTTCAAAAAAAATTAGTTATGAAATATGATTTTGGAACCGAAAACCGATCCGATCCGATCCGAGAACCGCTGGTTCGGTTTGGTTCGGTTCTGTATTAAAGTCGGTTCGATTCCGGTTCCAAAAATTTGGAACCGACCCAGGTCGGTTCGATTCTCGGATTAGTACCAAAACCGATCCAAACCGAACCGTGTGCACCCCTATACTCAGCCACGGTACTTCCCTCCTACTTGAGCTAGATGAGACTGCATAGACTAGGAAAAATAATTCCCCTAAAATCTCTCCCACAACTCATCAATCATCAAGACATCCCTCTCTGCAACCAACGTGGCTGACTCCTACCACTAGAGTACGCCCCCCACTAGCCGAAGTAAAGCTAATATCTTCTTTTACACTAGTGCACATTGCACCATACATAAATCTCTCTGTATATCTTTCTTCCACCTGCTTGCCAGTAGAGTATCTAAATTGCTCGAGAACTTTGGAAATTTCCCCTTTACGAAGGCCTCCCTTGCCCTGTCCCGAACTAACCCCAGTGCCTGGGATGGTAGGGCCACTTGTTATGGTGGTGGTGGTTACTACTGAGCCTATGGCGGTGGAAAGTGTTGGAACATGGCCACCAAGGTAGTGGAAACCTCCTAGGTCATGATAGTGGAAATATCTGCTGGAGAAATTAAATGTGGGGCTGGTGGGACCTGCAACAGATGTTGTGTCTTCGGTTAAGCCTCCTCATTTATAGTGGGCGTGACTACACATCAAGGTCTAACTCTTCATTTGTTTTCCATCTGAAAGAAAACTAGGTTTGAGTAAGTACAAATCACAAGAATACAACGAACCCTGTGCATATGCTTTACATATCAATGGACGCATAACAGAACCTAATGAGTGCAACACAGTACCTAAGAACACTAGAACCTGGATGCTCTAATAACGACTGTAATAACCCCCAATTTTTCACGTAAAAGTTGACCAGACATGATATGTCTAAGGTCGGGCTTATTTGTCAATTAATACCATTCTCAACATTAATATCATATAAAGCATATATTAATACATCGTAAATGAGTTTGAATTAATATCCTAATGATAATAAAATCCAATCACCACCAAGCGTATGATAAATCATACATAATATTAAATATCTCAAGCTGACATGAAGTAAATAAATCCAAGGCTTATGCCCATACAATAATTCCAAATAAAATAAATAAACTGAAGCGGAGTAGCACCTAAACTAGAATAAATAAACCTAGAAAGTATGATACGTCAACAGTCCTGCTATCCCAGTCTAGGAGTACTTGGGGGGAGCGAACATTTAAATTTGGTTCAGTGCCCTAGAGTTGTAAGAATTAACTTATTTAATTTAAAGTGAAATATTTTTAGTCGATTCAAAGTAAATATCCCCCTTCGTCACTCACGTATGATTCACATCTCATACCTCATCTAAGTGTGATATTACTCGTATCCCAACAAGTCTCGAAATAATAAATGACAACTGTGCCAATTTAATATTAAATGCATTATCTATAGTCAATATGTTAAAATGAAATCGTCTACAGTCAAATTACTAGTGTCCAAGGTATCCCAGCCCTATGTATCTCGTGAAGGTGACATAAACATCTATTATGCACAACATAGTATGGGTCTATAATTTACAGTCTACGCTCTAAGACAAATTAATCAATCTCATTTAATTTGGATAATTATATATATATATATATATATGTCCTTTCATATGTGCGACACTCAAAGGCATTTACCAGTCGTGTCTCGTTATTGCTCTATCGGTAAGCCCAGGAGAATCTTCTATCCAATCAGACATCACAAAACACACATATGTTAGGCAATCCTTACGCAGTACACCAGTTCACGTCCCTTACCCAGCGATGATAGAGGATCCCAGCATCTATACCTACCTCTCGTAGATGGTGCTGCTACGTAGTATCTCTAATAATGACCTACACAATGTCTAGCCCGCCTGTGCTGATGTGTGATAACCCCACACCGATAAGACCATCCACGAATACTGGCATGTCCACACTAATAAATATAAATACATGTTATTCCCATATAATATGTATAGGTAATTCCTCCATAATTACCTAAGGTATCCCACGTGATATCCATAAATATTCACCCATTAATAATTTGCCATTTAATTGATTATTAATTCCTTTTTCCTTAACAGATTATTTAACCATCTAGTTAAATATAACTTCTTAATTAATATACGTGCCACATTAGGATTTTTTTTTAAAATCATCGTTGACCCAAACACCATCCCACCAACTCGTACGCTTTTCTAAAAATTCCCCGGATCCATCCCCGGTCCCAACACAACCTGCCCAGGGGCCAAATCGATTCACCCAACCGAATCGATTCGGAGATATAGCCGAATCAATTAGGACTGGGGTAGAATCCCACATCTACTACGTTTTTCTATTACGGGATTTCTTAATTCCTTCCCAATATTCGTTCTAATTATTAATTCCTTTTTATAATCATATGAACAGGTGTCTATTACTTAGTTAATCATCTTAGAACCATTAATTTGATGTATTAACATCAATTTCTTCCCCCAAATCCCAGAATTTATATGATTAAATCATGACCCTTATTCCAGATTTTGTAGCATAATTTCAACGATATAAAAATCAGATTTGGGGGATATAAAATGGGTTCAATGTCACTAATTTTTATATCATAGACATGCATCAAAAACCTTTACATTTGAATCCAGTTTTCCAAATTTATCCTAAGAAACCCAAAGGAATCTATCATCCAATTCAAGATTTCAATTATCTTAGATTTCTGGGTTAACTACCTATATTCTAATTAGTCCTCTACATGCATAAGATTCATCCCTACCATTAAATCAACAAATTACAAACTAAAACCCAGATATCACATGGGGTTTGCTAAGATGAATCACAAAGCACATTCAACGTTAAATTAAGCAATAGAATTATTTTCTGGATATGCGATTGATGAATTTCCCCTTGAATTCCTTGTTTCTTCCCCTTTTTAGCCTTGTTCCCTTCTCTCTTGAAGTGTGGCTGCTAGGATTGTGTATTTTATTAAGTGTGGGGAGTGTTAATCTTCCCCTTTAATCTTATATTAGTCCCAAATCCATAGTTGAACATATTTCCCCAAATTTGGACCCCTAAATAGGTCTAAAACCATAATTATACTAGACCAAAAGTTTTCCAACTTATATACTTATACCCTCGGGCCATTTCTAAAGGTTTAAAACACCTAAACGAGACCATATGACTTCTCTGAATGCGTCCCAATTATTTTAATTATTTTTTTTAATCGAGTCACACATCATACATTAATCGTCTACTACACATGCAATTATTTTCCATTGTAATGATTAGCAAAAAAATCAATCTCACATGATCATGACATAATAACAAGTTACTTATTCGAAATTAATAAATTAAATTTATCGATTTAATATGATTTCCATGAATTTTATTTATTCAAAAAAAGTTTTGTTTTTTTATTCTAGGGAAAATAAGGGGTATTACAACCCTCTCAATTCACGAGGCCTCACTTATAAAGATTGAATATTAAGGAAAGACAGGGATTTGGGGAACTGTTTACTCTCAAGGTGAGGTGTTTGGGTATGAAAACCCAGAAAACCCTAAAATCTATTAAATTTTAGGCCAACCAACTCAATGGCTACCTACATCATAAAATACACCAAACAACAACCAACTCAGTAGCAATAACAACATATACTTAGAAAGTCCCAACAAAGTTACAAAGGAATTGAAGTATGCCCTAAACATTAAACAAAAAGAGGCAAAGATAGACCTAGAGTTTTAAAAAATAAGAAAATAATCAAAAACCCTCCAAAACCAGATGACGAATGATGAGAAAGAGAAACTCTCGTTGGTGACCGACGTTATAGATAAGAAACAATCGAAAATGACAAAAAATGGTGAGAGAATCGTCGGGAGAAAGCAAGTTTTGAGTGCGATGGAATTTTTCCCTCTCTAGATTGCGTATGAATGATTAAAGAAGTTAAAAGTTTAAATGACTTGGGGGACAAAACTTTATACTTTCTAGGCAAAAATTATTGCCTTTTAAAAAAAAAGTCATGACATAAGCCTCGAAAAGATAAATTGGCGCATCAAAATGGCATTTGCACTGCTTGATGCACATGCGCATCAATTGTAACTCGTCGCAAATGCCAACATTTAACATGTGGAAACCTCAAGTTAAAAAAGAATTCAAAAAAATCCACAAGCAAATATGCTCGATAAGTGATGAGTCGACGGCATCTTACAATTAAAACTCCACTCACTCAATTTTCCTAGCATCTACCAAGAAAATTCAACACTCCACCATATATGCTATTGTTATAACATATATGTAAGATAACATGTGGATCAATTAAAAGAGGACACCTGGATGGACCTAATAGTAGGGAATGAGGTCAGCCTCAGTAAACATCATGGTCAGCCCAAATAGACGTAGGCTCGACCAAACTTGATAGAGAAGTTAACACTGTCAGCTAACATTGTTAGTTAACTCCTCTATACAAAGCATGTACTTAATGACTCGATGATGTTAGTGACCGTTTATGCACGTGCACATGGAGAAGATATGCAAAAATTCTCCCCCGTGTACCAAAAACTAACTTGCGATTATTCTCTCGTCATGTATTTAAAGCGTGTACTCACCTAATCTATAAAGGCTAGCCACATGTCCCTCTTTTTTCTCTCTCCTCTAAGAGCCTATAAATATCACACATTACCCATATGTGGGTAACTTATGAGATTATCATTACCGTTATGTTGTCAAACTGTAAAGATAACTTGAGAGTTTCATTCTTGAACTTATCAATTGATTTTTGCCCAGTAAATTAATACACTTAGCACTACACGTGTGGACTTAGGCACCATTTCGAACTGAGCCACATAAATTTGGTTCTTGTTCTCTTTCTCTCATCTCTTTATGGTTTATTTCCATGTTAGTATTTCACTAGATCAATCTTTTATATGTTATTTGGTGGTAATCAGTTTCTTTAGCTAA
This sequence comes from Sambucus nigra, assembly GCA_949130495.1. Classification (NCBI taxonomy): domain Eukaryota; kingdom Viridiplantae; phylum Streptophyta; class Magnoliopsida; order Dipsacales; family Adoxaceae; genus Sambucus; species Sambucus nigra. Next base: position 562,942,042 of record OX422216.1, on the reverse strand, counting down.
GATAATCGGTATACCAATTATAAGTAATATCAACAGTTTTTTCCCAACTTAAAAAATAAGTATTATTTTATATTTTTTGTAAATAAAAAAGAATTTTTTATAAATAAAAAACTAACTTTATTATAAGATTTTTATAAGCGGTTTTGTAAAAAATTAGACGTTATTTAAAAAAACAATCGACACATTTTTTTGTATATTTTTATAAAAGATTTTTTTCTAACGTTTTTTACACAATAGTTTTTTTATAATATTTTTAAGGAAGTTTTACATAAATAAAAACTATTTTTTTGAATAAAAAACTATTTTATAACTTTTTACAGTAAAAGACTGCTTATACTCAAAAATATTTTTTTACTATTTTAGAAAAATGGTCCACAAGGGCAGTATGTACAAGAGCCTGTCTCTCTCTCTCCACACACACACAGATATATATATATATATATATATATATATATATATATATATATATATATATATATATATATATATATATAGAGAGAGAGAGAGAGAGAGCAGTTCTCATGCATACCCCAGTTTGCATACTGCTAGTACGGACCATTTTTGATAAAATAGTAAAAATATATTTTTGGGCTAATTTTTTTTAGTTTTTAAACATTTCAGTAGGACCATAAAAAATCAACTCAAAATGAATTGTTTTGTTATTTTTAAAAAATCGGTCAAACTTTGTGAGTTTTTAACTTAAAAAGAGACAAAGTTTGACCGATTTTTTTTTAAATAGCAAAACAATTCATTTTGAGTTGAATTTTTTTTTTTTTGGTCCTACTGAAATATTTAGAAATCATATAAAAAAATCAGTCCAAAAATATTTTTTTTACTATTTTAAAAAAATGATCCGCACAAAGGATATGCAAACTGGGTATGAATGAGATCCTTTAGGTTTATATATATATATATATATATATATATAGGGAGAGGTTCACAAGTGGACCAAAAGAATGGACTTTTTAATGGACTTAACAAAAAAGACTAATACCCACTAATATTGGGTGCCGCTGGCGCGGACCCATTACATCAAGGAATTAAAATTAGTGGGTTATTAGTCTTTTTTGTTAAGTCTATTAAAAAGTCCATTCTTTTGGTCCACTTGTGATCCTCTTCCTATATATATATATATATATATATATATATATATATATATATATAGAGAGAGAGAGAGAGAGAGAGAGAGAGAGAGAGAAGGATTATTAATTTCTATCTTATCTATTATCTCTTAATACTATAAAATGCAAAACATGGCATTTATTATGCTTTGCAATTACCTATCCACGTGACACATAATATTTAAGACTTCTCTTCACCAAGATTATCCACGTAGTATTTCTCTCTCCTTTCCTTCATTAGCCACCAACCCTGTTTAGAGAGAATGATTAAATATTGATTTACAATACCTCTCCCCTCTCTATGTCTCCTCAACTTCTCCTCATTTTCCCAGCCAGTTACGGTGTCTCCTTTGAAAAATGTGCCAATCTTTCAACTTCTTCCACTTCTCCCCAATACTACCGTCCCTTTATATATTTAAAAATTAAATGTCAAAGTAAGTTTTCTCTTATATACTTCCCATGTATTGTCAATTTTTTTGGTCTCATATCCTTCTTTCTCCTCCTCTCACTACCAATGGAGAATTATACCTTTGAGATATCTCTCTGACCCTGTTTCTCAACCGACCTTATCATTTCGGTGAATTGTGTCAGGTTGGATTCCCCATATTCACATTATTCCTCCGTGCAAAGATCATTGTCTATTTTAATTTTGTGAGTTTATTGTACGTCGTATAGTATATAGTAAATATATTGTTTATAAGTGTTATTATGTTTGTGTGCCTGCATGTTTTATAATATGTTTATGCATGTTATATAGTGTTGGATCTAACTATATAGATACATCATTCAGATTTTTCGTATATGGGTATACAATTAGTGAAAGAAAAAAAAAAAGAATTGCAGGTTGTGGACAATGGTGGAGTAATGGTTTTGGAGGTAATTCTCACTCTAATTGTTTCCTGGTACGAGAGTAAATTGTGGAGTACTTACCATCATTTAAGTGGGGTGGGCCCACTCATGGGGAAAAAGAACAAAAAAGCTAAAGAAAGAAACTCATTCTCTGTAATTGGAAAGGAACAAAGATTTGGTTTCGTCATTTCTTAAAAACTATTTGTATTTATATGACAAAGGGCAAAGTTGATCTAATTGGTTTTGGAGGTAATTCTCACTCTAATAGGTTTAGTCTTTCTATCATTTTTAGATTTTTAAAATATTTATTACATGTTTTTTTTGTAATTTTCAATTTTTTATAGGTTGAAATATTTTTCCCACAAGATCTTTTTTTTAGAAATTGCCATTTTTCTGGAAATTACTTTTTTTTATTAAGATTGGATTTTTTTTGTTGGAAATTGTTTTTTTTTTTACATTCTTTTAGTAATTATTTTCAATATTTTTTATTTTTTTGAAAAAGTTTTTCTGGAAATAAAAAAAAATCCGGATTTTTCATATTTTTTAAACTTTTTGTTATAATTTAAAAAATATTTACAGTTTTAAACTTTTCTTCTATAATTTTCATTTTTTTGTGTATAATTATTAGATTTTTAAATTTTTTTTGTCAAATGTTTTTATAACTTTGCAACAAAGGAAAAAATGAAAAAAAAAGGTTTTAAAAATCTATAATGGACAAAAAATTATCAAAGACTGATTTATTTTTTCACGGATTTAAAAATAATCGTCTTTTGTCCAGATTTAAAAAAAAATCAGTCTTTGATATTTTTTTGTCCATTATAGATTTTTAAAACTTTATTTTTTATTTTTTCCTTTGTTGCAAAGTTTTTAGTATTATTCAGTATTTTGAATAAAATTATTTTTTCCATACATTTTTTCCAGATTTTTTTTACTAATTTCAAAACCATTACCTGTATTTCTATCATTTTTAGATTTTTAAAATATTTATTAATTTTTTTTAGCTTGAAATATTTTCCCCACGAGATCTTTTTTTTTCCTTCGAAATTTCCATTTTTTCTGAAAATTACTTTTTTTTTTATTAAGATTGGATTCTTTAGTTGGAGATTGTTTTTTTGTTTTTTTACATTTTGTTTAGTAATTATTTTCAATATTTTATATTTTCTTAAAAAATTTCTGGAAATTCAAAAAAATTTAGGATTTTTCAGATTTTTTAAAACTTTTTGTTATAATTTAAAATCTATTTTCAGTTTTTAAACTTATCTTTTGTACATTTCATTTTTTATTTTTTTTATAATTATTAGATTTTGTAAAAAAAATTTAAATGTTTTTATACAATTTTTGTTTTTAAAAGGTATTGTGTAATGACATACGAGACCAGCTCCACTTCAATAGAATTATCACCTCTGGAAAATGAGAAAATATTTCTATGTATAACAAAATTTGACTACTTTGTGTTATAAAATAAGAACTATAAAGTGCTCGCGCATCGTGCGGGGTTTAAAATTAGTATACTCTAAAATGCTTAATAAGGAAATAACATTCCCTTTCTCTCTCTCTCTCTCTCTCTCCCCCCAAAAAAGCCTCTCCATTTTCCTACTGTTGATTTCTTCAGAAATACCTCTCCATTTTTTTCTCTACAAACATCCTCTATCCATCTCTTCACCTGTCCACAATAAATATGAGATTAAAACAGTCTCTTTCGCATTCTCTCTCAACCCTTCAATGGATGACCCCAAATCAACCTCTGATCATTTCTTCGACGCTCTAGATGACTTTCTCTTTCTACCAAATACCAAATAATAAATGAGAATCTCCATTACCAAATACCAGCAATAACCAAACCACAAAATAAACTAGATGCCAACCAAAATGACCTTCAACAAAGGATAGAGAAACTAAATTGGGAAGGTGGTCTCCAGAGGGCCAAATCTAATCAGAATGGTTGTCGTAAGTAATAGGTTGTTGGGATGGACCCGGAGTTGTTGGTGGTTATTCGGTGGATCAAATAGATGCTGAATAATGTCTAAACGGGGTTGGGGGTTAGTCGGGTTTGACAGAAAGTCGATCGGTAGCAGATATGGGATGGATTCATACCGATCGAGGCTAATCAAAGAGAGGGCTAGCCAGCAAGAGTGACTTTGCATTATTTGGCAACAACGAGTTACTATGTGTAACCAGTTGGTTTGGATTGACTAGGTGTTATAGGTTTTTGCTGGTTGAACCGGTATAATTTTCTTTGAGTTTTAATGATAATTTTTAGTGTTGCAGTTTGTCGGTAGGTTTGAATTGGGTGTTTGACAACTGGTTCGATGGTTTGGAAACGATCAAAATGGTGGTGGTGGTTTTCAAAAATGACCAACGAACAATGGAAAGACCTGTAAATAGGAAAGAACCTCACTCATTATGCTGCTCAAGTCCAAAAAATATTATACAGTTACATAGTGAAGAACTGTATAATTATACATCGTTGTATAATAGTATTCCCAAATAAATTGTGTTAAGCTCATCAACAATTGTATTTGTAACAAATATTCAGATTGGGGAAAATTAAGTTACTTTGAAGACTTACACGGTTACAAATACAGTTGTTGATGAGCCCTCCTCCAAGGTGTATTATTTTTTCCTCAAAGTAAACACTATGTTATCTTTTACATTTTTGTTATACATTTGTTCAATTCTTCCTTTCCCACACATGTGTGTGTCATATAGTTTTTGTTTGGATTCATTTTTTTTCTTTATTCTTGATTCATGGTTCAACCTGTGTTCTTATCCCAATTCTTCCTTATTATATCAATTAACTTTTAAAAAACTTTTTAGAGCATCCACAGTGGTGTGGATGCTCAAGAAAGGCAATTTAGAGAACAAGTCAATTCATATCTGGTGTATCTCCACAGTGGTGGAGGTTAGAATATTTGCAACTCTAATTCCTACGAACTATTATTGTTCGTAGGAACTAAAAATCCATTTCTTACGAACAACATTTGTTCGTAGGAAATGTTACGAACAAATGTTGTTCGTAGGAACCCAAATACATAATAAAAATAATTATTTATATTTGCTACGAACTTCAGTTCTTCGTTGGAATTTATACAAACTTCAGAAGTTTGTAGGAAGTGTTTGCAAATTCTGCTTCCAGTTTGTATCTTTACAGAACCCTTACAAATTGAACAACGGAATTTGCTCGCTAAACCTCACCATTGCAGACACTCCAATTTGTAAAGATACAAATTTCCTTGGCTTTTTGCATCTCTATTGTGGATGCTCTTATATGATGAAGACTGTTGTTAGCGCGTGGCAGTGGGCTGACAGATCAGTGAATCAATTGGAATTTAGGTACAAAATTTTTAGAATGCATATTTAATAAAATACCTATGAAACTATAGAGGTTTATCAGTTGGTTCAGTGACCATTTGATTTCAACACTAGTTTTTTAATTTTATTAGCATTTGGTAATTATTAATTTAGATCATTAAAATCTCTTGCATGTTTTTTTAATGCGCACTTACTATTTGAGAATCAGTGGGTTGTTGTATTATGTTACATTTGAGAACCTCATCCTTATTCATATATGTGTTACTTTAAATTATTTAATGATAATACATCTTGATCTTGCAATAAGAGGTAAGAAAATAATACTCACAAACTATTCTAAATTATTTACACTCCTCTATATCTTTTTCATTTCTATAACTAATAGAGGTGTCGTATGTAAAAATTATACTCCCACATGGACCAGTGATGGTAGCACATCTATTATCCAACGTGGCCGACCAGCCTACTTAATCAGCCTCATAAACATTTAGTTAGTTGGAATGTCGACCAACTTCAGAAGGCTAACCAATAGGAACATCAACAGTTACTCGAAAAGGATGTCAACTAGCATTGAATTCTAAGAATTTTACTTACTGTACACAAATGAAAACGCCTGGAAATCTAAAGGCGCTCCATCTTTAGGGTTTTGCACCCCTATAAATACAAAATAATCCCTTAACTCAAAGTACAACTCGAATAACTCATATGCACACCATACTGAGCTATTGTAAACCCTATTAAATAACAACAACAATAGACATAGGCTATTTTACAGTTGAACCATTCTAAAATCTTTGTCTCTTGTGTGTGTGGTTTGAGTTATTTTTATTATTTTTAATCTGTGATTATAAAATTGGAGTTAGTCCATTTTTAGACATCAACAGATTGACATCTGGTGATGCTGTAAATAGCGTCGTCTATAGTAACGTTTACCTATCATCGTTCTCTATCATTTGATTCATTTATTTATCTCTGAAGAAATGAATAATCCTGAAAATAATGCTCGCAATGTAGGTAACACCATAATTCAATTTGCTCCTCCCAGTATGGTAGATTTATAAGGAATTCTTCTCAACCTTGCTAAAGGTCAAGAAGTTATGCAGGAGACTGTTAAGAAGTTAGCTCGAACCATGCAATCTAAGTCCTTTAATTCCAAAAGGGATATGCCACCACCACCACCAGTTAGGCATGAAAGAAGTTACCATTCTCGTTCTTCTCACGATAGGTCATATCGTCCTGGCGTAACTTCTTCATTCCAGTTAACTGATTATTATGATGGTGGATCTTTTTTCAAAGAAAGACAAAGTGTCTTGGAGAGGCTCGAGTAAACAGGGGACATCCTAGCGAGTAGGATCGTCGGCGTGAATATAGAGAAGGTTTCACAAGCTCTAGGGCCAATTTGAGGGGCTCTATGATGTCGAGCAAACCTCTCAGGAGGAAAGTTCAGCACATAAGCACAACAAAGTTGCTAAATCTATCTCGGCCAAGTATAAACCAGAGGAGCATTCGTGGAAGGAATCCATGCAACAGTTGGAAGATAGGCTGGGAGAAATGGCCAAAACAAGAATCCATTGCAAAGGACTTTCATCAAAGGATCACCTTTCATCCAAACAATTGTGGAATACCCCACACATTCTAAGTTCAAACCACCAGTGGTTACTCCCAAATATGATGGAAAAACTGATCTAGTTTTGCATATAAACAATATCAAGCTGCTGTCGACATCTACTCAGTGCCCAACGATATGAGATGTAGAGCTTTCTCCAGCTCTATCGCAGGGCCAGCTCAGATTTGGTATAATAATCTCCCTAGAGGTCAAATCTCTAGTTTTTACCAATTAGCTGAGTTGTTCATTGATAAATTTTGTTTGGAGGCTAAGCCGATCAAGAGTGTCACTCATCTCTTTACCGTACGATAAAAGCCAGGAGAAAGCACTAGAGAATATAATATTCGTTTTAATAATGAAAAGCTATAGGCAGTAGATTATGAGGAGAAAACATCCATAGTCGCACTTATGAGTGGGTTACTTGCTAAAGATCTTTACTATGCTTTAGCAAAAAATCCACCCAAAACCATAACGGAACTAATAGCTAAAGCTGGAAAAATTATGAATGCCTAGAAAGCCATGGCAGCCAAGGAAGCTCCTGAGACCAAAGGGGAAGGTCAGAAGAATAATTCTATTTCTTTTAAAAAGGATCAGAAAGATAAGAAACCGGATCGGATTAAGAAGTATAATGAATATACCCCGCTAAATAAGGGTGTTCACCATATCTTTGAGGAGATCAAGGGAAACAAAAGACTTGAATTGGCCTAAAAAGTTGAAGACACCTCCTAATAAGAGGGATAAGTCCAAGTACTGCGACTTCCATAGGGATCATGGGCACAACACAAACAGTTTCATTGCACTAAATAATGAGATAGAAAATCTTATTTGGCATGGAAAGTTAAATAAGTTTTTTATGGAAATGGCAAATGATCGAAAGAGGTCAGAATCTTCAGCCCGAGCAAGGGATGATAACAAGATAGCAAGAAATGATGATTTTGAAAAAGATCCAGACTTGTCGAAGAAACCTGATGAACCAGAAATTGAGGTCGACGTGATATCCTTTGGATTCCATTTTATTACAGGTGGTGATGCTGGAGGAGGAGATGCCGTAGCAAAAAGGAAAGCTTATCTGAATGAAGTCAATTGATATGGATAAATCCAGTGATAATCAGCCTAGGAAAGCTAACAGAGATAGGCTGGTGATTGGGATTTCTAAGAATGATCTGTATGGGGTTCTCTATCCTAATGACGATCCATTAGTTATCACATATAAAGTTCATTATGGAAGAATTATAGCGATATTGGTTGACAATGGGATATTAGCTAACGAAATGTTCTATAACTACTTTGACAGCCTAGGGCTGAAGATTATCAAGTTAGAACCATACCATAGGCCTTTCATTAGATTTGAAGGGGAGAAGGTATACCCATTAGGGACTATCAAGCTGGAAGTCTTGGTCAGCACCTGGATGGGGCGCAGAAGAGAAAGAATTCTCTTTTTTGTATTTAATAAAAATATCTCATCAGCCTATAATATCATCCTGGGAAGAGTGGGAATCAAGCAATTATAGGCTGTGCTATCTACAGTACATCAATGCATGAAGTTTCAAACTAATTACGGAGTCATCATAGTAAATTGCTGTCAGAAGGATGCTAGAGAATGTTATTATAGATCAGTCGACCAATAAGAGAAGCAACTGAAGAACACCACCACCTTCCACATTGATACTCTGGATCCTCGAGAGGAAGAGCAGTTGGTAAAGGGATAAGTTATGGAATAAACATAAGTTTTGGTTCTGGACGACAAGAAGCTAGAAAAAGCCACTCAGATCAGTTCTAAATTACCTCCTTCTCTAAAACACGAATTAATCACTTTCCTTAGAGAAAGGAAAAGTGTTTTTTCTTGGAGCCATGAAGATATGCCCGAAATTTATCCAAATTTTATGTTTCATGAACTCAATATCTATCCAGGTTCCAATCCGATCAAGTAAAGGCGAAGGGTCTTTAATCCAGAAAAGAATACAGCAATCCAGGAGGAAGTAAAGAAGCTATAACAAGCACAGTTTATTGAGGATGTCATGTATCCTACTTGTCTAGATAATGTAGTGATGGTCAAGAAGAAAAATGACAAGTGGTGTATGTGTGTAGATTTTAAAGATCTCAATAAAGCATGTCCAGAAGATCATTTGCCTTTGTCAAGGATTGATCAATTATTCAATGCTACAGTAGGTCATGAGCTACTCAGCTTTACATATGCTTTTTATGGTTATAAACAGATTAAGATGAAGTTCGAAGATAAGTAAAAGACTTCCTTCATAACCAGACAAGGAACTTATTATTATAATGCCATTCTTTTTGGGTTGAAAAATATTAGAGCTACATATCAGAGACTTGTAAATAAGCTTTTTGAGAATCAGATAGGCAAAAATATGGAGGTCTATATAAATGACATGCGCACTAAGAGTAAACATGTTGCTGACCACATAACAAATTTGGCTCAAACCTTTGATCAATTGGAGAAGCTCCAGATGAAGCTCAACCCAACCAAATGCATCTTCGGAGTACATGAAGGATTGTTCCTATGTTACATTGTTAATTAAAGGGGAATAGAAGCAAACCCTGATAAGATTAAAGCCTTTCTTGAAATGCAGTCCCCGACCAATAAGAAATAAGTTCAAAGGTGACAAGAAGAGTAGCTGCATTCACTATACCAAAATGGGCAAATTGTCACCTTTCAGCCGGCCAGCCTTGTCAAGGTCATTGACCGTGACAAAAAAACACGCGTTTTGTGTCACGGTCATTGACCTTGACACGACCGTGACAAAGAATTGTCACGGTCAATGACCGTGACAATTCAATTTGTCACGGGCTTGTCACGGTCAATGACCGTGACAATTCGTGTCACGGTCAATGACCTTGACACGACCGTGACAACTTTTCCAGCAAAAATCCTTTCCCCCTTCTTTTTTCCCTCCCACCGTTCCCTCCCCCTCTCTCTCTCTCTCTCTCTCTCTCTCTCTCTCGACGCTGCTCTCTCTCTCTCTCTCTCTCTCAGGTCCAATTTCTCTCTCTCTCTCTCTCTTCCATTTATATATATATTTGTCTGTATAGTTATGTGTGTGTGTGTATATATATCTGTGTGTATGTGTGTGCGTGTGTGGGGGGTGGGGCAGGGTGGGGGAGGGGGTGGTGGAGGGGGGCAGGGGGTGGGGCGGGGTGGGGCAGGGTGGGGGAGGGGGCAGGGGGTGGGGTGGGGTGGGGCAGGGTGGGGGAGGGGTGGTGAAGGGGTGGCAGGGGGTGGGGCGGGGTGGGGCAGGGTGGGGGAGGGGGAGGGGGAGGGGGAGGTGGAGGGGGTAGGGGTGGGATGGGGTAGGGCAGGGTGGGGGAGGGGGTGGTGAAGGGGTGGCAGGGGGTGGGGCGGGGTGGGGCAGGGTGGTGGAGGGGAGCAGGGGGTGGGGCGGGGTGTGTGGTGGGGTGGGGCAGGGTGGGGGAGGGGGTGGTGAAGGGGTGGCAGGGGGTGGGGCGGGGTGGGGCAGGGTGGGGGAGGGGGTGGTGGAGGGGGCAGGGGGTGGGATGGGGTAGGGCAGGGTGGGGGAGGGGGTGGTGAAGGGGTGGCAGGGGGTGGGGCGGGGTGGGGCAGGGTGGTGGAGGGGGTGGTGGAGGGGGCAGGGGGAGGGGTGGGGTGCGGTGTGTGTGTGTGTGTGTGGTGGTGTCATTTTTCATAATTTTAGCATTAGTAAACATAGGATAAAAACATCTGATTAATTCCTAGGTTAAATTAATTTTAGTGCTTAAATATTATTAAATGGTTTTGAATTTTTTAAATATTATTAAATGGTTTTGTAGTGTAGTGGATTCCACCATATTCTGTTATGTCTTCTTTACTAACTAGAATCTTGTTGCAGATAGGATTCCCTTTAGGGTCTTATGTCTTGAATTAATCTGAGGGGGTGGGTGGGGTTTTGAATATTATTTACATTCAAAATAAATAATTGATAATAGTTGGATAATAATTGGATAATAATTGTATTTGAATTAACCCATTATATGAAACATACTTGAAATTAAATATAGTGCGCATAGATACTAGCATTCTAGTTCTTATGCGTACGCATTCAATAACCCTTAGACCCGTTCGAGAGTCATTACCCCTGTAATGAGATCTCTCGAATTGTCCCGTTTGGACAGTTTGAGACTGTATAATTTTTGTATAATATTCTTATTGGCTTAAAGTTGTTACTTTTGGAGGAAGTTCTGCAGTCGTATCTTAATGTTCTCTAGGTACATACTAGATTGACAAGTGTGACTGTTATTTTAATTGACCAATTGAAATAACACTCACACCTGTCAATCTACGTCGTGTACTTGGAGAACTAAGGGGATATGTTGTCGAATTTTTTTCAAATCGTAACAATGTGCATGAGCTGTTAAGTATATTACAGAAAAATGCATTCTTGAATGGGATAGGACCACATACCCTTTAATAGGATAATTAAATGATGGGATAATTAAAAAAAACATACTATAAATCTAAGTTTTGTTTACCTTTAATAGGTGTTTAGTTGTGGTAGCTGTGATGGGATATCCGAAATACAAAGAGTGGATGGGTGAGACTAATAGAATGGGGGATGTGTTTCGCAGAGGTGCTAACGAATTTGTGAAATATGCAAAGAGATGTCGTAATGATGAAGAGTTTCCGTGTCCGTGTGCTAGGTGTAAGAATGGTAAGGTGTTTGAGTGGAAAACGGTTGAACTACATTTGTTAAGATCGGGTATGCAAGATAGTTATCGATTTTGGAGTTTTCACGGTGAATTGAAAGTTCCTTTTGTCCCTGACCAACCTTCACAACATCCTTCAACAAGTAGAATAGATGAAGAAGGGGACGACGTAGATCATAATATGTTAGAGGATTTAGTTGATGATGCTTACGGAGTTTATGAAACTGAGGAGAATGAGGTTACTGATGATGTAGAAGATTCAAGTGCTCGTGAAGATAACACGATAAAACTTGACGATGACTACCAAAGTTTAAAATTTAAGGCGACCCAACCGTTATACTCTGGCTGTGAGAACGATCAAACAACTTTACATGCCATGGTTGGTTTGCACAGTTTGAAGACGCAGTACGGTTTGTCTGGCAATAGCGTGACGGGAATTCTGAAATGGGTGAAGGGCTTATTACCCAAGGTGAATACACTTCCAAATAGCTATCCTGTTATGAAGAACAGTTTGAAAGGTTTGGGAATGAAGTATAAATCGATTCATGCTTGTGTGTATGACTGCATACTATACCGAAAGGAGTATGAAAATCTCGATCGTTGTCCGGTATGCGATGAACCTAGATATGTCCAATCTACTAGTAAGGAAGGCACAAGCTCAAACGTGCCTCAAAAAGTATTGAACCTAGATATGTCCAATCTTCTTTGTGGTCCAGTTAGATATCGGTGGATGTATCCGTTTGAAAGATTGATGAAAGTTTTTAAAGATTACGTCAAGAATACGCGATATATTGCAGGATCAATTGCAGAGGAATACATCACCGTGGAGTCATCAATATATACTCGGGAATATATGACTGACTCTACCAGCGTTGATGACACTGATGAATTCCTCGATGATGGTGGTAATGTGATGGGAAAACGAGTGAAATTAACGAGTTTGCAACATGAACAAGTAGCTCGTTATCTATTTGACACACATGAAGATGTCGAAGAATGGAAAAAGTAAGTTTCGAATATTATAATGTTTAACATTATTTTAGATTATTTTATACATGATTAATTTTGTAATATGCAGTAAATATGAAGCCTGTGAGAACAATAAAAGACGAAAAACAGTGGTACAATCAGACAGCGAATTTAGGCTATGGTTGACACAAGAGGTAATTACAATGAAAACAGTCGTTATATAACGTTACATTACACTCAAATTTTACCACTAATATAATTAATTTATCTATATTCTCAGCTCCTAAAGATGGGTGATGCGACATCAAGGCTTGCTCGTCTAGCCACTGGACCCTTGTTCGTGGCACAAGAGTACAAAAAATATCGATTGAACGGTTACATTTTCGGCGCTAAAGTGTACGAGGAAAGTACAAATGTACAGAACTCGGGAATTTCATACAAGGCTCTTACTTTCTTTCGAGCGAGCGCAAAAGATAAAAACCTCGTTGAAGCTGAAATGACTTACTATGGTGTAATCCAAAATATATTTGAATTGGATTATATAAGCTTCAAAGAGGTTGTATTTTACTGTGAATGGGTAAGAGTTGAGGATAAAAATGCTTCTAAAGTTGATCCTGTCACCAATTTGATCATGGTTGACTTGTCCAAGTTGAAGAGCAACGACCACGTGAGCGATGAGCCGTTTGTTTGTGCATTTCAAAAGGTTAAGCAAGTGTTTTACTCGGAGTATATCAACAACGAGCCATGGTCAATTGCCCAACACGCGCCAATGCGTCTAAATAGTAGTGTGGATGACATGGCTGCTCCTACCGAATATCAATCCATTTTTGATGATAACCCGAATTTGAAAAAAAATTTCAATTTGTAATAATTATTTCAATTTGTACCGAAACATCCATTTTTAATGCTTTTACTTGATCTGCACTTTATCATTTTCACTCTTGTGTAGTGTGCGTGTGTGGAAAGGAGATTAATACATAAATATTCCAACTACATCTAAGTTTTGTTTATACTAATCCATGAATATACGCTTCTTACCTTTAATAGGTGATTAGTACATAGTTATTTGGGGTGTCCTATTTGTGGAGAGGAGACTGAATCTCTTCGTCTATCCGAACACTAAGAAATGCCATAATCCTATGGAGCGATGCTATGCAAATTCCTCCCAACCGTTATGTAGCCAAACATCACCGGTTGAAGTTGACAATTCCACTTTCCATACCCCACCACTTTCCATACCCCATTCAAAGGTGGAGTTGACAACTTCAACTGCTGATTTTTGGCTACACAACGGTTGGAAGGAATTTGCAACGCATACCTCCATAGGATTATGGTATTTCTTAGTGTTTAGATATGAAGAGAATTATAATTGACACGATTGCCCGGGGTACATTAGTTGGAAGGAGGTGCCATATGAGCTCAAGTTAGCTGTTTGGGTGACACTAAAGGTAATGTATTTATATTTATATGTCAATTTTGATTTCGATTTCAATTACAATTTATATTTATCTATATTTACGGGGCGGATACTAATTTTACTTTATTTCAATTCAGGGGACATGGAGTGGCCCTAAGGGTAGGCCACATATGCTCTATACTTATGTCGCTATTCGGACGAGAAGGGAAGGATAAGGAGGTGTTCCCGAGCGTCGCGGTACAAAATCTCTTTTCCATGCAAATAGTTTATAGATTTGAGATAAAATGATGGTGATGTTGTTTCTTTTTAAATAGTTTCTTATTTGAATATATATTTGCATTATCTTTAGTTTGTTCGGATATATGATGTGTGGAACAGGTACAACGTTCCTATAACAGGTACAAATATACTGCTGGGCAGTGGCAGTGGCCATACTGCCCAGCAGTTTTTTTTAATTCTGCCCAGAATTGTCACGGTCATTGACCGTGACACGTCCGTGACAAAATTGACACGGGCGTGTCACGGTCAATGACCGTGACAATTTTTTTAAACAGGGTCACGGCTTTGTCACGGTTATAAACCGGGACAAACGTGTCAAGGTCAATGACCGTGACACAAAACGCGAGTTTTTTGTCGTTTTGTGAGTTTTTTGTCAAGGTCAATGACCGTGACACGACCGTGACAAAAAAAGTTGTCTCGCCTCGAAATGTCACGGTCATTGACCTTGACAAGGTGAATTTGTCAAGGTCAATGACCTTGACAAATGGGCAGATTTGGTGTAGTGATTAAACCCTTTCGTCTCCCGAGCAGCAGATAAGTGCCTTCCGTTCTTCAAGGTGCTTAGAAAATCCTTTGAGTGGAATGATGACTATGAGAAGGCCTTCCTAGAATCAAAGAAGTATTTGGTCTCTCCCCCACTCCTCTCCCGACCAGTTCTGGGAGAAAAACTATATTTATACTTGGTTGTTACTGAATCGATTGTTAGTTTGGCTTTGATCCAATCTCATAATAAAGTACAGAGGCTGGTATATTATACAAGCAAGGCATTTCGAGGAGATAAATTTAGATATCCACACTTGAAAAATTTAGCCTTCGCTCTTATTAAAGCATCTAGAAGGATGAGACCATACTTCTAAGCCTACACTATTGTTGTCTACACTGATTTTCCTCTGTGTCAAGCATTGCACAAACCAAAAAAGTCTGGAAGATTAATGTCTTAGGCGATAGAATTGGGAGAGTAAAAAATTGTGTATGAACCTAGAGTTGTAATAAAAGGCCAAGCAATAGCAGACTTTATTATTGAATTAAACCATGCAGACGAGCAATATAATCCATGTTTGCCTATCAAACAGACTTTTACGAAAGAGATCTTAGATCCAAAGTAAACAGAGATTGTGGTTGACCAGCCTAAATCGTCGTCTGCTCAAGAAAAATTACAGCAAAGTAAGAAGATATTCAAGTATGGAGTACTGGTAGAAGCGAAATTCTCTGATGATATTCTAACTTGGCAGTTATTTGTAGATGGGTCCTCATGTGCTACTGGAAGTGGAGCAGGCCTCATCATTAACACTCCGAATAACTTGGATGTGGAATATGCACTGAGATTTTAATTTAAGGCTTCCAATAATGAGTCTGAATATGAAACACTGATAACAGGACTGGAATTATCTTCATCATTGGGCGCGCCGACCAGGAATTGGTACACAGTGATTCCCAATTGATTATTAATCAGATGTAACAAATTTATGGTGTAAGAGGAGAAACCATGATGAGATACCACAAAAAATAATGAAAGTTATCTCCCTGGTAACTTTAGTCAAAATAGTGAGGATTCCCAGACTTGAGAATGCCCGAGCAGATGCGCTTGCTCGACTTGCTTCAGCAACTCTAACAAAGCTCAGACGAATAATCCCAGTGGAGATTATTTCTCACAGAATCATAGATGGGATGGAAATTAGTGTCATGTTTGTGGAATTAGGTCATTCCTGGATGGACCCAATTTGAGAATACATCGAGCAAAGAACACTTCCATCTGACTAAAAGGAATCCAGAAAGACACTACACCAAAATGACAAAATTGTCACCTTTCAGCCAGCCACCTTTGTCAAGGTCATTGACAGTGACACAAATCTCGCGTTTTATGTCACGGTAATTGACCTTGACACGACCGTGACAAAGAATTGTCACGGTCAATGACCTTGACACGGCCGTGACAACTTCGTCAGCAAAAACCCTTACCCCTTCTTTTTTTCCCTCGCGCCATTCCCTCCCTCTCTCTCTCGACGCTGCTCTCTCTCTCTCTCTCTCTCTCTCTCTCTCTCCTTTCAGGTTTATTTCTCTCTCTCTCTTCCATTTATATATATGTTTGTGTGTATATATATATATATGTGTGTGTGTATGTGTGTGTGTATATATATATGCGTGTGTGTGTGCGTGTGTGGGGGGTTGGGCAGGGTGGGGGTAGGGGGTGGGGCAGGGTGGGGGTGGGTGTGTGTGTGTATGTGTGTATATATATATGTTTGTGTGTATATATATATGTGTGTGTGTATATATGTGCGTGTGTGTGTGTGTGTGCGCGCGTGTGTGGGGGGTGGGGCAGGGTGGGGGTGTGTGTCTGTGTGTATATATATATATGTTTGTGTGTATATATATATATATGTGTGTGTGTGTGTGTGTATATATGCGTGCGTGTGTGTGTGTGTGCATGTGTGGGGGGTGGGGCAGCGTGGGGGTTGTATTTGGGGGGTGGGGCAGGGTGCGTGTGTGTGTGTGCGCATGTGTGGTGGGGCAGGGTGGGGGTGGGTTGGTGTGTATTTGAATTAACCCATGAATTTGTATTTTTGTATTTGAATTAACCCATGAATTTATTTTTGTATTTGAATTAACCCATGAAATGAATTAATTGTAATTCTCTTAATATCGTGCAAGTACCATATGAAAGTAGGATTGCCCCTCAGTATAAATTAGTAAATTAATAATTATATACGTTAATTGTTAGTTTAATTGATGAAATGAATTAATTGAGTAGATGAATTAGAAGGAGTACGGGATACACATTTGTTGTTGACATTGCTGTTGGATTTATTTTGTTTAGTTTTAAAAGTGGCATGACCACTTGATTATTGTACATATGGGGGTGGGAATTTTCAACTTTTTTTTTTAAAATTACTCTATATATCGAACAATATATATATAGTATGATAATTAAATGAAACATACTTGAAATTGAATAGAGTGCGCATAGATACTAGCCTTCTAGTTCTTATGCGTACACATTGAATAGCCCTTAGACCCGTTCGAGAGTCATTACCCCTGTAATGAGATCTCTCGAATTGTCCCGTTTGGACAGTTTGAGACTGTATAATTTCTGTATAATATTCTTATTGGCTTACAGTTGTTACTTTTGGAGGAAGTTTTGTAGTCGTATCTTAATGTTCTCTGGGTACATACTAGATTGACAAGTGTGACTGTTATTTCAATTGATCAATTAAAATAACACTCACACCTGCTAATCTACGTCGTGTACTTGGAGAACTACGTGGATATGCTGTCGAATTTTTTTCAAATCGTAACAATGTGCATGAGCTGTTAAGTATATTACAGAAAAATGCAGTCTTGAATGGGATAGGACCACTCACCCTTTAATAGGATAATTAAATGATGGGATAATTAAATAAAACATACTATAAATCTAAGTTTTGTTTACCTTTAATAGGTGTTTAGTTGTGGTAGCTGTGATGGGATATCCGAAATACAAAGAGTGGATGGGTGAGACTAATAGAATGGGGGATGTGTTTCGCAGAGGTGCTAACGAATTTGTGAAATATGCAAAGAAATGTCATAATGATGAAGAGTTTTCGTGTCCGTGTACTAGGTGTAAGAATGGTAAGGTGTTTGAGTGGAAAATAGTTGAACTACATTTGTTAAGATCAGGTATGCAAGATAGTTATCGATTTTGGAGTTTTCACGGTGAATTGAAAGTTCCTTTTGTCCCCGACCAACCTCCACAACAACCTTCAACAAGTAGAATAGATGTAGAAGGGGACGACGTAGATCATAATATGTTAGAGTATTTAGTTGATGATGCGTACGGAGTTTATGAAGCTGAGGAGAATGAGGTTACTGATGATGTAGAAGATTCAAGTGCTCGTGAAGATAACACGATAAAACTTGACGACGACTACCAAAGTTTAAAATTTAAGGTGACCCAACCGTTATACTCTGGCTGTGAGAAAGATCAAACAACTTTACATGCCATGGTTGGTTTGCACAGTTTGAAGACGCAGTATGGTTTGTCTGGCAATAGCGTGACGAGTATTCTGAAATGGGTGAAGGGCTTATTACCCAAGGTGAATACACTTCCAAATAGCTATCCTGTTATGAAGAACAGTTTGAAAGGTTTGGGAATGAAGTATATATCGATTCATGCTTGTGTGTATGACTGCATACTATACCGAAAGGTGTATGAAAATCTCGATCATTGTTCGGTATGCAATGAACCTAGATATGTCCAATCTACTAGTAAGGAAGGCACAAGCTCAAAAGTGCCTCAAAAAGTATTGAAATATTTTCCCGTTGGGCCTAGATTAAATCGATTTTTCACAGTACCATGGATTGCAGAGGCGATGACTTGGCATGCTAGGGCAGACGTAGGGCATAATATCATGCGTCATCCTATTGATTCTACTGCCTGGCGGAGGATGAATTTTGAGTATCCCGATTTTGCTCGAGAATAACGCAACATTCGTTTGTCTATATAAACAGATGGTTTCAATCCATTTGGAAATCTAAGCACCAATCAGAGTGTATGGCCAGTGATCCTAGCCCCACTCAACCTCCCTCATTCATAGTGTATGAGACCTGAATTTTCGATGATGGCTTTGTTGATACCTGGGCCAAAGGCACCAAGTGATGACATTGACGTCTACCTGGCTCCTTTGGTAGAAGAATTAAATGAGTTGTGGGAAGAGGGTGTGCAATCATTTGACTCTTTTAGAAAAGAAGAGTTTACGCTGAAAGCTATGTTGATGTGGGTAATTCATGATTTTCCAGCTTATGGGACATTATTCGGTTGTGTAGTACATGGGTATTTGGGGTGCCCTATTTGTGGAGAGGAGACTGAATCTCTTCGTCTATCCTCTAGCTTAAAAAATGTATACCATTTCCACAGGAGGTTTTTACCCCCAGCTCATAGTTTCAGATCTGAGAAAGGTTCTAATTTTTTATTGGGAGGAGTTGAACATAGGCTACCGCCGAGACAACCTTCGGGTTCAGAAATTGAAAGTAAATCTTCTGAATGTGGCCCTAATATGCCAGGTAAGAATCCCAAATTTAAGAATGTCAAGCATAAGAAGACCCCAACTGGGAATGAAACTGAGAAAAGAAAGGCATGGTCTCGTAGGTCAATTTTATTTGACTTGCCTTATTGGAAGAATAACCCGGTGCGCCATACATTGGATGTGATGCATGAAGAGAAGAACTTCACTGAACATATTATGGGTACTTGACTTGGGGGGAGTCATTCAAATGATGGAGAAAATGCACGAAAAGACCTTAAAACGTTAAAACTTAAGCCACAACTATGGTTGAAAGAAGATAGTAGGGGAAGGACAATAATTCCCCCTGGTGCGTTTACTTTGACGAGTGGGGATAGGAAGGTGCTTCTAGACACTTTATATAATTTGAAGGGCCCATCTACTTTTTCGTCCAACTTGCAAAGGATTGTGAATTATGATACTCATGATTTACATAAGTGTAAGTCCCACGATTGGCATGTGATCATATAATTGGTTCCTCTATTATTTAGGCACTGTTTCTCCAAGCACAAGGATTTGCGTAGGGCTATTATGAAAATTAGTATTACATTCTCCCTCTTGTGTGAGAAGGTAGTGAATCGAGAACATATAGTGGCCGCAAAATTGGGTGTGATCGAAGCAATTTGTGTATTGGAGAAGTACTTTCCCCCAGCATTCTTTGACAGAAGTGTTCACTTGTTGGTACACCTATGTGACGAGGCACTTCTTTGTGGTCCAGTTAGATATCGGTGGATGTATCCGTTTGAAAGATTGATGAAAGTTTTTAAAGATTACATCAAGAATACGCGATACATTGCAGGATCAATTGCAGAGGAATACATCACCGTGGAGTCATCAATATATACTCGGGAATATATACCTGACTCGACCAGCGTTGATGACACTGATGAATTCGTCGATGATGGTGGTCATGTGATGGGAAAACGAGTGAAATTAACAAGTTTGCAACATGAACAAGTAGCTCGTTATCTATTTGACACACATGAAGATGTCGAAGAATGGAAAAAGTAAGTTTCAATTATTATAATGTTTAACATTATTTTCGATTATTTTATACATGATTAATTTTGTAATATGCAGAAAATATGAAGCCTGTGAGAACAATAAAAGACGAAAAATAATGGTACAATCAGACAACGAATTTAGGTTGTGGTTGACACAAGAGGTAATTATAATGAAAACAGTCGTTATATAACATTACATTACACTCAAATTTTACCACTAATATAATTAATTTATCTATATTCTCAGCTCCTAAAGACGGATGATGCGACATCAAGGCTTGCTCATCTAGCCACTGGACCCTTGTTCGCGGTACAAGAGTACAAAAAGTATCGATTCAACGGTTACATTTTCGGGGCTAAAGTGTACGAGGAAAGTACAAATGTACAGAACTCGGGAATTTCATACAAAGCTCTTGCTATCTTTCGAGCGAGCGCAAAAGATAAAAACCTCGTTGAAGCTGAAATGGCTTGCTATGGTGTAATCCAAAATATATTTGAATTGGATTATATAAACTTCGAAGAGGTTGTATTTTACTGTGACTGGGTAAGAGTTGAGGATAAAAATGCTTGTAAAGTTGATCCTGCCACCAATTTGATCATGGTTGACTTGTCCAAGTTGAAGAGCAACGACCACGTGAGCAATGAGCCATTTGTTTGTGCATTTCAAAAGGTTAAGCAAGTGTTTTATTCGGATTATATCAACAACGAGCCGTGGTCAATTGTCCAACACGCTCCAAGGCGTCTAAATAGTAGTGTGGATGACTTGGCTGCTCCTACCGAATATCAATCCATTTTTTATGATAACCCGAATTTGAAACAATTTTTCAATTTGTAATAAATATTTCAATTTGTACTGGCACATCCATTTTTAATGCTTTTAATTGATTTGCACTTTATCGTTTTCCCTCTTGTGTGGTGTGCGTGTGTGGAGAGGAGATTAATACATAAATATTCCAACTACATATAAGTTTTCTTTATACTAATCCATGGATATACGCTTCTTACCTTTAATAGGTGATTAGTACATAGTTATTTGGGGTGTCCTATTTGTGGAGAGGAGACTGAATCGCTTCGTCTATCCGAACACTAAGAAATGCTATAATCCTATGGAGTATGTTTTGCAAATTCCTCCCAACCGTTATGTAGCCAAACATTACCGGTTGAAGTTGTCAATTCCACTTTCCATACCTCACCACTTGGAACCTCTAGTAAAACATGGGAGACCATTGAAAGGTGGAATTGACAACTTCAACTACTGATTTTTGGCTACACAACGGTTGGAAGGAATTTGCAGCGGATTATGGCATTTCTTAGTGTTTAGATATGAAGAGAATTATATTTGACACGATTGCCTGGGGCACATTAGTTGGAAGGAGGTGCCATATGAGCTCAAGTTAGCTGTTTGGGTGACACTACAGGTAATGTATTTATATTTATATGTCAATTTCGATTTCGATTTTAATTTCGATTTATATTTATCTATATTTACGGGACGGATACTAATTTTACTTTATTTCAATTTAGAGGACAGGGGAGTGGCCTTAAGGGTAGGCCACATATGCTCGATAGTTATGTGGCTATTCGGACAAGAAGGGAAGGATAAGGAGGTGTCTCCGAGCGTCGCGGTACAAAATCTCTTTTCCAGCTAAATAGTTTGAGATAATTGATGGTGATGTTATTTCTTCTTAAATAGTTTCTATTTTGAATATATACTTGCATTATCTTTAGTTTGTTTGGGTATATGATGTTTGAACAGGTACAACGTTGCTATAACAGGTACAAATATACTATTGGGCAGTGGCAGTGGCCATATTGCCCAGCAGATTTTTTTTAAATTCTGCCCAGAATTATCACGGTCATTGACCGTGACAAGCCCGTGACAAATGTTGTCATGGACTTGTCACGATCAATGACCGTGACAAAAGGTGACAAGACTTTGTCACGGTTAATAACTGTGACAAGCGTGTCACGGTCATGGCCCGTGACACGATCGTGACAAATCTAATGGAGTTGTCAAGGTCAATGACCGTGGCACGTCCGTGACAAAAAAAGTTATCTCGCCCCGAATTATCACGGTCATTGACCTTGACAAGTACAACTTGTCAAGGTCAATGACCGTGACAATATGGCAGATTTGGTGTAGTGAGATGAAGTACAAGACAACCAATTATGTGCTAAAAAAAGGTGTCCTATACAAGCGAGGATGCACTTATTCATTACTTCATTGTGTTCATCCAAATAAAGTGAACGATTAGATCAAAGAAATGCATGAAGGCTCATGTATACACACATAATTGGGAGATCTCTGAGACAATAGATAAAAATGCAAGGTTACTATCAGTTGGCGATGAAAGAAGATTGTGTGGCTTTCAGCAAGAAGTGTGATAAATGCCAGAAGTTTGCTACCTTACACAGAAGACCAGGAGCAAGCCTAACACCCATCACTTCTCCATAGCCTTATGCTATATGGGGAATTGATTTGGTCGTACCATTACCGACCACCAAAAGAAGATTCAAATATCCAATCGTAGCTATTGATGATTCTACCAAATGGGTAGAAGCTGAGCCCCTGATTGACATGCCTTATCAGATAGTATTCCAGTTCATATGGAAACAGATCATTTGTAAATATGGTATTCCTTATGCTTTCATTACCGACCATGTCACTCAGTTTGATAATGAAGAATTTAAAGAGTATTATCTTCGGACAGGCTTTCAGAAACTTTATTCAGTAGTTGGTCATCCATAGTGCAATGGACAAACAGAGATCACCAATATAACCTTGTTAAATGGGTTAAAGAAAAGACTGGATGAGGCTAAAGGAAACTGGATTAATGGGTACCTAGTGTACTTTGGGCATATAGGATACTCCAAGAAAATCAACATGAGAAACTCCATACGTGCTAGCTTTTGGCACTGAGGCAGTAGTTCCAGTGAAAATAGGTCTGCCAACTCATAGGGTTCACCCAAGAGTGACCTTATGAGATGATTAGATCTATACATGATAGAAGAAGTCCGAGAAGACGCTGCTATTCGGATGGCTGCCTATCAATAAAGGACAACAAGGTTTTATAATCGAAGAGTCAAGCTGACTAACCTAAAGCAAGGAGACCTGGTACTTAAGAAAGTAATCCAGTAGAATAACAAGATGGAGCCTAATTGGCATGGTCCATACCGTATCTCGGTGGTTATCTGATCATGAACCTATCGATTGGAAACTTTGGAATGAGAAGAATTCAAAAATCCTTGGAACACCGATCATCTGCGCAAGTATAATCAGTAATTTAATGTGAAAATCCTATCCTTAATGTAATTGCTTATTCAAGTTAATGAAATCTCATTTTTTTTCCATTCTAAATCGTTTTTGTGTTTTGTTTTTTGGCGTATGGTGGTTACACGTAATTAATGAGAAATTTTAATTTATAAAAAAATTTAATCAAACTTGTTTCTCAAAAGGTTCCTCACCGAGAAGGGAATGGTTCATGGTTCAAACTTTTTCAAATTCCAACTTCAGAAAAGTTCTCAAAAGGTTTCTCGCCGAAAAGGGCATGGTTCAAACTTTTCCAACTTTAGAAAAGTTCTCAGGAAGTTCTTCATCCGATAAAAGGGTTTAAACTTTCCCAAACTTTTCCAATTTCAAAAAAGTTCAAACTTTATGTATGAATTGTCCCAGCAAATCGTGAATAAGAAGTCAGTAAAACTTCTTAACTAGAGGTTTTACCCGACCAGGTTAAAATACTGGAGTAATTTTATATTCCTAATACACTTGATCGTCAATGATAACTAATGCTGCAACTTAGTACTATAAAGTTGTGTACATTTTTATCTAAGTGCATTAGTCGAATCTAAGGTCGTATACATGATTCAAACATGTCTCAAATATTAATATTTAAGTAGATTATTTAGTCTAGAATTCGATTAACTAATATTTATATAGTTTACCTAGTCAGCAAAAAAGATAAATAATAGCCATAAGTTTGAATAAATAGAATTCAAATTAACTCCATTTCATTGATCATAATGTATTACAATGGAAATTAATAAAAAGTAGTACAAGAAAAATGTTGAATTATTCTACTAGTCATTTTTATTGGGCCATGTCCATGCCTACAGGAGGATCATCAAGAGTATATGGGGATCTCACGATTTTCCTATTACTGTTGCTCGACCTGTCAATTAAATGAGGTGGACGGACTATCTCAACTTCATCATGAAGGCCATAATCCCCTAAATATTTTATTATCAGACATTGGGGAATAGAGTTAGGAGGAATCCGTGTGGTGTCCAACTTGAAGGGAGGTTTATTACAGTCCAAGAAGCTTGGATCATTCAAATTCCACACCTCCATATTTTGATCAAACTTCAATAAAAAAAACAAGTTGGTCCATCCTCATTTGCAACCTTCACGATTGGTCTGAGCAAAATGATCATCCATATGAGCCAAAGCCTCATTGTAGCCCTCCATCCAAACTTCCCTGGGCTATTTGTGAAATTGAAATGTAAGTCTCTCCACCTAATTTTGAAGCCCCTTAAGAACACTATCATTGGCTTTCAGTTGGGAAGCTTGGTCGGCAATGGCCTTGTCTTTGGATTGTAACGGGGGAGCTTAGTTGGTAAGGGTTTTCTTAGTTCTTTCTTCATCAGTAGTTGGTTAAAAAACTATTCTATGCCTAGAAGTTTACCCAGATTTTGTCTTTTTCTTCTGAAGTGCCTCCAATTCTTCCAAGAGTCGTGCATTTTTATTCTTTAAAAAGAAAGCACCTTCATCGGGACCAGTGGTTGATGATCTCTTCAAGATGTCAAGTTCATCCCTGAGGGCATTATTTTATTTCTTTAACATGGAAATAATGGACCTAGCACTCTCCAAATCCTACCTCATAGAAATCTCCTTCTTATTCAAAGTAGAGGTGATATCCTTCATTTCGGTGTCAAAACCCCATCCTTCACTCAAAGCTTTAAACTAAAAAGTTACAAACATCTGAGTTTGTGGACATCTAAAAATATCAAATAATATAAAAAGTAAAGCAACGCATTTCAACAGAAGTTACTAGTCATTCTGAGGCATAGACAATAATTAAAGATAAAAAAATTATGCTTTCATTAATTGATAAATGGAGTACATAAGGGGATATGTCTTCAAAAAAAGACAAAGAAGAATAAAAAAAAGGTAAACTGGCTAGACCTTCTCCTTGTCCTTAACCTGGTCTTGACTAGCAACGGCACCACTGAAGACTCATGGGACATCGCAGAAGATTCCCCTGATCCCTCATCGTCATCAAACTCCTCATCCAGGTTGGGAGGGGTACCAAGATCATGCCTTGTGAAGAGTTCAAAGTTTTTTCTATGCCGACCAACTTTAAGGCCTCAGTTCACCCTTATTTGAAGGATAACTTATTAGCATACTCAATTTGAGTATATGAAGTAAAATAATCTTTCCTAGCCTTTACCAAAGGCAGCTTTGCTTTTGGTTCTCAAGGAAATAACCTCAGAAGTCAGATCAGTCACTTTGTCTTCAGCATTTTTGGTTTGAGTAGTGACTTCTACAAGCTTGTCCTCAGTAGTTTTGTCCTTGCCATCAGCATCTTCAACTATCTTCTCGGCAACCGTTTTTGGACTTCCTTAACTCTTATTCCCAAGACTTTTGCTTCGACTTCAAAACTCATCAGAACTCTATCAAAGAATTCTTCAGACCTTCAAAGTCCTCTTCAACTTCTCTATGAGAAGAATGCAGTTGGTCATCATTCTCCATCGTCTAGTTAAAATCAACCAGGAACTATAAATAAAGATAAAAGGTTAGATAAATTCACCATTATAATGAAAGGGATAAATAAGTAGAAGAAATTTATGAGTGCTAAGTTGCGGCAAGCTCTTTTAGTTAGCCTGGACCTGGACATAGGGACTGATGCAACTCTGTCAGTAGGGAGTGTTCCAGAATTAATCAAACCATTGGCCAATCTAAGTTCAACAGTAACATAGGGTAACCCAATGTTAAAATCAGACTGGATTTTTCTCACCAACTCCTTTTGGTCGGTAGACTTCTTAGCAACTAATGTATGTACTCGGTTGATGTCTCTTGGACCTGTTTTGAAGGATCGGGAAAACCTCTCTTTATCCTCTTCAATTTGTGCTCCTTAACCAGAGCATCCTCAGTATTAATATGCCTCTTATCACGGGCCTTAGACTTTTTCTTGCCAACATCATCAGCTTTAGGCGAAGGAGATATGGGACCACCCATCAAGTTGGGTATTTTCCTCTTCGTCATATCTACAGAAGGAGAAAGTGGAATCTTATAAACGTCCAAAGAATCAAATGAGGAAGAAGCTCCTCCTGGAATAACTTCAGCACCTACAGACTCAGTTGCTGAAGAAGTTGGCACATGATCCTTTTTAAGGTTGACAGTAATTAGGGGCAGAGCAACTGTAGGTCGGGCAACAAAAGATGTAATGGAACTCTTATATTCCAACAACAATAATGCAACCCTAGGATGTTCTTCCCCAAACTTTTAGTTCAAACCCCACAGATTTCCCCTTCTTTGGGGAACATTTTCTTACTCTCCTCTGCATCAAAGAAAAGGCAAAGTTAGTCGACAGTTATCAAAATACAAATCAAAAGAGGAAAACCATTAATAAAGTACAGCCTGTGCCTCATCCTGACTGAGGACATATGGGACCAGTATAAGCCACCCTAGTTGGGAGGGGAGTATATTGTCAGTTTTTTACAATAACACCTACTCCCAATAATCCTTATTGGAGTCTAGTATATTGACTACTAATGCCCTATTGGCTTGCCTAATTTTTAGATAATAGGTACTCTCTTCAATAATTACCCACTTATAACAAAACGTCAACTCCAAAACCTCAATTTGGGTCCCATAAAGTTCGTTTGATCTATGAACACCATTTATAACCCTCCAAGTGTTGGGGTCTACCCTAGCAGGAACTAAGTCAAAATATTGGGAAAACTGAAGAAAAAGGGGATTAGGTGAAAAGGTGATACCACACTCGGCTATTAGGGGATCTAGTGACCCTCAGAAAGGGAATAAACAACAATAGGACTCCTAGGTATCTCTAAGTCTATCCAAGATGGGATTTTCTTTTTTTCCTTAAATCCATCTAAAGAGTTGTCATCAACGATGTGAACCGTGGTGAAAAAGAGGAAAAGATAATAAAACGGAAGAAAAGGAAAAGAAGGCTTATAGGGAATCAAAGACGATGGCAAGAACTGAAGAAGAAAACGATCACACAGAGAAAAACTCAAAACCAAAGAGATAGTTAAAAGTAAAAAAAAAAAATTGAGGTAGAATGAAAGAGGGAAATTTCTTACCTATTTATAGGTTGCCTCGAGAAATGGGAAATAAATGATTAACTAAATGAACCGTATAGCTATCATCGGCTGCACGCTTTACGAAGCATCAAAAGACGACTGTGTCCTTTGGCGGTTCAAAAAAGTTTAAATTATTTACAAAATCGCCATCATCAAATAGTACAAGCAGAATTTTTTACAAGTATGGGAGGTCGGCTGCAGACCAAACACTCAAAACATAACGCCGAGCAACTTCGTGGGCTAAATACCCCACACTTTCATGCAAGCATGGAGCATTGGGGGCTTTTGTTGTATGTAAAAATTATATTCCCACGTGGACCAATAATGAAAACACACCTGTCATCCAATATGATCGATCAGCCTACTTGATCGGCCTCATAAACACTTTGTCCTCTGGAATTCTGACCAACTTCAGAAGGCCAACTAATGGGAACATCAACAGCTACTCGGAAAGGATGCCAACCAGCACTGAATTCCATGAGTTTTACTTATTCACGGATGTAAACACCTGACAATATAAAGGCACTCCATCTTTAGGGTTTTGCACTCCTATAAATACAAGCTAACCCCTTAGCTCAAGGGACAACTCGAATTACTTATATGTACACCATATTAAGCTATTGTAAACCCTATTGAATAACAACAACAGTGGACGAAGGCTACTTTACAGCTAAACCACTCTAAAATCTTTATCTCTTGTGTGTGGTTTGAGTTATTTCTATTATTTTTATTTGTCATTATAAAATTGGAGTTAATCCATTTTTTGACATCAATAGGAGAATTTGTCTTTGTTTAGTCACATTGGAGACAACAAATGTTATAATGCATTTTTGTGAAAATTACAATATTATATAACGCTATAAGTTGTTATTTCTTATTATTTATTATTACAAAAGCAAGAATATTGATAATAAAAAATTAACACTATGTGTGCAATGACAGTCTGAATCATCTAACCCGCACATCGCGCGGGTTTACACTTAGTTTTCTTAGAAATGACACTCAAGCATTAATAACGAAAAATTTAGGACTCAATTATATATATATATATATATATATATATATATATATATATATAAATGGCAATCAAAATGCTCATAGTTGTGAAAAACTCACCTTCTACTTAAACAAAACAATTGAATGGATAATCAACAATTGATGTAAAAAAACTGATAGTATCATTTTGATTAAATAAATTAATAAGCTTTTAGAGCATAATATTTGTGTAATTTTCACATACAAACTTTGTCTTACCAAATATATATATATATCAATAAATACGAATTCTTGTTTCAACCAAATAAAAATATGATCCAATTAAAATGTAAAACGATGCGAATTTTTTTTTACTTGACACGAACACAATTCAAATAAAAGCGACACAATACAATTTTTTTTTAACCAAACGCAAAAACAACCCACTTAAAATTAGATACAACACGAAATACTTTTTTAACCTAACACGAATAAAATCAAAATAAAAACGACACGGCACGATATTTTGTTTTAATTTTTTTACAAAAATAAAAATGCGGTTGAATTAAAATGTGATACAATAAAAAAAATTACCAAATACAAATATGATCAAATAAAAAGGACACAGCAATAACTAAGTTAAAGACTCTTAGTTATTGTTGTATCTAAAGATGTACTCAATACCTGTATTATATGTGTTAAAGTATGAATTTAGAAAAATATTGAACTAGTTTATTATTTCTAAATAGTTGGGCAAGTTTATATTTTTTTTTTAACTTTTCATAAATCTGATTCTTCAACAAGGAGTAACTATGTTTTTTTAAATGAAAAATAGGAAAAATACCATGTCACGTTAAAATTTAATACTCCCATAGAATAAAAATAAGACAAAGAATCGTAAAATAAAAATAAAAGTCAGTAAAAATATGCTTTTTCACAAAAAGAAATGCAATGTCATTGTTCCTACATTTTAGTGGAACCACTAACTAATTTCAGACCAACCCAATTTATGCATTCGAAATTGACTTGTATCAACCAAAAAAATGTGGTCAAACCAATTAGTGCAAGTGTTGCTAGAAAGATACATCGTAGTGGAGAATATCCCTTGTCTTGTAATGAAAATCTTATTCGAATCATGGTCCTTTGGGATTCAAAA
The DNA here is from genome assembly GCA_949130495.1 of Sambucus nigra. NCBI lineage: Eukaryota > Viridiplantae > Streptophyta > Magnoliopsida > Dipsacales > Adoxaceae > Sambucus > Sambucus nigra. The sequence continues at coordinate 562,912,336 of OX422216.1, read as the reverse complement.
GGGGTGCGTCTCTTCGAATATATTATTAAGAAGTCTTGATGTTTTATCATTCATATATAATTACAGAATTTGAAAATGTAGCTTCACATCAATCACTTTAGTATATATAGGAGGCTGTGAATAGGATAAAGTAACGCTTTGTGCAAATGATGGCCGAAAAAGATAAAGCTACATAAAGTTGTTTGAGATTTGGATTTATCCATGTGTTTTGTAAATTTACTTTAATTTTGACTAGGAGACCTGACAATTGACAAATGATTCGGATTTTACATGGGCTTTATAATAGTAGAGTTAATTATTTGACTCGCTCACTTTACTTATTTATGATTATATATATGAAATTTCTATTTGAAAGTATTTTTTAATTTAAGTTCTATTGAATAATTGATCATTAATTACATTTTATTTTTTAAATTTATTAATTTTTTTTTTACTAAAATACCTTTCTCTATGTATTTCTTTCAAGCTTACAGTTGTGGATTTTTTTCTTTCCATTCAAACTTTAAAGAATTATAATTTTAGATATATAAATCCAAAATTTAGGAAATTGACATTTTTGAAATCTACTAATCGAGCGTTATAAAATAAGTTTCATGTTCAATATAAAATAGTAAAAAAATAAAAAAAAATGTGTTTCTTTCGTTTTTATATAGATAGTAAATGTTTAATGTATGTGTAATATCGGTAGAGTTAATGTTTAGTGTTTGTGAAAATGTCTCAGATATAAAATAGTTTCATTTTCAGGTGAATACGGTAAATGTATACTGTATGTGTTATTTTTCTTCTTCAAAATTTTATAATGTTCGTAGATTTTGTTTGATAGATCTTGGTGAGTAGATTTTAAAAATAGTAATTTTATGAAAAATGGATTTGTAAATCAACAGTTATGGTCATATGAAGATTAAAAATAAATAAAAAAAATAAAGTTCAACAACTTGAGTAACTTCCCCCCAATAGTCATGGATGATTTATTAAACATGGGTGTTGATGTAAAAAATTAGATTATCTCTAATTGTTTAATCACAGATAAAAATAAATAAGACAAGAGATTTTTAAGTGGTTCAGCCTTGAACAAATGGCCTACGTCCACTGTTGGTGCTATTATTGACTGTTTAGAAATTCTCAAGGTGGGGTTTTTTCTCAAGAAATTTCGGGCCCCCCTCAATGAGGATGATACAATGTATTTATAGCCATGAGGTTGTACATGCGAATGTGTAATACATAGTTGTTCAATAAGCGTATACATCCGTATGATGATAATCAGCATTTAATGCGCATTTAATGCGCATTTAATCCTCTTAATTGTCTGATAATAAATGCTCTGATCGAGATGCAGCTCGGACCGCCAAAGCTGCTCGGACCGCCTAAGTATCTCGGCATCCATGAGTTGCTCGGTGCAGTAAAGTTCCTCGGAGAGTACCTACTGCTAGGAGTATTTGAGTTGGTCGGAGAAAATGAGTTCCTCGAATTCAAGGGGTTGTTCCAATGTGTTTGTTATTGCCTTGCAGATTGCCACGTATCTCCACTTAATTGAGCCATGTCAGCAGACTAAATTTGGTATCAACAGAAGCCCCCAATGTTTCACAATTCGAGAATTAGGAGTGTGGAACATTCTTCTCGAAATATGGCAGGATTAAATGGTCATCCTAAATCTTAGGAGTGTTTTCTTCGCATTTATTTTTCTTTTTGAATTCACAGAATCAGACTTTTCGAATTTTTCTAACTGTTTCGATATCCGCGCCCTTTTTGTCCTTTTAGTCGTCGGTAGCGTAAACGTCTCCCTTTATAATCATTATTTTCACCTTTTTCCCTAGGTAAGGTATTTAAGCGTTGCAGAAAATCATATCGTCTTTTACTTTTTCAAATCTGTATCTTTGAGTTTTCCATTTTCTCTCTCTCTTGTGCGTTCATCCCTTTCATCGTTCGTTGTCAACAGATCCATCCTTTTCCTGTAAGATCTTCTTCCTTCTCTTTTATTTCCTTTATTCATCATGGTTTACCTTGTTGAATCGCTTGATAAGTTTCGTTCTGATTTCTCTATTCCTTCATGGGTTATTCTGGAGGAACTTTCTGAACCTTTATATTATTTCCGTTTGGCTGAGGGACATTGGTTCCCCAGTCTCTTCGTGGCTGAATGTGGTTTTTCTTTTCCCCCAAACCCTTTGTGTCTAGAATTCTGTCAATATTTTGATGTGGTTCCGGCAAAAATTTCCCCCAATACATGGAGAATAGTTAATGGGGTTCATAGATTAAATCAGATTCATGGAACTCGTATAGGAATTCCAGAAATTATGTTTTGTTATAGATGAGTTGTTGGTGACAATACTTTTTATTTAAAAACTAGGTTTTTAAATTGGGCTTTAGTGGTCAATCTCCTAGATGCCAATAGGGACTACTTCGAGCACGGGGTTGTTATGAAAAATTGGCAACACCCTCCACTAACTGGAAATGATGTGTACCAGGGTCCTAGATGCCCTCCCTATGGCAATGGGATAGGTTGTTTTTATTTTATTTTATTTTTGAAATTATCCTTCCTTCGTGTTTGATAAAATGTGTCACTGATATTTTAATTTTCATTTATTTGCAGTTGACAGCAAAAGAAGATCTCCAAAAGAGACAGAAGTTAACTTAAAACATCTGAAACTTATCTGGGATTTGCATCAGACTGTTGCCGACGAGCATATCAGATCAACTTCATATCTGCTGCAGTATAAGAGTTACACCTCGTCTTTTAGTGCTCGTTCGGTGATAAGCGACGTGGAACCAATACCAGCTTCTACAAGTTCTTCACCTGAGTCACATATTCCTTTGAGTGAAAGGATGAAGAGAAGAAGAGCTCCTTCCCTCTTCGAGAAATCTGCCTCTATTGTTGGAGAGGCAAAGAAAAGCAAGCATGATGTCCCAGAAGAAGGGATAAGAAAAATTAATGCACCTCCTCCGGCTGCTCCTGTGAAGGTTGCCGAGAAGCCCTCAGTGGCTCCGAGCAAGATCGCTGCTCCAAGCGAGGTTATAGTCATATCCCCGACTAAGACATCCTCCTTGGTCGAGACCGTCGATGCTCCTCTGAGGAGGCTGAAGAAGAGCTCCTCGATCAATTTAGCTGAATCCATCGCTCAGCCCTCGACTACTGGAAGTGGTGTTCCCACTTTTGTTGCCCCGAGCTCTGCCATGAGCTCGGTAAAGTCTTGGATCATTCTCGAGATCCAAGGTATTGAAGAAAATCTTTCTCGGGATATGGTTACCACATTAGCTGCTCGTCATATTGCTTCTGTAAGTATTATTATCCTAAACTTTCATATTTCCACTGTTATATTTTTGCACTGACTTGTTATTGTTTTCTTTTCCCAGTTGGTAACCTGTTTTAATACAATTTTAAAGAAAGATGAAGCTATTAAAGCTTCAAGTTCCTCATCAGGTGTAGAGGAAGATTTGGTGGGTCTGACGCAGTCTCTGAAAGATTCTCGTCAGAAGTATATTGATGATAAATCTGCCTGGGAGATGCAGCTCAATTCGACCGAGCAGGAGAGGAATCAAGCTATTGAAATCTCTAAGGGATTGGAGAAGAAAATAAAAGAATTAGAAAGTAAGAATAAAGAGCTCGAAGGGAAGCTCCAAAATGTTGGGGCGCTTGAAGGTAAGCTCAAGGTTGCTGAGGAAGAGCTAAACAAGCTTCGTGAAGTAGGTCGTCAGAAGAAAGAAGTGGAGAATAAATTGAAGGCTGCCGAGGATCTGCTTTCCGAGAAGCTTTCCTTGAAGAAGGCGAAAAGGAAGTTGGCTGTAAAAAAGTCCTTCAGTGTTGTCTGGGATAAGGGGTGGAATAAGGGTCTCGCTGCCATGATGTCACAAGTGGAATATGGTAGCCTCAAGTACTTTAGGGATGGCTGGGTCGCTGCTCTACAAGAGATGAAGGTTGATGAAAAATTTTAGCGACACATCCCTGGGCCCCCTCCAACTCCTGAAGAAGAAGAAGAGGACGAAGCTGCCTCTGAGGAATCCTCCATGGTGATGGGAGATCAAATTCTTCATCCCCCAGTTGTCCAGCCTTCCTGCGAATAACTTCAACCATCCATTACTTCAACCAAGCAGCCTTCAGTACCCACCGAGCAACCATATGTACCATTCGACCAACCTACCTCCTCGTCCTAGCCTCCCGAGAAAGTTTTGGGAGACAAGGAAAAGGTATAGAGTTGTTCGGATTTTTCTCTCTGTTTATTTTTGCGAATTGTAACTCTGAAATATGTACTTATCTTTTATGATGTAATAAAATTTAAAGTTTTGCCTATTCATATTTTTGTCTCTCTTCCTCTTGCTCCTTATTGATTCTTGCTATCTCTTCTTTTTACTAGTTTATGGCCAGGATGGAATTGTTATCTGCTCATGATACAAAATTGATGAGACAGTGCAACGAATATTTCAAGGCTGGCCATGCAGATTTGACTGATGCTCAAATCATTGATATACTCGGTCCAAATGCTTCAGAATGAGCAGTTGAAGCCTACCAGTATTTGAAGTGCCGCTAACAATTTAGCGTATTATGAAATGATTGAAGACCTCCAGGGCACTATTGAAGAGCTTCAACAACAATATAAGGAATCTACAGCCATTTTGCACGAGGGATACGAGAAGAAGTATCAACAACTTAGTGTTGGTAAGGGGTATGATAAATTGTTTGCTGCTTACGACGTGAGGGAGAGAACTTTGAACGCTGAGGTCGAAGAGCACAGGCAGATAGCTGAGTTGTTGGAGCAGGAAAATAATAACTTGCAAAGAGAAGTATCTCAGTTGAAATCTGCAGCCACTTCCTCAAACGCTTTGGTCCCTGTGAACGACGAGGGGTTCTCTTTCTTGGAGGTTAAAAATGCCAATCTGAGGGACGGATTGGAAACCTTAAAGAGAGCTGGTCCTTTTACCTCTGCTCGGGGACGAGCAAGAGGTTCTCGGGGATGAGCAAGGGTTGCTCGACTTACTGTTGAAGAGGTAAGAACTCAAGCTTCTCTGGAAAATCAAGCAGTTTAGTTAGTTGCGAAGAATAAAGCTCTGGCAGAGATGTCCAAGAAGATTCGGAATCTGGACGAGCAGCTCTCTGCACAGAAGTCTGCCTTGGAGAATAAAGAATTCTTTATAAAAAATCTTCACGAGCAGTTGGAAAGGTTGACTTATCAATTCCACAAGCAGCCCAGAGAATTCTTGATGGCTGGATACAATGAGGCTCTCTACCATTTGGATGATCAGATCCAAAATGCGAATAATGAGGGTTACAAACAAGGGTGGTTGAATGCCTTGGGTATATTACAATTGGAACAGGGTCACTACTTGTGGGATTACCATAATCCTGGGTTGCTCGACCTGCCAGTGCCACCATTCAAAATAGACATGAGATGGACCCCTGCTCGGGCAATCCCTCAGTGTTTGATTTCCAAATATCTTGGCGATTACAGCCTCCATTCCAATGTTGAGATATCTCGCCCCGAGCACCTACTCGATCGACCATCTGTGATGAACATTAGGATGCTCAAAGACCTTAATTTCATAAATTCCCCTTATGCCTTAAACGATCCTCCTGCTGGCGAGGAACCTGTTTCAAAAGCAGAGGGGAAGAAGCCCATAGAATAGGATTTCTGATGTAATAATTTTTATGTATTTTATTCTCAATGTACTTTGTTTTGGATTTAATGAAAAACTTATATTTTTCTTTGAAATCTTGATTTCCATTGTCTTGTAGATATTTTGTAAAACACTTTACATATGTGTATGTATATCTGTTAAAAAGATAACAACATTGTGTTATTTGTTGATCAACTAAAGTTGGTTAAAATTTATTGTCGATTATCCTGAATTTGTGGTAATCATTTGACGATTAACCAAAATTGATGATAGTTTGTTTCTCGACCAACTTGGTGGTAATTTAAGATGTTACGAGTATCAAAAATTTTACTTGATCACTTTTTAATTCTAAGCCATTAGTTGACTTTTATCACATACTCATGCTTTAAAATGTTCCCGACCAACTGTAGTTGACAGCTTCTTGTTCTCGACCAACCGGAGTTGGTGGATTTTCTTCCCAACCAACCGGAGTTGGCACTTTTGGGAAATATTTTTTATTCACGACCAATCGGAGTTGGCACTTTTGGGAAATATTTTTTATTCCCGACTAACCGAAGTTGGTGGATTTTCTTCCCAACCAACCGGAGTTGGCACTTTTGGGAAATATTTTTTATTTTTGACCAACCGGAGTTGGTGGATTTTCTTCCCAACCAACCGGAGTTGGAACTTTGGGGAAATATTTTTTATTCCCGACCAATCGGAGTTGGTAGATTTTGCTGGGTAGTGTGTAGCACTAGTATTCCGCGAAATTTTTTTAATAAAAGGAGAGAATTGGGTAGAATATTCACATTTTCATCATACTTATAAAACTACATTACATGAGAGAGTTTACATTACTAGTAATATTTGCGCAGGTGTTCTGCATTCCATGTATTCTTAAACTCCTCCCCCTCTAAAGTTTCTATTCTGTAGGTTCCTAGTCGAACAAATTCTATTATTCGGTAAGGTCCGTGCCAGTTCGCTTCCAGTTTGTTGTGCTTTTGAATCACTTTCTTCAGCACATAGTCTCCTTCTTTCAGGTCGCACTTCTTCACTCTCTTGTTGTAGAACAAAGTTGTTCGTTGCTGGTAAGCAGCATTCCTGATAGTTGCTTCTTCTCTAACTTCTTCGAGCATGTCCAAATCTAACCTTCTCATTAAATCGCTAACAGGGGAATTGAAATTCAGTACTCTGTGTGTTGGAAGACCCAAATCGGCAGGTATAACTGCTTCACTTCCAAATGCCAGCATATATGGAGATTCTCTTGTTGCTGCTCGGGGAGTAGTATGATAAGCCCACAGCATAGAATGCATCTCGTTGATCCAGTTTGCTTTGGCGTCATTCAGTCTTTTCTTTAAGCCATTTAGCAACGTTCTGTTTGTCACTTCAGTTTGTCCATTGCTTTGGGGATGGCCTGGTGCTGAGTGGATCTTCAGGATATTTGACTGATGATAATAGGCAGCGAACTCCTCGTTGTCAAATTGTGTTCCATGGTCGGTGATGAATGCATAGGGAAGACCATATCTACAAATGATATTTTTTCAAATAAATTGGTACACCTTTTCGTATGTCATGTCGACAAGAGGCTCGGCTTCTAGCCACTTAGTAAAATAATCTACTGCAATGACGAGATATTTAAATCTTCCTCTAGTTGTTGGAAGTGGCCCGACCAAATCAATTACCCATATGGCAAATGGCCAAGGGGAAGTAATGGGTGTCAACAATGCTTGGGGAGTTCTTCGGATGGAGGAGAAGCGCTGACACTTGTCACATTTCTTGGCATAGGCTATACAATCAGCCCTCATCATTGGCCAGTAGTATCCTTGCATCATTATTCTTTGCAGAAGTGTTCGACCTACTACATGGGCTCCACAAGACCCTTCATGGACTTCTTCAATCAAATCTTTCACCTCGGCGGGATGTACACACCTCTGCAAGCCAGCTATGATTCCTCGTCTGTATAGAATACCATTAGTTAGTACATAACGAGCAGCTTTAAACTTCAATTTCTTGGCTGCGAGTTTGTCAATCGGTAATTCTCCCTCCTCAATATATGCCCTGATGGGATCCATCCAAGATGGCCCTAAATCAAGGGTAATAAAATTCATCGTCAGATCTTCTTCTATGCTCCGACCAGCTAGAACTTCAATCGGGATTGTTCTTCGTAGCTCGGTACGAGTAGCCGATGCCAATCGAGCTAAAGCGTCTGCTCTTGCATTCTTCATTCTTGGTATTCTGACCAGTTGAACAGTAACAAATTCCAATACCAATTCCATTGCCTTTGCATGGTACTTAATCATCAACTCTCCTTTTGCTGTATGTACACTAAGCATTTGGTTTACAATCAACTGTGAGTCACTGCATACGATTACCTGCTCTGCCTTCATAATTTTTGCCAGAGTAAGACCTACAATCATCGCTTCATATTCGGCCTCATTATTAGAAGCTTGAAATTGAAAACGTAGAGCATACTCTATATCGATCTCGTCTGGACTTTTCAATACAATCCCAGCTCCACTACCCGAGGTGCATGATGAGCCATCCACATATAGGTTCCATACAGGTATTTCGTCATCAAACTTCTTATTGGACAAAGTTCCTCGATGGAATATTTGTTGCTCCTTTATCTCCATTTCTACCACACTTCGCTGCTCGTCGACCTTCTCCTCTTGCTCTCCGACCAACTTAAGTTGATCGTGGTTTAAATTTGATGATCCTGTAACATCCACAGGTTGGTCGGTGTTCAGCTTTTTCTCCTCGGGAGTATCAGGATAAGTGAACTCTGCTATAAAATCTGTTATTGCTTGCCCTTTTAGTGACGATCTAGGCTCATAAATTATATCATATTCACCAATTCCTATTGCCCAATACATCAATCTCCCTGATTTTTCTGGTTAATAAATAGCTTGCCTCAACGGCATATCGGTATATACGACTATGGTATGAGCCTGGAAGTATGGCTTCATTCTTCTACTTGCTTCGACCAGTGCCAGTGCCAACTTTTCCAGCTTCGGATATCTGATCTCTGCTCCTCGAAAGGCCTTACTAGTGTAATAAATTAGCTTTTGTACTCCATCCTCTACTCTTATTAATGCCGAGCTAACTGTATTTTTCAAAACTGCCAGGTATAAGTACAATCTTTCTCCCATCACTGGCCTGGACAACAGTGGAGGTGCTCCCAAATATTTCTTCAATTCTTGAAAAGCTTTTTCGCATTCTTAATTCCATTCAAAAGTCTTTCGGAGCATTTTGAAGAATGGGAGGCATCTATCAGTTGCTCGAGATACAAACCTGTTAAGTGCTGCTACTCTCCCTGTAAGACTTTGTACTTCATTCTTCGTCGTTGGAGATCGCAACCCTAATAGAGCTTTGATCTTTTCAGGGTTTGCTTCAATGCCTCGTTGATTGACAATATACCCGAGAAACATGCCTTCTCGTACTCCAAATATGCACTTAGTCGGGTTCAGCTTCATTTGATATTTATCTAATTGATCAAAGGTCTGGCCTAAGTCAAATAGATGGTCAGCAGCTTTCTTTCTCTTTGTTAGCATATCATCAACATAGACTTCCATATTGCAACTGATTTGTTCTGTAAATACCTTATTCATCAGCCGCTGATATGTCGCACCTTCATTTTTCAAACCAAAAGGCATAACGTTATAACAATAAGTTCCCCTAGGGGTAATGAAAGAAGTACTCTCCCTGCCTTCAGGTTTTATTTTAATCTAGTTATAACCAGAATAAGCATCCATGAAGCTCAGCAGCTCGTGTCCCGAGGTAGCATCCACTAGTTGATCAATTCGAGGCAAGAGAAAATGATCCTTTGGACATGCCTTGTTGAGGTCGGTGAAGTCTACATACATCCTCCATTTGTTGTTTTTCTTTTTCACCATCACCACATTTGCTAACCAGTCTGGATACTTAACATCTTCAATAAAGCAATATTTCTGGAGCTTCTCGACCTCCTCCTGTATAGCTTGGTTCTTCTCGGGGCTGAACACTCTTCTTCTCTGCTTCACTGGCTTGATCTCCTTATTCACATTGAGCTCGTGATATAAGAAATTTGGGTCTATTCCGGGCATATCTTCATGACTCCAAGCAAAAGTTTTTTTTCTGCTTTTTAAGAAAACTATCAACTCCTGTTTTAATGAGGCATCTAACGACGAACCTATATGAGTTGTTTGTTCAGGGTGCTCGTCGTCCAGAATGATGTTTTCAGTAGCTTCCACCACCTGACCTTTCACGAGTTGCGACTCACCTCTAGGATCCAATGTTTCAATTTCTGCACCCTCATCCACCTGATAGATAGTAGTCTTTTTCCTAGATTCTTCCAGTTCCTCCTGCTCGGCAGATGAATAGTAGCATTCCCGAGCTACTTTTTTATCACCCTTCACAACTCCTACTCCAAAATGGGTTGGAAATTTTAGGCATTGATGTACCGTAGATGGTATTGCTTCGAACTTCTTCAATCCTAGCCTTTCCACGATGATATTGTAGGCTGATTGAACATTCTTATCCATCACGAAGAAGCGTACTCTTTCGGTTCGACAAGCAGGCCATGTACCAATAAACATATCCAATTTGATCATCCCAAGTGGAAAAACTTTCTCGCCAGCAAAATCGAGGAGAGGTCTGTGATAAGGCTCCAACTGAGATAACTTTAGATTTAGGCTGTCGAAGCACGAGTAGAACATAATATCAGTCGAGCTACCATTATCAACCAGTACTCTCGAGATCATCACTTCCTTTATTCTTATTTTGATCACTAATGGATCATCATGAGGATACAGCACACCTACGAGGTCATTTTTTGAGAAATCGATGACCAGTTTTTCTTTGTTGACCTTCCTCGGGCGATCATCCTCAGCCAAATTTATTCATTGGATATATGAACACGCTTGAGCCTCATTGAGGTAAGCTTTTCTTTCCGCAGTAAGGTCTTCACCTCCTGCATCTCCACCTGTAACAACATTATAATCAAAGGATCCAAAACGTATTGAAAATACCTCACATTCTGGCTACCTTGGTCTTTTGGGAAGATCAGGTTCGTCTTCTGGATCATCTTCATGGTCTCTTTTCTTGTTCTCCTCTACTCGACGAGGATATACATATCTATATCTTGCTCGGTCGTTGTTTCTTCTTTCATTTCTACGATCAACATACTTTGCCAGTTTTCCTCGTCTAATGAGTGCTTCGATCTCATTCTGAAGAGCTACGCAATTTTTGGTCATGTGGCCATGATCCTTGTGGAACTCGCAATATTTGGCCTTATTCCTCTTGTCAGGGTCTGACTTCATTTTCTCTGGCCAGTTTAACTCCTCGTTGTTCTTGATTTCTTCTAGGACATGGTTGATGTCTACCTTCAAAGGAGTATAATTTTCAAATTTCTTTAATACCTCCCATGATGGCTTTGTTTTTTAGTGCTTGTCACCACCATTGTTCTTATGCTCTTTCTTTTTGGCCTTTTCACCCTCCACCTTGGTTTCTTTGGTATCCATATTCTTCTTTGCAGCCATAGCCTCCTCAACATTCATGATCTTGGCCGATTTTGCCATCAATTCTGACATGGTTCTGTGTGGATCTTTAGCCAAAGTGTAGTATAACTTGTCGGGCAACAGCCCACTCATCAGAGCAGTAATCGCTGTCTTTTCCTCGTAATCAATAACTTTGAGTCTCTCGTTATTGAAACGAGTTATATAATCCCTAGTGCTCTCCCCTGCCTTTTGTCTAACACTTAACAAGTGTGCTACTCGTTTAACAGGTTTTGCTCCAAAATAGAAGTTTTCAATAAAGAGCTCGACCAGTTGAAAGAAAGTTGAAATCTTACCCCGAGGAAGATTATTGTACCATATTTGAGCAGATCCTGTAAGAGTTCCCGAGAATGCCCTGCATCTCATCTCATCTGGCACAGCATAGATGTCGGCAGCAGTTTGGTATTGCTCGATATGAAGGACAGGATCGGTTTTTCCATCATATTTAGGAGTCACAACAGGTGCTTTGAACTTTGATGGTGTGGGAAAATCCACAATTGTTTGGACAAAAGTTCTTTGTAGAGGATTCTTGGCCTTGGTCATTTCCCCTAATCTATCCTCCAGCCTCTGAATAGAGCCTTTCCACGCATCATTTCCTTCCTCGGGCCTGTTGGTTCGAGCAACTGATCGCGTGGATGTGGCTTCTTGGGATCTATCTTGTCGAGCAGCTGGTTGTGATTGGGCAGAACCCTCTCTTAAATCAAATGGTCGTCGAAAGTTTCTCGACACAGCCTTAGGAGGACTTTTATTCTTCCTAGGACCCAATCGATCAAAAGGAGAGACCCTACTCAATCTTTCCAGTGCACTGGTCCTTTTCGGAGAGAGAGTGATATGTTATTCAGTATCTGTGGCTCGTACCGACGAAGTTCGACCTGGTTGATAAGAAAAATCTTCAAATTTATCAGTGCGATATGAATCGCTTTGCCTAATGCATGAAGAAAGTAAATGAGTATTTCTTTGACCACTTCCTTGTCCTGAATAGGTTGATGCTCCACCTTGGATAGTTTGCATGAGTTGTCGCATTGTTTCCTGCATGGTTATCTGGCCTTGAGCCACACTGGCCATGATTCCTGCCAAATCTTGGATATTTGGAGGAGCGGATGTATTTGGGGGATTCCCAGCGTTTCGATTGCTGGATTCAGGATTGTCAGCCATTGGTGAAGAATTATTTTTGGTGAAAAACGAAAATTACAGTCGTTTCCCACAGACGGCGCCAATCTGTTGATGTAAAAAATTAGATTATCTCTAATTGTGTAATCACAGATAAAAATAAATAAGACAAGAGATTTTTAAGTGGTTCAACCTTAAACAAATGGCCTACGTCCACTGTTGGTGCTATTATTGACTGTTTAGAAATTCTCAAGGTGGGGTTTTTTCTCAAAAAATTCCGGTCCCCCCTCAATGAGGATGATACAATGTATTTATAGCCATGAGGTTGTACATGTGAATGGATAATACATAGCTGTTCAATAAGCGTATACATCCGTATGATGATAATCAGCATTTAATGCGCATTTAATCCTCTTAATTGTCTGATAATAAATGCTCTGATCGAGATGCAGCTCGGACCGCCAAAGCTGCTCGGACCGCCTAAGTATCTCGGCATCCATGAGTTGCTCGGTGCAGTAAAGTTCCTCGGAGAGTACCTACTGCTAGGAGTATTTGAGTTGGTCGGGGAAAATGAGTTCCTCGAAGTCAAGGGGTTGTTCCGATGTGTTTGTTATTGCCTTGCAGATTTCCACGTATCTCCACTTAATTGAGCCATGTCAGCAGACTAAATTTGTATCAACAATGGGTAAATTTATTAGCTGAGAATCTCTAAAATAGGAATAAGACTTATTTGATGGTTGACAAGTTAATGAGACTTATTTATGAAAAAAAAACTCTCCAATTGATACCTATATGTAAAAGCCCATTTATTATATCATTTTATCTTAATTTTATTTTTCTCACTTTACATGAAATTGAAAAATTATGCACTACTCATAATGAGAGTGCAACACCTTCATTTTTTTATATAGATTATATATTTGCATTGTACTCTCTCTCTAAAAAAACATGTATGAATGTATTATGGATGTGTGTGTATGTACGAGAGAAAAAATCACTATTCTCATTTGTAATTCCAAACACACACAGACACACACAAAAAAACATATACATGGTCCAGCTCGGGTTTGACCTACGTCCACAAGAAGAATGATGAATATTCTTAGGAAAAATTAAGGGTGGATCCTAAATTAGCCCATATGCTACATTAAATCTTTCTTTTTTCTTTTTTTTTCCTGTTTTGTAATAGGTATTGCACTTTTTCTTTTTGTTGAGATAAGTCGTGCAACAATAAAAATATAAGTTTATGATAGTAAAATTATTTGTTTATTGAAATTTTGAATAATGTTATTTTTTAAAATTTTTGATGAAGTAGTATTTTCAGTTCATATATATGTAATTTAAGAAATGTCGGATATCATTTGAGAATACATATTCTTGTTGCTCCCAAAAAATACATTTTGCTTTGAATCATTAACAAAAAAGAATAAAAAACGATTATGTTGATACATTCGAGTAATTAAAAGTTTCACAATTTGGAGCAGGAACTGTCATTCTAACCCTTCTCGGGGGATTTTATCCACAAACGCAAAGTTTATCGCTGACTGATATGGCTCATCATCATTTAGCTATTGCATTTGTTTTTCTCGATGCTAGTCATATATATAAAACTATCTTCGTGATTGGGCACAATATGAACGATCTTTTAGATGCACATATTCCGCCGGAAGGTTGATTGGGACGTCGGCAGAAAAAATTGTGTCTTCCACAATGGAATCTGATAAGTGAGATTTCGAGTAAGTGTTTACATATTCTTCTTTTGTCCGAAGAAATGATTAATTTATTCGGAGCTATTAAAGCAGAATCCATTTTTTGGGGAATATGAGTCGAAGCAATAACAAGAATATTAACTTGCACTTACCCCTTGAACTATACCCCTATTTTCACTTCACCATTTGAACTTTTATTTTTTGAATTTAACCCCTTAAACTTCAAAAACAGCTTCAAGTAACCCACTAAAGCTAACATAGTTAATATTTTGGATGAAAAAGGGGGCAAGTGCACTGCACATGAGAACATTTTTATACAAACAAAAAATTCATTTTAAAAGCTATCAAAATTATAACAAAATCATTTAAAAACTTAGAAAAATATTCACAAATATAATGAGAAAACTTTTGAAAAATATGGAAATTACAAAATAATATTAAACTGTTTTGAAATTACAAAAAATATTTTTAGAAAATTTAAAAAATAAAAAAAACATTTAATAGTTTTGGAAAATAGAAGAAAAAATTTTAAAATATGAAAATTAAAAATAAGATATTTAAAACAATAGAAATTACAAAAAAAAAATCAAAAATTAAAAAATAATAAACAATAGGAAAATAATAAAAATATTTAGAAAATTAGGAAAATAATAGAAAAACTTACAAATATATATATATATATATATATATATATATATACATATTTAAAAATTACAAAAAAAATATATTTATAAATTCTGAACAACTATAGAAAACATTTTTAAAATCTTGAATATATTAGAAAAAAAGGAAAATGATACATTTTTTTAAAAATTCAGGAAAATACTGGAAACAAATGTAAAAATATATGAGAATTACATGTTTGGGTTTTTTGCACTGGGCTTGGTTAATAATTAAGGTTGCAAATATGTGAGAAAATATTTATGGTCTTGTCAACCAAAGATCTTAGCCTAGTATTAATTATCAAGCAATTGTGTTGCATTCGACGCCTCAATTAAGAGGACTTGTGCTTTCCTTAGGGAAGACTCAAAGTAAGGGCTTGATTATGATAGCTAACTAAGACAGAAATAGAAAATTGCATGAATTGAAGATAAAGAAAAGCTTTGTAAATAAAATAAAGAAATACAGTTCAAGTAAAGATTTGCAAGAAAGTAAATAGCGAGTAAAGTAAATATTTATAAAAATTAAAGAACAATAAAGGCAAGAAACTTTAAATAAACTTGAAAAAATAGTTACAACTATCTTACAATCTAGTTACGAAATTAAAAGAAAAGCAGTAAATAAATAGAGAAAATAAAAGAAAAGAGGATAAAAGTAATGTAAATGCGTTTTGGTGAGTGAGTCCTCTAGTCCTCTTTGGCTTTGTTGATAATGTATAATGTTTCTTTCCCATGCAAAGTAACTTCCATGGTAACTATTGCCTAGTTATTTTACCCATTTGAGTTTTTTGTTTTGGTGCACTAACACCCCATTTAAATATTTAGTATTTATCCGCATACGCCAATTCGTGCCAAGTGTCACGCATGCATGCTGACTCTAATATATATTTTTTGACTTTAATCTTCTCTCTTTGTTCTGAGCTTCCTGTCTTCTCAGTTCTTTCCTTTTCTTTTTGCAACGATGTCTTCTACCTGGAATTGAAGTGTAGCCCGTTTATACATATGTCCCTCCACCTAAGTCACATGCTGACTTTGGAGACCCTTGGGTGAAAGCTTCTTCTGCAGGACATCCTTCGACCACACAGTCAAAATAGGGCTGATGATACTTGGGGTGATGCTGAGCCAAAAGTTTCTTTCTCTGGGCCTTTCGCTCCCTATGTGCACATTTTGCATAGGTTTTAATTTATTAACTCTTCTAGTAATTTTTCCTTTGATACTGAGCATAATGGGCCTTTTATTTTCAGACTCTTCAAAGTTCGACTGGCCGTTATTTTCCTTTTTCAACCTTTTATATGGGCTAGGGATCCCATTCTTATGGAACACAGCCTCTATTTGGGGATGAAATACCCGTTGAGGAGGTAGATTGCCAAGATAAGCTTGGTCAAATGATATAAGAAGCCCAAGTGTCCACTCAAAATGCAACCTAATTTGATGTCAGTGATGATGCCAATAAAATAGCCTATAACAAGTTTTGGACTGATTTTAGACTTTTTATATTTAAAATAATCATAATGTGTAACCTTGCTCAGATTACTTAATAAAATTATGAATTTTTTTCTTGCTTCCTAACGTCCCAAATTTTAGGATAATAAGGCTTCAAGAATCTTGCATTTATTTTACTCGTGTGAATATAGTCATTTATGTTTCTTAAATGGTACGATTCTCCTTTAAACACTCTATGTAGTTGGAATGGCCCTTCCTATTTTGGGGACCACTTTTTATAGGTAAAATATTTTGATCTTATTAGTAGGATAGTTTTACAAACTAGATCACCCTCATTAATGGCTCTCTTTTTTACCTTTTTTGTTGAAAATGTTGGCTATTTTCTTCTTTTGGACTAAAATATTGTTTAAGGCTCTCACCCTCTCTTCATCTATATTTTTCAATTCTATATACATGGATTATTCATAGTCTTCTACAGTCAAGTTATTTTGGGCTACAACTCTTAATGAGTTCAAAGTTACCTATACTTGGAAAACAACATCATGCGCATAGGTTAACGCATATGGGGTTATTCCAGTAGTTGACCTTTTAGACGTCTTATAAGCTTATAAAATTTTTGGCAACAAGTTATGCCAATCTCTAGGATTTTTCTCAAATCCTTTACTTAAATTGTCTTTAATTACTTTGTTTGTGGCATATGCTTGGCCATTTGGTTAAGCAAAATAATATGCATATTTTATTAGAGTTATCCCTAATCTAGAAATGAATTTCAGCATCGTTTCTAATTCAAAAATAGTTACGTTGTCAGAGGTTATGGTCTCTTGGATATAAATCTGTATACAATATCTTATAGTAAATCTACTAACTCATTTTGGGTAATAGATTTTAAAGCTTTTTCTTTCACCCACCTGGTAAAGTAGCCTGTTGCAACCAAAATGACACTGTGTAGCTTTGAAAAAGGAGGATAGATTTTTCCAATGACATTCATTGCCCACCCTCTAAATGGCCAAGGCTTGACCATATACTATAGGTCCACGACAAGCATATTCTTCAAAGGAGCATGTTGTTGACATTTTTGGCATCCCTTTGCAAATTCTATGCAATCTTTGAGGATTTGAGGCCAATAGAAACCATGCATTATTAATATCCATCTCATTTTAGGTCCAGATTGGTAAGCCCCACAAATACCTTCATGGACTTGGGTTATGGTTATCAACCTTTCATTAAAGTTCAAGCATTATAAGATTATTTTATCAGCGCCTCTTTTTATACATAACATTGTTGATTTCCCTAAATATGACGGTCCTATTAGTTTTGAGGTTTAGATCATTTATATATTTATTGGTTTTCTCAGTCTTCTTAAACATCGATATTTCTAATTTCTTTATTATGTAGCAGAGGTAAAAAGCCATCAATGGCACTAATCTTTAGATTGGCTTAGAAGTCATTGTCCGTCTTGAAGCCTGATACTTTTTTAATCATTTCATTAGCCTTATTATTTAAAAACTTATGGATATAATTTAAAGTACCTTCACCAAATTTGGATAACAAATTCAATGCCACTTGGTTATATAGACCTATCTGTCGAAAATGTAGACCCCCAATTTTAAAATTCTTTTAAAATCAATTTCCTTTAATGTGAAATAAAGATGGCTCAAACACATAAACAACTTACAATAAATTTTAATTTCTTTCAAATTAAAATTAAACTAAACTAAACTAAAAGTGAGATAAGATAATCCAACACAACTTTTCACTTAAACAAAATTAATTTAACACAAGTCCTAGAAATTTTCCTAACAATAATTAATTCAATTTTTTTATATTGGCCAAACCAAATTTTATCAAATTAAATTATTTAGACTAGAATTAAATTAAATAAACATTACCCAAATTAAAAAACTGCACCATTTTAATCAAGAATGCGAATTAAACTCAATTTTATCTTTTAGTCCTAAGCATGAATTCTAGGTGATTTTTGCAAAAGATAAAATAAATTCACGATCCCACAACACGGCGATGTACGAGGAAATATCCAAATCGGGAAAAAACCTTGGACGGCCCTGGCCTAACAAATTCACTAAGTATGGTATGAATTTTACAAAGACTCGATAAGAGGACTTACACTTCTGACTCGACTCCATTCAAGCCTTGACGCGCTCCTTCTATCTTTAACCTCCACCTAGCGAATAATCCCGGAGTCCACCGGAACCTTGGAGTCCACCAATTGAGACCAAGCTACCATCAACCACACATGTTGCCTTTTACCATGTGAGAATGCCGCAGCAAAATAAAAGCTTCTTCTTTGAGGGATGTAGAAGCAAACCCAAACTCTTTTCTTCTTGGGTATAAAAGTGAACCCGGCGCCAAAATACTCCAAGCAAATACATAGAAGTAGAAACTTGGATAAACTAAAAAGTTGGGTGTATGTGTTTTGGTAGCATTTATTTCATGGATTCACAAAAACACAAAACTATGAACTTTTGATGTTGGTAAATTTTCTCTCAAAGAGTGTTTAGAAAATATCAAAAGTTAGTTTTTTAAAGTTGGTTCCCGCGCATATTAATTCTGTCAAGAGTTAGTGGGAAAAAAAGTGGGAACATGGAGAAAAACTGCCAAAAAACTGCCCGCTAGAAATCTCGTTCGAACGAGATTTTCGTTCGAACAACCATCTAATGATGTTACAATGGCCAAATGGGAAAAATCGTTGACAAACTCATTAGAAAAAAATTCTCGTTCGAACGATAATTTCGAACAAAATGGCAGAAGTTCATTTTTCAATTTTAATCCCAAAAACTTTTTATTCAAAGTTCTATTAAAAACTTTCTGGAAATAAAATTACACCCATTATAAATTATACCAAGTCTCCCACAAATATATAAAAGCATTCATACCTTTGGAGACTTGAAATATGATGTTGATGACGTGAAACGTGGCACTGAAACTCGGCAGTGATGTTCTCTTGATAAGTAGGCCGCAACGTCTTCAACTCAAACTTGTCATAGGCTTGAAAGAATACAACATGGACATTATCCTATGACTCAAATGTTTTTGTCCGAAATTGAGCGAAAACTACAAAGGACTCAATTAAAAATTTGTGTCCTTACAAATCTCCCCCTTTCGCTATTCCAGGACAAAAACCATAACAAAATCCTAAAGGGCCAGCAAGCTCTATGAGACTCAAAAACTTCTCACCCAAAAATAAAAAATACAAGCTTGACTCAAAAAAACAAGGATGATTACTATCTTTACCGATGAAAGTTGTCGTTAGAATAATTCCTGCACACTTAAGTAAAACATTAAATGCATAGGGAATATCAAAAGATTAAATGCAAGGAAGATAAATACCCCCCCTAAATTAATTATCCCCTTGTATCCACTATGATCTTCTTAAGAAGGTCGCGACTCCCCCTAAGTTAAATCTCCTAAACTAAAGGTTTAGGAACCACTTTTCCCCCTTTTTGTTCAAGAATAGACAAAGGATTAGGAATTAATTAATTACACATTATCCCCCAATCTAACTAAGTACCACTTGTTGGAGCACGAAGACCCCCAATCTAACTAAGTACCATTTCCCCCCCTAACAACTACAGAAGGGATAAAGAATGGGAAATCAAGTAAACATGATTGAGCATAAAGTGATAAGAACATGAAATCATATGGGCAACTATAGCACGAACTAATCCACAATAAGGATAAATGGATACCAACATATTAATGCAAAAAAATGATACCAATTTGATAAATAGGATACTAAGCATGTGATATCAAACAAAATTCGCAATGATGAATGCCAAATATGAATTAAAAGCATGAATGGACTAGCTAGACATGGCAAAGACTCAAAATAAAAAAAAAATACCATATATATGTATACATAATGAATAGCACTAACGCACACGCATATATACATAGGTATAAACACCACGTATGACACAAGCTACATTAAGCTTTTCACACTCGTATTGCAAAAATGTGTCCAGTGGTAAATGGAAGTGTAGGGGTGTGAACTAGTAACAATTAAATTTTGACCCAATCACTTAAAACATGTTCATGGAGTTCTCATTTGATTGAAAAACTTTATGACATTTAGATATAGCCTCATGTGACAATATAAATTGAACTCGGTGAACAAACATACACAATGCACATAAGCCTAGAATTTTGATGATTCTACAAACCAATAGAGTCATGATAATAAAAGCTTAACTAGGATTCAAAGTCATTGTGCAAACCGTTGATATACCATCCAAACTCCCTCAAAATATGCATATAGTTTTGTAATGACTATATCAATTAAACAAAATAGGCATTGGCAAATCATTTTTCATTTAATGCCATTTTCTTTTAGGCCTTTGGACCACGTATTTCTTTTAGGTACATTATAAACGGTGGCATACTCGCAAAGGATAAATTTCCTTTCGGAGTCCTTCCCCATGCACATTCACATATCATTTTTTTATTATATCACACAAATCTCACGTGCAACGGATTTAACATGCACGAGTTCTCCTAGGGCATAAAATATGTAGATGACTGGATTGGTAGGAGAACACCTCACAAAGCTCAAATATACATGTGAAGTTAAAATTTCAAGTTAGCTCGTGCATGTGTGAATTGAGGCATATAAAAATAGAATCCATTAAGCAACACAAAATCCAACTACTCCATGCATGCATGACAAAGAAAATTTTAAGGATTGACAATCTTAACCAAAATTTCTAGCCACATGGAAGCGTAAAAAAAGGGATTCAAACACAAGTATATGCCACATAAAGTTTGTCAAACTAATATACACACAAAACAAAAATCTTTTTGAGTTGTTGAAAATTTTTAACCCAAAATAAAAATATTTGTCAAAAGACAAACAAATTCTTCTTGTGTTTTTTCATTTAATGCAAACTAAAATGAAAGAACTATAATACAAAAGATAAACAAAAATCATAATTCTAGCATGAGATATGCGATAAAGCAATAACTAGAAAATGATAAACAAATATACAATTATCATGATATTATAGCATGAAGCACAAAAGCTAAAGTATGCAAACAAAACTAACACATTCAACCTTTGGATTTATTAAGTGAGGAAGCATGTGAAAGTAATTGAGAATCAAAAATCCTATCTCGTAAAGCTACCAAGTCGGATCTCCTAACCCAAACTAATGATGAATGACGATCTCGGGATATAGTAATCTTGGCTACCTCAGTTGTCTTACGATGGGATTTTCTAGGACCTCGTTTAAGATCAAAATAAAATTTCCTAAGATGACCTTTTCGACCACAATGTGAGCACCTAAAGACATGGCGAAAAGACTTACCTAAGGAATGATCTATAACATTGTTCCTAGAGGATTATACTAAAACATTGGTTTTGTCTTTATTAGTGGAATCGTTATAAGAATCGAAGCCTAAACCACAAGTGTCATTTTTAATTTGGACCGTTCCTAAGATTTTATCTTATTTCTCCGAACGACTCTCCAAATCGAATTTGACTCTACTTGAGTCTCTCACTTTCTTCTCAAGTTCTACAATCCTAGACTCAAGCAAATCATTTCTCTCTTCAAACATAAGAAGCTCCTTTCCCATGGATTCCATTAACCCTCTAAGGCTATCTTTCTCGCCTTCTATATATTCTAGCTTCTCACGAAGATCTCTCTCTCGTGTCCTAAGGTCATCAGCTAATGCACTCTCATCAACAACCTTGACACGCTCTTTTAAACTAGCTTATAACTTCAAATTTGCTCTTTTTAATTTAATAGATTCTTCATATAATTCTTGAAAATCAATTTGAAGTTCACTCACATCAACCTCTTCTTCAATTTCACTGTCTCTCTCTTCTTCACTCTCACAACCATAAAAAATAAGGGAATCATAAACTTTAACCTCGGAAGTGTCATGTATTTGTATATCTTCATGGGAAGATTCATTATCGGTGCTCACATGACTTGTCATGAACGCGACAAAGTTGCGCTCAATGGAGGAAGCGGATCCCTCTTCCTTATCACTATCATTAAGAGTAGCATTATATGAAATTGGTTGTTTACCCTCTTTCCTTAGTTTAGTAGGCCATTCAAAAGCCCTATGGTCATACCCTTCACAACCAAAACACCTATTTGACTCATCCCTTTTCAAATTTTCATTAAAAAATTTAGGGATCTTTTCGGCTTTGTCATGCTTTGAATTTTCAAAGTTCTTAAAATCATTTTTAAATTTATCTTTGTTAAATTTAAGAAATTTATGAAACTTCCTAGCAAACATAGACATATCTTCCGAATCACTATCACTTTCACTCTCTATTACTTATTTTTCCTCCTTTAGGGCTTTCAAAGCAATGCCCTTATCTATTTTATTTTCTATTTTGGAGGGAAATATGTCTAGTTCATAGGTTTATAAATCACCTATGAGCTCTTCAAATTTCGTAGAGACTAAAGTGGGTAAAGAATTTAACAAGGTCACCTTAGGAATAAATCTATCGGGTAGGAACCTATGAATTTTCTTTACAACTCGGTCGTTGGGCATTTTATCTCCTAAATTAAATGAAGAATTTACTATATTGGAGAGTCTGGCATAAAACTCATCGAATGTTTCTTTTTCATTCATTTTGATGGTTTCAAATTGAGTGCTGAGGTTTTGGAGTTTAGAAGCTTTTACGACACTTGTTCCCTCGTGAGTAAGTTGTAGAATATCCAGGCTTCCTTAGCGATTTCACACGTCATGATATGTCATAATTCATCAGGTGTGAATGCGTTAAATAAGGCATTTAAACCTCGGGAATTAAAATTCTCGAGTTTAAATTCATTCTCACTCCATATATATACGAGTTTGGGGACACGGTCATTGTCTACCAAATGTGTGGGTGGGGACCACCCGTTAACAACTGACAACCAAGCCCTCTCACCGATAGACCTAAGTGCCGAACGCATGCGTGCTTTTCAATATGCGTAATTAGAACCATCGAAAATAGGAAATTTTGAAAATGGGGAAAAAGCCATTTTTATCCAAAAGTATTTAAAAAGACCTTAACGCAATAAATTAACGCTCCTGCTCTGATACCGCTTGTTGGAAATGTAGAACCCCAATTTTAAACTTCTTTTGAAATCAATCTCCTTCAATGCGGAATAAAGATGGCTCAAACACATAAACAACTTACAACGAATTTTAATTTCTTTCAAATTAAAATTAAACTAAACTAAAAGTGAGATAAGATAATCCAACACAACTTTTCACTTAAACAAAATTAATTTAACTCAAGTCTTAGAAATTTGCCAAACAATAATTAATTCAATTTTTTTATATTGTTCAAACCAAATTTTATCAAATTAAATTATTTAGACTAGAATTAAATTAAATTAAACATTATCCAAATTAAAAAAACATGCACCATTTTAATCAAGAATGCGAATTAAACTCAATTTTATCTTTTTAGTCCTAAGCATGCGTTCTAGGTGATTTTTTCAAAGGATAAAATAAATTCACAATCCCACAATACGGAGATGTACGAGGAAAAACCTAAATCGGGAAAAAATCTTGGACGGCCCTGACCTAACAAATTCACTAAGTATGGTATAAATTTTATAAAGACTCGATAAGAGGACTTACACAACTGACTCGACTCCCTTTAAGCCTTGACGCGCTCCTTCGATCTTCAACCTCTGCCTAGCGAATAATTCTGAAGACCACCAGAACCTTGAAGTCCACCAATTAAGACCAAGCTACCATCAACCACACATGGTGCCTTTCACCATGTGAGAATGTCGCAGCAAAACAAAAGCTTCTTCTTATTTGAGGGATGTAGAAGCAAACCCAAACTCTTTTCTTCTTGGGTAGAAAAGTGAACCCGGTGCCAAAATACTCCAAGCAAATACATAGAAGTAGAAACTTAGATAAACTAAAAAGTTGGGTGTATGTGTTTTTGTAGGATTTATTTCATGGATTCATAAAAATACAAAACTATGAACTTTTGATGTTAGTAAATTTTCTCTCCAAGTTTTCTCTCAAAAAGTGTTTGAGGAATATCAGAAGTTGGTTTTTCAAAGTTGTTTCCCATACATATTAATTCTGTTAAGAGTTAGTGGGAAAACGAAAGTGGGAACATGGAGAAAAACTGCCAAAAAATTACACGCCAAAAATCTCGTTTGAATTAGATTTCGTTCGAACAAAGTCTAGTTCGAACGACCATCTAACGATGCTCCAATGGCCAAATGGGAAAAGTCATTGGCAAACTCGTTCGAATGAAATTCTCGTTCGAACGACAATTTCGAACGAAATGTCAGAAGTTCATTTTTCAATTTTAAGCCCCAAAAACTTTTTATTCAAAGTTCTAAAAAAAACTTTCTGAAAATAAAATTAATTTTAAAATGAAATTACACCCATTATAAATTATACCAGGTCTCCTACAAATATATAAAAGCATTCATATCTTTAAAGACTTGAAATATGATGTTGATGACGTGAAACGTGGCACTGAAACTCGGCAATGATGTTCTCTTGATAAGTAGGCCGCAACGTCTTCAACTCAACTTGTCATAGGCTTGAAAGAATACAACATGAACACTATCCTATGACTGAAATGTTTTTGTCCGGAATTGAGCCAAAACTACAAAGGACCCAATTGAAAAATTGTGTCCTTACACTATCCCTTCACGAATACATTTATATTCACCAGCCAACTATCTTATAACAAATTTGGAGTCACCAAATATCTCAATAACAGAAGCCTTATAATTTTGAAGGATCTCTGATCCCATTATCACGGATTCATATTCTACTTGGTTGTTGGTACCGTATTTTCTTTTAACCTGTAACCATTTTTTATGTGTTTTCGGGGGATTAAATTACTATCTCAATTCCTAAAATTATTTCTATCTACGGACCATCAAACCAAAGTTTCCAAGGGCTTAGAGACATATATCCAATCTCATATTTCTTGGCTGGTTCATCCTCGCATGGATTATCTGCTAAGAAATCATCCAAAGATTGGCCCTTAATTTCCTTTTGGGGTATATAGTGAAGAAAAAATTCAGATAAAGTAACACACATTTACCAATTATATTCCTTAGTATAGGTTTAGTTAAAATGTAATTTATTATATCAAATTGTGAAATCACATACACTTCCCTGTCAACAAATAATATATTAGTTTACGTAAAGTGCAATGTTAAACATCATATGTTCATTACAGAATATCTACATTCATAGTTATTTAAGAACCAGTTAAGGTAATAAATAGCTTATTTTTTATCCACTTCACAGTGTTGAGCCAGCAACACCCTAATAGATGCCTCATAAAGTGAAATGTATAATTCCAATGACTTATCTTCTCTTGGGGGAGCCAAAACAGGTGGCTTGACCGATACTTCTTGAGAGTTTAGGAAGTTTGTCCATGCTCATTCTTCCAATACAGCTCTTCTTGGACTTTTAGCTTCAAGAAAGGAGAAAATACTTTAGTCTTTCGCATAGCATTGGAATAAATCTTCTAAGAAAATTAACTTTACCTAAAAACCTTTATAATTATTTTTTGTTCTTAGGGAATTTGTTTTCAATAATTACTTTATCCTTGTTTTAATTAATCGAAATTATTTTTTTGTGCACTAAATATCCAAGGAAATTTTCTATTGAAACTCCAAAGGCACATTTCAAAGGATTTATTTTAAGTTGGTAAAGCCTCATTATCTCGAAAGCTTTTTTAAGGTGTGTTATATGATTATATGTTAATTTAAATTTTACAATAATGTCATCAATATTGTGTCAACCATATCATGGAAGATTGAGTTCATACCCCTCTGGTATGTAGCCCCTATATTCGTTAGTCAAAATGATATTTTGATCCATTTGAATGTACCCCAATTGTTAGGGCACCTAAATGTAGTTTTGTGCACGTCTTCTTCTGTTATGCAGATTTGGTTATAACCAGAGTGGCCATCCATCGTGGAAATTATAAAATGACTGGTTGATTTATTAACTAATAAGTCTATTAGTGGCATTGGATATTCATCATTTTGGGTAGCTGCATTGAGATTCCTAAAATCGATGCAGAGCTTTAATTTGCCATTCTTTTTAATTATAGGAGCTATATTAGAGAGCCATTCAACATACCTAGATGTTCTAATGAAACCAGTTTGGAGTGGTCTTTTATTTCTTCCTTTATTTTGGCAGTCACTTCTGGAGTCATCTGCCTTGGAAGTTGCATCACCGATTTATACCCCTCTTTGATTTGTAGTCTATGTTCCACCAATTTTCTATCTAAGCCAGGAAATTCACATTACTCCCATTCAAAGCAATCCTTATATTAGTATAGAAGGTCTATAACTACTTATTGATCCTTTTTGTCGAGATTTGCAAAGATGTATATCACCCTTTTGTGTTGATCAGCCCTCAAATTAACCTTTATCATGGGATCAAGTTGGCTTACCACCGAATTTTCACAGTTGGTGAACTTTCCATTTTACCACTACCATTAGTAACCTTATTCTCTATATCCTTTTTGAAGACATTGTCAGCCCAATCAATGGTCTTTGCCTCACCAAGTCTGGTGGTTAACTCTAAATATTTAAAATTATATAAAACTATAGCCAAACTTTCATTGGCCTACTTAATATGAATGGTGCATCAACCATTAACATTCATTTTATCCTCTTCTATTTGCCCCATTAGGCTAAAAACTGATTCATTTGGACTTTCATCTAAAGATTCTCCTTTTGATTTCTCATGAACTAAAGACTCCACTCTGATTGGTCCCATATTTTCTAGTAGAGCCCAATCTCCACACAGTTGGAACTTCCATGAAAATGTAGTGGTTAGCTTCCACTTATTCAACAAGCCCATCTTCTTTCATCTTTTTTTTGTAAACAATAAAATATAAAAGGATACTGGGGTTTTACAACATAAAGATACATAGGCCATCGAGGCAAAGCAAAAGACAATGCAAGAAACAAAGAGCAAGAGTCCACCAAAAGCGTAATCAGAGGGTTCTCAAGTATCCGTCGCATAGCATTGGGGACTTTTTTTATTTTTACGAACACCTCGTCCTACATCTTAGCTTTATGTGCCAACCAATCATCGCCACGAATCCTACTGGGGTGAGCATCAGTGAAGCTGGCTCCTACCTCCCTCATTTGCTCATAACAATAAATTTTGATGTTCTCTGAGTATGTTTCATTGTACTGAACCCCTTGGAATAACTCAATGAGTTTATGAGAGTCAGTTTTAACTATAATATCCTTCCATCCATGCATCTTAGCTATGTTTAGACTGTGGTAGAGTCCATTCATTAGGGAACGTAATAGAGAGGGGGTACCCTTGAGTCATCCGTAGAAACCACCCTTCCACGGCCCCTTATCATACAATGCATAACCCCCAAAGGTGTTTATGCGATAGATAGGGTCAATATAAGCTTAGAGGGTAACAATCATGTTCTTCAGGTCCACATTCTTAAGAAAAAAGAGGAGGGCCTTCGGGATCTCCTCGTACTTAGTGTAATTATGCTCATGTTATCTCCCAAGTCGGGCAAGACCATCATCCCACATGTTATTGGTTCATCTGATATGGTTGACTTTAATCTTCATCCCTCCCTGATAGCCATGCATTCATCAATAATGTTGGTCGATTCTGGTAGCCCTGTCCTCTAAGAATTTGCATTGCATCAAGGTAATCGTTGTGTATTGTGCAACCAATCCATCCCTTGATTCTGGACAGATTCAACCCATGAAGGATGTCAATGAACTCTGTCGTTATAGGGCTGCTATCCCCTTTGATCTTTCCATTGAATCCTAGGATCCACCGTTGCTCATTACTGCTAACCATGCCGCCAAAAGCACCCATTTTGTTGAATGGGTCATAGCTACCATCTGTGAATATATCATAACCTGTAGAGGAGCTATCACTCAAAAAGGTTTCAGGAATATTATCTTGGATATGGTTTGATATAATGTTAGGTTTTGTAATATAAGCCAATTCCTTAGCCATGGCAATATAATTCGCACAAACCATATCCTGGGTGATATTTTTCTTATCAAAAATGCGTTTATTGCGCGTAGTTCAAATATGCCATAAAGTAGAAATAAATAAAAGTTCGCTATTGGGCGTTGGGTTATCCCACATTTTATCGTTAATCCATTGAAAAAAATTAGTATATTTATGAGTGTCCCACACACGTGAGGTACAAATGGATTTCCAAACAGCAGTGGCAAGATGGAAATTCTTAATCGCATGTTCAATATCTTCATCAAATGCACAAAAATCACATCTTTTAGATATAGTTAAACGTCAATGAATCTTTGGCAATTAGTGAGGATTTGGTTATAGAAAATGAGCCAAATGAACGTTTTAATTTCCGTGGGATTTTGGATTTCCAAATGAGTTTTCAATTTATAAGTGAGGAGGTGTTAAGGTTGATCTCGATAAGAGAGTCATAGCACGATTTTATAGAGAATTTACCACTGGCGGCATGGCCCAAAATTGGGCTATTAGTTTTCCCCATTGTGTGAAGGAGTGCAGTTCCTAAAATTGTGTTGGTAGTATCATTATTAAACGTGACCTTGATAAGTTGTTCATTCCAGACCCCATCCTTGATAAGATCACTGACAAGTGAGATGTGGTTATTTGTGTGAGTCCTAGGTATGGGGGAGTTACCCGTCCACCAGTCATTGAATATTTCCATAGACTTTCCATCAGCAATCACCCATTTAGTATTTCTCACACTATGTCATATTTGCATTTAAATATTCCCCTCCAAATATGGGAAGCCTATGCTTTGCGTGTCCAATTCCTAGGATTTTCATGCGTTTTATATTTCGCACTTAGCGCACGGACCCATAGTAAGTTTTTGTCATTCATTATCTTCCAACTAATTTTTTATATAATGGCATGATTGTTCTCCTCACTGCTTCTAAGACATAACCCCTAGTTCTTTTGGGCGGTAGACAGTGTTCAAGTTAATCAGGTGCACTTTCTTCTTGTCTTCCAAGTCTCCCCAAAGGAAATCCCTCTTAAGCTTGTCAAGTTTCTCATTAATCTTCTTGGGGAAAAGGGTTGTCTGCATATTATAGACAAGAATGGTAGGGGTGATCGCTTAGATAAGGGTTATTCTTCCCGCTAGTGAGAGAATTTTGGATTTCCATCATGAAAGTCTTTTTTGAACCATATCAATAATGTGGGTGAAGTGGTTGGTTATGGTTCTCCCATACACAAGTTTGGTACTAAGGTAGATACCGAGATCCCTAGTGATGTTTATCCTGTAGCTTTAACCAATGTCATAGGCTAATTTCCTTGGGATATTCGATGAGATGTAAATTTTGGATTTTGACAAGCTAAGGGTTTGCCCAGAAATGTCACAGAACTGTTGTAAGTTAATTATGACGATATCGCAACAAGCATGCGATGCCTCGATAAAAAAGATAAGGCCATTCGCAAAAAAGAGGCCTTGAGTCCTTTCCACTCCCCCTTGTCCATTTGATGGTCAATTGTAGCTCTCAAATACTCCATACACGTGACAAACAGGTATGGGGACAGGGGATCACATTGTCTTAGTCCTTTTGAAGGTTTGAATTAAGGGATAGGGGCCTCATTCCACAGTATAGAGGTGGAGGCACTGTTGATGCAATTGCGGATGAGTTTAATAATATTAGGACTGATATTGAACCAAACGAGAACCTGATCCAGTAACTCACAACTAATCTTGTCATAGGCTTTCTTGAGATCGATTTTAATAATAGCACCCCCTTTTTTCCCTTATTTTTGTTAAGCGAGTGGATTGTCTCATGGGTAATAATAGTATTATTAGAGGTATGACATCCAGGTAGGAATCTATCTTGGTTAGGGATAATAATTCTACAAAGAATAGGTCGGAGCCTATCAACAATAATTTTCGCCAAGATTTTATAAGGCACATTACATAGGGTGATAGGCCTAAATTGAGTGATGTTCTTGGGGTTGTCAATTTTGGGGATCAGGTGACATGGCTAGTGTTCGTGTTCTCAAGAAAAGTTAGAGAGGTAAAACGTTCATCAATGAAATTAAACAAGCTAAATTTAGTTGTCTCTAAGAAGGTATGGTAGAAAATCGGTTGGATGCCATTTGGGCCTGGGGATTTAAGCCCATTTATGCTGAAAACTGCACGTCTGACCTCTTATAATGAAAGGGGTGCTAAAAAATGTTATTATCAATATTCTCAAAGCGGGGGTGCTCAAAATTTATGAACGTACTATTATGCGTGGGGTTACCGAATTTCAAGAAAAGAGAGATAAAATAGTTGTTGATGTGAAGCATAATTCTCTTACTTTCATCCAACCAGTCCCCATCAATTTGTATTATATCAATCTTGTTATGGTGTCTTCTGATTATAGAGGTAGTATGGAAAATTTTTTGCATTTTTATCTCCCTCACTAATCCACTTAATGCGAGATTTTTGTTTCTATATGAGCTCTTCATGGTGAAGGATATCGTTATACTCATTTTTAAGTTATTTTTTGAGAGTATCAAGGTTGCGTGAGAAGTGGGCTTCATAGAGTGGCTATATATAGAGTGGTTTCATTACTTAATAATAGGCATACATGTATCCAAGTTATGAAGAAAATTTAGGTTCCTACTATTTAAAATGATATCCCAAAAATTCGTACGTTCAAACCAACACCCAAGTAATCTAAAAGGACGGGGAATGAAAGTGTTGGAGTTTTTACCTTTGATATTAATGAGCATGGGGCGGTGGTCAGACGCAGTGCGGGATATTCTCCACAATTACTTCAAGGAACAACATACGTCATGTAGGGTTAGCAAGAGATCGATTAAGTCTGATAAGGATGTTGGCAAACCCTCCTCTTCTGTTCGTCCAGGTGAGGCGCGTGCCTGTGCTACCAAGATTCGTAAGGTTGCAGTTATTTACATTCTCCACAAATTTAGTGCATCTAGTCTTCTTGTTATGCCTAGAGTAGCTTCTTTTTTTCGAGGAGACAAAGTGATCGTTAAAATTGCCCGTGGTCAACCACGAGGTATCGAGATCTTGGGCAAGGTTTTTCAAATCAGGCCAGAGGATTTGGAAAAAGGTGTAGTTAGGGCTAGAAAAGATAGAGGAAAGGATCCAATCATCATAGTCCTTAAGGGTGGCAAGGAGGGGGATTAATAGGTCATAGACATTGATAGTGCGAAGTTGGACGGAGCTTTGATTCCAGAGGAGCCAAATTCCCCCCGATCAGCCACGAGTTTCAAAGACCTCACAGTTAGTGAATCCCATTCCCTCAAAGTAGCTAGAAAAGTTGACGAAGGCAATTTGAGTTTCAATAAGGATGACAACTCTCGGTTCAAATTTTTTACATAGTTCAGCGAACGTGGGTTTAGATAGGGGTTTCCCAACCCTTCTATAATTCCAAGTAAGCACAGACATAGAAACAAAGTTTTTATGTATAGGATGCTCCTTAGTAAATGGCCACGCAAGGGCGTTTTTAATCCTGGTGATGGATTCATATGTTGACGACATTTTCATTAGCCTCCCCTGCATCAACGTATCTTCCCCCTTGGTTTTTTTCTAGGGTTTGGAGCATAATTTTCGCCTGTACGACACTCCAAATTATCCTTGTGATGATTGCCAGTTTTGTCCCTAGTTTTATAGTGAACTCCTCCCTCCCCTCTGACAGGCATAAGTGTTGTAGTGGAAGGTTTCCTATCATTGCAATGGGGAATTGGTGGGCTTCCATGGGGAACAAAAATTAGGCCAGGAGGGTGATCGTTAATAGTTGTAGCAGGGTCGTGGGGTACAACATTAGCACTTAATATATTAGAAATGTAGTTAGGGGCATTAAGGTTTGTGCGTACCTTTGCAGTAAGTTCATCAAGTTTAGTTTTTTATGCATAAAATAAGGAATTAATATGTTAGTATCTATTCAATCACTACCTAGTAATGCATTGTTTTCATGGCTACTTCAATGTCCATTGGTAATACACCTTTGGTGAACTTTTATCTCTAGAAAAATGTTACTATTTTTACATTTTGTTTATTAATTTTGGATAACATGGAGAAAGGCATGAGGTTTACTACAACCCCATTATTTACTAATCTTTACTAGTAAGTACCCTATTTATCTAAGCTTTTATGAACACAGGTTTTATATAGTGTGTCATGTACTCAGTTGGTTTTTGAAACCCATACACAATATATAATATAGAGATAAATAAATTAAAATTGTCTACCTTAGATTCATCTTCTCCATCCACTTACACAGCATGCACCTCCTATCCTCCACCAACTTCGAACCTTTGGGGAAGGATCATAACCATGTTGATTGGCACTTGTTGAGGTAGGGAGACAAATTGGATTAATTATTACTGCTTCACTTCTAGAGTTAGTATTGTGGCATCAGCTGCCATCATTTCTCCTTTATTTTCCTCATTCGAAGATATTTCTTCTAATTAACTCTCTTCATCAATGCTCATGGTCTTCTCCAAGGCCTTCAACCGTTATTCAAACCGGTCTAATGATGTTTAACTTTCCTCTAGTTTTTTGTGAAACCTTGGGTTAGGCTTTTAGAATGAATGTGCAAAGCCTTTATATCCATTCATCTTTATTATTTCAAAGTCCTCCTTTCAAGCTCTATACTTTCTCTGGATCTTTATTTGCTGAGTCTTAGAGATGACCACTTCCAGTACTCTCCTTTTTATTTTTACTGTTGCACTATGTACACATTCCAGGGGACATATGTCTAGTCTTAACAACCTTTTAAACACTTTTCCATGTCATTGATTTATTATGAAAGTTTTGGGTCTTGAGCTATGAACCAATCTCATTAGCACGGATTTTGGCACTTTTGTTAACTGATACATATTTTTTTTATATTTAAGTTCAACCTTCTTAAAGTCAGGTCTGACATATTGATTATTCGTTGGTATTTTAGTACTCCCATAGTGTTGGAAGGGGCCAAAGTTTTGTCTAATTCTACCAGGAGGCCTGTTTTGCACCTCTTATTTTGCATAACCTTTTGGGCTTTGGTTGTATTGCTAACATTCCCCTTGTTTATGCTCCTTTTGTACTGGATTTTTTCTTCGAGGCCAATAAATGTCACATCTCAACATAATATTCTCCACACCTGATGCATAGGTGTTTCACCATATTTTGGTCATGATCTTTAATAGCCTCGAGCTTCTAAGCCTCAGCCTCTACCTTAGTTTTGAATTTTACACTCCACATGTCCCTTATTCCTAGACATTTGGTTTAATATCATATTAGCTCCCAGTTTTTTAACCTTGGGAAAGGGTTCTTCATCTCCACCCGCATTGTATTTTCTTCCTTTGTAGGGAACTTGATCTTCCTCCACTTGATTAATTCTTAAACCATGTCGTAAAAACACAAAGCAAAGCATTAGTCGAATGAGATAACACATTATACCATTTGCAATATCTTTTTCCTTTAATTTCAAGTGACTTTTTAGCATCGTCTAGCAATTATATCATTCTAGCATTTAAGAGGAAGTTAAAAATCTCATAATCCTTAGTAATATTTAAAGAATATTTTTTAATCACAAAGGATTCTGCAATAGTATCCTTTCGAACTAATGGTTCACACATTATTGTTTCAGTCCCTACAATTTTAGCAGTATATATTGATATGGAAAATATAGCACCCTGCCGCGAACGTTACTCAGGCATGCACATAAGCTTATAGGTCGTGGCCCTATTCAGCACAGGGTGAGGCCCTACTCAATACAGGGTGTGGCCCTACTCACCACTGGGTACGACACCCATGGCTTCAGCCTCGTACAAGATGCAGCCTTATGCTATGCAAGGTACGGCACACACGGCTTCCGCCTCATATACAGGGTGCATCCTTATACTACACAGGGTGAGGCAACCACAACTATAGCCTCACTAACAGGGTGCGGCCTTATCGTTCACAGCTCCAGTACAGGGTGCAACACATACCACTTGGCCTTATATACAGGTTGCAGCCTTATACTATAGGGTGCGGCACCCACAGCTTCAACCTCATACCGGATGCAGCCTTCTGCTACGCTGGATGCATCCTTATACTATGCAGGATGCGTCACTTAATATGCTTGCCTTACAGGCTACATCCCCCTCATTGACAGCTACGTCAGACTTGATATATGTCACGTGCTCAGGGAACGTGACACAACTCACATACCTCCTACAAATAAAGGTCCACACCTCGAGATAAAGGGATTCCCCTCACCCGGGTAGATTCCACAATACCTGGCGAAGCCTTGCCAAATTCTCTCTACACAACCTCAACATACAGCTTGGAATCTACTCCCCTACATTGTAGTCATATCACTGTCACTCTCGGAACCGCTACAGTCATGTATTCTTCTCTTTCATCTATCTTGTACGCCTCTAATGGAATTATAAACTTGTACTACAATATGAATATAATGAGAGTAGAGCACCAAAGTGGACATAGGCTCGTTTTTATAGTCGACCCACTCTATATCTTGTGTTCATGTCTCCTTACTTGCTTTACTTATTTATTACGCACTTTACTCATGATTTGCTAATACGAGAACGATAAGTGGACAATTTCTCGTATCAACATCTATTTTGAAATTGAGATCTTTATAATATGTTTTAAAGGAAGAAGTATTAATATCATGCTCCTCCTCAAGAAGAGCCTCATATCTAGATAATTTGGCAGTTAATTCCACCAGAGCATACTATAATATATATCTTAGCAATTATGGTATTAAAATATAAACTTCCATAAAGTTGAAAAATTTTATTTTATGTATTTGGAGTGAACCAACAACAATGTGGGCTTTACATTACAAAATATGGGCAAAAGATGGGCCTTTGACGATTTTAGTAGTAATGGTCTATCCAAGTTTACGTTACAATTTTTAACATTTTCATTTGTCTAAAGGGATATGATTTTTTGTATTAAATATGTATGTTTTCTAATCTTTTTAGCTCCTTCAATCAGATAACTATAACCATAAGATGAATCAATGGAACAGGAACATAAAGAAATTTACAAACCTATAGAATTGGTGTGTCGACTTCAAAAAAGCCTACAGATTTCATCATCTTACGTGACTCCGATACAATCTACATGAGGGAAACATAGATCAGTAAACTAAGCTTTAAGCATGAGAGTTAGAATATTGGTTGATTTTTTTACTTTCACCCTCACTGTTATTTGAACTTTCGTATTACTCCCTCACTTATATAATAATTTGAGATACACTTACAAAAGTCGCTAAAGCTCACATAATGTAACACAATATCACATCTAAGCTAAATGGGAAGCTAAACAAAGATAACAGATGCTTCTGAGTTTGAATTATAAATCTTAGAAGAAAGATAGCTGAAGCAGCAACCATTGACGGCAAGAACCGCACACAAGTATAATCTAATAAACTTAGCTCTGCTAGATAACAACTCAAGAACTCAAATTGCAAACTTAATGTGGATGTTTCTTGAGCATTAAAGATTGCCCTACTGTAGATGCCTCTTGAGCAGCCCTATTGAAGATTCTACAAGTAAAAGAAAATTACAATCAGTCCAAAGCAATAATATCACGTATATAATAGCAGAAGCATTATTAAAATAGTACTTACCTAAGAAAAGTTTTTTTATTGGATTACCTATCTCAAAGTTCAGAAATTTGAGTACATCTCTCTCCATATGCACCACCTGAACATTCATCTCCTTAAGTACAAGCTTTTATAGAAATTACATGGACAATTATACAAAACGTGAATAGATTAGTTTAAGACATAACCAAATACAAAACCAACCTCATCTTTGGTGTAGGTGTTATCTGTTATATAGCAAAAATATTTAACATGTGGAGGGTTCATCTCTTCATAATTTTTGTATCAATCAAGTGGGGGAAAGAAGAAAATTAAAAATCAACATGATGATAATAAACCTAAGTAAAAGAAAGCAGGGAGAAATGGATCAGAATTAAATTACAGGTCTATGTACGTACGAGGCTACAGGCATGCTAGAAACACCAAAAAGTTACAGCTTGCTCCTGCTTAATGTATGGGAAGATAGGAATTTGCCAATGCATGATATGATAGTCAGATATGCATGTGAGAAAACAAGAAACCAAACTCATATAAAAAACAATAAATAATTTCGAATTACGAGGGGAGAGAAGTGATGATAGCTCAATTTCATTAACCTTGCGCATTGCTGACTTGTTTGGTAAAAAATTTATTGCAAATGATGCATTGTCGACATACACTTAGTCTCACACATTGAAATTATTTAAATTTGATATAATTGCATCTACACATTTCAATCTGAAGAATCTTGCAAGGAATTCTTAAATTGTCATTGAATTATAATAACCCAATCACCATCACCCTGTGCGGGTGTTTTTCTGGAAAACAATAGGTCGATCCGTATCCTTAAACTTGCATATCGTGAAACACGTACTAGCATTATGGTACATTAGTAATAAGCACAAAATAAGCAAATAGGCCAAGGGATGCCTAAAGATATAAATACCCCTAATAATAAAATAAAGGACATACATAGAAATAGATAAGAGATAAAATTATGAATCCGCCAGAATATATATATAGTACCTTCCATTATTCAAATCCTTGATGGACGTGTGGGTTATTTTTTTAACGGCAGCAACTACAATTAACTTCATGGTTGCGATTTTGATTTCATGGTTGCAATTTAAGGTTCAGCGAATGTGAACATTTTTAACTCCCTTGTCACAATAGGACCCACTTCCACAAGTGGTTCAATGATTTTGTTACAATTATTATTGATTTTGCAGTTGTTTGCATTATCGAGGACTGAAAACAGATAAAAAAAAAAAGAAAACTGACCATTGATGTACTAGTGCTACAACCAGAAACTTAATAGGGGAAAAAACTATACGAGTATACCTAGTAATTCTTGTAGTGGGGGAGATATAAGATCGATAACACCTCACCGTGAATAAATGTGGTTCTTGAAGTTAACGAAGATGTCATGGAGGATCCCGTCATCCATGACAAGTTCATCTATGAGAGTGATAATGACTAGGCCGTAGTTTGGAGTGACAACAACCTTCCTGATACTGGGTGTCCACGGCCTCCGCAAAATTTGGTACTACCTCTGAATAATTATTTTTGTTGTTAATTTTAGTTCCTAAAGTTTGTGATTTTATGAAAATATTGGTTTTGTTGAATCAAAATCTAGAGTTACAATGTTGGGAGAGAGATAGTCATGCATGGCAGAGCAAGCAGGAGAGTGATGAGCTGAAAGTGAGAATGGTTCCAAAATGAAAAGTCAAATTTCATTTGTATCTTTATTTTCTTATTTAAACTTGAAAATTTTGGTATGGTTTTGGTAAGGTTTTAAACCGTGCCAAAATCTAGCACGGTTTAAAACCGTGAAAGATTTTAACAAAATCGTGTTAGATTTTGGCATGGTTTAAAACCGTGTCAGATTCACCTTGTGCAAGCGTGCCAAATTTAAATTTTTGGTGTATTGTTTGTGAAAATTTCAAAAATTATTATTTGGGTAAAACCATTTATCATTTATTCCTATCCCTTTTGAACCTATTTATAAATTCAATAGCATTTCATCAGACTTTTATATTAATCTAGACAAATCAGTCAGTGACACCTCTAATTCAATTTGGAAAAACTAAGAATGGAATAAGTATTCCATTTGTTGCTAATTGTGAATAGAGTTTTGCGGCAAACTTATGAACCATGTGAAGGTTGTATCTATTAGTGAATTTGAGAACAAATTTAACCTCAAATAATCAATTGTTCTAGCATTTTCTTACTGTTTAGTGAACCTAGCAATATTGTCCACTGTTGACTCGCTTCCATCCCTTGAGAAGAGGGTAAAAGATGGAAATTAAATCCTTTAGGGAGTTCAATCATATCCACCTATTATGGGTATGGATTTCTATAGACTGGAGTCTGCACCTCCCGAGTCATTAATCCAAAAACTTCCTGTATCAGATCTATGAACTCATTACTCCCCACTCCCCCAGGAAATTGTCAATTTTGTGGAGTAGTTACCTGGTTTACCAAAAGAATTGGTTGTACCAAGGGTGGTGAAACATGTGGAGGTGCAGTTTGTTGTGTTTGGAAGGGCATGGGTTATGATATTTGAGGAACTTGATTTTCTAATATCCTAAGGTTCCCCAATCCCATGAGTTCTTGTTCAAACACTAGATTGTTGATAAATACATAGTTCGAAGCATTTAGGAAGCCTTGGGTGGCCTCATCTAGGCAAGTCCTAGTTCTTCCCACCTCTGGAAGTGACGTTCTCCCTAATAGGTTATTGAAACTCATTTATTGCTAAGTATTAGAGGTTCCAATTACTTCCATATGATTATTGGTGATTAAACCAGTGGTGTTAATATATCCTCCAACACTAAAGTTATTCCTAAAGTTGGTTTCACCATTGTTAGGTCTATAATACACAGGGTGGTAAGGATTTGGTTCCATGGTCACATTCACACCAAATTGCGGTGTGTAGGTTTGAACACTATTAGCCATTCCATTCAATGATGAAAATCTATTAGTGATCGTAGTTATCATAGTGTTGATATTTTAAACCATATTTTCAAAATGATCAAAAATTTTGTTTAGTTGGTTGATCAGTTGGTCTTATATATTCGCAGGCACACCAACTAATGGCATATGATTGGTTGTTTGTGCCATATGTTCATTTTCTAACTGCGAGCCATTGGTTCCAAAGTGTTAATTTGTTGGATGGTAGAGTCAATCTCACCAAAATTGTCAGTTATATCTTCCCTGCGACATGTCCTAGCCATGTATAACCATTACACAGTACTGGGGTACCATTGGGCCTACCAGAAATATGTCTGGGATATTTGCACCAGGCTTGGTTAATAATGAAGGTTGCGAGCGTGCCAGAAAAAATTTGTGTTCTTCTCAACCAAAGATCGTAGCCTATTGTTAATCATTAAGCGATCCTCAATTAAAAGGACTTATGCTTCCCTTAGATAACACTCAAATTAATTCTTAGATTATAATAGCAAAATAGTAAATTGTAAGAATTAAAAGTAAAGAGAAGCATTGTAAATAAAATAAACAAAAATGTAGTTAAAGTAAAGATTAGCAAGAAAGTAAATTGTGAGTAAAGTAAAGATTTGCAAAAATTACTCTACTCAACAACTCAACAAAGCCTTTCCCAATTATTTGGGATCTGCTAAATATTTGCATAAATTAAAGAATAATAAAGAAAAGAAACTCTAAAGGGATTTCAAAAAAGAATTACAAATAACTTACAATCTACTTACAGAATTGAAATAAAAGTTGTAAAGAAACAAAAATAAAAATAAAGAAAAAAGGAGATAAATAACGTACATGCATTTGTGGTGAGGGAATCCTCTCTTCCTCTTTGGCCTTATTGCTTATTCATAGAGTTTCGTGACCATACAAAGTAACTGGTAACTGCTGGTTAGTTATTTTTCCCATTTGAATTTCCCGCTTTGGTGCACTAATACTCCATGTAAATATTTAGTGTGTATCCACACACTCCAATTCGTGACAAGTGCCACGCATTACCGGTATGAATATTACGTGGCAACATTTTATTGATTTGTGTTAGCATGGTGTAAACACAATTCTTTTGACATTTAGAAATTATAAAAAATATATATTTAGAAATTATGAAAATTACCAAAAAAAACATCTTGAAGTTATCAAAAAACTCCTCGGAAGGGAAAACATTTTAGAAATATAGAAATTAAGAATAAAATATTTAAAACATTGGAAATTTAAAAAAACATTTAAAAATCCCAAAAATACTTGAAAATATTAAAAATCTAGAAAATATAAATTTTTCAAAAATCTTAAATGGAAACATTTAACAATATTAAAACAAGCTAAAACTCTATGTTTTTAACTTTTTGGATAAATTTTTAAAAAAAATTAAAATAAGAAATATGGGTTTTTTGGGGAAAGTTTTTTCTTATGCGAAAATGTGTAAACAAAATCTCGATGAATTTTTTTTTT
The DNA here is from genome assembly GCA_949130495.1 of Sambucus nigra. Taxonomy (NCBI): domain Eukaryota; kingdom Viridiplantae; phylum Streptophyta; class Magnoliopsida; order Dipsacales; family Adoxaceae; genus Sambucus; species Sambucus nigra. The sequence goes on along the minus strand of OX422216.1, from coordinate 562,872,347 downwards.
ACAAAAGAATGGAAAAAAAAATACCTTTTCCAATGCTTCTCCTTTAATCCCCCTGATCCAATTTGAAAAAATTCAAGAGAAAAAATATTTTCTTCTTCAATGCTTTGCCTTTTTTGCCCCTTGTCATTAAACCCACAACAAATCCAAGAGAAAAAGTCAAATACTCATTTCAACAGCCCGAAAAAAATCCAAGAGAAATTCCAAAACCATAAAAACAATAATATAGATGTGTGTGTGTGTGTGTGTGTGTGTGTGTGTGTGTGTGTGAGAGAGAGAGAGAGAGAGAGAGAGATAGGGATTAATGTGAAGAGAAGAGAGAGTGTGTGCAACCATGGCGGCCATGAGAAAGAGGGAAAGAGAGGAAATTAAAGAAAGAGAATCAAGAATGAGGGTTAAGTTATTTTTAATCAAAGAGGTTTAAAAACAACAATACCCCTTAAAAAAGACACATGAGAGTCACATCTCATTTCCATCCAAACAATTAACAATGTTACTGTAAGGGTGTTACTTAAAGTCATTTTATAAGTTCAGGGGGTTAAGTGGAGAAAATGAAAGTTCAGGTGGTGAAGTAAAAATATGGATAACGTTTAGGGGGTTAAGTGTAAAAAACTCTAATAAGTAAGTTATGAAGAATAATTTTGGGATAGATTGTTATTTATCTCAATCGATTAGAGTTTTTGATTTGTTGCATATAATTATTTTGGGGCAATAATTATATGTATACTTAAATGTGTTATCAATTTTTTTAAATATAATTGTGATTTTTTAAATGTGACAAATTTAGCACCTATGAACAAATGCCCCGTATTTTTTTATTGTTATTTCCAATCAAATCTCTTCTTATTGTTATTTGCTAATAAAATCTCTTCATGCTTCTCACTCATCTTGTCTTTGTTATTACACATGTTTTGACATTGGATTGCATATTCCGAGGGGGGGGGGGTGAATGAAAGCATCTTAAAGATATAAACACACACAAGGATCTACATGGTTTAACAAGGTCCTCCTTGCCTATGTACAAGAGATAAGGGGAGAATTTATTAATAATTAAGAACTTAGGTGCTAGAATATGCTAGTTGATATTCAAGTTCTTAAGATAAAATGATTTTTTCATAGCCTTCCATATTGAGAAGATGATTGAATATATCAATACAAGTGATTAATCAAATAAATGACTCTTATACACGTGTCACGTGTGTATTTTCCAGTTATCCATCGTGAGATCAGGCTTATCTATATATTATGGAGTTCTCTACATGTTGGAGAATGATTTTATATATTGCTCATTTGTATACATTCCCTAAATATCAGTATCATTATTATTGCAAATAAGGTTGGATTATTTTGTGATCTTATCCATGGATACTAGGGTCAGTACATGACTTTTAAGTTTATGACGTAGTAGTCCTCAAACAAGTAGATTTTTCAATTTATCTACCTATATATCCTCCTTCATATCCCCTAGAGATCGACTGAGTGTAAGATTTGGATGAGGTATGTGTTGTGATGGCATGAAGTGGGGACAACACACTAACCGATAATATGTGCCCCATTTACATAATGGCTATACAAATGATGGTGAGTGGATTAAGAAATTCGTTACTAAAACCATCAAATATGTGATAACTTTTTATTGCGACAATAATGGGGCCATAACTTAGCCTAAGGATCCAAGGCCTCATTAAAATTCCAACCACATATAGTGAGGTTACTACTTGATACAAGACAGCATTAGGAGAGGAGATGCTAGGATAAAAGAGTTACGTCAGAGGATTACTTGGCTGAGCCTTTCACCAAGTTTTGGACTCATGAGAGTTTTTATTCCTATATTAAGAAGATTGGTGTTACGTGTTTAGCCAATTGGCTTTAGTGGGAGTGGGAGTGGGAGATTGGTGTATATATGTCGTAAAAAAATTATATAATTTTATTCTAGGGTATTATTTATAGTAAATAATATCTTTTAGTCCAAGTTATCAATTATTATCTTTCCAAACAAGTTATATAATATTTATTCTAATAGAACATTATAGAAAGGTTGATCATAATAGTGGATTATGATCACGACGTATTCACTAATATATTCCTTGCTCTATAAATTGTTTCGAAAGATAAGTACAACTATATAATATATCTTATTTGAGCTAGCATGTATTATGAATGCTATTAGGGTAGCTCAACTCAAAGCTAAGTGTATGGAGATATTAAGTAAAACATATGGATGTCTTGTGGAGACTATGTACACTCAACAAGACTAGTTTCTATACATCTAATGAAATTGCTAATTTATTAGTGGATAGTTCTACACTACAATTATAATCCTTAACTTGAGTCATTACTGGAATCTTATATGTATGTGTTTCTCTAGGCTTGGTTAGTTTGTATATTTGGTTGTGTGTGAACGTGTCATGCAAGATTATGGTCTTACCAACAAAATTGATTATCTTAGCCTTATGATTATTAGACGATTGTTTACTATTTGATGCTTAATTCAGAAGACTTTTGCTCCCTTCAAAAAGACGTTACAGTGAATGCTAAATAAGTTTAACTAATTGGAATCTAAAGAATAACATGTAAAATGAAAAAATAAAGATAAAAAGAAACTTTTAACTAAATAAAATAGTGAAGTAAGGTAAACAAAGTAAAAGAAAATAATTACACTAAGAAATGTAAAGAGAATTACACTTTGAAATGTAAAGACAGTTTAAATGTTGAGACAAAGAATTTTTCATAAATGTAAAAGGAATTAAAGTAAATCTACCTTAAAAACTAATTCGAATAAGAGAAAAAATCTAAATAAATAAAAATAAAAGAAGGGGAAAAGGGGAAAAAAAGTGGTAAAGCGAGTAAACGTATTTTTTTAGGGAGTCCTATTTTTCTTTATCAATTAGCTTTTTATTTATAGAGTTCCTTGCCATGCAACTACTATTTGTAACTACTGGGAGGTTACCTAATTGAATATACCTGCTTGGGTGCACTCATGCCTATGGCATTGGAGTGGGAGTTTGGTGTTAGGTCATAAAAAAGAGATGGAGTAAGGTCATAACTAAGGCCCATTGTATCAGAGGAAGAGTTTTTATTCCTATATTAAATAACGATTAACAAGATTTGTATTGAGTCAAATGACTACGGCTAACATCTCATCGTGGTCATTGGAGTAACTTTGCCAACTCTTCCTTTTTAACCTGTGTGGGAAGAGTATGTTCAACCATCCCATGATACAATGCGCATTAGTTATGACCTTACTCCATCTCTTTTTTATTTTCCTCGAGTAATTTACGAAAGTGATTTATTCCTCATTTACCTCTCATCCTAGGAGAGATTTCGCGTGGTCTGTCATACCAGCCCTTCTTCCCTTACTGATGTAAAGACAAATAGAGTATCTCCATCTACATTTATTTTCCAGTTCCCTAACTGATGCGTATTTTTCTTGGTTCATAAGTCTGTCTGAAACACTATCCAAACTTGGCAGCAAATGGAAGACATGTCCCATATAAAATTCTCCCAAACTCGGCCATAAGTCACTATGGACAATTTGGTTATAATAAGTCAAAAAACTGGTTAAAAAGGCAACTGCCTTCATAAATTGGTTCAAAAGGTCTAGGAACAAATGCAAAATAGTCCTACCTAAGTTTGATTTTGTCAAATTGGCCTAAAATAGGCTACAATTTAGGCTTCGAAAGATTTAATTCAACTGAATTCAGAGGTTTGGTATAATTTATTATCAAAGTGTCTAGATATAAGCCTCTTTTAGAAGAAGAGAATGAATCAAACACCTATTATTTTAAAACATGTTACAAAGATCCAAATTTGAAAATAGATGATGTTGAGATTATGGGAACTAAAATTATAGTATTCGAACAACTAGTTCGAAAAAATTCAATAACAGTTTATGAGCCAAAATCAAACGGTATATTTAATAAATACTCATTTAATATCTCTAAGGTAGATGAAATTATTGATTATCTCTTTAAATTCAAAATGTTAAAATTACCTGATTGTTGATACCAAAAATTACTCATCTACGTGGATAAATCAGAAATGGACACCTGTCTCCTTACGTGGCAACAATCTTAGTCATCAATCACTTAATCGGCCGTCAAGATAGTTGATCGGCTAGAAGTACGACTGACCTAATGAATGCAGACAATCAAGGTGGATAAATAGACATCACACGGGAAGGAATAAAGGTTCATCCAATATACGCTCATGATTATCAACCATCACATTCATTATGTACGCGTGTAAATGCGTGAATATATAAAGAAATCTAACCCTTGATCTCCGGACCACTATAAATACATTGTATTACTTTCACAAAAGGAAAGATAGAACATATATCAAGTTATTCTTCTTGTAGAAAGATGTGACACCCCGCCTAAATAAATCCTGAGTTATCAGTCCAAAATTAAATTAAAACAGGTTTCTCTGTTTGTTTATTCTTAGCATCACTGTCGAAATTTTTTTAATTACTAATCACCTAACGGAAATTAGATCGGCGCAAATTTTATCATTCATTAACCAAAGAAAAAAAATCATGTGGAAATAAATAAACGTTCACACTACATAATAATTCAAACCATCCCACAATATATATAATGCATAAAGTCTTACCGAGTCAACATTCGGCTAAAAATCCACAACTACTAAATAAACTAAAATAATCCAAAACTGAATATCTGAAATAAAGACAATGGACCACATGTCCCAATAGAGAGTAGTGAAAACGAGAACCAACACTAGATCTGAATAAATGGGTCTTCTATGCAAAGTCCTGCTAGCCTCCACAAAGCTGCAGCTATGAGTCCCTGGACTGAATCCTCAAGTCTGGTGTCCCTATAACTGGACACCTAAAAAGGTTCTGAAAATATTTTGATAGCAAGAGTTAGTGCTCAAAAAATTTTGAAAATGTTTAGCAAGTGATTATTATGTGACACCCCGACTAATTAAATACCGGGTAGCTACTCCTTTATTAAATCAATACAAAATGTCAAGTTGGATCAGTTAATAGCATCACTGTCGAAAACATTTTAATGATTACTAACCACCTAGTATTTAAAAAGTAAGTTGCCAAATTTTAAATTAAGTCTTATTAACATGCAATGAAAGAATAATGGAAGAACAACATAAATCCATTCACCATAATGAAGTAATGAAATAACCAACCAATGATAATAAGAAATCCGGAGGAAACTCCTCACAACAGTCCCACAACTGAAAATAATAAGACAAGTCTGAATCCTGAATTAATTACATGCCAAAAGTCTGAATAACTGAAATAAATGAAATGTCTCTAAAGAAATGGGCGACATGCCCTACAACTGGTCAATGCTGAATATAGAGTCAAGACAGATGAAGCGTCTACAAGCAAAGTCCTGTAATTTCCACAAACAGCTACAGCTCATCACCTGAATGAGGATCCTATGCATGGTGTCCTTGTGGCTGGGCACCTAAAATGGTTTTTACAAAAATATATTTGAAAGCAAATGGGTCAGAGCCCGAAAGTGGAAATCATTTTAAAAACAGCAAGTGTTTTAATAACATTAAAACATTAAATGCAAAATACATGTTAGGACGTGCACTCACATGAAATTCTCACCTCTCGACTACATGTGCACTCCTAACGTACCGTACCCATCTAAATAACATACATATCTAACCAAACCTTAATAAGTTCTCCCCTTACTACTCGATTCCCATATTACATTCTAGCGTTATCAATTAAATAGAGGTCTTTACTTAAACTCAGATTCTCAATTAGTAATACAATTTACTATCAGTTAACCCGTTATCTTTTCTCAAAACATTACCATAATTATATTCACAATACTAACATGAAAGTTCCCATTAATTAAGTGTATATTATTCACGTCATAAATATACAATACAAGCACCCCGAGACTAAACTGCGGTGCACACATACTCTGCTATCCATCCCGGTACATCACGTACATAAGGATCACGCATTCCGAACCTCTCGGGAACCGTTCAGATAACAACAATCACAAACAATGGAGGCGAACACAGTCACATCACATGGGTCACGCACATACCTACGCTCCCACGATCAGCAGACTTATTAACATCCCAATAAGCCCTTCTCTGACCTATGTTCATCGAGGTACCAATCTAAATCCAGGAAACACAAGGATAAGAAGGCCCTAAGCGAACGCAAACCTCCCGTGATAGCAAGTATGGTAGGTATGTCATACACAAAATCATATACATGTACTAAGTAAGCGCACATCTTAGTAATCACCATAATATAGTTGTGGTATACTTCTCATTCTCGTACCGACATATAATTCTACACAATTTATATGTTCCCAGTTAATATAATTATTTAAGCCATCAATAGTTCTCGCATCGTAATAGGCACTCACGTCTCACTTCATAATTTCCCTTAGGTTCAAACCACACTTCTAGAGTTTACTCTTCATTATATCCCAAATATTCCAAATATACAACTAATCCACAAGGAAGTATTATCTCTACATATAAACAAGGTTATGGGGCACTCGGGATCAAAACAGGCTAAAAAGCCTAAACTGTCAACTCGTTCGAAGTCTCGTTCGAACGAGGCTGTTCGAACGAGAGTTCGTTCGAACAAAGTGGGCTTTCTAACGAGGTCTCGTTCGAACAAAATCATCGAACGAACTTCACCCTCGTTAGAAGTCAAAGGTCAACTCGTTAGAAGCTCGTTTGAACGAGCTCGTTCGAATGACCTGGGCAGGTCTTCTAACGAGTGGCCAGATTCGAGCCCAGATTTTCCTTAACTCGTTTTTCCAACTTCTCTTCACCTTTAATCTCACCTAAATGTCATTACAACAATGTTTCAAGGTATCTAATCCTTCCTAAACATGTTTCAACCGTATTACAACATTTATATGGGTTCAAATCACCCTAAACTACATCAAATTATCAAATCTCCAACATTTATTTTTCAAATCTCAAGAACATGAACCCTAGAAAAATCAAGTCATTCATAGACATAACTAAATCCGTTTTTATGATGTAAAAGATGTATTTTCATCTGACTAATCATCCTATCAACGTTCTACATGCGATTTCCTCAATAGATTTTTAAATTTCTACATCCAATTAAATGGGTTTTCATCATACTCCAAGAACAATACAATTCTGTCAATTTCCTACGCATGGAAGAAGCATTCTTTGAAAAATAATGAAATTAAACCACTTGCCTTATGTGTATCTCTGATTTTGATGACGAATTGATGGTGTGTTCTCTCTCTCTCTCTACAGAATTCCTTCTATCTCTCTCTCCAAGCTTTCTTCTCCAAGGTGCTAATGGTGGCTAGGGTTTGCCTTAGGAAGTTTTGGAACAATTCTAATAACCCCCGTAGCCCATTAATTCCTAAGATGTGGTTAGTGGGTTTAGTGGGCAATTACCAAGTCAGCTTTTTAATTCCCAATTTTCGTAGGTTTTAATTCCCAAAAATCCAAAATTACCAAACTACCCTTATACGTTGCCGGCATGGCCTAAAAATGCCCCGGGACCCAAACTAAACCCCTAGCTATTGTTTTCTGACTATTTCGACCCTTCCAGACGCGTTGGCGCACTCAAAACGACCATACGGTTTATAGAAATAAAATTCACTTTTTAATTAAAATAAATATATTCCATGACGCGACTGTCACACACGTCTCAACAAGATTTCCAAATTGCCGTATTTCAATCTCACGACAAATTTCATAATTCAATATTCATATATAATCATATATGCACATTATAATCAAATACCAACTCGTATCTCGCTAGTATTTTAATCCGGATTAATTTCCAATTAATACGCATTTAATTAATCCCATAAATAAATATCACAAAAATATGGGGTATTACATATGGTATCAGAGCATCAGGTTCTAGTGTCTTTTAGGATCTGTACGGCTTATTATGTTTCCGCTGAGCTTTCTTTGATGTAGAGCCCTATATTTTAGGATTGTTGTATTCTTTTGTATATGCTACGTTCTTCAGCTATTTTAAGTTTATAACTACAAACTTATAAACTTCATTCTTATTTCAGATGCCTCCACGACGTGCACAACGAGTTCCCAGTAATGCAACGCCAGAACCACAGCCCGCACCAGTTCAGGGCACGATGAATGCCGCCGAGGTTGCAGCCATTGTGGCCCATGCGATAAATGCCGCACTAGCAGTAGTTCAACAGGCACCAGCTCAGGCGCCAGTAGCCGCGCCGGTTCAGGCACATACATTTCCGTCTGCTTGGGAACGTGTACGTGATGCTTTTCAGAAAGCACACCCTCCGGAGTTCGCAGGTAGCTCCGATGTGGTAGTTTCGAGTCAGTGGAGGGAGGATATTCAGCGGCACTTGAGGATGTATGAGTGCATCGATGTCCAGAAGCAAATACTAGCTACCTTTAAGCTAGTAGGGTCTGCACTGCAGTGGTGGGAGTCTATTACCACCGTGGAGGAAAGAGATACTCTTACTATTCAGGAGTTTTGGGTGCGGTTCGACCGCAAGTACTTTCCGTCAGCTGTTCATACGGAAATGAGGAGGAAGTTGATGAGCCTTCGACAGGAGGGTAAGACTGTGGTCGAGTATGAGGCCGAATTCACAAATCTGTTAAACATTGTTCCGGATGAGATACCGACAGAGGAGAAGAAGATACAGAAATTTACAGACGGGTTGACTTGGAGGATCCGTCAGCATTTGTTGGGGAACCTATCGTTGGCCACTTATTCTGATGTGGTTAACGCTGCTTTGCTTCATTATCAGGATCACCGCTTTCACATGGCTGAGGGCAAGAGATCGGGAGAGTCCAGCCATCAGAGCAGGACTAGAGGACTTGGTGCCAGTGGGGCACAATCTATTCAGGGGCAGAGACAGGGTGACCAGGGTTCCCAGCAGGGGGATCATAAGAGGTTCAGGTCAGGAAATTTCAGGCACGGACAGGGAGGTTTCCGGCAGGGCCATCAGGGTCCGAACGGCCATCAGAACCAGCAGGGTCAAAATGGTCAACAACAGCAGTTTCAGCAGGGCCAGTGGAGGAACGGTAACGGCCATCAGGGCTGGGGGAAGCAGGGAAAGAGAGGGGGAAACTTCCCGGGGAAGTGTTTCGTTTATGGTAAGACTGACCATAAACGCCAGGACTGTCCTGATAGGGGCAGGGCCCCGCAGCAGCAGCAGGGTGCTCGACATGAGCCACAGAGGCCACTTTTTTCACCTGCTCTCCCAGCTCCAGCCCAGGTGCCAGCACTACCAGCCATTCCAGCAGTTCCTGTGCAGCATGGGCAGTTACAGTATGGACGTGTCTATAACGTCCACCAGGCAGTAGCTCCACAGGCACCACCCGCGATTGAGGGTATGTTTCCTATCCATGGTACTATGGGTCTGGTTTTGTTTGATACGGGGGCAACGCATTGCTTTATAGCTACACATTTTGCGAAAGCCTTAGGATTGTTAGACACAGCAGAGAGCACAGTGACGTGTGTAGACTCACCATTGGGGAGTGGGTCACTTATTTTCTTTATATGTCAGGGAGTGGGGGTAGAGATTGGTAGTCTGGTATTACCTGCAGACATGTTGGTATTAGATATGCATGTGCACGATGTGATTATCGGTATGGATTGGCTCGCTGATTATAGAGCCATGATTGATTTCTTCGGTGGGAGCATTGTTTTTGCCATTCCGGGTCAAGAGATGTTTGTAGTGGCGATGCCTCGCCCAGAGGGAGGCTCGACCGCTCATTTGTATTACCTAGAGGAGGATACCTCTAAGGAGGTTGTGATTCCTTTAGATTCGATCCCAGTTGTCAGGGAGTATTCCGATGTGTTTCAGGAGATACCGGGCCTACCCCCCAGTCGTGAGATAGACTTTGTCATAGACTTATTACCAGATACGAGACCTATAGCACGCACATCGTACCGTATGGCTCCAGCTGAGATGAGGGAGTTACGGGAACAGATTGAGCAGTTGTTGGTTCAGGGGTTTATTTGGAAGAGTACTTCACCGTGGGGTGCCCCTGTGTTGTTCGTGAAGAAGAGAGATGGTTCACTGAGATTGTGTGTGGACTACCGAGAGTTGAACAAGGTCACGATACGGAATAAGTATCCGTTGCCTCAAATCGATGACCTATTCGACCAGTTGAGAGGAGCTTCTTTCTTCTCGAAGATTGATTTGCGATCGGGATACCATCAGTTGCGTATCAGGGAGGAGGATGTCTCGAAGACTGCGTTTTTATCGAGATATGGTTCTTACGAGTTTCGGGTTATGCCTTTTGGTTTGACCAATGCTCCAGCCGTGTTTATGGACTTGATGAATAGGGTGTTCAGAGATATCCTAGATCAGTTTGTCATTGTCTTCATCGATGATATTCTGGTTTACTCCCAGACAGAGGAGGAGCACGCCGAGCATTTGAGGCAAGTTTTGCAGACGCTACGTCAGAACGAGCTGTATGCAAAGTATGAGAAGTGCAGGTTTTGGCTGAAGGAGGTCCAGTTTTTGGGACACATTATTTCTGACCGGGGGATATCTGTTGATCCGGGGAAGGTATCCGCGGTGAGGGAGTGGGGACAGCCCACGACACTAACGGAGATCCATAGTTTCTTGGGTTTAGCAGGATACTACAGGAGGTTCATTAGGGGATTTTCGAAGATAGCAGGTCCTTTGACACATCTGACTCGTAAAGGTGTGCTGTTCATCTGGAGTGATGCCTGTCAGTTGGCATTTGATGAGTTGAACGATAAGTTGACCTCAGCACCTGTGTTAGCATTGCCGAGACCGAGAGTTGAGTATCTAGTCTACACCGATGCGTCCTTACAAGGATTAGGAGGTGTATTGCAACAGGAGAGTCAGGCCATAGCTTATGCTTCCCGTAAGCTAAAGCCTCACGAGAAGAATTACCCCACTCATGACTTGGAGTTGGCGGTAGTTGTATTTGCCCTTCGGATAAGGAGACATTATCTTTTGGGGGAGAAGTTTGGATTGTTCACGGACCACAAGTCCCTACAGTACTTATTCACGCAGAAGGAGTTGAATATGCGGCAGCGAAGGTGGCTTGAGTTTGTGAAGGACTATCAGTTTGATATCCAGTATCACCCGGGAAAGGCTAACATGGTAGCAGACGCGTTGAGCCGTAGGCCAATAGATGAAGTGGCCGAGGTGTGGAAGGCCAAGTGGAAGGAGTTGGGACACCAGGATGCAGTGGCCCGATCATTTATGTCTGTAATGACTGTTACACCGCAAATTGTCACGACGGTAGTAAGGGCACAGGCAAATGACTCGTTCTGTCAGGAGCAGATAGTTCGATTACTAGCAGAGGGAGCCGAGTCCTATACCGTTAGCTCAGACGGGGGATTACGCTTCAATGGGAGATTGGTAGTTCCGAAAGGGGAGGAATTACGGCACGAGGTGATGGCAGAGTCGCATGGATCATGGTTCGCGGTACATCCCGGAGGGGACAAAATGTACCAAGACATGAGACGACAGTATTGGTGGAGCGGGATGAAGAGAGATATTGCAGTGTTTGTTTCTAAATGTGCCACTTGTCAGCTAGTAAAAGTGGATCATCAGAGACCGACAGGACTGCTACAGCCGTTGGAGGTCCCGATGTGGATGTGGGAGAGCATCTCCATGGACTTTATCACGGGGTTGCCTACGTCACAGAGAGGTCACGACTCCATATGGGTAATTGTGGACCGGTTGACCAAAGTTTCTCATTTTCTACCCGTAAGGACAGACTACACTACGGGACAGTATGCCTAGCTCTTTATTGCAGAGATAGTGAGACTTCACGGTGTGCCCCTAAATATCGTGTCTGACAGAGATAAGATATTTGTTTCACGGTTTTGGGAAAGTTTTCAGGAGGCCATGGGCACGGAATTGTGGTTAAGTACGGCATATCACCCGCAGACGGATGGGCAAACTGAGCGTACAAACCAGATGTTGGAGGACATGCTACGTATGAGTATCATTGATTTTGGGGGTGGGTGGGAGCAGTATCTTCCACTGGTGGAGTTTGCTTACAACAACTCCTACCAATTCACCATTGGCATGGCTCCATTTGAGGCATTGTACGGTAGACCTTGTCGTTCCCCAGCATGTTGGTTGGATGTGGGGGACAACAAACTACTTGGGCCGGAAGTGATTCAGGATACTTCGGCGAGGATAGAATTGATTCGGAGTCGCATTCGGGTAGCTCAGGATCGGCAGAAGAGCTATGCCGATGCGAAGAGATTCTTCAGGGAGTTCCAAGTGGGGGACCAGGTTTTGCTCAGAGTATCTCCTATGAAGGGGATTATGCATTTCGGGAAGAAAGGGAAGTTGGCACCGAGATACGTGGGACCATTTCCTATTATTGAGCGGATTGGACCGGTTGCGTATAGGCTTGGATTACCGGAGCATTTGCATCGGATTCACGATGTATTTCATATTTCCTCGCTAAGGAAATATCTTAGAGACGATTTGGCTCATTCTCACATTGTTTTGGAGGACATCGATCTCCAACCTGATAGTTCCTACGACGAGGTCGATTGCTATTTCGGACTGAAGTGAGCGGAAACTGCGATCAAAGATAGTTCCGTTAGTGCGCGTTCAATGGCGACATCATAATGTCGAGGAGTCCACATGGGAGCGCGAGGATGAGATGCGCGAACGTTATCCAGAGTTGTTCTTACCAGGTACTTTCTAGTTTTGAATTTCGGGACGAAATTCAGTTATTAGTGTAATACCCCGTATTTTTGTGATATTTATTTATGGGATTAATTAATTAAATGCGTATTAATTGGAAATTAATCCGGATTAAAATACTAGCGAGATACGAGTTGGTATTTGATTATAATGTGCATATATGATTATATATGAATATTGAATTATGAAATTTGTCGTGAGATTGAAATACGGCAATTTGGAAATCTTGTTGAGACGCGTGTGACAGTCGCGTCATGGAATATATTTATTTTAATTAAAAAGTGAATTTTATTTCTATAAACCTTATGGTCGTTTTGAGTGCGCCAACGCATCCGGAAGGATCGAAATAGTCAGAAAACACTAGCCGGGGTTTTAGTTTGGGTCCCGGGGAATTTTTAGGCCACGCCGGCAACGTATAAGGGTAGTTTGGTAATTTTGGATTTTTGGGAATTAAAACCTACGAAAATTGGGAATTAAAAAGCTGTCTTGGTAATTGCCCACTAAACCCACTAACCACATCTTAGGCATTAATGGGCTACGGGGGTTATTAGAATTGTTCCAAAACTTCCTAAGGCAAACCCTAGCCACCATTAGCACCTTGGAGAAGAAAGCTTGGAGAGAGAGAGAGAAGGAATTCTGCAGAGAGAGAGAGAGAACACACCATCAATTCGTCATCAAAATCAGAGATACACATAAGGCAAGTGGTTTAATTTCATTATTTTGCAAAGAATGCTTCTTCCATGCGTAGGAAATTGACAGAATTGTATTGTTCTTGGAGTATGATGAAAACCCATTTAATTGGATGTAGAAATTTAAAAATCTATTGAGGAAATCGCATGTAGAACGTTGATAGGATGATTAGTCAGATGAAAATACATCTTTTACATCATAAAAACGGATTTAGTTATGTCTATGAATGACTTGATTTTTCTAGGGTTCATGTTCTTGAGATTTGAAAAATAAATGTTGGAGATTTGATAATTTGATGTAGTTTAGGGTGATTTGAACCCATATAAATGTTGTGATACGGTTTAAACATGTTTAGGAAGGATTAGATACCTTGAAACATTGTTGTAATGACATTTAGGTGAGATTAGAGGTGAAGAGAAGTTGGAAAAACGAGTTAAGGAAAATCTGGGCTCGAATCTGGCCACTCGTTAGAAGACCTGCCCAGGTCGTTCGAACGAGCTCGTTCGAACGAGCTTCTAACGAGTTGACCTTTGACTTCTAACGAGGGTGAAGTTCGTTCGATGATTTCGTTCGAACGAGACCTCGTTAGAAAGCCCACTTCGTTCGAATGAACTCTCGTTCGAACGAGACTTCGAACGAGTTGACAGTTTAGGCTTTTTAGCCTGTTTTGATCCCGAGTGCCCCATAACCTTGTTTATATGTAGAGATAATACTTCCTTGTGTATTAGTTGTATATTTGGAATATTTGGGATATAATGAAGAGTAAACTCTAGAAGTGTGGTTTGAACCTAAGGGAAATTATGAAGTGAGACGTGAGTGCCTATTACGATGCGAGAACTATTGACGGCTTAAATAATTATATTAACTGGGAACATATAAATTGTGTAGCATTATATGTCGGTACGAGAATGAGAAGTATACCACAACTATATTATGGTGATTACTAAGATGTGCGCTTACTTAGTACATGTATGTGATTTTGTGTATGACATACCTACCATACTTGCTATCACGGGAGGTTTGCGTTCGCTTAGGGCCTTTTTATCCTTGTGCTTCCCGGATTTAGATTGGTACCTCGATGAACATAGGTCAGAGAAGGGCTTATTGGGATGTTAATAAGTCTGCTGATCGTGGGAGCGTAGGTATGTGCGTGACCCATGTGATGTGACTGTGTTCGCCTCCATTGTTTGTGATTGTTGTTATCTGAACGGTTCCCGAGAGATTCGGAATGCGTGATCCTTATGTACGTGATGTACCGGGATGGATAGCAGAGTATGTGTGCACCGCAGTTTAGTCTCGGGGTGCTTGTATTGTATATTTATGACGTGAATAATATACACTTAATTAATGGGAACTTTCATGTTAGTATTGTGAATATAATTATGGTAATGTTTTGAGAAAAGATAACGGGTTAACTGATAGTAAATTGTATTACTAATTGAGAATATGAGTTTAAGTAAAGACCTCTATTTAATTGATAACGCTAGAATGTAATATGGGAATCGAGTAGTAAGGGGAGAACTTATTAAGGTTTGGTTAGATATGTATGTTATTTAGATGGGTACGGTACGTTAGGAGTGCACATGTAGTCGAGAGGTGAGAATTTCATGTGAGTGCACGTCCTAACATGTATTTTGCATTTAATGTTTTAATGTTATTAAAACACTTGCTGTTTTTAAAATGATTTCCACTTTCGGGCTCTGACCCATTTGCTTTCAAATATATTTTTGTAAAAACCATTTTAGGTGCCCAGCCACAAGGACACCATGCATAGGATCCTCATTCAGGTGACGAGCTGTAGTTGTTTGTGGAAATTACAGGACTTTGCTTGTAGACGCTTCATCTGTCTTGACTCTATATTCAGCATTGACCAGTTGTAGGGCATGTCTCCCATTTCTTTAGAGACATTTCATTTATTTCAGTTATTCAGACTTTTGGCATGTAATTAATTCAGGATTCAGACTTGTCTTATTATTTTCAGTTGTGGGACTGTTGTGAGGAATTTCCTCCGGATTTCTTATTATCATTGGTTGGTTATTTCATTACTTCATTATGGTGAATGGATTTATGTTGTTCTTCCATTATTCTTTCATTGCATGTTAATAAGACTTAATTTAAAATTTGGCAACTTACTTTTTAAATACTAGGTGGTTAGTAATCATTAAAATGTTTTCGACAGTGATGCTATTAACTGATCCAACTTGACATTTTGTATTGATTTAATAAAGGAGTAGCTACCCGGTATTTAATTAGTCACATATTACAGTAAAATGAGTTATTGATTACACATATTAAGATTTGCGCACACTCTCTTGAGTCACCTCACCTCTCATCTAGTGCATGTCTAACGTCCTATACTTATCCCACCTAGTTGTACTACCCAAGCTAACTAGACTATAGTATCCAATTGACCTTACCTACGCGACTAAGTTCCTATACTGCCCACTTAGTATGTAATGGTAACCATATCTAATCATTTATATACTTAGATAATTGCTCACGCTTTGTTATGTTTAACCAATTTATAATTAAGTCTCCCTACTTAATTTTCTTTTAGATGTATTCATGGCATCTCATTATATACTAACTCACATAAGTAGATTATTAATACAATATACATTGTACACACAATATATACTTGTAAATTCATTCATTACTAATATGTCCTCCTAACACACATCAAGGACTCTTGGTTCGAAATGGTCCATCGACGCCAAGTAAAAGAATCTGTTTGAAATGTCACCTCGACCCCAAGTTCATTTCATGTGGTGGTTTGAAAAAATCACCTCGACCGACAAATGAAATTTTATACATAAATTGGTTCGGAACTCTTTCATCATGGCCCTAACTTACTATTTCCATATATTAGTTCGGAATCCTACCTAGACCCTAACATATGCAATTATACTTTAGGTATTCTCCCCACCTAAGTATCTATATAATTCAGTAGGTATACACACAACCCAATAATAATGCTCGTACGTAATATTTCCTCTTTAATATTCATCGTACTTATTAATTTACGATTTATCTCACTATCGTATTTTAATTGAGTATTCACACAACTCTAAAGGCCCTAGTTACCCCTATATTCATTTCAGGAGTTAAGCTATCTCTAACCTACTGGTATACTCCTTGGAATGACGTTTACTCTCTCCGTAACTCAAATCCCAGATTCTCGATGCACTACTCAATCGGTTTATACTCGTCGATCCATCACTTCAAATCTTCCGCTTAATGATTATAACTGACCCCCACTATACACCTATTGGTACTATAGAAGTCCCCGTATAGGTATAATATTATCACTAAGGTTCCCCTCAAGTGTCGACAATCGAATAGGACTCAACCAACAACAGAACCCAAAATCAGCCTAGGTCGATCGATCGACCTTGAGTATCAATCTATCGACCTTGAGCATCGATCGATCGACTCCATCGATCAATCCACATTCAAGGGTCGATCGATCGATTGAGCAGTGATAGCCGCAGTTCTTCATCTTCTTCATGCATTTTCCACCATATGGAATTATATAACTCACATGATAATCCACCAATCTTGTAACTAATGATACCCAACCATTTCTACACATGCTAGAATAATTTGCAACAGATTAAACATAATAAATCCTTCCAATTTAGCCCAGAATAATTTTAAGTCTTCTAATTATTCAAGAACCCTAATATGACATGTTCTTCCCACGTTTCTAATCATCAACCCAGATTTTAATTCGTGCTAACCAACATGATTTCTCTGATTTTCAATCCTCTACAGATATAAATCTAACTACAAGTTATTTCTACCCAAACATGCAATTAATCAATTCTTTTTTTCTCCAAGAATATTCATCAAAATCAATTATTCATAAATCCTACGCATGGATATTATAAATCAAAATAATTTGTGAATAACCACTTGCCTTGATTAGATGATGATCTGATTTCGAGTTTGCAGAAGGTGTTGGGTTGCTTTCTCTTCCAATCTTCCTTCCTCAATCACTTATGGTGCAAGAACTCCTTGAAATCTCCCACAATTTTCCTTTTTATCCTTGAGAATAATCTCTCTTCTATCTCTAATGGCTTCTCTTTGTGTTATGAGGTCTCTAGCCCTAACCCCACTTTAAATAAGATAATAAAACACTCCAAAATTCATAGGTCTTCTCACCCCCATATGCCAAAAGACTAAAACGCCCTCGTACGGCCCGATTTAGCCTAAAAATGCCCCGGTACCCGATCAGTACTCCCAGGTATACTATTTGACTAATTCGACCCTTTCGGAGCCATCTGTGACCTCTAAATTATCATTTGAGTCACCAAAAATATATTTCCTATCTCATCCCCAATTTAGTCTACACGCGACACCCGAGTGAGATAAAAATCAAGTACGTCCATATCACTCGCTATGTCGTATAAATTAACTATCAACGTTTACTATTCACACTTAGTAAATTTTAATCATAATATTAATTAGTATCTATCACTCTATTAATATTTAATAAGCACAATTATTATTTATTCACTTAATAATCATAATTATCATTAAATCATATTAAATTACTCTACTCACGTAATTTAATTTGAAACGTATTTTCTATTTAAATACTCAATTAGTTAAATTCTAAATACGCAGAAATACGGGGTATTACATACTTCCCCCCTTATAAAGGAATTTTATCCTCAAAATTAGGATATACCTGCGATGAATAACTCTGGATACTGCTCTCGCATATCCTCCTCCCATTCCCATGTCGACTCATTAACATTGTGGTGTCCCAATTGCACTCGCACTAGAGGTACCACTTTAGATCAACGCTTATGCTCAATATGATCCAGAATAGCCACGGGTATCTCCTTATACGAGACATCTGGATACAAATCAATCTCCTCAAGTGAAACATGTCATAAGTCTCTCTCGATCCTCTTCTATTTCTTTAACAATGCCACATGGAACACGTCGTGTATTCGCTGAAGATGCTCTGGGAGTTCTAATTTATATGCTACCGGTTCCACCCTCTCAATAATAGGAAATGGTCCCACATATCTAGACGCTAATTTCCCCTTCTTGTTGAACCTTATAATCCCCTTCATAGGAGATACCCGAATCAACACGTGGTCGCCCACCTCCAGCTCCACGTGTCTTCTACCGGCGTCAGCATAACTCTTCTGCCTATCCTGAGCTATTTGAACACGTCCTCGAATCAATTCTATCTTGGCAGAAGCCTCATATATAATCTCCGGTCCCAGTAACTTGCTATCCCCCACCTCTAACCAGCAGGCGCGCGAACAATAAGGCCTCCCATAATGTGCCTCAAATGGAGCCATACCGATAGTGAATTTATAAGAGTTGTTATACGCAAACTCTACCAATGGAAGATATCGCTCCCAACTTCCCCTAAAATCTAGGATACACATTTTCAACATATCCTCAAGCATCTGATTTACCCTTTCAGTCTGACCATCTGTCTGCGAGTGATACGTCGTACTGAACAGCAAGTTCGTGCCCATGGCATCCTGAAAACTCTGCCAAAAATACGACACAAATATTTTGTGTATATCAGACACAATACTAATAGGAACTCCGTGAATCTTAACGATGTTTGAAATGAATAGCTGCGTGTACTGCATCGTATCAAAATTAGTACGAACCAATAAGAAATGAGCTACCTTGGTCAGTCGATCCACTATTACCCATATGGAATCGTGACCCCTCTGCGATGTCAGTAAGTCCATCGAAATACTCTCCCATTTGTACACGTGAATCTCCAGTGGATGTAGCATCCCTGAAGGTCTCTGATGGTTAACTTTCACAAGCTGACACATAACACACTTCGAGACAAACTCTATTATGTCTCGCTTCATACCCGACCACCAATATTATCGTCGCATATCATGGTACATCTTATTGTAACACCTTGTAATTTCTGGGTTATTATTTCTAATTAATTAATTCAGTAATTAGTAATTCACTTGTGTCGTAAATTAATGAGAATTAATTAACGGGAATATTTAAAAGTGAATATATTTAAATAAGTTAACGGGTGAGAGTTAATTTTAGAAATTCATTCCGGACGATGATTTTGAGCGCGCGGTTGAGTCCGTTAGGGTCGTTATAGCCCAGAAGGAGTGGTTATATGCATATATTAGGTATTGGGGCCGAATTAGACATATGTGAGCTCCATATGGAGAGTATGGACCCTTTTTATAAGGCCCATTGGCCCAAAAACGTAAATAGGGTTTTTAACCCCAAATGTGTAAGGGCTAGGCAACATTAAATCACATTAGAATACTAAAGAGGGAAAAATCTAAGGGAGAGCCAAAGAGAAGAGAAACTTGGGGATATTGAAGAGATTGCTTCAATTCCAATTCAACACCTTCATTCAAGCCTTGGATTTTCATTGTTGAGGCAAGTGGTTTAAATTGTGTTTATTAAATCGCATATATCTTTTCATATTAAAAGAGGTGGAATTCAATTAAATTCTAGGGTTTGTTCTTGAACAAATTGGGGATTTCCTTTTAGTGGGAGTTATAAATCTGTAGGGGTTTGGGGAATTGATGATTGAATTGATGAAATTGTTAGGGCTAGATTTGTGATAACATAAGAATGGATTTAGGATGAATCTTAATAAGTTTCTATGAAGAAATCTGTACATAATTGAGGTATTTACTGTTCTAATGGTGATTATGTCCGCCCTTCCCTATAGAAAATCGCATTTTCTAAGTTTTGTTCTCTAATACGTTTTCTCCAAAAACGGTTCCAAAATGCCCCAAAATGGCATTTTAAAAATCTGGGTAAATTTGTGGGGCAAATTTTGAGAAATATTTTTTTTGTTATTATTCCGTTCGAGATTTCCTAGATTGATAGTGTGACTAATTACCCTTGAATTAATTAGAGGATTAATTAAATTGGGGAGATTAAGGTTTATGATTGAGTGATTGAAACCTTGTTAATTAAGTCAGAGAAACTTAATTGGATGAAATGAACATTGAATTGGGTATATTGAATTTCGGGTCGAGAGATAGAGAGTCCGGGTATACGTGAAAGGGTTACACCAAAATAATGAGAATTAATTAGTGTGTAATTGATCAAAATGAAGTCGGACCATAGACTTAAGTATTTTAGGCTTGGGTATGGTCATAATACTCTCATAGTCTCGAATTATATATATATGTCGATGTATAGTACATATATGATTTATATATATTTGTGTGAATAATATATATAGTAAAGCCATACCAATATTAATGCTATCATAGTAAGTTGGGTGATGTGGGTGAGTCCACTGACTAGGGAATGCAGGGTGAGTATATTTCCCAGGTCATAGTGTCTGTATTAGAGGTGGGGCGTTACGGTATGGAGCGGAAACTTAGGAGGGAACTATGGTTGCCTCTTATACGTTCTGTGATAGCATTTATATCCTACATTTATGTGAATGCCGAGATATGATACGTATATATAGTGTAGAATTATATACGAGAATTTATATATATACATGGTGTGAAATGTATAGATAATTTAACTTGTAAAATGGATATATGGTATCAAGTTGGTTATGGATATAAATAAGTTAGTGTGAAATATAACTTATAACTCGTATACATGAGATAGATTGTATAAGGGATATAACTCGTGAGAAAGTTATAAGGCATTGAATGGGAAATGATTTAAATAAGTTAATGTGATGGATAACTTATAAAGTATACTAAACCCACTGGAGTTAGAGTAGTGGGAAGTCGGGTGGTTTATGTTACAAGACTAGTTAAGGGGTGGTTAGCTAGGTGGGTCATTTATAGTTTTGTTAGGCGTCCACATTAGTTGAGGGGTGAGGTATAGTCAAGGGAGTTCACGACACTAATTTTAATATGAAGAGCATTTGCATTTTTATATCTTGCATTTAAATTCACTTGCTAAATATTTTCAAATGTTTTGGGTTCTAACCCTTGCTATAAAATTATTTTCAAAAAACCTTTTAGGTGTCCTACCACAGGGGCGCTAGTCTTGATCCTTCCTACAAGGTGCGCAGTTGCAGCTTATGTGGATTGCTGCGGGATGTTTGTGTAGACGCTTGTTTCATTCAATCTTTCGATAGAGACTTTCTCGGTTGTACTATTGGCCTGATACTTTTATATTCAGTCTTGGCATGTATCGGTATTCTTTTATACTTACACTTTATGGATTGCTTGTAGTCGATGTTGCTCGATAAACTCTTGTACTTATTTTATGGCATGTTTAGATTCCTTCTTGTTTTAGTTAATTTGGTTTCCTAGTATATTTTTTGGGTTTGATTTAATTCATAAGATAAAATTTGACATCAACTTAATTTAAGACTAGGTGATTGGTAATTAAAAAGTTTTTCGACAATGATGCTAAGAATGAACCAGATGAGATTCGTGTTTAATTTGGTATAGGACTGATCACCCGGTATTTTATTAAGCGGGGTGTCACACTTATCCCCGTCGAGATGTACCGTAAATCTCAACCCGTGCGAATCTGTCATGACTGACTGCCTCAAATCTTCATCCTTGGGTACTACCAGTCTCCCACTAAACCGTAGTCCACCCTCGGAGCTGATGGAGTAGGAATTTGCCCCCTCAGCTAGTAACTGTCATACTTCGTCCTGACAGAACAAGTACTCTGCATGTGCCCTCACCACCCGTATAACACTCTCGGAGGTGATAGATAAAAATGCCATGTATGCTCTGTCTACCTCATCCTCATGTCGAAGCTCGATCCACTTCACTTTCCAAACCTCTATCAACTCTCCTGCAGGTCTTCCGCTCAACAGGTGTGTCACCGCGTTAACCTTATCGGGATGATACTGTATATCAAACTGGTAATCCTTTACGAATTCGAGCCACCTCCTCTGTATCGTATTCAGATCCTTCTGGGTGAAGATATATTGAAGTGACTTATGATCCGTGAACAAAGAAAACTGCTCTTCCAAAAGATAATGTCTCCATATCCTCAAAGCAAAGACGACCGCTACCAACTCAAGGTCATGGGTGGGGTAATTCTTCTCATATTGCTTTAACTTTATAGACGCATAAGCTATAGCCCTCTCCTCCTACAGTAACACACCCCCAAGTACCTACAAGGATGCGTCAGTATAGACCCGGTACTCCAATCCACTCCTAGTCAATGCAAGTACAGGTGTTGATGTCAACTTGTCCTTTAGCTCATCAAATGCTAACTGATAGTAATCGCTCCACACGAATGGCACTCCCTTCCGATTCAAGTTCGTCAAAGGACTAGCAATCTTTTAGAGCCCCTTGATGGAGTGATGATAGTAACTGGCCAACCCCAAAAAGCTCTGAACCTCGGTCGGTGTCATGGGCGTTGATACCTTACTCTGATCAACAGCAATGCCTCTGTCGGACATAATGTGGCCAAGAAACTAAACTTCTCGAAGCCAAAATCCACACTTCCCAAATTTAGCGTACAACTGATGGTCCCGTAATGTCTGAAGAACCATACTTAAGTGCTCGTTGTGCTCTTCCTTCGTACGAGAGTAAACTAGAATATCGTCGATTAATACGATCATAAACTGGTCCAAAAACTCCCTGAATACCCTATTCATGAGATCCATAAACACTGCAGGTGCATTAGTGAGCCCAAACGGCATCACTCTGAACTCATATGACCCATACCATGATAAGAAAATGGTCTTAGGTACATCCTCCTATCGAATGCGCAACTGGTGATAACCTGACCTCAAATCGATCTTTGAGAAGTATGCAGCCCCTCTCAACTGATCAAATAAGTCATCAATCTTAGGTAATGGATACTTATTACGTATCGTCACCTTGTTAAGCTCCTTGTAGTCTACACACAAATGAAATAAACCATCCATTTTCTTCACAAAAAGCACCGGCGCGCACCCCTCGGCGATGTACTCCCTCGAATGAAACCCTGACCCAAGAAATGTTGAATCTACTCTCTCAACTCTCGCATTTTAGAAGGGGCCATGTGATACGGTGCTCTGGCAATCGGTCTTGTCCCCGGTGCTAAGTCGATAACGAACTCAATCTCCTTGCTGGGTGGTAACGCTAGTATCTCTTGGAAGACATCCTTGAAATCCCTCATGATTGGGATTGAGTCCAGAGAAACCACCACCTCTTGTGAGGTCTCCTCCTCAATGTAATATAAGTGAGTGCGCGATCCTCCATCGGGAAGAGGCATCGCCACTAGGAACATATCCTGTCCCGAAATGGCAAAAATGATCATCCTCTCATAATAATATACCATCGCCCTATAACCCACTAACCAATCCATGCCTAGGACGACATCATAACTCTTCACATCTAACACTAGAAGGTCTGTCGCTAGACTCAATCTCCCGATCATAATGTCCACACCCCAACAGATCCAGTGTATAAAGGACCCACTACCCATCAGTCCACGCACATAAGATGAGTCTCGGCTGTCTCTAAAAGACCGGGTGCTCGTGCAAATATAGTGGGAATAAAAGAGTGGGTCGCACCCGAGTCAAATTGAATACCACCCTCATGCCCATGGATAGGAAACGTACCTGCGACTACCGGTGGTGTTGAAGGTGCTGGATGAAAAGGCAGGTCCCAAATATTATACACACGCCCGTAGTGCACTGAATCGGCTGCTGTTATAGGGCATGTGCTGGTACTGGGGCTAACGGATACTGATGCCCCTGTCGGCACCCTGCAGCCTTATTTCCCTGTGGACAAGTCCTACTCTTGTGACCATGCTATCCACACCCTGGAACTGTCTCTGCCCTCGCCCTGACAGCCCTGAGGAACCTCCTATTGGGAACCTTGTTATCCCTGCCTATTAGATTGATGTCTCTAATACCTAAATCTCTTGGTCGAGTTCCCCTGTCGAGAATCCTGCCCCTGTTGACCTGTTGTCTACTGTTGCGGTGTGCTGCTATCACTGCCCCCATTTGCCTTGCTCGGCTGGCTAGGCTCACCCCTCTTGCTTCCCTTCACATGGAAGCGATGATCCTGATGGTGCATTAGTACGGCGTTGACGACGTCTGTCACTACAGGAATATAGATTTTTTTTGACATAAATTAAATGTCGAGAAAATCACTAAAAATGTCGGTAACACTCTTTGCGGCACTTTTGGCGGCATTTTCACAAGTGCGCTAATAGCCAATGTGGTAAAAGAACAACGACATTTTAAAAAATGCTGTGAAAAGTTAGCGACACTTTTGATGGCATTTCCACAAGTGCGGTAGCCAATGTGGTAAAAGAACTACAGCATTTTTAAGCATTTATATTAATGTTGGTAAAAACCTTTTATTTGCATTAAAAAAATGTTGATAATAACCTTTTGCAACACCTATTAAATATTCAACACACTTTTGGCAGCACTAAAAAAATGCCGAGAATGATAATAACGACATTAAACAAAATGTTAATATTATTTTGCAATATATGACTGGGAAGAAGTGTTAAAAAAATCATTTATAAAAAGTATTGTATTTATGTGCAAATGCATTGCCATGCCATTGAATTAAGAGGGCGGTAATCAAATTAAAATGTCATTAAATTAAAACCAATAACATTCATCGTAAATAAACATAATTGTTCTTGGAACAGTTATCCATCCATAAAATAAAATGTATCACATATCCAATAAAAAAATGGGGAAACATGAATCGAAAATAAATTTTATATAATGTACGATCCTTCTTCATCAAAGTCATACATCCTCTTCGACCTACAAATAAAAAAGTAAATCATTAGTCATTGATACTTCTATTTTAAATACGTAGAACAAAAAATATTTATCCATAAGTAAGAAGAAAAAACAAAAGAAATCAATAAAAATATATAAAGCAAAACAAAAGAAAAAGGAGGAGGAAGAAGAAGAAGAAGAAGAAGAAGAAGAAGAAGAAGAAGAAGAAGAAGAAGAAGAAGAAGAAGAAGAAGAAGAAGAAGAAGAAGAAGAAGAAGAAGTATATATTGAAAGAAATTCATACTTACAGGTATACACAGTGCAATATGATTCATTGGAACGTTGAAGGGCTCAGCTGCATCCATTTTCATAATCTTCTTAATCACCTAAGATGCGAAAAAATGAATAGGAATATAAACAAATATAACTTCATAAGCACGTTCTAAATTGATATCACTAATGAAAAACAATAACCTTATTATTACTATCAATTTAAAATGACCCCGTACAAAAGACAATAATTATTATTGAAGACAATAATTATTCTTACTATCATTTTAAAATGACCCCGTACAAAAGACAATAATCATTGTTTAAAACATGTCCTTAGGTTTTCGCCCTCTAACGACATGTTTTTAAGTATAATCTAGATATTTTAAAATTATCATCAGAGTCACAAAGTGAGAGGCTCGTGAATACGCGATCAGTTCTTACTAGTTACATTGGTCACATGCAAGATGTACATGCCTCTTACGGGGATGTTCGAGACTAGTTTGGATTTTCACCCTTTTAACGACTTATTTTTAAGCTTAATCTAGATATTTTCAAATTATCATCATATTCTCAATCTGGGAGTCCCACGACTATGTGGTCAGTTCCTACGAGTTACATTAGTCCCGTGCGAGGTGTTAGTACCTCTTACAAGGCCGTTTGGGAGATGGTTTGGGTTTTCACCCTCTAACGACATGTTTTTAAGCTTAATCTACATTTTTTCAAATTATCGTCATATTTTCAAATCGGGATAGACGTGATTACAAGGTCAATTCCTATAAGTTATATTGGTCCCGTACGAGGTGTTCATGCCTCTTACGGGGCCATTTAGGGGCTGATTTGGGTTTTCACCCTTTTAACTGCTTGCTTTTAAGCTTAATCTAGATGTTTTCAAATTATCGTTATATCCTTAAAGCAGGAGACCCATGACTACGCGGTCAGTTCTTACAAGTTACACTATTGAATAAGTAATGTAAGAAGTTTATGGGTAAGTAACATACCATCAACAAGAGGAGAAACACACTCTTCAAACATTGAGGATGAGGGAGTACCATTACTCCTATACACATTAACAAAAATAAAGGAATGTGTGCCAAGTTGGACCTGAACCATGTCACAAAGAAGCATTAAGCAAAAGAATGACTTCTTGAAAGATGAGGAAAGACACTAGAAATTATTCAAGACAATGGTTATACGAGTTTATTTCTATCAGCATCTAACGAGAAAGAGGCATCTTCGTAATGAAAGATGTTATCAACATTATATAGTGAAAAAAATAAAGATACATTCAAAATATTTTTTAGTTCACTTTAGTTGTCAATATTTATGTAAATGTATACATTTTAATTAACCTTGTTAATCATGTTCCACTGCCCCACTCGTGGATTAACTCTACTCTCTCGCCCAGTCTCGTGATACTTAATCTGGGAACCCAAAAGTGGAGGTTAGAGTTGAAATCACTTGGACGGTAAAGATAATGTAGTCATAATTGGCTAAGGTAGGAAACGAATACCGTTGGCAGGGAAAGACTCGTGCATCAATTGAAGTAAGCGCGACCCTCACTTGCCTCCCATATTGATATTTTGCAATCTCATCGGTATTATAATTGTTATTCCTTACAATCTGCAAGCATATTCAATGTTACGTAGAAACATTGCTTCAACAAAATGTAAAAAATTAAGAGAGGAATTAATATGAAGTATTATGGTCATAACAATGATATAGCGGCATACATCTCTCTCCTCAAACTAGTTATGCTAAGTATTCATACCTCCATTATACTGGCTTCCCTCAAGCTAGTTCGAATATATTCTTTTGGGAGATTTCCCATTAATCAATTATATTCCATTAAACAAACATTAAAATGGCAACTGAATTGGACTACCACAAGAACTAGCTAGAGGGAATTGATACTTTCAACACGGCATCATAGAACTGGGATGAATATTTAGGCAACGACTCAAACTGAATTTAGTTGTTAAAAGTTTAAAAATATTGTCTGACAACATTTGGATAGGTTAATGCCCTCCTTTATCTCATGTATGTGTTTATGATACAAAAATATATGCAAATATTTATTGCATTTCGAGCATAAATATGAAGGTAGGACTAACAAGATCAAATTAAAAGTAGATTGACCTGGGTGGGGAAGTAGCTGATAATATTGGCAGTATTGCCTCTCCAAAGAGCAATGACGCCTTCATCTTTCATAGTACTGGCAAAGCAATCAGAAATTCCCTTGTATGGCTCGGAAAGCCTGACAGATTTAAGCATCTCATCCTGATTTTGAATCAAAAGCTTAACTCTCTTAATTGGTGCAGCAACAGTTTTGGATGTTGTGATCCATCATCCATGTTTATAAATCAAGGCAGCGGCCTACAAATGATGATTGATTTCATTAGGAGTATTAGCAAGGGAATATCAAGCTAGAAAAAAGGTCTATATGTGTTGCTAATCAAGATTTGAAGCAGGTTTGGCAAATCTTCAAAAACTACGACTAATTCAGAACTATATCTCCCAGCTCTGCTCAATAATCTCCCATACTCTCCTGTTGTACTCACGATTACTCTCACTAAACATTCGTGGAATTTTTGAATTCGTACGAGTTTGGATTTGGATCGCACAGTAACGACCATTTCTGGACTTTTAACTTGATGTTGTGAACCAGCGCTTACTGCAAAACATTGAATAAAAATATTAGCATTTGGATGTGTGTTAATGGTTTCTTCAGTATCAAAAACACCAAGTCTTCTAAATTGGAATTCCAACACTTTTCGACTATAATTAGATGTCAGAAGAAGACAATACGTAATAAAACATGGGATGAGTAGCTCATTGTGAATCATTCTTCTCATTGTAAATTATTTAAGGATTACAAGCTTAGCAATAAAACATAGGTATTCAAGTTAAACTAGGATAGACATTAATCAAATATTTTACATGTCTTTTCAGCTTCCAATATAGAGAGCATTCAATTTGAGAAAAATATTGAGATATTGGTAGAAATAGAACTAAATATAAACCTATAAACTTATTCAATCTCTGTGCAACATGAGTAGATGTAATTGCACCTAAATAACTTCTTCATACCAACAGACTGACAATTCACCCTACTTTTTATATTTGAAGTACTTCCAAATTCATCTCCCAACATCTTAGTGACCGACAAGATTTGATCACGTGGAGGCATAATAAGAGAAGTCATGGTTGTTCTATTACCTCTAACAACTTCGAATGCCTTGATGAGCTTCATTATTTTCGATATTTCAATGTTCTTGTCGATTTCATGATCATATGAAACTGTAAGGTAACAAAGAGTGCCGAAACTGTAATGAAATTACCTGTAATGATACCATCATCAAATCAACTCACATTTTGAATATAAATAGGCAAAAGGCATTGAGATAAAATAGCAAAATGAGGACAATGCTATAAATAATATTAATTATAATAAAATATATGGGCTTCCAAATATATTTTCCGAGACATGGACAACAAGTTTTTTCAGTTTGACAGTCGTAACGAGTCGAATTCAATATTGCTTTAACACTAACTCATAGAATTATTTGTTTAATTTGAGTTTTGTTTGTGTCTGTACATACATTTATATGTATAAATACATATTAAAATTATGCTATATACGTATATTTTTATATATACACTTATATGTATATGTATATTTATATGTGTATGTATACAAACCAAATGCATTACCACTGTTTTCTTTTTTACCTACTGTTTTTTTAATAAGGTTTAGCAAACACGTAGTAATAATTAAAAGCACACATAACTAGTGTATATAACTCTTCTAAAAAATAAAGCCTAATTTTGAAATTTGTGTAAAGAAATATCAAAATCGGTGAAAAGAAATTTCAAATTTTGTGTGAAGCAATTTCAAAATTACCCAGTCCATGTGAGCAGGATTACTGACAGGGTAAATTAAGTAGGTAAAACTGAATGTAAATCTGAAATAACAGAAACAATTTTAGGATAAAATATACAATCTCCTGCCTAATCTATTTTACAGTTTCTTTTTATAGTTACTTTCCCTCCTTTTGGTAGCTAAATATCAAGGCAGCTACAACTTTGTAATCTGGGTGTATTGGATTAAATCTGAGTACATAAACATGACAACGCACTACAAATACCTCCTATAGCTTCACCCTATAACCTAGAAAGCGTAAGTGAACAATATATTTATGCAAATGCAACACAGTTATAAAAGCTCAAAAAGATGGAAGCATGCTATTAATAGAACCGAGTACCAACTATAAATTTCTGATAAAATGCTACTATCAGAGAAAGTCGACACAGTAGGAACCCACAAAGTAGAGAATCATAGCTGTTTGTATCGTATAGGTTTTTGCATAATTAAATACATACTAGGCTCAAAACAGTCTCGAATCCGGTATCAACTTCAATAACTTAATGCCTTATGCAATTTGGTAAATAGAATTAACATTCGCCAATCTCACGCTAGTTTTGATCACCAAGTCAATCACAGAGATACCAACTAACAATAAAGCGTACTAATTCGAAGATCCAGAAAGATAGTATGCACTTACCACTTCACCTTCTCAATGCTATGTAGTCAATTATCTCATCTAGTTTCTTAAACCACTAGTTTGAACCCCTTTGATAAGAAATCATCTCTACGAGAAACAAAGTCCAAAATTGCAGCTACTTAGTGACATCAATGCATATAAGAGATGATCGATACAATTGTTAACTCTTTTAAATCTTAAAATATGTACATGAAAAGCTTGTGGATTTTAGAATTGAAATAATATGCAAATAAAAGATATATAATACAGGGGGAACATTTACAAAATCAATTTTGATTCATTTCCATGGCGGTTCCGTTTCCACCTCCAACTCTCAACCAATCAATGGATCCCTGGAACAAACTATTCACTTATTTTACCTCTCTAGATTCCAATTTTCTCCTTAAAATTTAAAACCTCTACTAACGTACCACTCGTGCCACCTCACGCAGGCGTAGAATCTCTCTCTCTCTCTCCTGCCTTCAAATTCACCAGATTCTATTATGGTTTTGTGTGAGGCATCTAGAGTTTTTGATGTTTTAGAGGATATTTTGGATCACATCTTTTTAAATTTGCATAGTATCCTGAAGAACTTGCAATTTTGGCCATCTAGAGCAGAGGGATCTTGAGCTTGGAAAGTATACTTCATGATGTTTGAGAGAGGGCCATGGGCATTTATTAATAGTACAGTTCAGTTAATATGTGATTGTGTTGATGAGGGTTCTGGCATGGAATGTCTCTACTACTCGGCTTCTACTCACATATCCGAGAGGATAACTATCTTAAGTAGATTGAGATTTTCCCTGGCTACATTTTTGGAACAGGTTTATATGGAGGTTGACCGACTTGGGGAGAAATTAGTCAAGGATCCAGAGAAGGCGATGCTCTTTTTACTGGTCACTCTTAATGAGTTGTTTTCAAAATTAGAGTTCTCAATTGCCCATTTACATGCAATACGCCAGAGTGATTCTTCTGTTGATGGTAAGTATTCGTTCCTTCTTATGTTTGAGAGTCTTCCAAAAGTAAATCAGGAAGGCTCTCAGTGGGCTGATTGTGAGATTAGGGTGCTATCAATATGATTTATCAAAATCTACACAAATTGGATTCATACTTATCTTCCCTTATTGCCATGCACCAAAAACCAAGGAAAGTAACTCTCTACTGGATGCGCTACACATGCGGGTTTATCGACATCTTAGTCTGTTCAATATAGCTTCTACGTCATAGTAGATTGACTGGAAGTTTTGACATTTATAATTGGATTCGTGAGGCAAGGGACTCTACAGTTGTCTTTTGGAGTGATCATATAGAGCAACCGCTTTTGTCGATATAAGATGAGATTTTTGAAACATTTTGAAAGAGGCACAAAGGTGTAATGGAACTTGAAGAAGTTCAGTTAACTACTAACTCTCTGCACAGAATGTTGCTGAATTTCAGTGAGCAGACTAAAAGCTAAAAGTTTCCAGTAAATGCTTTCGACCAGGAAATGCTTGAAATAGTTATGACTAGGTATGAAAAGGACCTAATGCATCCCATTCAGAGCCTTGTTGGGGGAGAACTTGTTCGTGCATTACTTATCCAGATTCAGAAGCTAAAATTGGATATTGAGACGACAATGCTTGAACTGGACCAGATACTCAAGGCCAGTGAGATAAACTTTGCAATTATAGCTGCTTTACCATCTTTCTTTCTCTCCCTTATTATGCTCATGTTAGTTCGAGCATGGTTTAAACAGGACACGAGAGCAGAAGGCAAGGGAAGGATAGCTCGGCTCCAAACAAGGCTATTAATAGTGGAGGTTGAAAAAAGGATTATGCAATTCCAAACTTGCCTAGATCAAGGACTGGAAAGAGAGGCTTAATACATGTTCAGATTGGTTTTGTATAGTTTAGATCCCTTATACCGTACTATGGATAGGCATGCTAAGGCAACTAGCGAATGGCTATGAAGCACAGACTCGACACGTAATACGGGATACGACTTGATTCGGGATACGGGATACGTGATTTTTCCAAAATGTAGGATACGGATACGCTAGGATACGTTAAATATTTATTATTTATTTTATATATATTAATGATAAACTTGATAAAATGAAACTAAAGCATTAAACACCATTATATTAAAGTGCTCAAATATGTTGATTGTTGTCACCAAACAAACACCATTACAATAAAACATCATTAACATAAAAGGTTGTTCCAACAAAAACATAAAGCAAAAATAAAGATAATATCCTTAGCATAAAATAAGATAGAGAGAAGCCTCCCGAGAGCATCCCGGCTTCGTAGTATCTCAATCACTAAGTAGACTCAATATCAATGGCATCATCATCTCCGTCAACAACATCATCAAGTACCATAAAAAAGGATTCAAACAGTCAGATGTAAAGGTTAAAAATAACACAGCTAAGAGTGAAAACAGTTTAAGAAAACAATACAGTTAAAAACAACATAGATAAAAAAAAGAATGAAAAAATAAATAAAGTTAAGAAAAAAATCAGAAAACAGTACAGCACAAGCAAAGAATGAAAAACAAACAACACAGTTAAAAAAAATAAAAAATAAAAGTATCCTAAAAACGTATCCAAAACGTATCCTAACGTATCCCCAGCGTATCCCAGCGTATCCTAACGTATCCTGACCATTTAACAAATAAATAAATATTAGGATTCGCGTATCCTAACGTATCCCGTATCCTATACGTGTCCAACAAAAATTCGCGACCTCCCGAGAGTATCCGTGCTTCATAGGCGAATGGCAATGTTTGAAATATGATATTATGGATCTGGGGAAGCCAAATCTTCAAACTACATATAAGTTCACTATTACTTCGCGTATGGAAAGGGTCTATGATTTCTTACTTCCTTATTTAAAATGCCAATATCCCAAACTCCCATCTCTCCATTACCGATTTATTGCTCAAAAAATACATGTTACAAGGTTTAAGCTTCAAAGCTGCATTTTACTCTCACAAGAGGTACTTTTTTTGGTAATGTTTCGAGCAGTTCATTACTACTGTTGTTGCTCGCATTTGGTTAAATGCCAATGGGTAGGCAACTTCTTTAATATTTTTTTGATCCATTTCCTTTCTTATAGTTTTTAAAAATAAAAAATAAAAAAAACATAGGGGGAACCATAATCAAGTTAACAAACGTAAAGATATATAATACAGGGGGAATAACTTCATTGTTTTACCTCTTCTAACTTATTTGTTCTTTTTTTTCTCCTTCTTCCTTTTTTTCGGTTCTAGATGATTCTTCGCATTAGTTCCCCCACCACCATTGGGCAACTTGACAAGGCTTCCAACACAGGCATTTGACTCGAAAAATTTTGGCAAGCCACCAACTCCAACACTTGCTCACCGCTTTTTGAATATGCTTTAGGTAATACAATTGGAAAATACCTAATATCATTGGCTTGTGCAACTGAAATCATCTTAGTCCATTCTTAAAGTGATTCTATACCTAAATTCTACTCTCAAGTAAAAATTTGTGTAAAGCAATTTCAAGTATAGTCTATTCTTGAGTGCTAATATACTAAGACTTCATAGTCTACAAACATAAATAGCACTAAAAAAATCAAGTAATAGGGAAATAATCAAGTCTATAAGGGTCTCACCTATGAATAGTTGACGATAAATGTGTAGTTGGTAAACCTTTCTATACAAAACGAACAATAAAATCATCGCCAAATTTCTCATACACGACCTTCAGAGCCAATACGATTTCTCCAAATAAAATAAACTGCCAAAAGTCCATCACAATCAGGGAATTAGTTTAGCCCAGTAAACATATCAGAAAGTTTTCTACTACTGAAGAATACAGATGGATAAAAATCTTTTTTAGCCCCTGAACATATACAACAACTTTTGGGGAAAAAAAGTAAATCAAAATCAAAGGTGTGAAAATTAGAATGGAAGTTCATTGCGAAAACCGCAATAATAAAACTTTCAAAACCGGGCACCTAAAAAACATTCACCATTTTAGTACACTTGAGTAGTTCGTCTCACGGTTATAGATGAAGTCAAAGATTAATTACCTTTTCTTCAGCAACAGACCTAGCACACCAATCTTTCATTAATCCAATAAATATTTGGACACAAACCTACATAACAGAATAGGAAAGAGATGATATTCAATACATACCACTAAAAAATATTTTAAATTTTCTAAAGAATTGGTAATAAAAGCAATAAAAACAAGTGTAGTGATACACTTACCTATGAGGTGTTACTAATCAAGTGTGTATGACAAAAAAGAAACCAAGCTCCAATTATTAGTTCAACCACTCCATATATAACTAAAAGAAGATTACAAATTTAAATGATCAGATTCAAACTTACTTTAGTAGCATCCTTCGTAATTCCAATTTTGTTCCTGGCCATAATTAACTCCAAATCAAATAAAAATTTGTTTTTAAATCATCAAGATATCAAGGATGTGTTTGATAGCGGTCTTTATATATTTTTTCCTTACTAAGGATGTGTTTGATAGGAAATATTTGCCAGGGAAAATTTGAAGGATTCCATATTTTTCAAATTTTATTGTGTTAATTTACCTTCTATACAATCTAGTATCATAATACACAATACTACTATGAGAACCCACATTTGATTGCCTTCTATACAATCAAGGGAAAAGTTCAACCTAAAATTTAAGAGTATGTTACTCGTGGCATGCATAATATTTCAGGATATAGCAAGTTATAAGCAACCAAAGTGGTGTAGGGGAAAAAATCTTTACACAAGAAAAATAATGTTTATATGACCAAACGAGACCTACATTATCTTAGTTTTGACCTCAAACATTCTCTATAAACTCTTCACTGAATGGATGATGAGGATGCAAGAAAGGCATATAAGCCAATAACTTATTAAATCACATTTACGAATTAACCGTGAAAAAATAGGAAATATTCATACCTCAAATCTCCTTCTTCAGTCTGTTTTCAATCAAAAGTTAAATTAGACAAAAAATATAAATATCATTAGAATAACAAAGTAAATACAACATTTGAAGTGAAACGCCTTGTGTATACCTTAAGAGCCTCTACATTAGATCTAATTGTGGAAACCTCATCCTGAATGCAAAAACAAATCAATACACAATGTAAAATTAATCAAAACTTAGAAAATTAATAATTTAGTTTGGAGAAAACAGAACCTCTAGGGTTTGAATACAAGTTTCATTCACGGAAAATAACCATATATGTAGAAAAATAAAGCTATCCAATAATCCTCAAAAAGAAATACGACATAGAATATGATAGAATCGAATTAGAATTATAATTCTTACAAATATATTTTAAAGCACAAACCAAGAATAACAGAGTATATTGGCTCCAACCATCTTCTAATTACAACCCCCACTATCCAAACACACACACACACATACACACGTTATCTTGATTTTTGTTGGAAAAAAGTGAGAATTAAACTTGACAATATGGGTTTTTGAGCATGAACCCACTTAAAATAATTTGATCGGGGCCCATCAGTTATGTTTGTGGGTCAAAATGGTTTGAGCAGTAAAACAAGTCGATTTAGTAATGGGTTAGTAGCGGGTCATTCTAATATAAGCTTACATTAAAATCATGAAACCATATCCCAGCTACAACAAAATGGCGACCTTTCTCTCTCTAAAACCATTTGGAACCAAATATCAAAACTTATGGATGGAAACATCAAAACCATCCATGTGGTATATATCGCCTCTTTGTTTCTATGTCTCTTTCTCTATCTATCGTCGTTATCTTCTTTTTGGGTTTAGAGGAAATCAATAACTAATTTCTTCTAAGATCGATTAAATTCAATCTTGAGAAAATTGATTACCATCTGATTTTGATAAATAGATTTTATAAATTATTTTCAATCTCGGTTGCAATTTTATTACACTATCGCAGATTAACGATTTGACCCAATCCGACCATGTATTGGACTAACTCAAATCCGACTCGGGGTTAGCCTACACCCATTTTTTACCTGCCCATATCCACTCGTTTTTCAGGTGTGGCGAGAATAAAACCAAGAGAAAGAATAGGGACTTTATAGAATAAAATAATGTAAATTGTAACAAGTAAGTATAACATAAGCTAGACAAGCTTTTCTTAGCAATTTGTCTATCATATGTAATTGCAATACCAAAAATCTGAACAAATTTGAGTAAAATGTGTAAAAAAATAATTAAAAGAAAAAAAAATTATATCAAGAGATCTTTTAAATCCATCTCAGATATTTTTAGTTTGTTTTACATTTCTGATTTTCCAAACGTGTAAATTGTTCTATATTTCTATTTTTCCTCCATGATTATAGAAAAATTTAAAGGAAAAAACAACTATAAAATCACCAATCAACTATATTAAGGAAAATGTATGGAATAAGAACTACAATGAAACATAGTTCTATTGAAGTGAAAAAAAAATGATCGAAAGTAGAGATAACATAATCTGCAACAGAAACCCAGTTTTAAACTCCAAATGCATACATATCAAACCCCAAAAAATAGACATCAAACCCATAAAATTAGAGAAAGCATCAAGCCTATACAAAATCCCAAAGAAAACTACTCCGAATTGAGAGATTATACCTTGCTAGAGAAAGAGATGAAAGATATAATAGAATATACCTAAAAATTGAAAGAAAAACAAATTACAACAAATCAAACGAAGTTTGAACCCAAAATAATCATATTATGAACCCAATTTTAGGAAGTCAAATGGAAAGCAAAAAAAATATTAGAATCCAAAAAAACTGAGAGATTGTACCTTGCTCAACGTAGGAGTGTTCGACGGTGAGAAACTTGATGGTCGACGGTGGGAATCTTAATGGTCCGTTGAGGCAACTGTTGCTGGTCGACGGTAGTCGGTTTACAATATGGGGGTGGGAGACTTTTCGAGAGATTGATCGAGAGAGAGGGGGAGATCTAACCTGCTCAGAAAAAGGAAGAAAAAAACCCGCTAAAGATCCCGCCAACTTAAAAATTCCAAGCCTAATTTTAATGTAAATGTTTTGGCATTTGTTTTAAAATACCGCATATTTTTTTACTTTTTTCTAAAAAGTTCAATAAATTTCTGGCATTTATAAATAAATTCTGCATTTAAAAATAAATGCCGGGATAAATTTTTCTCGGCATTTCTTATAACTACCACAAAAAAATTGCCGGAAAAAATTAGTTTTCTTGTAGTGTGTATATGTCATCAGTGCAGGGTTATCGATCAAATATTGCCTGATCCTCCAGGCCAAACCATTTATGAACTTGGATTTCTTTCGCTCCTTGTTGCTCACCTCATCTGGCACAAAGTTAGCAAAACGAGTGAACTCCTCCTCATAGTCAGCTATTGAGTGATCACCCTGAACCACTTCACTAAATTTCTTCCTCATCTCTGACTCAACTGTAGGCAGGAAGTACTTGTGGTCAAACCGCACCCAGAACTCAAAAATCATCATCAAGTCCCTCTCCTTTGCGGTGGTAACTGACTCTCACCACTATAAGGTTACTCCCGATAGATGGAAAGTAGCAAGCATTTGCTTCTACGCCTCCGTACATTCAAGCATGAACAGATGGAACTGAATATTCTTCTTTCAGTCGCAAGCCTCTACCATACTAGTATTGCCTTGAAACTCGGGCGAATGGCCCTTCTAAAAGGTCTCCCTGACTCGCTACCAAGAAGGTGGCCCTATCGGGGTCTGAACTGCTGATTCCACAGGAGGATATGCCTGGGGCTAAGGAAAATGGTCTTCCATGGTCCTCATAGCTGTCTCAACTGCCTGAGCCACTATCATTGCCACCTGAGTAATCGAAATCAGCTCGAGTGGGGGTGGGGATGGCAGTACCTGTGGCTCTTGATGGGCCTCCCTCACCTCATCTCTGGCCTCGGCCCTCTCCGTTCGGTGTCTCCTCGGTAGCCATATGAAAATAGATTGAATTGTATAAGTACACAATTTATACAAAATCTAATAGCATAAGTACGATATCTTAAGCACGTAAAGATGAGACAACAGTCCTAAAATAGGGCTCTATATCAAATAACGAAACGTTGAAATCGTAGTAAGCCGCTCAGATCCTATGGACACTAAAAACTGATGCTCTGATACCATCTATAACACCCCGCCTAATTAAATCCCGGGTAATCAATCCTAAATTAAATTAAAATAGGTTTCTCAGTTGGTTCATTCTTAGCATCACTCTCGAAAACTTTTTAATTAATAATCACCTAAGGGAAATTAGATCGGTGCAAATTTTATCGTTCATTAACCCAAGAATAAAAATCATGTGGAAATAAATAAACGTTCACACTATATAATAATTCAAACCATCCCACAATATATATAATGCATAAAGTCTTGCCGAGTCAACATTCGGCTAAAAATCCACAACTACTAAATAAACCAAAATAATCCTAAACTAAATATCTAAAATAAAGACAATGGACAACATGTCCCAATAGAGAGTACTGAAAAAGAGATCCTAAACTAGATCTGAATAAATGGGTCGTCTATGCAAAGTCCTGCTAGCCTCCACAAAGCTACAGCTATGAGTCCATGGACTGAATCCTCAAGTCTGGCATCCCTGTGGCTGGACACCTAAAAGGGTTTTGAAAATATTTTGATATCAAGAGTTAGTACTCAAAATATTTTGAAAATATTTAGCAAGTGATTATCACAGTAAAATGAGTTATTGATTACACATGTTAAGATTTGCGCACACTCTCTTAAATTACCTCACCCCTCATCTAGGGCACGCCTAACGTCCGGTACTTAGCCCACCTAACTGCACTACCCAAGCTAACTAGACTGTAGTATCCAACTGAACTTACCTACGTGACTAAGTTACCATACTGCCCACTTTATATGTAATACTAACCATATCTCATAATTTATATACTTAGATAACTGTTCACGCTTTGTTATCTTTAACCAATTTATAATGAAGTTTCCCCACTTAATTTTCTTTTAGATATATTCACATCATCTCATTATCTACTAACTCACATAAGTAGATTATTAATACAGTACACATTTCTCACGAAATATATACTTGTAAATCATTCATTACTAATATGTCCTCCTAACACACATCAAGAACTCTTGGTCTATAATGGTCCATCGACACCAAGTAAAAGGATTGGTTCGGAATGTCACC
This sequence comes from Sambucus nigra, assembly GCA_949130495.1. Taxonomy (NCBI): domain Eukaryota; kingdom Viridiplantae; phylum Streptophyta; class Magnoliopsida; order Dipsacales; family Adoxaceae; genus Sambucus; species Sambucus nigra. The sequence continues at coordinate 562,833,380 of OX422216.1, read as the reverse complement.
TCGACCCCAATTTCAATTCATGTAGTGGTTCGAAAAAATTACCCCGACCCCACTAATGAAATTTTTAACATAGACTGGTTCGGGACTCTTTCGTCACAACCCCAACTTACTATTTTCGTATATTAGTTCAGAATCCTGCCTCGACCCTAATTTAGGCAATTATAATTTAGGTATTCTCTCCACCTAAGTATCTATATAATTCTGTAGGTATACACACAACCCAATAATAATGCTCGTACGTAATATTTCCTCTTTAATATTCATCCTTCTTATTAATTTACGATTTATCTCACTATCGTATTTTAATTGAGTATTCACACAACTCGAAGTGACCTAGTTACCCCTCTATTCATTTCAGTAGTTAAGATATCTCTAACTTACTGGTATACTCCTTGGAATGATGTTTAGTCTCTCCGTAGCTCAAATCTCAAATTCTCGTTGCACTACTCAATCGGTTTATCATCGTCGGTCCATCACTTCAAATCCTGCACTCAATGATTATAACGGACCCCCACTATACACCTACTGGTACTCTCTAAGTCCCCACATAGGTATAATATCATCACTAAGGTTCCCCTCAAGTGTCGACTATCGAATACGACTCAACCAAAAAAAGAACCCAAAATCAGCGTGGGTCGATCGATCGACATACAAGGGTCGATCGATCGATCAAGCAGTGATGGACGCAGTTCTTCTTCTTCCACATGCGCTTTCCCCCAGATACAATTATCTAACTCACGTGATAATCCACCAAACTTGTAACTAACGATACCCAACCATTTGTACACATGCTAGGATGATTTCCAACGGATTAAACATAATAAATCCTTCCAATTTAGCACAAAATAATTTAAGTCTTCTAATTATTCAACAACCCTAATATAACATGTTCTTCCTATGTTTCCAATCATCAACCCAGATTTTAATTCGTGCTAACCAACATTATTTCTCTGACTTTCAATCCTCTATAGATATAAATCTAACTACATGCTATTTCTACCAAAACATGCAATTAATCAATTCTTTTTTTCTCCAAGAATATTCATCAAAATCAATTATTCATAAATCCTACGCATGGATATTATAACTCAAAATAATTTGCAAATAACCACTTTCCTTGATTAGATGATGATCGGATTTTGAGTTTGCAGAAGGTGTGGGGTTGCTTTATCTTCCAATCATTCTTCGTCAATCACTTATAGTGCAAGAACTCCTTGAAATCTCCCACAATTTTTCTTTTTAGCCTTGAGAATAATCTATCTTCTCTCTCTAATGGATTCTCTTTGTGTTATGAGGTCTCTAACCCTAACCCCACTTTTAATCAACTGATAAAACGCTCCAAAATTCGTACGTCTTTTCACCCCCATATGCCAAAAGACTAAAACGCCCCCGTACGGTCCCGTATTAGCCCAAAAATGCCCCGGTACCCGACGAGTACCCCCCGGTATACTATTTTGACTAATTCGACCGTTTCAGAGCCATCTGTGACCTCTAAATTATCATTTGAGTCACCAAAAATATATTTCCTATCTCATCTCCCATTTAGTTTACACGCAACACCCGGATGAGATAAAAATCAAGTACGTCCATATCACTCGCTATATCGTACAAATTAACTATTAACACTTACTATTCACACTTAATAAGTTTGAATCATAATATTAATCAGTGTCTATCTCTCAATTAATATTTAATAATCACAATTATTATTTATTCACTTAATATTAATTATTATCATTAAATAATATTAAATTACTCTACTCACGTAATTTAATTTAAAACGTATTTTCTATTTAATGACTAAATTAATTAAATTCTAAATATGCAGAAATACGGGGTATTACACAAGAGTACCTAGCTTTCTGTAATCATTAAAATCAATACAATAACAGTGTATGTAGGCTTTTCTTCATAGATAAACCACTCTAAAAACTTTTTGTCTCCTAAGTGTTTATTTCATTGCGTATTATATTTTATCTGTGACTAGAAAGTTGGATCTAGTCCATTTTTTGACATCAACAGATTGACGTTGTATGTGGGAACGTGTGTCTATTATCGTTCTTTATCTTTTGCGTCTTTATTCAAGGAAAATGAATGACCCTGAGAGTGGTACCAGAAATAAAGGTAATACTACCGTCCCATCTGCTCCAACTACATCAGTCGACTTAATTGGAATTCTTGCCAGTATTTCCAGGGGTCAAGATGCTATGCATGAAACTATGAGGCAATTGTCTCAATCATTATAAGCCAAGTCTCCAACTCTTTCCAAGCAAAATACGGTTCCACCTCTGAAGAGAGAAATCCCACCTCCGCCTCCTAGGAATAGCCGATATAGTTATTCCAGGTCTTCGCGCGATAGGTCTTATCGTCTATGAGTAAGCTCATCACCCAAATCTACAGAATGCTATGTTGGCCATTCTTTTTCTCCTGAAAGGCCAAGCATTTTGGAAAGATTGAGCAGAGCTTCACCTTTCGATCGTTTGGGACTCCGAAGAAATAAGAATCATCACAGAGAGTTATACAGAACCAATGAACACCTAGACGAATGTAGTGAAGGCTCAGTCAGATCCAGATTAAATGTCTGATAAACTATTCATGCCGAGCAGACTTCTCATGAAGAGAGCTCAGCAAAAACACATAGTCGGGACGACCGAGCTACTTCAAACAGATCCAATACAGGAAATCCTTCATGGAAAGGATCAATCCAATGATTAGAAGATTGGCTAAGGGAAATGGCTAAGGCAAAGAACCCATTACAACAAAATTTTGTCAAGGGGTCTCCCTTCATTCAGGCAATTATTGATTTCCCCATTCCATCCAAATTTAAAACACTAGGGGTTACCCCTAAATACGATGGTAAAACTGACCAGTTTTACATATTGAATAATAACAGGTCGCGACTAATATCTATTCCATTCCTGATGAAATGAGATGTAAATCTTTTTCAAGCACCAATATTGGCTCAGCCTAAATATGGTATAATAACTTGCCCCGAGGATAAATTGCTAACTTTAATCAACTTGCCTAGATTTTCATCATTAACTTCTATTTTAGGGCTAAGCCAGTTAAGAGAGTAGCCTACCTCCTCAGTGTCAGGAAACGAGTTGGAGAAACCACCAGAAAATACATCACCCGTTTTAATAAAGAGAAACTAAAAGTGGTTGATTATGAAGAAAAAAACGCCATCACCGCCTTAATGAGTGGATTACTTTGAGAGAAACTATACTACGCTCTGGCAAAAGATCCTCCCAAAAACATGACGGAGCTCAGGAAAAATCGTGAATGCCGAGGAAGAAAGGGCTGCAAAGAAAAGTCCCGCCAATAAGCCTAAGAAGAAGGAGAAGAAACGGACAAAAAGTACGAAGCCTATACTCTGTTGATGGTTAGTATTCACCATTTCCTGGAGGAAATTAAGCACAATAAAGATTTGAGATGGACCGAGAAGATTAGTGAACCACCCAATAGGAGGGATAAATATAAATTTTATAAATTCTATAAAGATCAATGCCACAAGATCGATAATTGTATTGCTTTAAAGAATGAATTTGAATCCCTCATTTACTGAGGAAAGCTGAGAAATTTTTTTGATCAACATGAAAGTCGATAAACAGGAGGAAGGCTGAATTCTCCTTGTAAACCTAAAGATGACAGGAAGCGAAACCATGAAGATGATCCCGACTTGCTGAAGAAACCTAAACAACCAAAAATTTAGGTAGCTATGGTATTTTTTAGTTCTTTTGATTGTTATGTCATCATAGGTGGAGATGCAAGAGGGGGAGATCAAATTGCTGAGAGGAAAGATTATCTTAATGAAGCACAAGCCTGCTCTTACATACAACGTATCAATTTGAATGATGAGGGTTGGCCCAGGAAAGTAAGCAAAGACAAACTTGTCATTGGCTTTTTGAAAATGATCTATCCGGAGTAATATATCCTCTTAATGACCTGTTGGTCGTCAAATTTAGAATACAAGAAGCCATTATTGCCAGGGTATTAATAGACAATGGAAATTTAGCTGGTATTATGTTCTATCCCTGCTTTCAGAGTTTAATGTTGAAGTTTAGTCAACTTGAACCAGACTACAGACCCTTGATAGGTCTTTTAGGGGAAAAAGTTTATCCCCTAAGAACAGTCAAGTTGGAAGTGTTATTCGGCACTTATCCAGTAAGTCGCACCGAAAAGATACACTTCTTTATTATGGATAAAAATGTTTAGTCTGGTTATAATGTGATCTAGGACTAAAGAAATTTGAAGCTATACCATCCAAAGTCCACCCATGTTTGAAGTTCACTACTCACTTCGGGATTGGTGTCGTGAAAGGTGATCAAAAGGTGGCCAAAGAATGCAATTATTCCTCAGCTGAGCATGCTGACTTGGTCAATGTGAAGAAAAAGACGACTACTTATCAAGTTGACAATCTTGAGCCTAATAGCAAATCAAATGTTAATACATTAGATCCCAGATATGAGACAGAGCTAGTCAAAGGGCAGATAGTAGAAGCTACTGAAAGCATAATTTTGCATGATGAAAGATCGAAAAGGACCACTAAAACTGGCTCCACATTGGCCCCACACCGCATACAAGAACTGATTGCATTCTTAAGGGAGCGAAAGAACATATTTTCTTGGATTGATGAACATATGCCTGGTATTGATCCCAACTTCCTCTGTCATGAGCTCAATATTAATAAAGACACCAAGCCGATCAAACATAGGCACAGGGTGTTCAGTCCCGAGAAAAACCAAGCTATACAGGAAGAAGTAGAAAAACTACAGAAAGCCCAATTCATTGAGGATGTCAAATATCCAGTATGGTTGGCAAATGCCGTTATGGTATAAAAGAAAAATAATAAGTGGTGAATGTGTGTAGATTTCACTGATATTAATAAGGCTTGCCCAAGGGACCATTTTCCTTTATCCAAAATTGATCAGTCGGTATATGCAACATCGGGACATGGGTTATTGAGTTTTATGAATGCTTATTCTGGGTATAAAAAAATAAAACTAGAGGACAGAGAAAGCACTTCTTTAATTACCAGCCGAGGTACTTATTGCTACAATCGAATGCCTTTTGAGCTTAAAAATGCTGGAGAAACGTACCAGGGATTAGTCAATAAGATGCTTGAAGAACAAATTGGTAAGAATATGGAGGTGTACGTAAATGATATGCTGGCTGAGAGCAAGAAAGCCTCGGATCATATCAAGGACCTCAGTCAAACTTTTGACCAGTTGGAAAAGCATCAAATAAAATTGAATCCGACCAAGTGTGTGTTTGGAGTACAAGAAGGTATGTTCCTGGACTTTATAGTAAACCATATAGGAATTAAAGCTAATCCTTCCAAAATCAAATCCCTGATTGAAATGCAATCGCCAACCTACAAAAAAGGTGTTCAAAAACTTACTAGTAGAGTGGTTGCCTTAAATCGATTTATTTTTCGAGCGACAGATAGGTGTTCACCATTCTTTAAGGTGATTATAAAGACTTTTGAGTGGAATGAAGAGAGTGAAGAAGCATTTTAAGAGGTGAATAAATATATGGGATCCCCATCATTGTTGTCCCGACCAATTGTGGGAGAAAAATTGTACTTGTATTTAGTTGTTTCTGAGTCAACAATTAGCTCGACATTAGTTCGACTGGAGAATAGGACCTAAAAACTGGTCTACTACATCAACAAAGCATTCATGGGAGCCGAAATCAAGTATCCAAGCTTAGAAAAAACTGTTCTTAGCCCTCATTGAAGCCTCCAGGCGAATGAAGCCTTATTTTCAAGTGCACACCATAATAAGTGTACACTGATCTACCACTTCGGCAAGAACTTCACAAACCTAAAAAGTTAGGCAAGTTAATGTATTGGCCAATAGAGCTGGGAGAGTATGATATCATTTACGAGCCCAGATCATCATTAAAAGGGTAAGCTTTGGTATATTTCATTGCAAAATTCACATATCCATAGGTTAATGACCAATCAAACTTGCCTGTTGAGCAGATTTCTTCGAAAGAGAGCTCAGCTCAAAAGCAAGATAAAGTCGCAGCCGACCAACCTAAATTATTCTGCCTCAAGATATGGTTCAGAAGTATAAAGAAAAAAGCAAGAAGATATTCCTCCAGGGAGTTCTATTTGCAGAAAGCAGTGAAATTTTGTTATAGAACTTATATCTGGATGGATCTTCATGCACCACTGGTAGTGGAGCAGGTATCATACTTAACACTCTTGATAATATTGATGTTGAATATGCCTCAGGTTTCAATTCAAAGCATCCAATAATAAAGTTAAGTACGAGGCTTTAATCACTGGACTTAAATTAGCCCAGTCATTAGGCATTGAGCAAGTGGTGGCCCACAAGGATTCCCAGTTGATCATCAATCAAGTGTTTCATATAGATGGGGCCAAAGGAGATTTAGTGACGAGATACTTGGCTAAGTTAATGGAGGATATTTCAAAAAAATTAGGTGTACATATGTACAGGATACCAAGGATAGCAAACGCCTGAGCTGATGCGCTTGCTCGGATGACTTTAATAACAAGGATAGAGAACTTAGGAGAAATATTCCAATAAAAATCTTAGCAACCACGAGCATAGATGAGGATCCAATAATCAATTTCATTGCAGTAGATTTGGGACCATCCTGGATGGATCTAATTAGAGCTTATATCGAATAAGGAACCTTACCAACTGATCCAAAAAAAAGCAAAAAATCTTCGGTACAAAGCAACTAGATATGTGTTATAGAAAGGAGTTTTATACAAAAGGGGATATACTATTTTCTTATTGCGTTATGTCCATCCGCTGGATGTTTTCGATTTAATCAAAGAAGTGCATGAAGGTTCTTGTGGAGCTCATTCAGCTGGTCAGTCATTAGTCCAGAGAATTAACACACAAGGATATTAATGGCCAACTATGAAGGCAGATTATAGGGCCATCGCAAGAAAATTTCAAAAGTGCTAAAGGTTTGCTGCAACTCACAAAGCACCCAGTGCTGCTTTAGGACCGATTACTTCTCCTTGGTCATTCGCCATTTGTGGAATTAACTTGGTCAGCCCACTACCGACCACCAAAGGCAAGTTTAAAAACCTTGTGGTAGCTGTAGATTATTTCACGAAGTGGGTAGAAGCGGTGCCCTTAATAGAGATGCCTTACGTGAACGTGCATCGATGCATATGAAAAAACATTATATATAGATATGGCATGACTTATGCCTTCACTACTGACCATGGAACCCAATTCGATAATGATGAATTCGAAGTATACCGTGTTCAATCCAAGATCTAAAAACTTCACTCTGCACTAGGGCATCCGCAAAGTAATGGTCAAATAGTAATGACAAACAGAACCTTGCTTGATGGACTAAAGAAGAGACTTGATGCTACCAAGGGTAACTGGATTAATAAATTGTACTATGTTTTTTGGGCTTACAGAACAAGGTCGAGGATAGCAACTGGACAAACACCTTATATACTTGCGTTTGGGACAGAATCCATGGTACCAGCCGATATAGGCTTACCAACTCACAGAATGTTAAACTTTAATTCTCCCAAGAGTGATCTAATGAGAAGATTGGACTTGGATATGGTTGAAGAAGTTCGAGAATATGCCTCCTCCGAAAATGCTGCATATCAACAAAGTATTTTTTGGTTTTACAATAAACGGGTCAAGCCAACCAGCTTAAAATAAGGCGACTACGTCCTCAAGAAAGTCATCCAAAAGGGCAACAAGCTTGAAGTCAATTGGCATGACCCATATCATATTTCAGTAGTAATCCGACCAGGAACTTTTTGAGTAGAGACACTTGATGGGGAAGAATTCAAGAGCCTTTGGAACACTGAGTACCTCTGAAAATACTATCAGTGAATAAAGGAATTTTATATCTCTTTTTGCTTTATGTTCAATAAAATTATATTTCAAGTTCAATAAAATATCTTTAGTTTCCAATTTATTTTTAATTTTTTTTTGGAGTACAACGATATACATCCCCAGAAATAATAAGCAAACAATGTCACTTGGTCTTCATCCCCTGCCGATCAACAGATGATAACAACTACATAAATCAGATACTTAATCAGGTTAAACTTATCAAATTCGAGATGCACCAACAGTTTAACATGCTGTTGTGTCTCGCCCGACCACATTATTATTTCATGTATGACTTTGTATTAACAAGTCACGAACAAGAAGTCTCACCCGACCAAGTTAAACACGGGAATATACACATATATTCCTAACACACTTGGCCGCCACTAGTAACTTAGTTCATGTATGACTTCATCTTTGAGAGGTCAAGAATAAGAAGTATGTAAAACATTGTATACAACTCAAGAAGTTAAAAACAAGTTTTACCCGACTAGGTTAAATGCAAGAAAACATGTATACATTCCTAAATATAGAAATTCGCACATACATTCCTCATACACTTGGTCTCCACGGATAACTGATGCAACAACTTGGATCAATGAAACTATTTATAGTTTTGTCTAAGTGCATTGGTAGAATCTAAGGCCCTACAATCACAATTTAATAACTCATCATTAAACAATATCTTAGTCGACTAACTGATTAAGTAATCATAAGCTGACATTATAAAAATAAATATTCTTATTCAAATACTAAATGTATTACATTCAAGATCAGGTGAATATAAAAAACAAAAGAATTATCCAGTTGGACGTTTCCTTTATGCTTTGGTCATTTCAGAAGATGTTTGTTGCACTATCTCCATCCCAGCAGGAGGATCATCCAAGGTATAGGGGGAATTTATGTAATTTAAATCTCTCAACATTTGGTTGTTTCTACTCCTCGGCCTATTGATCAAATGAGGAGGATGAATTATCTTATGCACATCGTGAAGGCCATAATCTCCCAAATATTTGGTGATTAAACATTGGGAAATGGCATCCAGAGGGATCCATGATATGTCTAACTTAAATGGAGGCTTATCACAATCCAACAAATCGAGATCATTCCAAAACCATAACTCGCTATTTTGGTCATACTTCAGTAAGGTAAGCAAGTTGGTCCATCCCTATCGAAAGCCTTCACGGTGACTTTGTGCAAGATGATCATCTACATGGCTTAGAACCTCATTATAACCTTCCATCCAAATATCCTCGGGCTTCTTATGAAATTGAAAGGTTAACCTTTATACTTGATGTTGGAGTTTCTTCTGAACGTTATTCTTAATTTTCAGCTAAGTAGCTTGGTCAGTGATAGCCTTATCCTTAGCTTCTAGTTGAACAGATAAGTTGGCAATGGCTTGACTCTTTGCTTTTAATTGGCTATCTTGGTTGACTGGAGTTTTCCTAATTCTCTCCTCATCCGCAGTTGGTCGAGTAGCCATCCTTTATCTAGAAGTTTGTCTAGGTTTGGTTTTTTGCAATGATTCAAGTTCTTCTACTAACCTGGCATTCTCAGTTTCCAAAAAAGAAGCATCTTCATTAGTACCACTGGTGGGCAATTTCTTCAAGCTGTCTAGCTCATTTTTTAGTCCATTAGTTTCCTCTTCAAGCAATTTGACTATCTCCTGAGCTTCATCAACCTCTCGTGTCAATAAAAATTATTTTCGCCTATACATAGAGCTGGCAATTTTTGATCCGATAACCCATTTACGGTAATAATCCAAAATGACCCTATTAGCTTGTATAGATTTAAGAGTACCCAAAACTTAATCTAAAATAAAAATCAAAGAGACCCGAAAATGACACGACTAACCCGAATTACCACTCATACCTATACATAGAGGCATACTCTTAAAGTTTATTATCAAATTCCCATCCTTCACTTAACGCTTTATATTTAGGTTTATAGTCAGCATGAAGTAAAGCTTTATCCTAACTATGATCTTCCTGAAGTTAATCAATCATTTCATAATAAACAGCATTATTAGTTACAGCTCTGTTTGATAAGTAATGAAGATAAAGGTATGACTCTTTGACTAAGTCGAATTCATCTGGGACAAGAAACCTAGCTAAATCTTCTTCAGACATAAGAGTATGCCTAGATTCCAGAAGGTTTTCACTCCACCGAAGCAGGTCGGATTCAACACAAATTATAGCCTTTTTTCTTTTATCAAATCACTAGTGTAAGAATGCAAAGACAGCACACCAGAAATATAACAAAGCGTAATTAATCAAAAGAAGATACTTTTATTAATAAAGAGGGGATTACAAAGATGCGCTCCTTTTACAAAATGAAGAAGAAAGAATAAGAAATTTATTAACAGGCAAGATAAATAACAAAGGAGTTAGGCATTATCCTTGTCAAAAGGCAGCTCGATAGGAAGAGCGCCTTCACCAACTGGCTCTTGGACAGACCCAACAGGTGGCAGAGAAGATTCACCTGTTCTTCTTCATCGTCAAATTCTTCCTCCAAATTTGGAGGAGTGCCTGGATCATGCCTTTGGAACATCTCAGAGTCTTCTACAGTGCCTACCTCTTTATGAGCCTCCGACCAACCATCCTTAAAAGGCTTTTTCCTGAAATATTCAATTTGTGTAGAGGTAGCCAAGAATTATTTCTCATATCCCTTATTAAAGGATGTTACCTTTATCTTCTTAGCTGTGGCCTTCTCAACTATTAAGTCGGCAGTCATTTTTATTGATTTTTCCTCGGCTGCTTTCATAAGAGCCTAATTTTCCATCAGTTTATCCTTGGACACCTTGGCCTTATCTTCTACTATCTTGAAATTGACTTCAGTAGTCTTCACTTTCTCTTCAGTAGCAGTAGCCCGGTTATTATCTAGAATTAAATCATTTTCCCAAGAATTTTTCTTGGACTCCAATGCTTGTCTTGAAGTTTTAAAGATTTCTTTAGACCTTCAAATGCATCTTTAATATCTCCTCCAGAAGAACTCAGTTGATCATCCTTCTCTATCTTCTAGTTGAAATCCACCAAAAACTGCACAAAGGAAAAATATCAGAATAGAACAAGCAAAATGAGTCAATAAAATCAAGTAACAAGGGAAAAGGATAACCAAGGCCAAATTCTAGCAATCTATTTATGATAACCTTAATCGAAGCATGGGAGCAGCAGTTGCCTTATCATCCGAAAGGGTCCCAACCCTAATCAGACTTCTGACCAGACCAAAATTTATAGCAACAAAGAATGAGCTAGTAACCTCCAAATCAGATTGATATTTTTTTTACTAACTCCCGTTGGTCGGCAACAGTTGTTTGAGTTGGTTTGCTAAGCAAATATTTTTTCAACCTCTTGTAGTGAGGTACAACCGTATCAATTTTCTCAGTAGTGATGACCTGAGGTACTTTTTCAGTAATTTTAGATGTTTTCTCCGTCACAATGGACTTTTTGGCATCAGGAACCTTGACAGTTTTTTCTGTAGTCCTCTTGGCACTAGGAGGCAAAGCTCCAGTCATCAAATTAGGGATTTTCATCTTGCCCATTCTTGCTACAGGTGAGGTAGGGATAGCTGAGATATCTAATAATTCAAAAGACAAAGAAGTATCTAAATCATTCTCAGCTCTAGTAGACTCCTCAACCGAAGAAGTGGGAACTGGTTCCTCTTCTAAATTAATGGGAATTAAAGGTACTGCAGTGGTTGGCCTAGCAACAAAATAAGAAATCAAGCATTTGTATTGCAGAAGGTAGGAGGCTGCTCTAGGGTGCTCCTCATTGTGATACCCCGTAATTTTATTGATTTTATTCAAGGGATTAATTAAATTAAATGAGAATTAATTGGGAATTAATCCGAATATAAATACTAGCGAGATGTGAGTTGGTATTTGATTATGATGTTAAAATTGAAATTTTCATTTCATGAGTATTGAAAATATTGAAATTATCACGAGACAGAGATACGACAATTTGGGAAATTTAGTTGGGACGTGCGTGTTAGTCGCGTCAGGAATGAAATCATTTAAATTAAAAATTGAATTTTATTTTTATCAACCGAATGGTCATTTTGAGTGCGCCAGCGTGTTCAGAAGGGTCGAAATAGTCAGAAAACACTAGACGGGGGTTTAGTTTGTGTCCCAGGGCACTTTTAGGCCAAACCGGCAACCTAGAAGGGTATTTTGGTAATTTTAAAAATTAGGTAATTAAGACCCACGAATTTCAGTGTTAATTTAGATATTTTAAAAGAGCCACCAAGGCCATTATCAGCCAAAAAGGGAGTTAGTGGGCTACGGGAGTTTAAGGGAGAGTTTGTAGAGGTTCCAAAAGAAACCTCCAACCACCATCACCATCCTTGGGAGAATTCTGTAGAGAAAGGGAAAAATCAACCTTCATTCACCAACATCAATTCAGAAGAACGGATCTAAGGCAAGTGTTTTGATGTCGTTATTTGCATTGAATATTTCCTCCATGTGTAGTGTAGAAAACTGTTTATGTCTTGGATTTTTTGATGAAGAATACCCAATGGAATTATTGTGAATCTTGTGGTTTTGGGTAGGAATTTGCATGTAGAGCGATAATGGATGAATTCAATATACCAACAGAACTTTTGATGATCTAAAAACAGATTAATAAGGAGTATTTTTATGAAATTTAATTTTGGGTTCAAGTTCATAGGGTTTGGGGACAAGAATTGGGGATTTTATGATGTTGGCATGTTAATTTGTAAGATTTGACCCCAAAAATATGTTAAGGGATGATCTAGGGTGACTAAAAATGGTTTACAAACGTTAAAACATAATTTGGATAGTCTTAGGGTGGATTTAGAGAGGAGAAGAATAAAGAAAAAACGAATTTTGGGATTTCTGGGCGTAGTCTGTCATCTCGTTAGAAGACCTGCCCAGCTCGTTCGAACGAGTTTCTAACGAGATGACAATATCCCTTCTAACAAGTTGGTAGTTCATTCGAATCCTTTCGTTCGAACGACACTCGTTCGAACGACCTCATTCGAACGAGACTTCTAACGAGTTGACAGAATGGCCTTATAGACCTGATTTTATTTCAAATGTCCAGTAGACTTAATTAATGGATAATTAACCTTCCCTTATTGACTAGTGGGTATAATTGTGAGAATTGGGGTACGTTGAGGAGTAGAACTTAGAATCTTGTAGTAAACCGGATGACAATTGTGGATTTGGAAACGAGTACCTAATAACGACGTGAGAAGAGTTGAAAACTTAAATGTATATAAATCGGGGACTTATAAACGTATGACATTAAATTATGAGATATCTAAGATGTGCGAATGCTTAGTATATGTAGTTATCTGTATATAACATACCTACCATACTTGCTATCATGGGAGGTCGGCGTTCGATCAGGGCCATCTAATCTTTGTGTGCCTACGGGGGGATTTAGATGGGTACCTCGAGGACATAGGTCAGAGAAGTACTTATAGAGAAGTAAATAAGTCTGCTGATCATGGGAGCGTAGGTATGTGCGTGACCCATGTGATGTGAACTATGTTCGCCTCCATTATGTGTGATGTTGTTAATTGAGAATGATTCCTGAGAGATTCGGAATGCGTGGTCCTTATATACGTGATGTACCAGGATTGGATAGAAAAGTATGTGTGCACCGCAGCTTAGTCTCGGGGTGCTAGTATTGTATATTTATGATGAGAATAATATACTGTTAATTGAAATGAACTGTCATGTATAAATGATAGCAATGTTTCGTAAAGATAAAATGGAAGATCTCTAGTAATTAGTAGTACTAATATGGGAAGCTGTGTGGAAAAGTGAAACACTCTGTTTAAAATAAGATGTCGGGAATTGAATTGGGAATCGTATAATAATGTTAGATTTTGTATTGGACTAGTTAGATATGGGAATAACTAGAATGGGTACGGGTACGATAGGAGTGAACAATTAGTTGAGAGGTGAGGAACTCATGTGAGTGCACACATTATCATGTACTTTCTATTCACTGTTTAATGATATTAAACACTTGCAATTTTTAAACTATTTTCACAATCGGGCTCTGACCCGTTTGCTTTCAAATCTATTTTTGTAAAACCTTTTAGGTGCCCAGCCACAAGGACACCAAGTATAGGAGTTCCATTCAGGTGACATGTTGTAGCTGCTGTGGAAGTTACATGTGCTTGACAATAGACGACTCCATTTTCAATCTTGACTCCATTATTAGATTTTCTCATTTGTTGGGCATGTCGCCCCATTTCTTTTAGAGACATATTACTTATTCAGTTATTTCAGATTTTGGGTTGTAATTAATTTAGTGATGCAGACTTGGTATTTATTTATTCCTGTATTCAGATTGTTGTGAGGAGTATTCCTCCAGACTCATTATTATTTTATGGTTCTTCTATTATGACTATGTTGTGGAGTTTATGTTAGCATTTCATAATTTACTTATTGCATGTTAATCGGATTTAATTAAAATTGACAACTCACTTTTTAAATATTAGGTGGCTAGTAATTGTTAAACGTTTTCGACAGTGATGCTATGAACTGAACCAACTTGGCATTTTGTATTAATTTGAATAAAGGAGTAGCTACCCGGTATTTAATTAGTCAGGGTGTCACACTCATCAATTCTTTGATGGATGCTCCACAAAAATTTCGGTTGAAGATTGACTTCACCTTCCTTAGGACACTTTTTTTTACTCTCAATTGTATAAAACAGAACAAGAAACATTAGTCAACATATCATCAAACAGTTGGTCAGAAAGAAAGAAAAAATATATTATCAAAGCCAGCAACCTATGCCATGTCCTTTCCAAGGACACTTGGGCCCATCATACATTTACTTTCTTTAAAGAAGGGAATGTTTCCAGTTATTTGCTTTCACCCCATCGTCGAAGTAGTCTTTATTGGAATCTAGTAAATTGATGAGTAAGGATCTATTAACGAACCTAGTTATCAGGTAATAAGTGTTGTCCCTAGTAACCCACTTGTAGAAAAATGTCAACTAAGGGATACTAATATGGGCTCTGTATATTTGGCTAAGCCTATTAATCCTATTTACTATTCTCCATATATTGGGGGCTACCCTAGCAGGAACAACGTCAAAATATTGACAAAATTCTAGGAAGAAACGATTAGGGGGAAGGTAATATCACATTCAGCTATCAATAATGATGGAATCGAATGACCCTCTGGTAATGATAAAACATCAATTGGTGGTATAGACATTTCTAAGTCCCCAATCAGGGATATTTCTTTGCCGCCTAAATTCATCTAAAGAGTCCTCATAAATAATGTACACTATCATTACATCAAAGAAAAAAATCAAAGAAAAGAGAAGAAGAAAGCTTACAGAGAATGTGGTGATAGAAGCAAGTGTAGAAATGAACGCAAAATAAATCTCGATGACGAAAGACTTGGGGTCAAAAGATAGCCTAAAAGTTGGAAATGTTATGGTGTTTCAATCAACCAAAATCTCGCCTCTTATAGCTTGCATGGAAAATAGTGCAAGAAATGATTAACTGTATAGACGATTAATGTTCTAACGGCTGCACAGGTTTATAAGCAGGAAATTACTAATATTCCCTTTATCGGGTTGCTAAAATTCAAATTATTTACAAAATTTCTATTACATGGTCAAATAATGGAAAATTTTACAATTCTTATAGGTCGACCGCCTACCAAGACCACAGAAGATTCTCGAGCAACTCTGTTTGAATCATACTTCATCCTTTTAATAAAATATCAAGAACAAAGCATTGGGGGCTTCTGTTGATACCAAAAATTATCCATCTGCGTGAACAAATCAAAAATGGACATCTATCTCCTAACATGGCAATAGTCTTAGTAATCAATCACTTGATCGGTCATCAAGATAGTTGATCGACTAGAATTTTGACTAACCTAAAGAATGCAGACCATCAAGGTAGATAAATAGACATCATATAGGAAGGAACCAAGGTTCATCCAACATACGCTCATGATTATCAACCATCGCATTTATTTTGTGCAGGTGTAAATGCTTGAATATATAAAAGCATTCTAACCCTTGATCTCCGAGTCACTATAAATACATTGTATTCCTTTCATAAAAGGAAAGATAGAATGGTAACTAGGTTATTCTTCTTATATCAAGAGTACCTAGATTTCTGTAATCATTAAAATCAATACAATAACAGTGGACATAGGCTTTTGTTCACATCCGAACCACTCTAGAAATTCTTTGTCTCTTATGTGTTTATTTCATTGCATATTATATTTTATCTGTGATTAGAATATTGTATCTAGTTCATTTTTTACATCAACACCAATGATGAAAAAAATTCCAAATGGAGTTAAAGGAAAAACTATTGTAACCGGTACAATGTCTTCTTCCATTTGACTAATGATTATTTTATTTTTCACGACAGGATTCAAGAGTTAATTAGGAGAGGAAAAAATAATTTTCCTGAGAAAGATAAAAACATCATGGGGGTTGATGATGACCCATTTCCCAACATGAAAGAAATGGGAAAAAACATGTAATCTACACAATTGCCTTGAAACAAATGGCAAATTAAATTCAAAATCAAGACAAAAGCTGAATCCAAGGCTTTAAAGCTTAAAATAATTGAGGATTAAAACTAAAAAGTCATGAAGCACTTATGCATCAAGTGTGAAAAATAATAGTATGAGATGTGAGACTTTATTGCTTAAAAGGTAAAATAGCAACAAAAAGTCAAGAGGAATAGGAATATTGGCTATGCTTCCAAAGCTAAGTATTCCAATGCCAAAAAGAACAACAAGGAAATGTATTTGGAAAAATGATACCATTTTTGGTCCTTACCATCCTCAATGTAATATCAGCACCAAAGAGTTATCAATATATCAGGTTTGGTTTTAATGAAGCCAAATCTCACTAGTTTTGGGAGTTTTAGGGCGTCTAGAAATACCAAAATCAGTTCCAATGGTAAAAAGGAGCGTCTTATTAGTTTGTTTCTCAAAACCCAAAGTTGGCTCAATAATTTAATGAAATGGCTAGGAGTCCAAGAATAGTGAACCTTAACAAGTAACTGCTAATATGTGGAATTTATTACAATCATCAAAATTAAAGATGAGGGAACCAAACATTGTGATATCTTCCACTCAATAATAGAGAACACAAAAAAAATACAGGGTTTGGCAAGAGGCCTTGGATATTATGCACCCAAGTGGGTAAAAAGGGATTGCTTCTTTATCATTTAAGTCGAACCCAAGGTTCCAGGGAGGCTAAAGGGGAGTCAATCTTCTTCAAACTTACTAGTTGAAAAAAATTAAAGAGCTGGAGAAGGTCATAAGTGTGGATGAAGATAATTCATCGGAAGATAACTCATCTAGTGAAGAAGAAAAGGAATAAATAATGGTTGTAGATGCACCAGGACATGATCAAGGAACTACGGATAAATAATTAATCCAGTTTGGATCTCTACCTGAGAAAGTGTCGATTAACATGGTTGTGATCCTCCTAAAAATGTTCAAAACTGAGGAGGGACAAGAGGCTCCTAAAATAGAACTGAATGAAGACAAGAAATCAGAGGTAGACAACTTTGACTTGTTTGTATTTGATCTAGATTTTATATATAGGTTCAAAGAGCCTGTTAAGAATATAAGTAATCATGTTAATCCCTCATTCATAAAAATTTAGATAAATGGAGATTTAATCATCAAAATACGGGTAGATAATGACGTTGTTGTTAATATAATGTCATACTCCATGCTTTATATAATAAAAAAAGAAAATGTTAAATTGATCCAGACTAAAATTATAATCTCTAGTTTTTCTCGAGATAAAAAGATGACCAAAGGTATACAAACAATTGATATTAAAGTAGGCACTACGAAATCGAAAACTACTTTTTTTCATCATTGAAGGTAAACCAAGTTTTAATACATTACTTATTAGAGTTTGGATTCACTCTAATAAAAAATTTCATTCTTCCATGTATCAAAAACTACTTTTGATGAAGGATGATTGAAATGTGGAGGAAATGGAGGTAGACCCATTTCCTTTTTACACTAGCTCTAAATGTGAAGAGGTTTGAATTTACAAAGAGAATCTAGAACATATGAAGGAGATGATTTGGTGCTAGAAGAATCAGAAGGAGAAGTCTTAGATGATTCTTGAGAAGAATTATCTTTTGGTCTAATAGGACCAACTAAAAAAGACAACATAGGTTTTTGATGGATAACACACCCACTGATGTTGAAAAGGCTATTGAAAGTTTGGGCATAGTGTTGTATAAATTCAGGGGACTAGGTTTGAGTACAAGGATTATTAAAGCGAGGGCCATTAATTGGTCTAATTATGTGTTAGAAGAATAAAAAGAGGATGGAAATCCTCACAATAGTGGTGAATTAGCAAGTTCACTATGGATTATGAATATACTATGGTACATCATCCGGATCTTTTGTTAAAAGTTAACCTAGGAACCAAACAAAATAAGAAGGTAACATATATCAGTGAAAACCTTATCAAGGAAGACCAGCAATTGGTTGTGGACCTTTTACATAAGTACAAAAATTTATATGCTTGGGAATATGATGAGTCTCCTGACTTGCATAGGAAATTGGTGGAGTATATATTGCCAATCAAAGAAGGATACAAACCTATCAAACAACTTCCATGACAAATGACTCTAGAAGTCAAAAGCCAAGATAAAAGAAGGAATGGAAACACTATTGAAGGTTGAATTTATTAAAACAATCAGGTATGTTGAATGTCTCTCTAACATAGTGCTAGTTATTAAGAAAAAAAATGCAAATTAAAAGTGTGAATTTTGTGAGAGAGGAGTTCTCTTAGTGCTCGGGTGCTTAAATATAAACTGAAGCGTAACCTCTATTAATAGTGATAATTTAATAGAGAAAATGCAATTGGTAATGAAGGAATAAACTTAGTTGGAATGAAACAAAATATTTAGTACAAGCTCAAAAATTCTCGTGTATAACTTAATAATAAGCAATAAATATGATCTGTTTAGAATAATAAATGAACCCTTAAAACAACTTTTTATCGGGAGAGAAAAACAATCACTCTAGATATACCCCAAGTAGGCAGGTCCAACACCAGGGCACAAACAAATAATGGCAAAGCTTTATTAATGCCTATGTTCATGGTAGAAATATTGGGTTAAGATATTAATGGTGAAGGATAAAATCTTTGGTTCTTGCAATAGCTCTCTAAGAAATCTCTCTTTCTCTCTCTGATGTGTAATGCCTTATTTTTCATCTGTCCTCTCCCAATGGAATAACGTAGTATATATATAGTCTCAGTACTAATTTTTTAGGACCTTAAATCCTTTTTTCTCTTTTAACACTCCCATGTTGCTCCCCCATCAGCCATCTAATAGGGGACAAAATTGTTTATCGTGACATAAAGTTATCTTAAGGAATAGATGAAAGTATTATTGTAATGGAAAGTAGTGATCACGTTGCCCGATACTTTATATAAAGCCTGTCGACATGGAATCATATGTAAAAGGAATATTCCTTTATGTCAGATTATGCTTTTTTACGTCAGCACCTCTTCGCCGCTTATGAACACATTTGGTCAAGGGAACTGGTGGTTAGTCGCAACATGATTTTTCAACTTATGCTCTCTCGGATTAGCTGAAATTTTACTTGGTGTATCTAAAGAGGTTAAGTCATATCTTAATGTTGACTTGATTCTCAATCCTCCAAATAAATTCCCTCGAGGGTTCCTTAAGTGAGGTTGTTCGATAGAGCATGAAAGTTCTTCTAAATCCTACTAGACTTGGTCCCTCGTGGATACTGTAGGACCTCACCAATGTTACAGTATGTCTCATAAATACATATAATTTAAGTCAAAATAAAATACAAAGGTTATTCAAACAACTCCCTTAGGAAGGCTTCCTTTGTGCCTCCTTCTAGTCGTTTGGACTAGTTTGTTTGATTCCATCTTCATTGTTTCTTACTCTAACTTCGTATATGCTTGCTCTAACTTCCTTTGTGATTCTCTAAGATTCCTTTGCCTTTATTCGAGTTGGATTATGAGCCTGCTCACTTGACTCCTTATACTCCATTATAATCTCACTAATATTTATTGAATCCTTCTCCAATTTTTTTAATGAGGGAAATTATCTCCAATTACGAGTTTATCTTTAAGCCCCCCTGTATTTGCCCCTTCGTAGATAAATTTATTTTGTGAGAAAGAAATATTTGTATGAAACATCTTGCTTCGAAAAACCTCTACTCCGACAAACCTCTCCTCGTGTGAACTTAAAGGAAAATAACTGCGACTTTCCATCCTCATTGTAAGAAAACACTACTTTTGAACAAACTTGATATGTGGGAACTTATTACAAATGAACTTGATCTGTGGGAAATTATTACAAACAAGATTGATTTATGGGATCTCATTGCAATCAAACTTGATTCGTGGGAGCTTGTCGGGAATACAGTTAGCTGAAAAGAAAAAAATTAAACAAGTCGCATTTGAAAAGATCGCAAAACTCTTTCTTTGTAAAAAAGTTTGGCTTTTTTTATTGCTTCTCAACTATTAATACTGGAGTCTAATCGTATGATATCTCAACCTCCATATACGACATGGCGAGTTGGGGTAATCTGCGCAGAGTTCATTTACCCAAAAGCCATCATTTGTTTTATAATACCCACACTTGGGGAAATTTGTTAGCATTCCAAATGGATATTTCTCAGTTATTTAAAACCCAACACTTAATTAATTTTCCAATAATTTAAACTTTTAACCATTAAAACTCAGAGCTCAAGCTTTTCTAGACATCGAAACTGCTATTTGCCCTTGAATCTCACCAAAAACTAACACAAAATCCCATATCCACCAGTCATTTCTTATTGCCTTCCTTCCTATTTTATTTGCCAACGTTTAACACATTAAAACTGTCATTTAACATCAATGGCTTCCTACAGTCATCAACCATAAGTTTTCGACCAAGTTTTCAGCCAAGCCTTAGAGGTTCAGACGGAGCCGCACCAAGCCCAATTACAGTTATATCGTCATGCCCCTACTTTGGGTGGAATGACAAGTTTAGGAAAGAATAACAAGAATTTTCCACTCAGTTACAAGCCAAAGCTGACACTTTGATGCCGGTGGATGAACTAGAGGAAAGAGAAAATTGGGGATACCTAGCCCCCATTGGAACTCTTTATTTTAGGTTAGACCGTGGGGACTTCCCTTATTCCCGCATTAATTTTGAAGCACCTGGAGACTCCCTAGAAGGTTTTACTTCTTGGTCAACCTATATCCACCAAACTTACTATATCATCCTAAAAAAGATGGTCTTTGCTACACTTGTTGGTTAAGGGAATTTATTTTTTCCAAGAATAAAGTAGCCCTCCAATTATGGGTCTCTCGATGGAACCAAGTGTCCCATACTTTTGTTATAGCTTGGGGTGAATTTATAATCACTCTTGAAGATGTTTATGAGGTGATGGGCCTTGAGACCTATGGTTCCATTTCTTACAATAATGAAGCTCTTAATGTCGTTAAAGCAACAAAGCGAACAGACTTAGATAACTCTGTTTTGAATGTGTTTGGGATTCCAACAAATATACCTTCATCTAAATCATTAAATTTTATTACAAGGTTCCCCTTAACCCACCAAAGATGAGAAGACCAGAGTTTAATCCCTGACGTAGCTTTTGGTGAAGGTAAAGGTTCCTCAGTGGAGTTATCTGCTTATATCACATGTGTGATCTCTCACTTTTTTATCGGGCAAGACCAACAATCGACCTTGAGGAGACTTAATCAATATATCTATGAGGTTAGCTCATAGGGTTAACCTTTCACTTTCTGTTATCACTCTTGGGTCCCTCTACACTTGGTTAAATAAGACTCATGCTGACATAGAACGATCTTTGGGGAGGTATGATATCTCCAATTTTACTAACACTGTTCTCTTAACATGGTTCCTTTACTCGAGGTTCCCCATGGTTGCCTATTCGGAGATCCCACCGTTCAATCTCATGTGAAATATCCAAGGTTGATCCTTTGTAATAAGAAGCAAAGAATAAATAACTTACTCCCTTTGATTGACAAGTACTCTTCTTTTTTTATGAGGCCTTACTATGGGGAAACTCAAGCCTAAACGTGCTCATTCTTTTATAAGGCCCGAGAGACCTGCTTTGTATTTTTTTCTTGTTCTTACTCCTAGTCGTCTTCCCTCATTCACTGAGTAGGGCATTGAAAGTTTGTCCTATCACCCCCATCGTTCTACCAGATAGTTTGGGTATGACCAAGGTGTCCCCCATAACCTGCGGAAGCAGCAGAGTCGATGAATATTTCTCGATAACTTATTCGAACTTTACAACCTATGTTGTTGTATCTCTTTTTTATGATTTGAAGGATAAGTTCACCATTCCAAATAATTAATATAATGGAGACATGTCATTTAGATGACTTATGCATTTTTGTCCATATCAACATAACCAAATCAAAGAGTGGCTTAAGACTCCTCCTGCCTGTCCATTGGTGAAATGGTATGCCCCTAATGAGCATGGACTTAAAAATAACTCAGTAATCGGAGTTGAATTTATGATAAGAACCACGAAAAGGAGTCTACCACAAAAGTTATCTCCCTTGGCACTATTAAGCGATGTGCTTCAAAAGAGAAAGAAGAAAATGGTGGCCCCCTACTACTGGTATAAAAAGGAAAGTTTCATTTGCAGTTATTTCGTCAATGGAGGAGGCTTCTGTCCCAGCTCCCAAGAAATCCAAAACTAAAAAAGGTGCCACTGATTTGGCTATGGTGCCTCTCGAAACCATTCCATCACCAAATCCAGACTTGGTGGAAAAGAAGCTCTTAGTAGCACCTAAAGTGTTGCGTGGCTTAAATCCATTTCTGGATAACCCCTATTTATAATGATTTTGCTTCTTATGTTTCTCGCGGGAAAAGCTCTAACTTTGGTCAATCCAAAGAGGGACCTTCCACTGGTTCCCCTTTTTAGCGCAAAACATATTTTGGGTCCCCAAAACCTTGAGGAAACATGCAACTCGGGAGCGTGTTGTGATCCCACCAAGTCCAAGTCTAGCTCCCATGCCACTACATTCCTCTGAATGCATTATTTATATGATAGTCCCATAGATGAGAATGTGGTAGATGCTTTAATACAGCCTTCTCTAATGCTGCATATTTCTCTTAATCCAGAGGTAACTTTTTATTTATATTGTACAAGTTTATTTTTATGAGCGTGGTCCCTATAATACTTTATCTTTTTCTCTTTACTCCTTAGTAATCCTCATCATCTGGTTATTTTCCATCACGTCAAAGGAACCCCTAAAGCCTAATTATCGATGAACTTGTCCCTGATCCATCTCCAGCTCATCGCTCATCGATGATTGGATTAACATACTCAAGGCATGCTTCCTCCAATCATGTGAGTGAGGTAGAACGTAGATTGTCATTGGAAGATAAAACGGTTGGGCAATCAGGTAGTGATGGTGAAGTTTCAATAACACCTGACCTATTTTCTTCAATGTATTTGACCCACCATCCTTCAGCATTTTACCACTGGCTGTGATTCCTCTAAGCAACTTGCCAGAGGTAACTTATTTTTTCTACTTGAAAAAACTTCTAATTATGCCTGCTCAAACTCTTATTTTAATGATACTTAAGTGATATGAGTTTTCCCAGGTGGATGTTATGGCCATTTTTAAGGCGCTCAATAAGTCTCTTCCACCCCTTATGAGGCCAATTGTGGGTTCGATTCCAGAAGATACTTTTAAGGATATAAACACTTAAGTAAAGCTCCAAATTGATTATGACTATTTTCTTATTATTTAATGTCTTAACTTTTACAAAGTTTTCTCTCCTTTTATCAATGCAACTTTACCGAGGTGAACCAACGACTTCTACCAATGAGTTTCCTCTGCCCTTAGTGAAAGTTTCCCCTTTGAACCTTGAGAGTGGTGCATCATCATCAGAGCGTACTTCTGGACTGACTCTTATGCTAGTTGAAATGTAATTTACCATGCCAACTCAAGAGGAAACTCCCACTATTCCAAGTCCTATCGTTGAACCCAGGGATGCAAACATTCCATTAGATTCAAATTTGGTTGTTCAAGCTCTTGAGGTATATTTCAGTTTTGAAAATATACCTATTTGGTGACTTATCAATCTCTTTGCTAAAAAAATTCAAACCTCAGACTTAGAAAACTTTTCGCTAATAAAAAAAATCAAGTTTCACACCTGCTTGGTGACTTAGTAGCTTAATTTTTTTTAAATCTCACACTTGCTTGGTGACTTAGAAATCTCTTTGCTAAGATCCTTTTCAAATTTCAGATCAGCAAATTTTTTGCTAAAAAATTTCAAATCTCACACTTTTTTGGAGACTTAGCAATCTCTTTGCTAAGATTTTTCTTCAAATCTCAAATCTAGCAATTTAAATCTCACACTTGTTCGGTGACTTAGCAAACTCTTTGCTAAGATATTTTTAAGTTACCTCTCTGGTGATATAAGAAATGCCAACTTATGGCTAACTCTTATTGTGGTCTCTTTGCAGCCTGCGGCGAAACATGTTGTACCATTCGAGGTACCTTGGGTTGTTCTTTCTCAAGCCGTTATGTCTTCTCAAAAAATAAAGAGTCACCCCATTATGCCAAAGCCATCCACGCTGAGTCCTCTAGTGACAGTGATTTTGGCTCCACAAATAATGCCAACGCAATTGATAGTGAGTTTGGATGTGAGATTCCACTGCCAAGCATTGCATATCTAGAATTATGTCATCAAGTGCTTCAACAGTGCCCCTTTATTCAAGATTTCCATCGCACGATGATAAAACAACTTATTCAACATCATCCGAAAACTTTCGATATAGATAATCTAAGGATAAGAAGAGTTGTAATGGGGTATAGACTCTAAGTTATGGCAAGCATTGTGGCAAAGGTCGTGAACACTCAAGTATCCATTCTAGATAGAGCTATTATCAACCAACACTTGAGCAACCTTAGATATCAATCTAAAGATGGGTTCAACTTCAGTTGGCTTATTAATCATTTGATACACCTAAAGGATGCTCGAATGGTGACTCAATGTGAGCTGTACTTGAAGAACGTTAAGGCCCAATGTGTTGAGGAGGGAAGATTAAAAGAGCTTGGCCCCGTTATTGAGGACCTTAATAATAAATTGAAGGAAGCCGAAGAGGCCTTGGCCAAGGCTATGAGTGGCTGGGAAGCAGAGTTGGAACGGAGATCCGAAGTTCAAACGAGACTCCATTCTATCGTGGAAGCTCAACAGGCTTGTGTTCAATATGCTACTTCACTGTCTGAGGGATATTTCACCTCCATAGACCCGTGGTTTCTCATAGGCTAGGAATATTATTTTCCTTCTTGTATTTCTAGGCAATATTCCCCACTTGTATTGTAACTCCATTAAAGTTGAAATATTAAGAAGAAATATTTTATTATGGACACTCTCTTTGTGTACTCATACTTATTTGTTTGCTTCCAACATTTGTGTTTATAACATAAACTGTGATTATTTTATCGTACAATTATGTTTAATAAAAATGTTTCATTCCGCTATTTTAAATTCTAGAAAAATCATAAAAAATATAAAAATTGTTTTATACATTCTAAAAAAATAAAAAAACATAAAATGTTTAATATAAAAATATATAGGTGAAAATACATATAAAATTTATAAATGTAAAAATAATTAGATTATTAATCAAATGATACAAAATAGGGTTTAAAATAAGAAATTAGGTTTTATAAAACTTTTTAGTCTTGTGTTTAGTGAAAGGAAGGGACCAAGTGTAGAAAAGGCAAATGTAACAAAATTGGTCCAAACAAAATCCCATGGGATTTTTAAGAGGGTATCTTCAGCTGTTAAGGATAAGGCAGTATAGGAGGCAGAACTAACTGAGCTAGAGTTCATCTAGGTTAATACTGAGCTGGAAAATCTAAGCACAACTTACTTTCGAAAGACTCTTCAAAAATGAATCTTTCAGAGGCCAAAGTTGATTTTAGGGTAAAACATTGAGGATGATCTTAATGAATCCTTTGATAAAGGTTTTAATGCAATGGTAGAGGAAGTTTACTTATAATTGGACTATTATGAGTGCATTTCCCTCAACAAATGATGGTTGTCTAGACTCCAAATGGCAAAGGCCCTAAGGGTGACTTGGATTACACCGAAGACCCTCCCCTAAAGAATCCATTAGGAGGGGGTAAGGAGGCCCCTAAAGCCCCACTCGTCGATCCCCATTCTTTGATAAATCAAGCCAATGATGGGATCTATGTTGTGGAGGATGCTCCTCTCATAGGTTAGGGAGGTCACCCCTAACCCTTACTTAGTTATTTTTTTCATTTTAAGCTTTTTGTAAACTGGCTGGTAATTTATTTTGTAGGCCTTTGGCCATTTTCTTATTTTAATGAAATATTATTCAAGTCTCCTTCATTTTTCTTTTGCATTTTTCTTTTACTCGTGAGATGTTCAGTTATTTATTGTCTTGTTATCCCTTTGTAAAATATGCTTGTAGATCATGTTAACTGTTTTAAGTTAGTTTGATCATCCAACTTCGGTATGCTTCCCCTCTTGGGGCGATCAACCACTCAGTTTTTAAATGGGGTTTATGCATGTTCTAGGCCGACCAACCTAACTTGGGTTGCACTACCATTTCTGGTGGGTTTAGTGCCAGATTCTAAGGCGACCAACCTATTCTAAGCCGTACCACTCCTTGGGAGGGTATGATTCCAAACGTAGGCATCCGACTTATTCTAAGTCGTATCACCCAATTCTTAGGTGGTTTTTTTCCAGATTCTTAAGCGACTAACCTATTCTAAATCATACCTCTACTTGAGTGGGTTTGATGCTAAACGTAGGAGATCGACTTGTTTTAAGTCATACCACCCAATTATTAGGTGGGTTTTTTCTAAATTCTCAGGCGACCAACCTATTATAGGTCATACAATTGCTTGAGTGGTTTTAAAGCCAAAATAGTAGGCCGACTTGTTCAAATTCATACCACCTAATTCTTTGGTCAGTTTTTGCCAGATTATCAGACAACTGACTTATTATAGGTCATGCCATTGCTTGAGTGTGTTTGATGCCAAACGTAGATAACCAACTTATTATAAGTCGTACTACCTAATTTTTAGGTGGGTTTTTGCTAGATTCTCAATCGATTGACCTATTATAGGTCCTACCACTGCTTGAGTGGGTTTGAATTATCCAAGTACTAAAACACAATATGCTAAAGAAATTCCTTCATTACTCATAAATTATCTTATTGAAACATAAATGGAAAAATTCTTTTGATTCCTATCTAGTGATAAAACTTCCTAAGGTTAATTTCATTCCATAACCTTGAGACTACTGTGCCGTCCAAGTTCTCTAGGATCCCTTCCACCCTTTGAAGTTATTTTGTATGGTCCCTACCAATTTGGAGCCAACTCCTAATCTAAAGGCTTCTTCGTTTCTAGCATAAGCTTTTGAAGAATTAGATCATCGACCTGGAATTCCCCAATTTTGACCTTCTTATCATGCTTCTTTGCTAGTTGTTGTTGGCATTCTGCCTAGTGTATAAAAGTTTTATCTCTTTATTCTTCAATAAGATCCAACTCGTGAGCCAGCCGATCATTATTCAACACATCTTTAAAAATTTCCAATAATCTCCAGAGGAATGATCGCCTCAATTCCATAAGAAAAAAAATAAACGATTTCCTTGGTTAGCCTATGCAATGTTTTTGGGTAATCCTAGAGAACAAAAGGGAGTTCATCAACCCATCTTTATTTTGAGTTTTCCAATATAATTTTATTGGTGATCTCGGTCTGTCCATTATATTGTAGGTACAATATTGATGCATAGTGGATTTTGATCCTATACTCTGCACAAAAATCCCTGAAGATGTCATTATCAAACTGTATTCCGTTATCGGGGACCAATGCTCTTTGGACATACAAATATCATAATGATATTACTCCACCTGAATCGCCTTGCATCTACTTCTCTGATGTGGGTGAATGACTCTGCTTCTACCCACTTTATGAAGTATTGGGTGACAGTTATTAGGTACTTTTGGTTGCTAGGTGCTATTGGTAGGGACACCACAATATCCATGCGTCATTAAGCAAAGACCCATGGGCTCGTGAGGGGGGTCAGATCTCCAATCGACTACTTGATAATTAGGGAGAATTGATGGCATTTAATGCATTTTCGAGCGAACTGAATAACATCATTCTGCATGACCGACTACTAGAATCCTTGAGAGATCACCCTATAAGAGAGTGATCTCCCACCTGCGTGAGCTCTATAACTACTTTCGTGTATCTCGTTAAGTATTCTTTCTGCTTGGTTTATATAAACACACTTGAGTATAGGACTAGTGAATGATCGTTTGTAAAGTTTATCTTTAGAGTTAAAGTAGAACCTTCCCAATTAGATCATTAACTTGTGAGCCTCCTTTGTGTCTACTAGTATGTCGCCATTATTTATAAAGATGATGATCAGATCTATCCATGACAGTTCCAATTAATCCCGCATTATGTCCAAAGTTGGCTCTGGCTCTAGCTCATCGATGTTGGTCTAATATACATATTCCACTTATATTATCCTCTTTAATTCAGTATCAGTGATAAATGCCAAAGTAACTAGTGCATCTACATGACTATCGTTATTATTTAGTAGTTGCTCCACTTAGGATGACCTGAAGTGTCGGAGAAGGTTCCTTACTTTATTCCTCTAAGTGAGTATCCTAGAACCTCTAGCTTCATACTCACCATTGATCTAGTTTGTGATTAAGCGAGAGTCATAATATACTTCTATGTGACGGGCTCCTAGACCGATCATCCTTTTGAGGTCGTGGAACATGGCTTTGTACTCGGCTTCATTTTCAGAGCTTTTGAACAATAATCATACTGTTTGTTCTATAAGGCAACCTTGTGGCATGAGGAAGACGATCTCAACTCCGGTACCCCGTTCATTGGATGCCCTATTAATTAACAGTTTTCACTTTTGATCCTTCTCTTTGATGATGAATGATTCTAAGATAGGGTTCAGCACCTCCTCCTTTCCTGGTGGTAAGACTGAGAACTTGATAAAGAAGTCAATTATGATTTTCCCTTTGATGGAGGTTCGTGGCTCATACTTAATGTCAAATTATGTTAGCTCCAAAGACCACTTTTTCATTATGTTGGAGAGATGTAACTTTTTAAGAGTCTCCTTCAATGAGTAGGTTGTGGGGACAACTATCGTGTAGGCATCAAAATAGTATCACAGCTTCCTAGCCACCGTCACTAATGTCAGGACAATCTTCTTAATGGGAATATATATAGAATCTACCTCAATGAGAGTGTGACTTATATAGTAGACTGAATTGTGCTCTCCATCATATTAAATATTGTGTTGGTTGCGTTCTATGACATGGCTAGATACAAGTAGATGCATTCTCTGACCGTAGGTGTTAACAACAAGTGAGGAGATCCCAAGTATTATTGAATTCCCTCGAGTGTCGGATCACATTCCTCAGTCCAGACTATTGAACTTTCCTTATTCAAATCTTAGAAGACAGGTTGATATTAGTCTGATGACCTAGTTATGAATCGATTAAAGGAGGTCAACATGCTTATGAGAACATGCACGTCTTTCACGATAGTCGATCTTCTGATGTCCTATAGATCATTGATTTGATCGAGATCTATTTCTATCCTCCTTGGTGTCACCTAGTATCCAGGAACATGCTTGAGCTTAGTCCGACGACACATTTGGAAATATTCAACTTCATCTTATATTCTATGAGGATATTTAAAGTATTCATCAAATCCTTGATGTGGCCTGCTGCAGATTAGGCGTAAATATTTAATATTCACCCCCTTAATTTAAGTAATTTTATTATTCTGTGCAGTGTAATTAGGATGGATTTATCTTATGTTCATGATACTGACCCTATTTGGCAAGTATATCTTGTTTCGTGTATTTCTCGTGTATTTTACATGGTTTCGTACAAGTGAATGCGGGGGAGAAACCGAAATTAAAAAAAAGAAAAAAAAGAAAAGAAAGTCTAACGGCAAAAATGTAATTTTTTAGCCCAAACCCGTGTAATACCCAGTATTTTTATGTATTTATATTTAATTAATTTGAGGAATTAATTAAAAAAAATACGTTTTAATTAAATTAAGCGAGTAAAGTAATTTAATGCGATAGATAATAATTGTGACTATTAAATATAAATATAGAGATAGATAGATGCTGATTAATATTGCATTATGATATTTACTAAGTGCGAATAGTAAATAATTGATAATTATGGTTATAGGGTATAGAGAGTGATATGTGCATATTTTAATAATTATATTTATACGGCATAGCGAGTGATATGTGCATATTTTATTTTAAGTGACTGGGAGTCGCGTATCGCGTGTAGCGTATTTTAACAATTTCTGAGATATTTTATTATAATTATATTTATCTCACTGGAAGTCGCGTGCAGACTATTTTGAGGTGAAAAATGAGAAATATATTTTAAGTGACTCGAATGATAATTTAGAGGTCACGAATAATTTTGGATGGGTAGAAATAGTAGGACTAGTGTACCCGAGAGTATAGTTTGGGTCTCGGGTCAATTTTGGATTAAACCGGCACCTATTAAGGGCGTTTCGATCATTTTTCATTAAGAGGTAAAGGGAGATACGAAATTTAGAGTCATACGTCTGATATTTAAACATTGGGGTTAGGGAACATAACACAAAAAGATTAGGGAGGCCATTAGAGAGAAGAGAGAACCATTTTCCAAAGCCTAAGGAGAGATTTGTGAAGGTGGTGAAGGGTTTCTTGCACCTCAAGGTAATTAGAAAGGAAGATTTAAGAAGAAGAAATAATCAACAACTAAGAACCACGAAATCAGATCAAACAATCAAAGGCAAGTATTTATCGCAAATCAAATTGATGTTATAATACCCATGTGTAGGGATTTCATGAATAGATTGATTTGATTTAAAAATCTTTGAGTAAAAGTACCAATTGATTACATGCTTGAGTAAAATTGCATGTAGTAAGTGGTTATATCTGTAGAGAATTTCAAATCAGAAGAGTTTTGATTATTATTACGGATTTAAATCTAGGTTTTGAATTGAATGAAATGGAAGAACACAAAACTAGATTTATGAAAGAGTTTTGAGGGTTGATTCATTCTTGATTAATTTCGGTGAAGTTTTAATGTGTTTGAAACGTTGAAAAACATCCTAACTCGTGTAGAAATTGTTAGGAATAATCGGATGTGAATTTGGTGTAGAATTATGGAGTTTGATTAAATAAAAAATGGTGAAAAATCGAAGAAGAGTTCGATCGATCGACCAAATCCTTCGATCGATCGACCCTAACAAATTTTGGCTTGTTTTCTTAGTTAAATTTTTTGGGATTACCAATGATGTAAAAGAATCTTAGGAGTGATATTATACCTATGTAGGAACTTGATAAAGACCAGTAGGTGTATATCAAGGTCCATTAAGGTCTTTGAGTGTAGGACTTAGAGTATGGACCGACAGGGATAACCGATTGAGAGATAGATTGGGAAATTAGGGAATTGAGCTATGGTAAAAGAGTAGACATCAATTTAACATGTATACCAGTAGGTTAAAGATGGTAACTACTGAATTTATATAAGTATGGATAACTAGGACCCTTAGAGTTGTGTGAATACTCTTATAGATACGATACTGAAATAAATCGTAAAGTAAATAGTACGACGGGTATGTGAAAGATATATACTACGTACTAACACGTATTATTGGGTAGTGTGAATACCTATTGATGAAAAGTAATACATAGGTTGTGTGAATACCTAAATTATACTATATATATATATTGGTGCTCTAGGTATGATTCCGATATAACATAGATGACTAGTATTGGTGATCGAGGTATGATTCCGAGTCAATCTAGATATGATTACTCTTGGTGCTTGAGGTATGATTCCGAGTCAAGAGATATAAATGACTATTGGCGATAGAGGTGTGATTTCGAGCCAATAACCCCTAAAATGTGATACAAAGAATTGATTATATAGTATGCATTTATAGTATATATTGTGTGCGAAATATATATACCTAAAGTATGATTATTTCTGTATTGGGGTTGATGATTTTCTGGACCAATACATAAAAGCTCAATTTGGGGTCGACGATTTTTCAAACCAAATCAAAGATGAATAATATTGGGGTCGTTGATAATTCCAGACCAATTTACATATGTATGACCTTTACAATCGGGTCAAGGGATTTCCAAACCAATGTAAATTGTAGGATTATTGGGGTCGATGATTTGATGGACTAATAAATCCTTATAGTATATATTGTGTGAAGTATATACCTCATGATTAACTACTTATATGCGATAGTAGACTTGTAGATGATATATATATATATATATATATATATATATATATAGACACACACACACACATATATATATATAAATGGTAAATTAAGTAGAGAGAAACTTAATTACATGAATAAAGCTAGATTGGGAATACCTATGGTAAATTAAGTAGTGAAACCTAATTATGGAAGTTGAAAGATAATAGATGTGAAATGTTATATGAATTAAGTAGTGAGACTTGATTATAATGTTTAAAAATATCATATGGGATTGTTATATGAAAACTTAATAAAATGCGAGAAATGTTAATAAGGAAGCGTGTTGTATGGGCGATATGGGAGAGTATACCATTGATAAGATCGGTTATATACTTTAGTCAAGATAGCATGGGTATGATAGTTAGGTGGGCTAAGTATATAAAGTTAAGCGTTCACGTTAGATGAGAGGTGAGGAAACTTAAGGGAGTGTGCGTAAACCTAACATGTGTAATCAATAACCGATTTTAACTGCAATAAATTGCTTGTTAAATGCTTTCAAAATATTTTTAGTACTAACTCTTGCTATAAAAAATATTTTCAAAACCTTTTAGGTGTCCAGTCACAAAGGCACCATACTTGATGGTTTCATTCCAGGGACTCAGAGATGTAACACTGTGGATGATGACAGGGTTTCAGTAGCCGTTTCTTTCATTCAGATCTAGTATATGATCTCATTCTTATATCTCGTATATGGACCTGTTGTCAGTATTGTAGTTTCAATTTTGTATCAGATTTGCTGACAGTTAGTTATGGATATTGCTTGGTTGTGGTTTTTAGCCAATGGTTTATTCGACATGACTTTGATTCATTACATATTATGATTGTTTGAATTATAGTGTATTGTGACTATGGATTTAGTTTTCAGCTATTTATTTATTATGTTTAATTGAAAGATAAAATTTGGCACCGATATAATTAACTATTAGGTGGATTGTGATAAATTTTGGTTTCGACGGTGATGCTAAGAATTAACCATATGAGAAACCTTTTTTAATTTAATAAAGGCCTGATCACCCAATATTTGATTAGACGAGGTGTCACACGATGGTATTAGAGAATTAGGTTATAGTGTCCATATGATCTATACAGCTTACTACGATTTCAGCGTATCATTCTTTTGATTTAGAGCCCTATCATAGGATTGTTATATCGTTCTATGTATGCGACTTACGTTATCCTGCTATGAAGTCTAGTTGATGTGATTCATATACGAGTTTGATTGGGCATAGTACATCGAACATTGTAGGACAGTTAGTGAATGGTGTTAGAAGCACTCTAGGAGGAAGGGGGTCAGCTTAAGATTAGGAGTATTCAGGATATGGTAGTCGCGTTAGAGAGCACCATAATTATTATTTGGATAGATGGCGAGCAGGAAAATCACTCGGGGATGGTAATTACCCAAACATCGTTGTAGGGAACAGTGGTACGACTTCAGACTCACCCAAAATTATAGGTAGGGAGACGAGGATTGGCTTAGTGAACTTTGTACCCGATGAAGGGATACGGGGACTTGATAAAGGGATCCATAGGTTAAGATTGGAACTGCAGGAAGAATACACGGGAGTGAATGAGAACTCTGGTTAGGATGACTAGTGTTGATATCGTCAAGATCCTTAGTTTGCAGGCTTACATAAACACTAGGGATCCATTAAAATACTTCAGATCAATGGAATTTACAACCAAGTGACGGTATGTTTAGTCGGGATAGGCAAGGTTAACAACGAGTTCCATAGGACTAGTGGGGACCAAGGAACATAAGAGATAATAGCCTGGGTCAAGACTACCAGGTCCGTGAGAAGGACCATCTATAATAGCCACCAGGGATAGAGAATGGGAATGACATGGAGAGTTGTCTTACTTTTAAAGAGTAGGGATACATGTGTGACCCTAGTCCACCACGAGTTAGGGGATAAGAATATTAGGCCAGCTGGGGCAACGATTTATAAAAAATTTGGTTCGGTTGGGACGAGGGTGTTATGTTCAAGAACCATTTGAGCCACAAGCATTATTGACAATTAGTATTATGATTTTTATCCTCAGGTTAGTGGATAAGTTTTATGTGACACGAGCGAGTCAAAGTATTCTGTTAGCACTTGATTCGCGTGTGAGATGAGTTTAGTGGGTATATCATTGATAGCACTATAATGTGTGTATAGTTGCCTTTGTATAGCGGGGCTCTCTTTAATACTATTTGTAGGGGGAGTAGGTGTAGGCACATGGAGTATATGTATGTTGTAATTACTAGTTCTAGTGATGTATCATACGAGTGTGATATTATCTGATTTGCGATGTGGGTGGAATGATTAAGGGTTGTGATTGCAAGGCTATTGTATTCATTAATCAATGACATGATATGTTGTTTTGTGATGTCTCACCTGAAAGAGGGTCAAACTCCCGTTTATATTATATTATATTGGAGACTTCAGAGAGCATAGATGTCTCATAGTAGTTAATCCCGGTGCATAGGGACTTTATGGATATGATTCAGGAAGTATCGAGTTTACCGTCGGGGGGAGCGATTGAGCTCATTGGTGATTTAGTGCTAAGGACTTAGTGATAGTACAAGCGCAGTGTTATATAACTCCTTTAGGGACGTAGGAGTTAAGAACGAATCAAGTTGACCAGGGGGTACATAGGGATTGAGTGTCCCGATTTCATACTTTAAGCCCATGAAACTCGATGACGGACAATGCTAGGAGATAACACATTCGGGAAACTCCTTTTTTGAGTTTTGTTGTGAGAAGAGATACGCGTGAACTATAATAATCATCGGGGGTAATGAGACGTTGATGGACGCTAGGGCATCTGAGTTGAAGAACAATTATTGAACGTGTAGAGAAAACACTTTAAGTTGAGAGCTATTATACGATATAAGATCAGTGGAAAATTCCTCTTACCACGAGTTGATGAGTGGGATAGTCTTAAGAAGAATTAAATGATGAATTTATGAGGTGATTGAGAATGAACATGTGATATAGCTAGACCGAGGAGGCGAGGACAATCTAGAGAAAAGCATCTTATGTAGGTGAAGTTTGTGATGTTTTTACAAATATGTGAGAGTTGTAGGGTGTGTGGGCTCCCTGGTCAGTTGGTTTATAAATCGTCTGAGATAGAAGGGCGTGGAAATTAATGCGAGAAAAATATACCTGTGGGGCAGTTATCAATTAAGCTGGAATGGGATAATGGATTAAACATCATGTGAGAAATACAATGATCTAAGTATATATGTGCAAATAGAGCTAGCACACTCGAGATAGGTTGAAAGGCTGTGGGAAGCCATTCAAAGGTTTTTCTTGATAAAGAGGAGACCCAACTGTTGTGGGAAAATAGAGCGGAGCCTTACTCAGTCTAATGTTGAGACTGGCCTGCACGTAAATAGAATGTTTATAACTATGAGGCAAAAAGACCCAAGAAGTGTGCCAGTTATAAAAAAAGTGCACGGGTCGTGACTGTTGGTATACCCCAGGGAAAGAAGGGGAGTATAAAGTACCACTTAATGTGAAATATTATAAGTGGGAATTGGTGTTGGGTAAGACGTAGCGAGATTGTTTATGGATGCACCACTCATAGATGGAAAAAGGTTGGCTCGAGATGATCAACCAAAATTTGGTAACAAGCCTACATTTCCCGTGACGGAATGGGTTGGTAGACTGATAAAATTCACGGATGGGCTGCCAACATTATGACTAGGCCAAGAATTCCTCCGAATGAATGGAATGGATTGACTGAGATGAAGAAATTGTTATTCTTTCTTTGAAAAGAAGGATTGCATCGGTGCAAGGTGCCTCCCAATGTTGTTGTGAATCAGGATGAGATCCTGCAATCCAACCTTTGATAGGGATTATCAGGAAGTAATGGGGAGTAAGTTTTGTTTTGGGCATACCGTATCACCTATAGCCGATGGGTAGATGAGAGGTGGTTTATTATGTTGGCTATTGCGAGTAGTGCGCGTGGTGTCGTGTAGCGTAATTGAGGGGAGAAATTACCATTGGTAGAGTTGTGCGTAATAACTTGCACCGATTTATCATGCATGAGGTACCTTTTGAGGTTTTGTGTGGGAAATCCTTGTCGTTCGCCCTCCGGTTGTTTATAGCTGAGGGGATAACTAGATTTTTGGACTGGACATGATTTGGATTACGTTGTTAAGAGTGGAGTGAACCATAAACTATTTTGGGTGGCTTTTGAATGTCATAAGAGTTACGTTTCTTTAAGTTGAAGTTTTAAATATTGACATGAGTGGTCAGATGTTATCGTTATTTCTCCTATGAAGGGAGTTATGTGAAGAAGGGGAATTGACATTTAGGGATGTGCGACCTTTTGTCAATATGGAGACGAAAGAGACAGTATTGAGATCGCAAGACTAATAGGGCGTATCAGTATGCAGTGAATTGAGAAAGCTTGTTGATAAACTTGGGCTAGAGTGATTAAGCGTTTGATAGGTTGGTACCACTAGCAGGTGTATAGTGGAGTGACCCTTATGTTATTATGATTTGAATTTGGGTACTAGAGGATGTCGTGATGTTAAAGATCCTAAGTTTTAGTACCGGTCTTGCCCTAATTTCGAGGACGAAATTCGTTTGTAAGGGGGTAAGTATGTAATACCCCGTATTTCTGTGTATTTTTATTTAATTAATTTAAATAATTCATTAGGAAAAATAAGTTTTAATTAAATTACGCGAGTGAAGTAATTTAATGCGATAAGATAATAATTGTGACTAATAAATATTAATCGAGAGATAGATACTGATTAATATTGCATTGTGATATTTACTAAGTGTGAATAGTAAATAATTGATAATTATGATTATACGGCATAGCGAGTGATGTGTACGTATTTTATTAATTATGGCTATACATCATAGCGAGTGATATGTGCATATTTTATTTAATCTCACGGGGAGTCGCGTGTAGACTATTTTGAGGTGAGAAATGAGAAATATATTTTAAGTGACTCGAATGATAATTAAGAGGTCAAGAATAATTTCGGATGGATCGAAATAGTGTACCCGAGAGTATAGTTTGGGTCCCGGGTCAATTTTGGACGAAACCGACACCTATTAAGGGAGTTTCGATCATTTTTTAAAAAGAGTTCAAGGGACCTAGGAAATTTAGAGTCATATATCTGATATTTAGATATTGGAGTTAGGGATCATAACATAAAAAGATTAGAGATACCATTATAGAGAAGAGAGAACCATTTTCCAAATCCTTAGGAGAGATTTGTGAAGGTGGTGAAGGGTTTCTTGCACCTCAAGGTAATTAGAAAGGAATATTTTAGAATAAGCAATCAATCATCAACCAAGAACCACGAAATTAGATCAATCAATCAAAGGCAAGTGTTTATTGCAAATCAAATTGATGTTATAATACCCATGTGTAGGTGTTACATGAATAAATTAATTTGATTTAAAAATCTTTGAGGAAAAGCACCAATTGATTACATGTTTGAGTAAAATTGCATGTACTTAATGGCTATATTTATAGAGAATTTCAAATCGGAAGAGTTTTGATTATTACTACGGATTTAAATCTGGGTTTTGAATTGAATGAAATGGTTGAACACAAAACTTAATTTACGAAAGAGTTTTGAGGGTTGATTCATTCTTGATTGATTTTGGTGAAGTTTTAATTTGTTGAAAACGTTGGAAATCATCATAACTCATGTAGGAATAGTTAGGAATAATCGGATGTGAATTTGGTGTAGAATTATGGGGTTTGAGTAAATAAAAAATGGTGAAAAATTGAAGAAGACGAAGCTCCACCTGTTCGATGGATCGACCCTGGCAGATTTTGGTTTCTTTTCTTGGTTAAATTTTCTAGGATTACCAATGATATAAGGGAATCTTAGGACCTATATTATACATATGTAGGGACTTGATAAAGACTAGTAGGTGTGTAGCAAGGTCCATTAAGGTCTTTGAGTGTAGGACTTAGAGTATGGACACGCAGGGATAACTGATTAAAAGATAGATTAGGAAATTTAGGAATTGAGCTACGGAGAGAGAGTAGACGTCAATTTAACATGTATACCAGTAGGTTAAAGGTGGTAACTACTGAATTTATATAAGGAGGGATAACTAGGACCCTTAGAGTTGTGTGAACACTCTTATAGGTACGACGGTGAGATAAATCGTAAAGTAAATAGTAGGACAGGTATGTGAGAGATATATACTATGTATTAACACGTATTATCGGGTTATGTGAATACCTATTGATTCATATTAATACATAGGTTGTATGAATACCTAAAGTATACTATATATATATATATATATATATATTGGTGTTCGATGTATGATTTCCTGACAATATAGATGACTAATATTGGTGATCGAGGTATGATTCTGAGCCAAGATGTATAAATCACTATTGGTGATCGAGGTATAATTCCGAGCCAATAACCCCTAAAATGTGATACAGGGAGGTGATTATTTAGTATGTGTTTATAGTATATATTGTGTGCGAAATATATATACCTAAAGTATGCTTACTTCTGTATTGGGGTCGATGATTTTTCGGACCAATAAATAAAAGCTCAATTTGGGGTCGATGATTTTTCGAACCAAATCGAAGATGAATAATATTAGGGTCGATGTTAATGCAGGACCAATATACATATGTATGACCTTTACATTGGGGTCGATGGATTCCCGGACCAATGTAAATGGTGGTATTAATGGGGTCGATGATTTGTCGGACCAATATATCTGTATTAAATATATTTTGTGTGAAGTATATACCTCATGATATTCTACTTATGTGTGATAGTAGACTTGTATATATATATATATATAGATAGATAGATAGATAGATAGATAGATAGATAGATAGATAGATAGATAGATAGATAGATAGATAGATAGATAGATAGATAGATAGATAGATAGATAGATAGATAGATAGATAGATAGATATAAATCTAAATGGTAAATTAAGTAGAGCGAAACTTAATTACAATACTAAAGCTAGATTAGGAATATCTATGGTAAATTAAGTAGTGAAGCCTAATTATGGAAGTTGAAAGATAATAGATGTGAAATGATATATGAATTAAGTAGTGAGACTTGATTATAATGTTTAAAAATAACATACGGGATTGTTATATGAAAACTGAATAAAATGCGAGAAATGTTAATAATAAAGCGTGGCCTATGGGCGGTACGGGAGAGTATACTATTAATAAGATCGGTTATATACTTTAATCGAGATACACTAACTATGATAGCTAGGTGGGTTAAGTATAGAACGTTAAGCGTGCACATTAGAAGAGAGGTGAGGAAACTCAAGGGAGTGTGCGTAAACCTAACATGTGTAATCAATAACCGATTTTAATTGCGATAATTTTGTTATTAGATATTTTCAAAATGTTTTGAGTACTAACTCGTGTTATAAATATATTTTCAAAACCTTTTAAGTGTCCAGCCACAAGGGCGCCATACTTGATGGTTTCATTCCACGGACTCGGAGATATAG
This sequence comes from Sambucus nigra, assembly GCA_949130495.1. Taxonomy (NCBI): domain Eukaryota; kingdom Viridiplantae; phylum Streptophyta; class Magnoliopsida; order Dipsacales; family Adoxaceae; genus Sambucus; species Sambucus nigra. The sequence continues at coordinate 562,793,715 of OX422216.1, read as the reverse complement.
CACTGTTGATGCCGACAGGGTTTCAGTTGCCATTTCTTTTATTCAGATATAGTATAGGATCTCATTCTTGTATCTCGTATATGGACCTGTTGTCAGTATTGCAGTTTCAGTTTTGTATCAGATTTGCTAAGCAGTTAGTTATGGATATTCCTTGGTTGTGGTTTTTAGCCGATGGTTTATTCGTCATGACTTTGATTCATTTACATATTATGATGGTTTGGATTCTAATGTATTGTAAATGTGGATTCAGTTTTCATCTATTTATTTATTCTATTTAATTGAAAGATAAAATTTGGCACCGGTATAATTAACTATTAGGTGGTTAGTGATAAATTTTGGTTTTCAACAGTGATGCTAAGAATGAAACATATGAGAAACCTGTTTTAATTTGATAAAAGCCTGATCACCTGATATTTGACTAGACAGGAACGTTGAAGAGTATGAAATCACGAGAATACTAGAAGAAACAATGTCTAATTTCGAGCTACGGTTGTAGAGTTATGTGCATTTGAAGTTGAGAAAAAACTAGAGGCAATACTGTAGTTTTCCCATCTTGTGAACTGGTTTAGGATCTCTAGATTCTATTTGCAAGGCGAATCGGTTTGCCCCTATACCAAACCGATTTGGATTGCGTGCTCATAAAAATTATCTTTTATTCTATTTTTAATTAGAGTTTTGATGGGTTAAACGCTTGTAAAAAGGTGGAGCAATATTCATTCATGATTCTAGGAGTTAGTTTAGATAAGTTTTGACCTAGTTAGAGAGGAAAAAGGAGGTAAGAACCCTATGAACTAAATTCATTATCAAGTTTATAACTTTATGGATTGATTCTCAAGGATTCATAAAAAAAGTTTGCTTTCTATATCTTGTTCTTGTATTCTATTATTCTTTACATGTTCTATTCATTTTCTGGATTTCTAAGAACTTCTTGCATGTTTAGCTATAATTTCATCATGAATATGATTCCATGCAACGTTAGAATCTCGTTTATTACTCACATCACCATGTCCGACTAAGTTCTTTATGGGTTGGGATACATGAATCCAACCCGAGGTGTTTCGCATGGATATAAAATATAATCTAGAAATAAATGAATAATTGAAAACGTAATAATTTTGTTAGTATAATCGTCGTAAGACTTTTAACTTCGTTTGCCCTAGGTAACTGGAGTATTTAAGAACGTGATGCGCGTATTGATAATCTTATTACACACCTGGGTTTTAGTCTTGATTATATATCGTGTGGCTCAATTCCCCGTATCTGTGATTCTTGAATGGAATTGAAGGTTTCTTTTCAATTAACCATTTAATTCTTGATACGTTTTATATCTCGTGAATCTACTAAGCTTCAGAGGAGTGTGTCCCAATATTATATTTCTCATATAATTTACAATCTTGTTTCTTTAGTCTTGCATGCGTAGTTAGTTCATAATAATTAATTAAATTGCATTAGTTGATAGATTTTTCTAAAAAAATCACCTTTTCCTTTCTTCCTCTGAGTCGATAGCAAGGTCATTCGTCTTTCCTACTCGTCGTTACGTTCTTCATCTTATTCCTTGAGTTCGATACCCGACTTGCTCAAAATATAACTTACGTGACCGGTTTGCTCTTGAACTGAAATTAGCATGCACTAGAGACACATTTTGAGTCGCGTCAAGTTTTTGGCGCCGTTGTCGGGGACTAGGTGGACATTTAGGTTAGGTCGAATTAATCTAAAATTTGACTATAATTCTTAAAAATTCAAAAGAATAAAAAAAATGAAAAATAAAATCCTTAAATTTTTTCATGCAAAATACTCAGCAAACTCCTCACTCTAGTCCTACTAGATTCACGGAAATCCCATAGTTGAGTACAATTCTGATAGCTCACACTTTCCATGCGTTGCACAATTGGGGGTTCCACCTCCTACACCACCTTACTCTATCACTAGTCACACGTTAAGAGAGTCCGGAGAGGGTAGCGATACGATTAGTGTGAGTGCGATGTCGGATTAAGGTAGTTTTGGTATGGGGGAGGGTGATATGTTTTATCGCCCGATAAGAGACCTCTTATATCCTGAGCAAACCGTCGCTCCGGGATGCATTATATTCCCGTATAATGCGGGGCAGTTTCATTTTCAAAATGGGATGATTCAAATCCTCCCTACATTCCACGGTATGGATTCGAAAAAACCCTATCTCCACATTAGAGAGCTCGAGAAGTCATACGAGCCTTTTATTAACCAATCTTTCACTCAAGATGTCATTCGAATCAAACTCTTTCCCTTATCTCTGAAGGATAAGGCCAATACTTAGATATGGTCTTTGGCACAAAAATCGATTGGAACGTGAAGGGACATGCAAGCAAAGTTTCCCCAATATCGAACCAATTATATTTAAATCTCAAATTCAAACTTTCATACAACTCAAAAATGAGCTTTTTGATAGATGTTGGGAATATTACAATGACTTTAATAATATGTGCCCGCAACACGATTTTGAGAAGTGGAGACTCATTCCCTTTTTCCATCACGGGAAAAACTTAAGTTCCAAGAAACTCGTTGAAACCATGTGCCACGGGGAGTTTCTAGGGTTAGACGCAGAAGATGCACAGGCTCATCTTAAGTATGTCGTCGAGACTACTCAAGCGTGGGACACATCCTATCCAAACACCCAATCTCGGTCCCAACAAACGTCCATAGCTCCTTCTGCATTCGGACTCTATTATTTAGACAAATAAGCAGGGTTGAAACTTCAAATCAACTATCTTGCCAAGAGGTTGGAAGACCTAATCGAATTAAAAGAGAGAAATATATCCAACCCCTCTCGAGCATTAAGAGAGGAGGTGTGTGAGATTTGTGAGGTGGTAATCCAATGAAGGAATTCCCGACAATACCTGCCTACAAAGTGATGCTTCAAGTGCAAGTGGAAGTGGTAGGATCTTTTAAGGATAATTTTAATGCCCCTCGCGGGAATTCATATAATGGTTTATGGCGGAACCATCCCGATTTCAATTATGGGTGACCACACGCAGCGATGAATTCTAATTCACATATTTCCCCTCCTCTGCCACCATTCTCGCATTTTTAATACGCTCAACCTATGCCAGCATAACCTCATGTTTCTTATATCACCCCATCGCGTAGAAATCTCGAGGACACTTTAAACCAATTTATGCAAACTCAGTCGTCAATCAATGCTCAAAACTCTTAAAGTATTGCCGAATTAAAGGCATCGTTGTCTAAGTTGTAATCTTTTTAAGTGTCCAAGAGAAGCGAATATTTTCGGCCTAATGCCAACGACCTCCCCAAGGTCAAAATAGTGTTAGCTCTGCTTCAAATGATAATACAAAGCAATGTCAAGCCGAAACCAATCTATGTAGTGGTAGAGTCATTGATTTATCACCTCCCCCACGCGACGAGCTTAAAGACAAGGAGTTTTCACCTGAGATAAAAGAGGTCAAAAATGCCCCCTTGAATGAGAGTGACAATGATGACACTATTAGGCCCAAGGTTTCAGTGAAATCTCCCATTTCTTCTCCTTTCCCTTAATGGTTGGTTCATCCTCCTAAAGGAGCCTACCGTGAAGATGTGTTAGATGTGCTAAATCAAGTCAAATAAAATTTATCTTTTCTTGAGGCAATCAAGAAAATTCTTGCCTATGCAAAGTTCCTTAAAGACTTGATGATGGTGAAACGTAAATTAAAGGTGAAAAATAATATTTTCTTAGCACAAAACGTGAGCTTAGTCCTTTTGAGTGACCTTTCACCGAAATTTAAAGATCCGGGGGCACCGACCATTTCATGCATCATTGGATAGATTCGCATCGAGAGAGCCTTACTAGATATAAAAGTGAGTGTTAACATTCCCCTTGCTCCATCTATAGATAATTAGATTTGGGGGGCCTCAATCCCACAAAGATTACTCTCCAACTCGCGGACCGTGCCGTGAAGATACCTCGAGGGATTGTTGAGGACGTGATAGTCCAATTGGACACTTTTTACTTCCCAGTGAATTTGGTTATTTGGGACGCGGAGCCCTCCACTCTATAGAGTAATCATGTTCATGTGATTCTTGGACGCCCATTCTAATCTACGGCTAACGCACTAATTAATACTCAAAATGGGCAAATGCAACTCACATTCGGGAATATGATTCTTGAAACTAATATATTCAATATTGGCAAGCAAGTGGGTTATGAGGAAGAGTTTCAAGAAGTGGATCTTATAGAGCATGTAGTAGATGAGCACATCCAGGGAAGTTATAGTGAGGATTTGCTAAGAGACTGCCTTATTTTGACTGGTGAGAGCAATGGGTCGTATACCGATTTCAAGCGTGAAGTAAGAGAGTTGAGAGAGATTTTGGATGAGAGAGTGACTGATGAGGATGTGAGAGACATTAGCTGAATTTTTAGATTCAAGGAATTACCACCGACGGAGACGCACACGATTTCGTACGATGAGAAATTTCCCACCCTCGAATTGAAGAAACTAACCTCAAATGTTAAATATGCTTATTTGGGATAGGGTGAGACATTTTCCATTATTGTCCCCTCAAGACTAAACAAAGAGCAAGAGGATAAGCCACTAGCTATTTTGAGGGAGCACCATAGTGATTTTGGTTGGAGCAGCACAGATTTGAAGGGTATAAGTCTCATAATTTGTACCCATAAAATTCACCTCGAGGAGGACTTGAAGATTTTGAAGGAGATGTAGAGGCGTTTGAATCCCACGATGAAATATGTCGTGAGGGAAGATATTATTAAGTTATTGGACGTGAGCATCATTTACCCCTTTTAGGATAACAAGTGGGTGAGTCCTATTCAATTCATCTCGAAGAAGTCGGGAATGACTAGGGTTGAAAACACAAAGGGTGAGCTTATTCCACAACGTACCACCACCGGGTGGCACGTTTGCATTGACTACTGGTAGCTCAATGTCGGCACTAGAAAAATATCATTTTCCTTTACCAAATTCTAGAGAAAGTAGCTAGACACCCATTATTTTGCTTTCTTGACGGTTATTCCGGGTATAACCAAATTGAGGTAGATGTGTTAGATAAAAAAAGACGACGTTCACATGTCATGTTGGTATGTTTGCCTACAAACGTATGCCTTTGGGATTATGTATTGCACTTGCGACCTTTCAAAGGTGCATGCTTAGTCTTTTTAGCGATATGGTTGAAAGGGGCTTTAAGGTTTTTATGGATAATTGTAGTGTCTTCGGCCACTCTTTTGACCTTTGCCTCACTAATCTTAAAAAAGTTAGCCCGTTGCGTGGAAAAGAACTTGGTAATAAATTGGGAGAAGTTCCGTTTTATCGTTACCGAAGTCATAGTTCTTGGCAACATCGTTTCGTCTAAAGGCATTGAGGTAGATAGGGCAAAAATGGACATCATTTCCGAACTTCCCCCACTTAAGTCACTAAAGGATGTGTGCTCTTTCTTGGGCCACTGGGTTTCTATCATAGGTTTATTAAGGACTTTAGTTCCATCGCTAGGCCATTAAGCAACCTACTTTTGAAATATGTTCCCTTTGATTCGAATGAAGCGTGCCAAAGTTCTTTTGAAAATTGAAATGCATGCTTGTTTTCGCTCCTATTATGCAAGCTTCGGATTGGACCCTTCCATTCGAGATTATGTGTGATGCAAGCGATTATGATATTAGGGATATTTTCAGATAGATAAAAGATAAGAAGGCTCACGTCATACATTATTCTAGCCGAACCTTAATCGAACCACAACTTAACTAATCCACCACGAAGAAAGAACTGTTAGCCGTAGTCTTCGCCCTAGATAAGTTTCGCTCTTACCTTATAAGTTCGCTCATTATATGATTTACTGACCACGCGACTCTTAAGCATATCCTTTCCAAAAAGGATGCTAAATATCTCCTCATAAGGGTGATCCTACAAGAGTTCAATCTTTTCATAAAAGATAAGAAAGGAATAGAAAACATCGTAGTCGACCATTTATCGAGGCTTTCGTCCAACGTACCTAGTGATCCCATACCCATAAATGAATATTTCTCGGATGAGAACTTATTTGCCCCTTATTCTCCCCAATGGTTTACGAATATAATGAATTATCTTGTCACGGGAGTCGTTCCCTCCGATTGGACACCGCAAGAGAAAAATAAGTTCTTTACTTGGTTGCGCATGTTCTTCTATGACGATCCCTATTTGTTCAAATATTGCTAAGATTAAATCATCCAAAGATGTTTATCAAATGGTGAGATACCTAGCATCATCCATTTTTGTCATACAGAATCTTGTGGAGGCTATTTTTTAATGAATAAGAGGGACATTAAGATTCTTCAAAGTGGTCTCTATTGACCCACAATCGTTTGGGACATAAGTGTTTATTGAAAATCTTGTGATAAATGCCAAAGGATGTGAGCCATCACTCGACGAGACATGATTCCATTGACCCCTATACTCGTTATCGAGATATTCAACTGTTGGGGCATTGACTTTATTGGTCCATTTCCTCCTTCCTTTGGTTTTTTATACATCCTTATCACGGTAGATTATGTGTCTAAATATGTTAATACCATAGCTAGACAGATAAATGGCAATAAGGTGGTGATAAAGTTCTTACAAAACACACATACTTTCTCACTTCGGAGCTCCGAAGGCAATCATTAGTCATAATGACACGCACTTTTACAATAGGCCATTTGAGAAACTTATGAGAAAGCACGGGGTCATCCACAAGTTTAGGACGACCTATCACCCCAAAACAAACGGGCAAGCGAGCTAGCAAATCATGAGATTAAGAAAATTCTTGAGAAGATCGTCGATCCTAACTAATAGGATTGGTATTTCAGGTTATACGATGCGATATGGGCCTATTAGACCGCTTATAAGAACCCCCTCGGGATGTCCCCATTTCGCTTTATCTATGGCAAGCCTTGCCATCTACCTGTGGAACTTGAGCATAAGGTGTATTGGGCCATCAAGAGGTTGAAATATAACTTGGATCAAGTCGGTGAAACACTCAAGCTTCAATTGAATGAGTTGGAAAAAAAATACTCAATGATGCCTATGAGAGTGCCAAAAATATCCAAAGAAATGATGAAACTCACACATGAGCGAAATATCCGCCGAAAGGAGTTTCATCCAGGTCAAAAAGTGCTCCTATACAACTCCCGATTACAATTGTTTCCCGATAAATAACGTTCATGGTGGACCGACCCATGGATCCACTGAGTTAGAAAACCCTAAGGGGGGAGACACGTTTAAAATGTATATGGACAACATCTAAAGCCATATCTTGAGGCGTGTGTTGAGGAAGCCAATACAATTTTGTTGTCAGACCCCCGTTTACTTGGTTAAATGAGCTTAAAAGAGAGGTCGTCGCACCCCCGATATGTATAGAGTGAGTAAGTGTTGTATATTAGCAAGTATAGTCCATTTTAGGTTAGTTTAGAAGACCGTAGATGTCTTAGGTTAGGAAAATTAGGAGCAACGCGTTGGGTTTTCACGCATGAGAGAGAAAACGCGCATCAGAGCGATGTTAAAGTGTCCCGGGGGTACCTTGGAGATTAGAGATTTGGGGTTGTTACACTTTAAATAAAAAAAAAATACAAGAGGAATTGGCAAACTGAGGCAGCAAGGTTTCCTTGAGCAACAAGCCAAACCGGTTCTCAAGCGAACCGATTCACCTGCGCAATCTGAACCGGTTCGGATGACCTGTAGGCATATTCTTCCCCCTTTTTGTTTTCCCACCAAATTCTTACCTCTTCTTTCCCTTCCCTTCATACGAATTCTTCCCCTTCACCCCCCCCCCCCCCCCCAAACCCAATTTTTCCCACTTTTACATTCCTTACCCCTCTTCCCACCTCTTACCTTTCCAATTACCACCATTTTCCACCCATTACTACTTATACATACCCCTCCCTCCCACCCTTTCCTTCACACCAAATTTCATCCTCTCTTTCTATCTATATTACTAGACTACTCCTCACTCCCTTTCTCCATGGCTTCCCATTGCCCCCCCCCCCCCCTGGTTCCTTAAGTACGACTCAACCACCATTCTCGACGAGGGGGTCGACCATATGTTCCATTCAAACCAAGAACAGGATTGCTATGAGGCTTTATTCAAGCTAAACCAAACAATTCATATCGAGCGTAAGGCCAATTGGAACGAACTCCCAACCTTCCCAATGATAGATTTTACGACGAGGAGGTGCGCATTTTTTATGTGACTCTAGCCCGGAGATCCCCCACCCTCCATGAGGCCTTCGTGGACAACACCCCCATCCCCTTCTCCCTTGCCATCATCCAATGCAAAATTCATGCTAGATGGATGATTCTTCCCCAAGCCTTTTGCTTACCCTAACAACGGGGCACCACGCACCAAAGTCGAATGCATACCTAGAATGGCCCCAAATGAAGAATGGATTCAAGACACCTTCCCCATGGGGAAACTCCCAGATTCGATTAGATACGCACATCTCATCACCTGCGGTACAATTCTCCAAACCACCAATGACTAGGTGGTCCGTATCTGTCATGGTAACTTTCTCTATCATTTTCTCAATGAGGAATCCGACATCAACCTTGCCCAGCCCTTTAACACCGAGATGCTCCATGCCGCCTAAGACGCTACTGACAAGATTTCCCTTCCTTATGCGCGCCTCATCTCCGAGATTCTACATGACATCGGGGTACAAGACCCTAACTTGCACATCAAGTTTCCTAAACTGATTGGGCTCTCCTCGATCCAACGGAATGTCCGTCAATTATAAGTGGTCCTTCCTCTACCTCCGATGGTTGACGAGTAAGAGGAGTTTATGAAGGAGGACACCCATATGTAAGAAGGGGGACTGATAAGCACCCAAAGCTGTACAAATTATACCCCGAATAGACGTACTTTAGTTGCTAATTCTCGACAATATGGGTCTTATGTGCTTAAATATTTGTCATGCAGGCTTAATTGCAGTTGCGGTGTCAAAAGTTATATTTCAAGGCAATTTGCAACAATATGGTGCTAAATACCCTGTCCCATAACCCTAACCTAGCTCCGACCTTCCCAAACCTTCACCCGAGCCCGTGTGTTTAGTTTGTGCTTTTTAGATTTTTCTTAGATTTTTATTGTGTCGTTTTATTTTTTTTAGGTTTTATTTTAGATTTATTTAGAATTTTTAGGTTACATTTTCTATTTTATTAGTGTATTTTTATTTTATCTTTATTTTATCTTTATTTTCAATTTTATTTGTTTTTATTTTATTAGGATTAGTTTTTTTAGTTTATTAGATTTTATATTTTAGGACTTTTGTTTTATTGTTTTAGTTTTTAGTAGCTTAGGATTTTATCTTTTCTTGTTTTAATATTTTTATTTATTTTTAGTTAGTTAGATTTTGTTTTATTATTTTTATTTTTAGATAGTTAGTGTTATTTTAGGGGTCAAATTAAACACACACACATAACCCCTCCTACACACTATCCTACACCCTAATCCATCCGACACCCTCATCCTCACCCATATTTCCTACACCTCACACACACACTAACTCCCCTCACCCATCTTCAACCTCTCACCACTCTCTCCCCTAAACCCCCATTACAACCTCTCTCTCTCCACATTCCCAAACAACTAACCTTCCCTCTCTCTCCTCATCCACAATTCCAATCCATCCGACCCAATACCCACCGCCGGCAACCACGCCACTCCGGCGACAACAGCGAGCGCCCCTCCAAACTGCAGCCACTACACAACCCCGTCGCCGTCCCCTACTGCCACGCAGCCATCTCCAGCCGGCGGCGGCCATAGCTACCGGCGAGCTTCCGCCCCCTTAACCAAAACTCGACACCGACGACGACCGACCCGACCTTACCACCCCGCGATCCACCTGCTGCCCCCGACATGCCACTACCCGTGTCGGACACCCTCAACTTCGGTTTCGATCCAATCCAACGATATCCCCATCCCGCCGGCGTCGCCCACTTCAACCCGAGACCCCAAACCGACCCTCTCAAGTCAATTAAAAACCCTTCAACCATAAAACTCCCATACCCATTTCAAGGCCCATTTTCCCAAGCCTCACACGATTTATTCACCTGCATAAACCAAACAAGAAATGCCAAAACCCATACCCACATCCAACAATCAAAACCCAAACCCATTTTAACCTAAAACCCATTTCTCATGTCAAACCTCATTCTTCCTTGGCACGATAAAACCACTTGCCAAACAAACAAACCAAAGACAAAGCCAATCCCACATGTGCCAAAATAAAACCCATTTAAACCCTTTTTCCCCAAATGTCCCCCAACAAACCTTTTACCCCTTTTCCAAAATTACCCATAAACCATATCAGATTTTTATATCCTCTCACCTCACTACCCACATGACCTCACCCAAACCACATGCACACTTATACCAATTACCCTATATACCCCTAGCTCCATGCCTTATATAAAAAGAAGATGAAGACCCCAATTTAAAAAGCTTTGAGGAGAGAAGACTAGAGAGAGAAAATTGTAGAGAGAGTTAGAGTTTTTGAGTTAATTTTTTTAGAGACAAATTTTTGTTTGAGTGTGTAACTATTAAACAAATTGTTGAAGAATTGAAGTCTAGTTCTATTTCAAGAGGAATTTTGGTCTGATCATCTCTTCCTTAATTTTCATTACATGCTTTTAATTTTTTCTAATTTTTATTGGATGATGATTATGGAGATTGAAACCCTCATGAATCCAAATCAAATTAGTTGTTAATTTTAATTTTGATAATTTCCTTTGAGTTGTATATTTGATCCCCACTTTATTTTCACATTGAGAAATGGAAAATCAACCTTGAGAAAGGTATGAAAATTTAATTAATGTTTGATCAAGTGATTTAAGCTAGAGATAGACCTATCATTTGATTTTAATATTAATCTAATTTTCATCTACTCTTGATTTCATTAATTTCTTTCAATTTAAAATTAGTTGGACAAATTAATCCTACGGGATAATTTGTTTGATTAATTATAATTCAATTAGACTAATGCTTGTGGGAATTAAATTTGCTTTTCTAAAAGAGTATTTAATTAATTCACTAGTTTAATGAGAATTAGCTTTTGAATTAATTAAATATTTTGGAAATTGATGAAATTAAAATAATACAATTTTAGTTGATTTGGGGAATTGAGGGTGGATTTCTCTTCCCTTGAATATTTTTCTCTCATTTAGTTACACTCTCACTCATTTCCATCACTCACTAGTATTTTTGTCACACTTTATTTTAGTTTGATTACTCTTATTTTTGTTGTTAGTCTTAGTCATATTCACTCATCCTCTAAATTGGTTTTAATATTGAAAAAAGTTAAAAAAAAAAAATAGAAAAACCCAAAAGTAAAAAAAAAAGTGATCAAGTGAATAATATTCTTAATCCTCTCATGTTTAGCATTTCACTCCTTAGATTATGATTGACACCCTTATTTACCGCTATGCTTGAGTTGTTATATGTGTAGGTAATTTGAGGATTTTGATTAGAGGATCTTTGCAAGCAATGACGAAAATATAAATACGCAAAAGTTCTTTTCTATCAGGGACCAACGCCGAAGAGGGATCGAATGTACAGGGAGATGAATTAAATAAAAGTGACGAGGACGTTGACTCTGAGCCCGATTTTGATGACAGGTCCTACCATTAGGCTGTTATTAACCATCGAATTGATGATTTGGAGGTGCGGTTTGAAGGTTTTGTTAATGAATATCGGGAAGGACACCACGCCTGCCGCCGCGATACTAGTATGATGGTCCGCCTCCAAGCAGAAATATATCGGTTGCAAATGGGTCTCGATTCACAATTTGCCACCTTAATACTATGACCCATATTCTCACGATCCAAATACCCCTAGGCCCTCACATTAGTTTTTTGGGGGTTCTTTTTATAGTTCTTATAATTTTCATCATTTCTCTTGTAAAGAACTATGTACTTGTTCTATCTCTTTATTTTGTAATTGTGTGGTAGTTCTAATGAAAATTTTGCATTTTAAATCTTTGTTGGTTTTATTTTCGCACTTTTTATTTATTTTATTTAGATTTCAGTTCTTTTGATTGAGGACAATGCAAAAGTCTAAGGGGCTGACAAGTGCGTCTTTCAAAAATTTCACTAATTTTTAAAAAGCCCCCCCCCCCAAAAAAAAAAAAACTGAAAAATGTCCAAAAAATTAGAAAATCCCAAAATCAAAAAAATATTTTCCGTCAAAATAAATAAAAGTTGGAATTGAAAATTTCAAAAATATCACTAAATTTTTTGTTGAAAGTATCAATTTGTAAAAATCCAATGCACAAAGCCGAAATTGACCAAAAGCAGAAATTGAGCAAAAATTGATGACTTTACGAATAAGTGTGGAGATTAATTAAACCGGTGAGATTTCGAGCCTATTATTTTTTCGAGTAATTAAATCAATCCAAGTTAAAATTAACTTAAAAACCTTTTCATCATTTAAAAAAGTCATTGATGATCTTTATTTTGTTGTATTGATTGGTTACGAAAAACGAGTGAGACGTTGTCTTGAACACGTGCTAACATATCTCTAAATTAAATGAATCTCGAGACGCGTATGGTAAAATAATTAGTAATTAGGATAAATGAAGTTAGACCATCGTTTGTTACCTAAAAATATTAGCCATAAAATGTTATTTTTCGCTTGTTTAACCTGAAAAATTCAATTAGCTCGGAGTTGTGAAAATCGAAAAATGTATCAATTAGGCAAGGAAAAAAATAGAAGAATAATGCTCAGTAAAAAAATGGCAAGAAAAAAATAGAAAAATAAATCTGAGCAAATGCCCAAATGAAAGCGCCAACGGATTTCACGTAAGCCAAAAAAAAATTCCAACTCTGAATTTGCCTACCATTCCCATATTACCCAATACAGCCTACATTCTGAGAAACTCCTAACCGAGTCTGAATAACAAAATTAAATACCGCGTGGAGAGTTAAGACACAACAAATAATAAGCGATATTAATTGGTGCAGATAAGAGTCGGCGTTTTCCATTTTTCAAACGACCGTATTCATAATGAGATCTATTCACCTCGTTTATTTTGTCTTTCTAATTGTATGTGTGAATTTGATTTCCATTATATTTACTCTTTATATCATGTATATCGAGAGAAATAGCCACATTCTGAGAGATTCGTTTGTGAGTGCATTTGTGAAAAATTGAATCAAAATGAATTTTTTAAAAGTAACATAATGATCAATCGGTGGAAGTTAGCGGTTTGATTTTTGGCTTCGTACACACACTGTGAATTGAGATTTGTAGAAGAAAAATTTTAAGTGACTATCTTTAAGAAATTTAAATTTTATGATTTTTAGTTATTTTGATCTTTTTCTTGAGTCGAAAACGAAATTTGTGGGTATATTCATCGCAAACCCTCAAGAGACACCACTCATCCTACTAGGGTAGCCTAGGGGTTTAACGATTTGTTGCATATGATAAATGCAACTGCTTGCCCGCGAAAAGGGTATTCTATTTCAATAAATTATTTTTGAAGTGTTTAGACCTTACTCTTATTCTTTTACATTGCTCGGGAGCATCAAAGTTCTAAGTTAGGGAGATTTGATTAGGCATTTAGGGATGTGCGACCTTTTGTCAATATGGAGACGAAAGAGACAGTATTGAGATCACATGACTAATAGGGCGTATCAGTATGCAGTGAATTGAGAAAGCTTGTTGATAAACTTGGGCTAGAGTGATTAAGCCATTTGATAGGTTGGTACCACTAGCAGGTGTATAGTGGAGTGACCCTTATGTTATTATGATTTGAATTTGGGTACTAGAGGATGTCGTGATGTTAAAGATCCTAAGTTTTAGTACCGGTCTTGCCCTAATTTCGAGGACGATATTCCTTTGTAAGGGGTAAGTATGTAATACCCCGTATTTTTGTGTATTTTTATTTAATTAATTTAAAGAATTAATTAGGAAAAATACGTTTTAATTAAATTACGCGAGTGAAGTAATTTAATGTGATTAGATAATAATTGTGACTAATAAATATTAATAGAGAGATAGATACTGATTAATATTGCATTATGATATATACTAAGTGAGAATAGTAAATAATTGATAATTATGGTTATACGGCATAGCGAGTGATATGTACGTATTTTATTAATTATGGTTATACAGTATAGCGAGTGATATGTGCATATTTTATTTTATCTCACCGAGAGTCGCGTGTAGACTATTTTGAGGTAAGAAATGAGAAATATATTTTAAGTGACTCGAATGATAATTTAGAGGTCAAGACTAATTTTGGATGGATCGAAATAGTCGGAATAGTGTACCCGAGAGTCTAGTTTGGGTCCCGGGTCAATTTTGGACGAAACTGACACCAATTAAGGGCGTTTCGATCATTTTTCAAAAAGAGTTTAAGGGACCTACGAAATTTAGAGTCATATATCTGATATTTAGAGATTCGGGTTAGGGATCATAACATAAAAAGATTAGAGATACCATTTTAGAGAAGAGAGAACCATTTTCCAAAGCCTAAGGAGAGATTTGTGAAGGCGGTGAAGGGTTTCTTGCACCTCAAGGTAATTAGAAAGGAATATTTGAGAATAAGTAATCAATCATCAACCAAGAACCACGAAATTAGATCAATTAATCAAAGGAAAGTGTTTATTGCAAATTAAATTGATATTGTAATACCCATGTGTAGGGATTTCATGAATAAATTATTTTGATTTAAAAATCTTTGAGGAAAAGCACCAATTGATTACATGTTTGAGTAAAATTGCATGTAGTTATTGGCTATATTTATAGAGAATTTCAAATCAGAAGAGTTTTGATTATTACTACAGATTTAAATCTGGGTTTTGAATTGAATGAAATGGTTGAACACAAAACTAGATTTACGAAAGAGTTTGGAGGGTTGATTCATTCTTGATTGATTTTGGTGAAGTTTTAATTTGTTGGAAACATTGGAAATCATCCTAACTATTGTAGGAATAGTTAGGAATAATTGGATGTGAATTTGGTGTAGAATTATGGGGTTTGAGTAAATAAAAATTGGTAAAAAATCGAAGAAGACGAAGCTGCACCTGTTCGATCGATCAATCGACCAAATCCTTCGATCGATCGACCGTGGCAGATTTTGGTTTCTTTTCTTGGTTAAATTTTCTGGGATTACAAATGATATAAGGGAATCTTAGGACTTATATTATACCTATGTTGGGACTTGATAAAAACTATTAGGTGTGTATCAAGGTCCATTAAGGCCTTTGAGTGTAGGACTTAGAGTATGGACACACAGGGATAACCGATTAAAAGATAGATTAGGAAATTTAGGAATTGAGCTACGAAGAGAGAGTAGACGTCAATTTAACATGTATACGAGTAAGTTAAAGATGGTAACTACTGAATTTATATAAGGAGGGATAACTAGGACCCTCAGAGTTGTATGAACACTCTTATAGGTACGACGGTGAGATAAATCGTAAAGTAAATAGTAGGACGGGTATGTGAGAGATATATACTATGTATTAACACGTATTATCCGGTTATGAGAATGCCTATTGATTCATATTAATACATAGGTTGTATGAATACCTAAAGTATACTATATATATACATATATATATATATATATATATATATATATATATATATATTGGTGCTCGATGTATGATTTCCTGATAATATAGATGACTAATATTGGTGATTGAGGTATGATTCTGAGCCAAGATGTATAAATCACTATTGGTGATCGAGGTATAATTCCGAGCCAATAACCCCTAAAATGTGATACAAGGAGGTGATTATTTAGTATGTGTTTATAGTATATATTGTGTGCGAAATATATATACCCAAAGTATGCTTATTTCTGTATTGGGGTCGATGATTTTTCTGACCAATAAATAAAAGCTCAATTTGGGGTCGATGATTTTTCGAACCAAATCGAAGATGAATAATATTGGGGTCGATGGTAATGCTGGACCAATATATATATGTATGACCTTTAAATTGGGGTCGATGATTTGTCGGACCAATAAATCCGTATAGAATATATTTTGTGTGAAGTATATACCTCATGATATTCTACTTATGTGTGATAGCAGACTTGTGGATGATATATATATATATATAGATAGATAGATATAAATCTAAATGGTAAATTAAGTAGAGCGAAACTTAATTACAAGACTAAAGCTAGATTGGGAATATCTATGGTAAATTAAGTAGTGAAGCCTAATTATGGAAGTTGAAAAATAATAGATGTGAAATGATATATGAATTAAGTAGTGAGACTTGATTATAATGTTTAAAAATAACATACGGGATTGTTATATGAAAACTGAATAAAATGCGAGAAATGTTAATAATGAAGCGTGGCCTATGGGCGGTACGGGAGAGTATACCATTAATAAGATCGGTTATATACTTTAATCGAGATACACTAACTATGATAGCTAGGTGGGCTAAGTATAGAACGTTAAGTGTGCACATTAGATGAGAGGTGAGGAAACTCAAGGGAGTGTGCGTAAACCTAACATGTGTAATCAATAATCGATTTTAATTGCGATAAATTGCTTATTAGATATTTTCAAAATATTTTGAGTACTAACTCTTGCTATAAATATATTTTCAAAACCTTTTAAGTGTCTAGCCACAAGGGCGCCATACTTGATGGTTTCATTCCACGGACTCCGAGATATAGCATTGTGGATGCTGACAGGGTTTCAATAGCCATTTCTTTTATTCAGACATAGTATAGGATCTCATTCTTGTATCTCTTATATGGACCTATTATCAGTATTGCAGTTTCAGTTTTGTATCAGATTTGCTTAGCAGTTAGTTACGGATATTTCTTGGTTGTGGTTTTTATCCGATGGTTTATTCGTCATGACTTTGATTCATTTACATATTATGATGGTTTGGATTCTAGTGTATTGTAAATGAGGATTTAGTTTTCATCTATTTATTTATTCTATTTAATTGAAAGATAAAATTTGGCACCGGTATAATTAACTATTAGGTGGTTAGTGATAAATTTTGATTTTCGACAATGATGCTAAGAATGAACCATATGAGAAACCTATTTTAATTTGATAAAAGCCTGATCACCTAATATTTGATTAGACAGGAATGTTGAAGAGTATGAAATAATGAGAATACTAGAAGAAACAATGTCCAATTTCGAGCTACGGTTGAAGAGTTATACGCATTTGAAGTTGAGAAGAATCTATAGGCAATACTGTAGTTTTCCCATCTTACGAACCAGTTTGGGATCTCTAGATTCTATTTGCAAGGCGAATCGGTTTTCCCCTATACCAAACCGGTTTGGATTGCGTGCTCATAAAAATTATCTTTTATTCTATTTTTAATTAGAGTTTTGATGGGTTAAACGCTTGTAAAAACGTGGAGCAATATTCATTCATGATTCTAGGAGCTAGTTTTGATAAGTTTTGACCTACTTAGAGAGGAAAAGGAGGTAAGAACCCTATGTACTAAATTCATTCTCAAGTTTATAACTTTATGGATTGATTCTTAAGGATTTATAAAAAAAGTTTGCTTTCTATATCTTGTTCTTGTATTCTATTATTCTCTACATGTTCTATTCATTTTCTGGACTTCTAAGAACTTCTTGCATGTTTAGCTACAATTTCATCATGAATATGATTCCATGCAACGTTAGAATCTCGTTTATTACTCACATCACCATGTTCGACTAAGTTCTTTATGGGTTGGGATATATGAATCCAACCCAAGGTGTTTCGCATGGATATAAAATATAATCTAGAAATAAATGAATAATTGAAAACGTAATAATTTTGTTAGTATAACCGTTGTAAGACTTTTAACTTCATTTGCTCTAGGTAACTGGAGTATTTAAGAACGTTATGCGCGTATTGATAATCTTATTGCACACCCGTGTTTTAGTCTTGATTATATATCGTGTAGCTCAATTCCCCATATATGTGATTCTTGAAAGGAATTGAAGGTTTCTTTTCAATTAACCATTTACTTCTTGATACGTTTTATATCTCGTGAAGCTACTAAGCTTCAGAGGAGTATATCCCAATATTATCTTTCTCATATAATTTACAATCTTGTTTCTTTAGTCTTGCATGCGCAGCTAGTTCATAATAATTAATTAAATTGCATTAGTTGATAAATTTTTCTAAAAAAAATCATCTTTTCCTTTCTTCCTCTGAGTTAATCGCAAGGTCATTCATCTTTCCTACTCTTCGTTACGTTCTTCATCTTATTCCTTGAGTTCGATACCCGACTTGCTCAAAATATTACTTACGTAACCGGTTTGCTCTTGAACTGAAATTAGCATGCACTAGAGACACATATTAACTTCGTTTGTCCTAAATAACTGGAGTATTTAAGAATTCAACACGTATATTGATAATATTATTGTGCACTTAGATTTGATCTTGATTATACATCGTGTGGGTTAATTTCCCCATATATGTGATTCTTGAAAGGAATTGAAGGTTTATTTTCAATTAAACATTTAATTCTAGATATGTTTTATATCCGGTGAATCTACTAAGACTCAGAGGAGTGTATCACAATCTTATCTTTCTCATATAATTTATTGCCTTGTTTCTTTAGTCTTGCATGCGTAGTTAGTTCATAATAATTAATTAGATTGCATTAGTTGATAGGTTTTTCTCAAAATAATCATCTTTTTATTTCTTCCTCTGAGTCAATAGCAAGGTCATGCGTGTTACCTATTCGTCATTACATTCTTCATTTTAGTCCTTGCGTTCGATACCCGAATTGCTTGGAATATTACTTACGCGATCAGTTTGCACTTAAACCAAAATTCCTAAGCGCTAGAGACACATTTTTAGTCGCGTCAGCTGCCTGCTTGCTCTTAACGAGCATATCATCGATGTAGAGCTCCATGGTCATGCCGATCTTCTTTTCGGACATCTTGGTCTCAAGACATTGGTAAGTTACCTTCGCATGATTCAAATCGAATGATATTACCTTATAGTAGTAAAGCCCTAACGTAGTGAAGAATAAGGTCTTCTCTTGATCTGGGGCAAACAATGGTATCTGATGATACCCATAGTATGCATCCATAAAACGCATGCATTGATGTCCAGTTGTCGAATCCATGGGCTGGTCAATCCATGGCAGTGGAAAATTGTCCTTTGGGCAATGCCTGTTAAGGTCGGTGAAATTTATACACACCCTTCATTTTTTGCTCTTTTTCTTAACCACAATAGTATTGGATATCCAATTTAGGAATTAGACTTCTCTGATGGAGCTGGCCTATAAGAGGTTTTTAACTTTGCTCTCCACAACTTTGACCGTTTCTAGCGCTGATTCCCTATGCCTTTTCTTGATTGGTCATATGTGTAATACCCCGTATTTTTATGGCTTTTAATTATGAGATTAATTAAATGAAATTGCTTTTAATTATGGGATCAATTAAATTAATTTAGGATAATTAATTGGAAATTAATCCTGATTTAAAATGCTAGCGAGACAAGAGTTAGTATTTGATTATGATAATGTTGTTGAATATTACTGAGTGATTATGGTAAAATATGATTATTGAATTTATTAAAATTGTCGTGAGTTGAAAATAGGGCAGTTTCAGTAATTAAGTTAGGATGCGCATGTCAGTCGTTTCAAGACCCAGATTTAAAAGTAATTTATTTTTATGTCACCCATATGATCATTTTGAGTGCGCCAACGTGTTCGAAAGGGTCATTATAGTCAGAAAACACTAGCCGAGGGTTTAGTTTGGGTCCCGAGGCATTTTAGGTCTAACCGGCAAGTCGAGAGGGTATTTTAGTCATTTTGACTTTTTGAAGAATAGCAACCCACGAATTTTAGACTCATAATATCAGCAAACACTTGAGTCCCTTAGGGTTTCACAACCAAAAATCACAAACGGCAGTTAGAGAGGAAGAGAAGAAAGTTCCCAAAGAAGAAACCACCCTAGAGGCTTTTGCACCACCGTCACCACCACCGCATAGATCGGAAAGAGAGGATCACTCCCATACCGTCTACTTCAAAGGATCAAAATCTTTATTTTCCAGTCAAGTGATTTATCTTGCAATGATTTATGGCATATGTTCTACATGATAAATTAGATTTGAAGACAAATTACGAATAATTGTGATAATGTGAAATTGGAGACTAAATCATGAACTTGGGTAGGTTTGCATGTAGTGGCCCTTCTGGAATATTTAAGTGAAAGAATGATAAACTAAGAGTTAGTAAATCACGAAATTAAATTGAGGTTTATAATGATTTTTGAATAGATGATGAAAAACTAGGGTTATAGCATTATTATTAACTTCTAATCCAAGAAATTGATATTCTATGATGTTTGATGAATCTTGAACGTTAAGACTTGTATAGTAATGTTGGTTTCATGTTTAGTATACTCATTTGGGAGTTTGGGACGTTGTAATGTGATTTATAGGTGTAAAAATGGTAGAACCCGTAACTGTTAAAGGCAGATAACTGCTTGATCGATCGATCGATCCAAAAATGTCGATCGATCGGTTGTTCGATTGATTGATCCATTTCTTCGATCGATCGACCCCTTTAGAAAAAGTGAAGTATTTTCCTTTAAATAATTGAATAACTTCCAACCTTTAGAACTCTTTAGTGATGATTGATTGAGAACATTGGTACTTAGGGAAGACCAGTAGGATGGTATTTGAAGCCCGAAAAATTATTAGATTTAATTGAGGTTAAGTGGTAGACTTACGAATATCCAACTAGTGAGGTACGATTGTAAGTTGTGAGAACCTGAATATATTTTTCTCCAATTATAATTTGAGGTTAAATATTAAAAAGGGGAAACTTTAAATGCTGAGATAACCTTAGAGACTAGCGGGGGACTTAGTAACCTTTTTGGGATAGGGTATGTACTCGGAGCTATACGTCGAGAATTATCGCGTTAAAATCAATTGTGTAGAATAAATGGGATGATATTATTATGTGTGAGACATACGATATGGGGATGGAATATACTTATATTAAAATGATGATTACATAACACTACACAAAAAACAGGAATCTGACGTGGTTTAAAACTGTGCCAGATCAAATCTAGCACGGTTTTGAACTGTGCCAGAATCATGTGTTCCAAAATGGCCATTTTTTCTGGCAAGGCTTAAAAGTGTGCCAAATCTGATCAAATAGGAACACTTCTGGCACACTTTTAAACCGGGCCAGAATTTGATATTTCTGGCACAATTTTGAACTGTGTCAGATTGAGCATATTTTGATAAACTTTTGGCGCAGTTCAAAACCGTGCCAAAATTTGATACACTTTTGGCAGGGTTTTGAACTGTGCCAAATTTTTGGATAAAAGAAAAAAAATTAATTATTTGAAAACAAGAAAATTCAAAAATTGCAAATCTTACACGTTGTTGATAAACTAATGTACATACAAACTTCAAAATATTACAAGTCTTTAGTAGTTCACAGACCAAAAAAAAATTGGGCAGAGTTTCCTCTATTTTCTGGACATTCTAAAACTTGCTAATATAAAACCTACGTAATACAAAGCCCGCACGGCCACAAAATATAACAATGAACTTACAAAAGCCCGCACGACCATAAAAGTTAACAATAAAACTTACAAAAGCCGCACGACCATAACACAAAAAAATAGAATCATGAATATTGATGATATTAAATAAATAAACCCCTTGTTGTTAACCATTGACTTCTCCGTGTGTTCCACGTGAATAAATGCTAATGATAAAATGTATTCCTGCAAAAAAAAATAGGATACAAAAAAGTGACGATATTAGTAACCAAGTAATTTATAAAAAAATCTTATTCAAGCTAAAAAATTACATATAGGAGTTGCAATTATTATTATATTCTAAAATTAAAAATCTTACCCAAGTTACGACTACCTGATCAGTTCCTACCAGTTACATTGGTCTCGTGCGAGGTGTTCGTGCCTCTTACGGGGCCATTTGGCGGCTGGTTTGTATTTTCATCCTCAAACGGCTTATTTTTAAGCCTAATCTAGATATTTTCAAATTATTGTCATATTCTCAAATCGGGAGACCCGCGACTACGCGGTCAGTTCTTACAAGTTACATTGGTCCCGTGCGAGGTGTTCGTGCCTCTTACGGGGCAATTTGGCGACTGGTTTGGGTTTTCACCCTCAAACGACTTATTTTTAAGCCTAATATAGACATTTCCAAATTATCATCATATTCTCCAACCTGGAGACCCGCGACTACGCGGTCAGTTCCTACAAGTTACATTGGTCCCGTGCGAGGTGTTCGTGCCTCTTACGAGGGCCATTTTGGGGTTGGTTTGGGTTTTCACCCTTTAACTGCTTGTTTCTAAGCCTAATCTATATATTTTCAAAGTATCATTATATTCTTGAATCGAAAGGTCCATGACTATGCGGCCAGTTCCTACAAGTTACATTGGTCCCGTGCGAGGTGTTCGTACCTCTTATAGGGTCGTTTGGCGGCTGATTTGGGTTTTCACCCTTAGCGGCTAATTTTTAAGAATAATCTAGATATTTTCAAATTATCATCATATCCTCAAACTGGAAGACCCACGACTGCGCGGTTAGTTCCTACCAGTTACATTGGTCTCGTGCGAGGTGTTCGTGCCTCTTACGGGGCCATTTGGCGGTTGGTTTGGGTTTTCACCCTCAAACGGCTTGTTTTTAAGCCTAATCTAGATATTTCCAAATTATTGTCATATTCTCAAATCGGGAGACCCGCGACTACGCGGTCAGTTCCTACAAGTTACATTGGTCCCGTGCGACGTGTTCCTACCTTTTACGGGATCGTTTGGGGGCTGGTTTGGGTATTCACCCTTTAACTACTTATTTATAAGCCTAATTTAGATATTTTCAAATTATCATCATATTCTCAAATCGGGAGACCCGTGACTACGTGGTCAGTTCCTATAAATTACATTGGTCCCGTGCGAGGTATTCGTACCTCTTACGGGGTTATTTGGGGGCTGGTTTGGGTTTCCTCCCCTTAACTGCTTATTTTTAAGCCTAATTTAGATATTTTCAAATTATCGTCATATTCTCAAACCGGGAGACCCGCGACTATCCGATCAGTTCCTACAAGTTACATTGGTCCTGGGCGAGGTGTTCGTGCCTCTTACGGGGCCGTTTGGGGTCTGATTTAGGTTTTGACCCTTTAACAGCTTGTTTTTAAGCCTAATTTAAATATTTCTAAATTATCATCATATTCTCAAACTGGGAGACCCGCGACTACACGGTCAATTTCTATAAGTTACATTGGTCTCGTACGAGGTGTTTGTACCTCTAACGGGGCCATTTGGCGACTGGTTTTAAGTTTCACCCTCAAACGACTTGTTTTTAATCCTAATCTAGATATTTCTAAATTATCGTTATATTGTCACATCGAGAGACCTGGGACTACGCGTTCAGTTCCTACTAGTTATATTGGTCCCATACGAGGTGTTCGTACCTTTTATGGGGCCGTTTGGCGGCTGGTTTGGGTATTCACCCTCAAACGACTTGTTTTTAAGCCTAATGTAGATATTTCCAAATTATCATCATTTTCTCAAACCGGGAGACCCGCGACTACCCGATCAGTTCCTACAAGTTACATTGGTCCCGTGCGAGGTGTTCGTGCCTCTTACGGAACCGTTTGGGTGCTGATTTAGGTTTTTGCCCTTTAACAACTTGTTTTTAAGCCTAATTTACTTATTTTCAAATTAACATCATATTTTTAAACCGGGAGACCCGCGACTACACAACCAGTTCCTACAAGTTACATTGGTCCCCTACGTGGTGTTCGTGCCTCTTGCGGGGTCGTTTGGGAGCTGGTTTGAGTTTTCACCCTTTAACGACATATTTTTAGGCTTAATCTAGACATTTTCAAATTGTCATCATATTCTCAAACCGGGAGAACCATGACTACGCGGTTAGTTCTTAGAAGTTACATTGGTCCCGTGCGAGGTGTCCGTGCCTATTACGGGGCCGTTTGGTGGCTAACTTAGGTTTTCACCCTTTAACAACTTATTTTTCAGCCCAATCTAAATATTTTCAAATTATCGTCATATTCACAAACCGAGAGGCCCGTGACTATGCGGTTAGTTCCTACAAGTTACATTGATCCCGTGCGAGGTGTTCATGCCTCTTACGGGACCGGTTAGGGGCTGGTTTGGATTTTCACCCTTTAACTGCTTATTTTTAAGCTTAATTTAAATATTTTCAAATTATCGTCATATTATCAAATCGGGAGACCCGTGACTACGCGATCAGTTCCTACAAGTTACATTGGTCCCGTGCGAGGTGTCCATGCCTCTTACGGGGCCGTTTGGGGGTTGGTTTGGGTTTCCACCCTTTAACAGCTTGTTTTTAAGCCTAATTTAGATATTTCCAAATTATCATCATATTCCCAAACCGGGAGACCCGCGACTACGCGGTCAATTCCTACAAGTTACGTTGGTCCCGTGCGAGGTGTTCGTGCCTCTTACGGAACCGTTTGGGGGATGATTTAGGTTTTCACCCTTTAACGACTTATTTTTAAGCCTAATCTACTTATTTTTAAATTAATGTCATATTTTCAAACCGGGAGATTCGCGACTACATGATCAGTTCCTATAAGTTACATTGGTCCCCTGTGTGGTGTTCGTGCCTCTTACGGGGCCGTTTGGGAGATGGTTTTAGTTTTCACCCGTTAACGGCTTATTTTTAAGCTTAATCTAGACATTTTCAAATTGTCGTCATATTCTGAAACTGGGAGAACCATGACTACGAACACGGTTAGTTCCTATAAGTTACATTGGTCCCGTGCGAGGTGTCCGTGCGTATTACGGGGTCGTTTGGGGGCTGATTTAGGTTTTCACCCTTTAACGACTTGTTTTTCAACCCAATCTAGATATTTTTAAATTATTGTCATATTCTCAAACTGTGAGACCCGTGACTACACGGTTAGTTCCTACAAGTTACATTAGTCCCGTGCGAGGTGTTTGTGCCTCTTACGGTACCGGTTGGGGGCTGGTTTGAATTTTCACCCTTTAAATGCTTGTTTTAAGCCTAATTTAAATATTTTCAAATTATCGTCATATTCTCAAACCGGGAGACCCATGATTACGCGATCAGTTCCTACAAGTTACATTGGTCCCGTGCGAGGTGTTCGTGCCTCTTACGAGGCCGTTTGGGGCTGGTTTGGGTTTTCACCCTTTAGCTGCTTATTTTTAAGCCTAAATTAGATATTTCCAAATTATCGTCATATTCCCAAACCGGGAGACCCGCGACTACGCGATCAGTTCCTACAAGTTACGTTGGTCCCGTGTGAGGTGTTCGTGCCTCTTACTGAGCCGTTTGGCGGCTGGTTTGGGTTTTTACCCTCAAACGGCTTGTTTTTAATCCTAATCTAGATATTTCAAAATTATCATCATATTCTCAAACCGGGAGACTCATGACTACGCGGTCAGTTCCTACAAGTTATATTGGTCCCGTGTGAGGTGTTCGTGCCTCTTACGGGGCAGTTTGGCTATTGGTTTAGGTTTTCACCCTCAAACGACTTATTTTTAAGCCTCATCTAGACATTTTCAAATTATCATCATATTCTCAAATTGGGAGGCGTCGCGACTACACGATCAGTTCCTACAAGTTACATTGGTTCCGTGCGAGGTGTTCGTGCCACTTACGGAGCCGTTTGGGGGTTGGTTTAGGTTTTCACCCTTTAACGGCTTATTTTTAAGCCTAATCTAGATATTTTTAAATTAACGTCATGTTTTCAAATCGGGAGATCCACGACTACACGATCAATTCCTACAAGTTACATTGGTCCCTTGCGAGGTATTCGTGCCTCTTACAGGGCCGTTTGGGAGCTGGTTTGGGTTTTCACTCTTTAACGGCTTATTTTTATGCCTAATCTAGATATTTTCAAATTATCATCATATTTTCAAATGGGGCGACCCGTGACTACGTAGTCAGTTCCTATAAGTTTCATTGGTCCCGTGTGAGGTGTCCGTGCCTATTACGGGGCTATTTGGGGGCTGGTTTAGATTTTCACCCTTTAACGACTTGTTTTTAAGCCTAATCTAGATATTTTCAAATTATTAGTATTTTCTCAAATCGGGAGACCCGCGACTACACGATCAGTTTCTACAAGTTACATTGGTCCCGTGCGAGGTGTTCGTTCCTCTTACGGGGCCCTTTGGAGGCTGGTTTAGGTTTTCACCCTTTAACAACTTGTTTTTATGCTTAATCTAGGCATTTTCAAATTGTCGTCATATTCTCAAACCGGGAGAACCATGACTACGCGGTTAGTTCCTACAAGTTACATTGGTCCCGTGCGAGGTGTTTGCGCCTATTACGGGGCCGTTTGGGGGCTAATTTAGGCTTTCACCCTTTAACGACTTGTTTTAAACCTAATTTAAATATTTTCATATCATCATCATATTCTCAAACCGGGAGAATCGTGACTATGCGTTTAGTTCCTACAAGTTACATTGGTCCCGTGCAAGGTGTTCGTGGGCTGGTTAAGGTTTTTGCCCTTTAACGGCTTGTTTTTAAGCCTAATCTAGATATTTTCAAGTTTGCATTACAATTATTAACATTTTCATGTCTAGTAAATGATTTTTTATTAAACATGTATGTTTTTTTATCTTTGTATCTCCTTTAATTAGACAACTACAACCACAAGATGAATCATCGAACATGAACATAATGAAATTTACAAACCTGTAGAACCGGTGTGTCGATTTCAATAAAGCCTACAGATTCCATCGTCCAGCGTATCTCTGGTACAATCTACATAAGGAAAACGTTAATCAACATATGAATATTTTTTTTACTTTCACCCTCAATAACATTTGAACTTTCGTATTACACCCTCACTTATACAATAATTTGAGATACACTCACAAAAGCATCGGAAAATTGGTTGGTTGAATAAAGTATGTGTACCTCCCTTATACCTGCTTGAATAAAATATGAGAAATATCCATAGTTATGCGGTGATCTATTTAGGATGCCACTGTTAAGGGCAAACCATGAGTCATATTTGTTTTATAAGCACGTCATATCCTATTTATATAACAGTTTATATAACCCCTATTTATATACAGGGGCATATCTTAAATGCTCAAAGGTGAAACATGTTCATATAAAACCCCTGCGAAAACCATTTGCGAAACTATTTATGAACTATTTAGAGCGTATCCTAGTCTTGAAACATGGATTTTGTATGCAACACAAATAATACCATAACCCCGTGTTTCATACAAAACCAAAGATGTGTTATCAGAGTCCTACATGCCCAAAGGCATTGCATTTGAACAAAACTTTAACTCCGTCAAGCATTTAAACAAACATAGTGTAAATAAATAATTAACTCAACAAATCTCATATTCACCCAACTCGTAAAAAAGCGTCGCCAAACCCCCAAGCTCCAACCCCGTTCGCCGCATTACCCTTAATAACCAAAACACCTATTTCTCTATATGTATATAACTTTCTCTCTCCCTCTCTCTCTCACACACACACACACATGCACAAAGGCACACATTGCTCATATTGAATTTATTAAATTGGCTATTTTGGAACAAATCCAATAAGGTGATGTTTAACTAAAAAATAACCTAAACTCAACTAAACCTAACAAAGTATAAGTACTAATAAAACAAATAGGAAGTAATGCTTACAATTTGCAATGCCACTTTTGCACTCATCCCTCGCCTTCGGCAATGTTCCTCCCTTGTATGTAAATAAATCCAAATATGAGACATAAGTTTATGAACAAAACTAAAAACACACTAAAGTTAGGCCCCACTTCAACTCAGGTGTCTCTTTTCTATAATCCAAGAATCACTCAAATGTGTCACCAAGGCATACAATGGTGCAATATGTAAGTATTTTTCCACACACTCGCACTACTTAATTCTTATCCCTTATTATACACAATCCTACGCAAATAAAATAACACAAAGTCTTAATAACAATAAACCAAGTCAAATGCATTAAGGTATGCAGAATACTAATAGAAAATACACAGCTATTGAACATGAATACTAATGTTCAATAGCTATGTATTTTGTATTTAATGTTCAGTACTAATGGTATACAAAATAAATATATACATGAATACTAATTAGAGTTGTTGGCCAAAGATTCAGACGATGGCATCGAAAGATAGAAATTCAAATATCAAAGTGATCAAATAATAAATTGTAAATATAGCCTTTTGCATGTTCAAATACATCATACTGAATAACTATAGCCTTTTACATGATGGATGATAATATAATTATTATTTTGGTTGTCCTTAATGTTTCCTTTTAGTTGTTCGATGATGTTAGTTTCCTCGCTTCTAGTCTAATCGATCAATCTCATAATGGACCAAATTTGGTGCTTGGGATTGATGTATCCGAACATGCAAAATCCACCTGCTTAGCTGTTCGCTAAGCCATTAATTGGGTTTTAAAATAAATATCAATAAGAATAAGAATCTAATCAGTTGAAGGTCTGACCTCGATGGATGTTTAGGATTTGGTTCTCTTTGGAAGCCAAGAACGCTAACTTGGGGGCCGAGTGGAAAAGGTCGAGTAAGGTCTATGCAATTCTGAGGTGACCAATAAATGATTATATAAGAGGTCCGTTAGGATCAGGTGCCAATTTAGAAAGCAACCCCACCAAGTCTGGATAGTTCGTTACGATGAAGGGATGATAAATGCTCTTATCCATTTAAAAAATATTAAGTCTCAATCAACAAGATTTCTTGGACAAATATTATTAGTAAAAAATGAAGACAATTTCATTTGCATACCTCGAATAAACGATCTGTGTTATCCATATCATGCATATCCAAAGGCCCATCTCTAAAATCCCCCCTGAAGTCAGACGAATAAAGACCATCCGACACAGCAAACCCAATGGAACTTTGGGCAGTAGGAGTATATGGTGCAGAACCAGATTCACCATTAAAATTGATATTTCTCATTAGTTTGAGAAGCCTCTGTTTCTCTTCAACAGATTATGCTCCATTACCCTTTAAGAAGTATAAAAAATTTATCCATTAGTCATTACCCATACAAAACACAGAATGCACACATAACTCCACAAAATCTTGCACAACAAGAGAAAAATAAACTAACATAACCAACAATATACAGAGTAAGGTTTCATTTCATGTCAAAAATCAAATGTGGAATCGACATCGGTATCACGAAACAGGTAAAACTTAATTCAAACACCTAGTACAACGCAATATCAACGTCAAACAAATGGGCATTGCTATGAATATAAATTAATACATGCAGAAGGAGATTGGGCAGAAGACGTTGATCAATCCCAATGGAAGCCAAAGGCGAGGCCAGGTGTTGTAATCCCGCAGATTGGAGCAACCTGGCCATGACCGGATCTCCCGCATCGCTCGAGGGAATGGAACTACGGATTGAACTTCCAGTGGGATAATCATCTTCTCTAACCCATTTTGTAGGCCCTAGCATACACCATCACAATGATCTCACCCTCTCTACAAACAACTAACCCCAAATCGCACCCAATAAACACCAAGCCCAAATCGAAAGAAGAAACCCTTTGCTTAAAAATCAAATCAAACACTTGTCTCCATGGTTGGGCAGTTGAGGTTCATCTTGAGAGAGAGAGAGACGAGACCAAAAAAATAGGTCGTGTGAGGGATAAAGACGAGAGCGAGGAGAGACAAGCGGGAGAGCAATTGAGAGAGGAGAGAGAGTGGGAGACAAAAATTTGGAAGGATGCATATTATTTTTTTAGACTATTTATATTTTAGTCAAGTGTACTCAATTTTGACACACTTTTAAACAATGCCAAATTTTGGCACAATTTTAAAGTGTGCCAGATTGTCATTAAACCGTGCCAGAATTTGGCACAATTTTAAGCGGTGCCAGATTTTTAATATTAAGGTGTGCCAAATTGTTGTTTTTGATGTAGTGTAAGTTACGTGAATACTTAGTATATAGATGATTATGTGTATGACATACCTACTATACTTGCTATCACGGGAGGTTGATTTTCGAAAAATGAACGTCTTATCTTTGTGTGCCCTCGAGGGGATTTAGACTGGTACCTTAAGGACATAGGACTATGAGTGACTTATTTGTGAGTTGATAAGTCAGCTGACCATGGGAGCGTAGGTATGTGTGTGACCCATGGGTATGTGAACTATGTTCGCCTCCATTATGTGTGATTTATATTGAAACGGTTCCTGAGTGATTCGGAACACGTGATCCTTATGTACGAGTTGTACCGGGATTCGATAGTAGAGTATACGTGCACCACAACTTAGCCTAGGGGTTCCATATATGTACATATGTAATGGGTGACTTATATATGTACTTGTGACTGATTCACCGCTACTTAATAGATGCGAATAATTAAGGAATTTAATGGAGTTAAGAACAATGTAGACTTAATTAATACTTGAGCTAAGTAATCTGATTATTGAATGTGTGAGTTATGAATATATTCTATTTAAATAAAATGGGTGACATCTAAAGTAAGAACCGTCTAGATGGGGGTAGAATAGACTAATCAGGTAGTGGTACAACTAGGTGGAATTTAAAGGATGCGTTAGGCGTGCACAATAGTTGAGGGGTGAGAATCTCAAGTTAGGGCACGCGACTAACATGTTTAATATATTTGTTGTTTAAATTGTAATTTAAACACTTGCTGTTTTTAAAATATTTTCACCTCGGGCTCTGACCCGTTTGCTTTCAAATCTATTTTTTTGTAAAAACATTTTAGGTGCCCAGCCACAAGGATGCCAAGCTTAGGAGTTCCGTTCCATTGACGTGTTGTAACTGCTGTGAAGGTTACAGGATCTCGTTACTAGATACCTACACTTCTATCCTTGCTTCTTTTGGGAGTCATTTATTCCAGTTAGGTCCTGTTGCCCAGTTTGCCCATTCTACTCCGTGACAGCGATTTTAGACTTTCAGTTATTTCAGTCTTGGGATTTATTTATTTAATTCAGTGATTTGTATTGGATTTACTTACATTTCTATTATTATTGGAATGTTTACTCCAGACATCAGTTATTCATCTGGTTGATTACCTTATGAGATTGTTCATGTTATGGTTGGATGATGATTTAGATTACTTTGTTGTTGGTTAAATAAAGATTTAAAACTTGACACTTCACTATCTTTA
This sequence comes from Sambucus nigra, assembly GCA_949130495.1. NCBI lineage: Eukaryota > Viridiplantae > Streptophyta > Magnoliopsida > Dipsacales > Adoxaceae > Sambucus > Sambucus nigra. The sequence goes on along the minus strand of OX422216.1, from coordinate 562,762,649 downwards.
AATATTAGGTGGTTAGTAATTAATTAAATGTTTTCGACAATGATGCTATGAACTGAACCAACTTGACATTTTGCATTAATTTAAATAAAGGAGTATCTACCCGGTATTTAATTAGTCGGGGTGTCACAATATGGCTGGATCCACATGTAGTCGATAACAAACGATGTCAGGATCTATGATTGGAAGATCATAGGGCTGCAACACGAATACGTCGACATTGGTTTTGAGAAAGTGGATGAGCTACTTAACTTCCTTCTTGGGTAATTATAATTCGATTAGAAAGGCTTTGTCTGGTTGGGATGAATCCAAAAGAACAGTGATGAGTTCTTCCGTTACTCGTTCGGTGGGGCCATCTTGGTTTCCTCAACCCCCGAACAAATGCCCTTTTATTACTACTTGGGTTGATCCTCCCTCAAATCTTCATTATTCCGACCTTTCTTGGACTGGTTTCGCTTTGTCTTAATGGCAGTTACGAAAAAACTACGAGTTACAGCCTTATCTCCCATAATTTCCACAACTCCCTAATCACTCAAGAACTTGATCATTTAGTGAATGATGAAGGAACGACTCTCATGGCATGTAACTACCCTATTCCTAAGATGGCACTATATAATAACTCTGACTAGATGGCATGAAATTCAATTCCGTAGTTAATTGGACAAATTTTAAGTGTTAGCTCGATCTTTCCTAAAATGGTCTCTACGTTTTCGTTTAATCGGATCAACCACCGCACCCTGGTATCAAGAGCTTGAGTGGAGTAACCGATCTTGAGAAGAAATCATAGATACACGATCTCCGATGAGTTTCCTTAATCGAACAAAATTCTTTTGGCATCGAAGTTGGCCACTCGTAGGGTTGGAATGAAAACATCTTTGTGTAGTAATTTTACGTCGATCAAATATTCGTCAGTAAAAACGATTACCCGATCTAAATCTATGTCTTTGTGTTCCATCTTGGACAGGATGAACTTGGATACTTCCACTTGGAATGCCTCCTGGATGGAGGCTATAATTTTTACCCTTTTTTGAGATTTTTACCGGTACATTGTGAATGATCAGTTTAGCCGTGAAAAATATGACGATTCTTGAAGGTGGGAGATTATCTTCCTTTTAAATCACATTCACCATGGTCGAAGACTTAGTCGTGTCCATATCGATGTACTCCTTGAGGTGTCCTACTTAGACAAGCTACTTCAAATTCTTAATGAACATCTTACAATTCTCTGTAAGGTGTACATGGTCCTGGTAATAGGCGCATTTGAGGTTAGCAATCCTGTCTCCAGGATTACTGACCATCTTGGTCGATCTTTTGAAGTAGGCTTTGTCTCTGATCTGCGAAATTAACATGTACTCTCTTTGGAAAAAAAACCATTGCTTGGAAACTGCTTTTGTTGGTCAACGACTTGGATTATCCCTTGACGATGTCATTCTTTAACCCCTTCTTTGTCGGGTCAGACTGATTTAGTCCCTTGGAGGTCTTCTTTGGGTCATTCTTCCTTGACCACTTAAAACTCTGATCGATCTGGTCCTCAACGGTAGTGAGTTCATCCTCATCCTTTGATGTTGCTAGGCTGTAAGAAGGGAGGTTTCAACAAAAGTCAATTTTTAATTTTTTTTCAAATTAAATTAAAATATAAAATATACAAAATAAACTTAAAGAAAAACTTTGCACCAATTTTAAATCGATTGTTGTGGTAAGGGATTTACCAAATTTTATCTTGTCTTAAACATGCGTCTAGGTGAGTAAAAGAATAAAATAAGATTGATCAAATAACACGCCGATGTATGAGAAAAACTCGCAATGGGAAAAACCTTGGATGTCCCAGCCACGCAAATTTCACTATGTATGGAAGTACAAGGACATGACAGTAAACTTACGGCACAAACTCGATGCCCTATCAAGCCTTGATTCTCTTCATTCCTCTACTTACGCACAATGACACACAGGAGTACACCCGCGAAGCTACCATAACATGTGAGTCCATATATGCCTCAGTATCCACTAATAAGGCTCAACAACCGTTTAAAGATTCAAACATGAACGCACCGCTTCTTCATTATAACAACACACCACATAGTCCACCGTGTGTAAACAACAAATCGAGTATGGAATTCACCGCACGAAACTTTTCTCTAATAAGATGATGACAAAAACAAACAATGGTGCCCATAAATAAGATTTTAAATCATATATTATAATGAAACTTGGATCTTAAAAGGTTTGGGTGAAACTAGGGTTTGGGAGATTTTGAATATGTATAGGAAAATGATTTTTGCCAAAAGTCTTTCTAAAAATAAATGTATGAATCCTTTTATAAAGAAAACTCATTTTTTGAGGCAACACGTATTTTAAGAAAAATCATTTGAACAAAAACAAAGGTTCGTTCAAATAAAAACACAATCTCGTTCGAATCAACATTAAACATTTGGACGAACTGCTAAACTCGTTCGAACCAAACCTATAAAGTTCTTCGAGTTACTTAAAATAAAAAGAAAAATTCTTTTAAAATATCTCAAAAATAGTCCCAAACATTTTATGAAACCAATCACTGAAAATAAAATTTCAATGATAAAAATTTATATGTATTCATACCTAAGATATCCTCTAAAACACGAAGACCAAACGTGGTACGCAACACGATATGATAATGCAATCTATGAAGCTTTGTCGCTACATCTTTAATCAAACACGTCATAAGCTTAAATGGTCAACATACAAAGCTTAACCTATGACTTAAATTTTTTTGTTCAGAATTAAGTCAATACATATAAATTAACTCAATTGTGCCATGAGATTATCCATGGTTGGCGCCGACTTCTTTGTCAAAGATTTCTATAGATTGTCCAATCTATAAATATCAAACTTGAAAGATGAAATGTCCAGTTCACTTTATAATTGTCTATTTTACTGAACAATTCCCACTAATGTTGCACATACTACCTAAGGGATTCTCCTTTATTCTTTTTAAGGGCAGTCAACAAATCAACTTCCTTTATCACTTTGTTACTGGTAATAAAAAGAGTCGTAAATTGCTCGACTAGCTCTCTAAACTAGGAGATTGATCTAGTAGACATATTTTTGAACCACTTCATACTGATCTCTTGTAGTGTTAAGTGTAAAAACATAAGAGCATCATGATGGCTCTAAAGTGATAGAATTTTTCGATAATGCCTTATATGGTGGGCGGGATATGCTTTTCCATCGTAAATTGTGATATTTGAAATGGAGAATTTCCTTGGTGGATCCGAGGTTTCTATCTCCACAGTGAATGGTGAAGTTGCACCGTGCCCAAGTGCCTTCTTGGCAAGATCATTTGGAGCTCGAACTAAATTCATTTTATATTGTCCTTCCAATTACTTATTAATGAGGTTCTAGAGTCCGTCGCTCCTAAATCTATTTAACGACTTCGTGACGCAAACTGACCTACTACTGTGTGCAGGCTCTATCGACTACACTGAAGGGCAGTTCTGACTAATAGAGTTGTGATCCAATAATCAATAGGTCCGTTGTGAGTTAAAATGCATCGCACGAGGGCTCTACAATATGAAATCTCTTCAAGTGTGGATTAACTTATTGTTCTTTGGGGAATGGATTCCCCTCCTTCCGCGTCGTTCCAAGGTGTAAGATCTGAAGTAATGTTATTGTGATTGCTCAGTCAATTGCCTCCTAAAACGGGTAATTTCTTCATTGCGGTGATCCAACCTTTCTTTGTATATACTGACCAGCCAGGATGCTGCTCTCCTTGTTGGTCAGTTAGCAGAGGGAGTATGGCATTAATGACTATGGCCAGACCTTCTGAGTGAGTCCCCCTTGACCTAAATCACCTGAGCAGAGAAGGAAGTCTGGTAGGAGTTTACTCGTTCCTGATAACTTGTATCTTAGATTAGACACGACTTCTGGTGTGAGATTGACGAGACTGGTCGGCATTCATATTTATTATAGGACATATGTTTTCATGGTGGTGAGAATTATGAACTTTCCCATATATGACGCTAAATTGTATGGGATATCAGACCCACAATAAAAGTTATATTATAATCTAGCCCTCGAAATACGAATGCAATGAATAAGGACACAATATGTACTTAGTTTGACAAATTATCTTGCCTACATACACAGTAAGGGAGGGATAACTGTATATCTCTCGAAAGAACAAAAGATAATTAAAGTGCTAGGGTTACTAGATAAGAGTCTAAATAGTCGTGGGCTAGTTAAAAGTCAATACGCTTTATAAGCACAAAGTCCTATCTTTCTAGGTCTATTTACATTGATCCTATATATAGATAATAGAGTCCTATTAGTTGTAGTCATCCCCCCCATCTACGTGATCTTCCTAGATTCCTACTTAGCTCCCACTGATTATACTCGTTGATCTCTATCGACTATGTGTTAGTCCACGTGGCATTTTCAGCAATATTCCTTTCAAAAGGGTCTCACAAGCTAATCTAAACCCATAGGAGAAACTAAAGTCATCCAATACCTCAAAGGGCACTCTTGTAAAACTTTGAAGCATTTTCAAATCTTGAGAAGGATTCAAATGTCATGTTCGCTTGGAAAGGATAACCCAAATTAGTACATTTAGTTATTATGCTACATCCATAAGAGCGGCTACTGTTGCATTAAAGTAAGATGTTTGTGAGAGAATGATGTGTAATTTCTCTTGGATATTGGCCAACTCCTCAAAAGACATAAGATCAGAATCAGTTACAATAATTTATGAATTAAGTTCATTCTGAAGAGGTGAATCAATTGAGGTAATAGATTACTCAAACAAATATATTTCGATATGAATATAAATGCCTGATACTATCTCCTTAACAACTGAATCGTCACAAGGGGGAGTAGTACTTTGATCCCCATCACAAAGTAACATAAACTTAATAGTATCTATATCATCCAAAAGAGAGCTTAAGGTAGATAATCCCTCACAAAACAGGAATTCTTAGCAAAGTGGAGTCATAGCCTTAAAAGGAAAAATGAAGGTTTGAATTAACAGCCCATAAAAAAACACCACTAAAGTAATGGGAGTGTCATAACATATCATCAAAGGAATACCTTCAATCACACGAGCAGGGGAAAGAGTAGTTACCGAAACCTTGGAAAAAAGTCTTTAGGCTTTGGTTTTCTTCCTTCGAAGCTCTACAAATAGTTGATTCAACAAGGGAATCAATGATAAAAGGAGAGAGTTCTGAAGGCTTGGATTGATCAGGACAAGTGTCATAGGCTTTTTGGGTCGCCTCATCAAAGGTTTTTCCTCTTCTTCCTCTTCCTCTACACTCATTGTCTTAGACACAATTCATTATCTGCTTGATCGGTTGATGTAGCCTCCTTCATTATACATTTTCAAATTATGAGTTTAGTGATGTAAAAGATGTATGCTTTTTGAATCCTTTAAAATTACTCAAATTTTCTTGCACCACTGTATTTATTTTTAGAAAAATATAGACTGACTACAAAATTGCGAAGAAATATAATAAAAAAATTCAATGACCAATTCTAAAGCCCGTGTTTATTTTTAAACTTCAATTCAAACATATATATATATATATATATATATATATATATATATATATATATATATATATGTGTGTGTGTGTGTGTGTGTGTGTGTGTGTGTTAAAACATTGCACCTGCACCAACCAAATGCAATTTTAATTGAAAATAACTTATGTCAGTTATTAATTAATTAAACGATAAAGATGTAATAAAATTGTACCTAACAAATATAATTTGAATGAAAAATAATACATGTAAGGAGGATGTGATTTAATTGACATCGCAATATGAAGGATGATTACAAATCAAGTGATTGCCGACAAAATTCGAATTAGACACCTATTCCAAAGGGATGCGATTTAATTAAGCATTAAAAACTAAATAGAGAATTAAGGTAAATTTTATGTTCCTTCGTATATTTGGATTTTTAAAACAATACTTTTCAAGTTTATAAATCTAGTCCCTGTGATACAATAGCATATATTTGTGCGGTCCCTTTAGAGTTAGGAGTTCATTTTTTTTGCTCTCGTCAGCGTCACCATTTTTAACCATTTTCATGGTGTTTTTAGTATAGGGACTAAATTTATAAAATTATTTGGAATGTCCTATTTTTATACACTTTTACAATTATGAGGACCTTCCCCCCCCCCCCCCCCCCCCCAAACTAAAACTAGTATAAATACTTCTAAAAATCACACCTATTAAATGCAATCTCAAGCCAAAATTTATATCGCGCACCAGTATATGCTTTAAAATGATTTTACATTACATTAGCATGCAACCTGCGAGATGCACGGGCGCATGTCAATGGGATTTTAAAAAAATATTATAGAATTTCTTACATTAATAATGTATAGTTATTTATTTGTGCAGTATTTAAACTATTAAAATTCAAATTATTATTTTGCTTAAAATTCTATGGTGAATGATTGAAAAATAAGGGATCCAAAAGTAGGGGTTCCACCTTAGGCATGATACAATGAATACGTCGGAAATTGATTGAAAATTGATACGATATGTCTTGTTCATGTAAATTATGACTCATGTTATGGCGTCGTGTCAATCGTGTTCTTACTTTTATTTTTGAATCTTACGGTGTTTAGTTTGTGTAAAAATTATTAATCGTGTTAGTTATGTCATGTTTAAATGATCCTTGTTTGTCTCAAGTAAAGAAAACTATTTCGTGTTATAGTGGACTCGTATCTAAATGGTACTTGGTATGTGGTATCACGCCCAAACACGACCCAACATACAAATTTTTAAGCCTACCCAAAAGTCACAATCACAAATGCACAAAATTAGAAAACATTCACATGCGAATAAATTTATATTTTCTAATTTACGAAAACAAAATCATAGGAAAATAGGGAAAATTATATACTTTTATTTTTTTAATTAATAAAAATATTATGTCACTACTTGGTGCTATATCTCAGTATACATTTAACATAGTTCTTATGAGACATTTAATTAGACTTAAAAAAAACCTTGAATAGAAAATTTGAATTAATAAGAAACGAATAAGAAAAGTATCATTTAATCTTTTCACACATTTAATTACTAACTAATCTATATTATCTATATACTCCTGCACTTAAGTTTAGGTATCCCTTGTCCTCTATCACTTCTTTCACACACAGTCTCACATCCCCATCTTTCTTTCACTTCCTTTTCTATATCCAATCTCCCACACACTCCCTAAGCTACCCACGCTACCATACTACAAAATCAATTATATTAAGTAACAATTCCGTAATAATTTTTTTCCAGCTCCATATCATGTTTTAAAAGACACTCCTCAAAGCAATCTTACTTTTTATTGAAAAGAACCAAACAAACATACTGAAGAAGCTCTGTTATAAAAACCCAAATGACTTCAAGATATGTACCGATTTCTTATTAGCGATTCATCTTTGATCAGTCAACTAGATAATAACTCGCTTTACTGTTGCCATGTTACAGAAACTATGTTCGTAAAATCCACAAATCGATAAATATGCAGTGAATCATTAAATTGAATTGGAATCCTGTTAATCTATTTAAACTACAATAGAAAAAAAAATAAACTTACTAATTGTTGGTTTTCAATTTGAGAGAAAATGAGAGAGGCCTACTCTATGGTGGTGTGATGTGGTTCATCGATGAAGTGTGACTCGATATGATATATCTAGAGAAAATTATTGATTTTCCTTCCTTTTTTTTTCAGTTGACCCAATACTATTGTAATCAAGGAGTTCTATTTATTTTGTGATATATTGAAGATAAAAAATTAATAAGTTGTACATACCTCGAGTTTCAGAATATGTCTTGGAAGTTCTCTGTAGTTCTAATAATTAATCATTCAATATTTATAACATTAATTACACTGATTTGTTTATCAACTAAAACTATTTCTGTAAGAGGGTACTTTAGATAAGATGGAGGCGTAACCCCTATTTGAGTATGGTAAAGATAAGCTAATCCTGGCCAAAGCTTTGGATTTAATGATAGGACACACGAACACAGACCCAATGAAGATAAACTCGGCTTAAACTCACAAAACCCTCGTGTATAACTCAGGAAATAGTAATGAACCTTAGAAGTAACTTAGCTAGAGGGAGAGAGAAGTAAGCACCCTAGATACACCTTGGTAGGCAGGTAAAAACACACCATATACCCTCAGGAATCTCTGTCAAGTATTAAAAGCTTTACAATAAATGACAATGGTGAGGGGATAAACCCTCTGGTTTGCAATAAATCTCTCTTTCTGATGTGTATCTCTAGTAATAACTCCAGGGTTCTAAAAAAAGATCATCTTTCCTCAAAGGTGGTTGGGGTCTTTAAATAGCCCCCCACACCACCCTCGAGACAACTCAGTCATTAAAACTATGAAAGACATCCTTCATACTTTATGTCACAGCATTAAATGCCTAGTGTACTAGTTGCCTCCACGTCATAATTATTAAATGACAAGACATGCCTTTTGCCTAACCACTGTGTGTCAGGGGGCTGTTGTCGCAGAGGTGGCTCACCAACTGCCTGACAGCCCCAAATACCACGGTGGTTTACTCAAGTGTATGTCTGACATTGTTTTGGCTGGCCAGTAACATCACTTACGGTAGATGTGACACTAAGTAGAAGGGCTTCTGGTTCATAACTCAACGCCCGATGGAACTCCAAGCTGCTTCGCTTGAGGTTCCACGGTCAAGGTTCTTCGGCGTTTTACCAGGTGTATCTAAGATGGTCAGGACAAGCCCCAACGGTGCCTTACTTCTCAATCCTCCAAACCAGGTCCCTCTAAAGTTCCCACGGTGAGTTCATTCGATAGAGCATGAAAGCTCTCCCAGGCCCTGCCAAGCCTGGTCTCTCGCAAGTACCGTTTGACCTCATACAAACTCTTTTGTTATTATCGTTACGTCATTACAACCGTTAAAGCTTACAGTCATCAATAATGAAAATACAATATGACTAATACAACAAGCTAAAATATGAGCTGCCGCGTCAAGCTGCCTCGCTGAGTTGCCACGCTTGAGCTACCTCGGTTGCTTAATCTCAAACACTGTTGCTAATTGGGGATTTGTCCCTTATCTCAAGATTACCTTCAAACCCCCTCCACATTTGCCCCCTCGTGGAGAGATTTGTTGGAACAAGAAATGTCTGCACGAAATGTCTGAAACCGATGGACTTTTCTTTGTGTGAAAAGATTCAGGCATTTTCTCCTTTATTCAGAACCAGAGCGTTAGAGTCTTCGGGAAAAAGTAAAATTCTGCCTGATGGACCTTAGTCATGACTAATCAGTCGTCTAGACTTATGACGAGAGAACATCATAGCTTTTTGGAATCGTTGGGACATCTTCTTTATTGGGGGTTTTATTAGATATGTCTAACAAAAATTTCTTTGGCGCCAAAACTCAATCTTGTATAGGAAGGCAACGGTTTGTGTTCCCCAGATGTCACTTCGTAAATGATGTAGCGCAGTCTTCTCAACTGTCAAAGCACTTCCCAAGGTGCCACGTGTTCAATGGAAATGATTGCAGGCGGCATTGCACGTGTGATGGTGGGAGACTGAAACGACAACCCCGAAATTTTCAAACGGCTATATCCAAAACACTTTAACCCTTTTTTTTTCTTACTCTGTTACTATCTTCTTCAGACTTTTGTTTCTTTTTTAGAGAGAGAGAAAAAAAACTTACAAAAACTCCATTGTTGCTAAGCTTCTTGTTCGCCTTCTTCCCTTCTCATCCTCTAAATCGTTACCTGTGGTCATGGTCTTATATTCTCGTTCTTCAAATCGCCCTTGCATGAAGCTTTTCTGTTATTTTCATCATCGTTTTCCATGACAACCTCAAGTAACCCCGCCATCTCTGCTACTGGTGCTCCGTCTGCCACCACCACTGCTGCCTCTGCCCTGGATGCTGCCCGTCAGGAACAGCTGAGATTTTATCATCGCTCTCCTATTTTTGGGGAGGATGATGACTTTGCTGTTGCCTGCAAGGCTGTGCATTTTTCTTCCAAGTTCGATGCCTTACTGTTGGGTGATGAAGACGAGGATTCTTATGAGTGGGGCTTTCTTCCCCCATAGGGGACTCTACGATTTCGCTTGGAGCGAGGGGACTTCCCATGGCCCCATGTTAACTTTAAAGCGCCAAAGGGTTCTCCTGCCCACTTTGCTACCTGCAATTCTCAGATGCAAATTTCTTATGCTGATATTCTCACCAAGCTTGGGTTGTAACGGGCTAAGTGGTTTGGTGAGTTCACTCTTTCGAAGAACAATGCTGCTCTTCCTATCCTAGTCTCTCGATGGAACGTTACTACTCATACGTTCATCGCTGCGTGGGGCGAGTTCACCATAACTCTAGAGGACGTGTGCGAGCTTTTGGGCCTCGATGCAACAGGTTATGAGCCCTACGATGATGAGGCTCTTGATGCCCAAGAGACTGCCGATCGTTTGGAGTTATATCGCATATGCCGAAGCTGCATTGGTTCATCCAACAAAGCTACTTTCTCTCCCTTGATTAATTATTTCTTCAAGGGTTCTGGTGAAGGCAGTTCTTCAACAGATGCTCCTGGTCAAGGTACACCGTTAGAACTTCCCGCCTATATTCTTATGATTCTATCCCGTTTCCTTTTGACGGGAAAACCCAACGACCAACCCCGAAATAACCTTATCAACCTGTCCCTTCGTTTGGCCCGAGGCATAAAACTTCCACTGGCTGCAATTGCCTTGGGATCCCTCTACACCTGACTGGATAGAACTTTGTTCGATATGGAACGCTCTCTTGGCCGTTATAACTTGGCCAATTTTCCCAACAACGTTCTTCTGACCAGCTTCCTTTACTTTCGCTTTCCTGCCGTAGCGGCCAAAGCCAACAGTCCTCCCTCGGGGGAAATAATTCTGCCTCCACGGTCCTTTATTTATCATAGGAGACAAAGCCGAAAGGAGTTAATATATGTGATTGACCGTTTTGAGAGCTTTGTAATGAGGCCTTATCCGGAGGAAGTCTTCTTTCACACTTGCGAATTTTTTCAACATGAAGCCAGAATGGTACAGGCGCCTTCCACAGATATCGAGGATCCCTCGTTGGCCGTGGTTCTTCTGTTCTCCCCTGGATATCTGCCTTCTTACACCGAGTGGGGATATACCAATGAGCACTATAATCCCAACCGATGCAGCCGCTAGTTTGGGTTTGATCAGGGGGCTCCACGTCCAGTGTTTCAATCGTCAAACCCTAAGGTCTCTTTTAGCGAGGCGTGCTCTCTTTTTTCTTCCACCGCTGCGTGGGGGATAAGCTCCACTATGGCTGGGCGAGTGACCATTTCCAGTATTACTAGGCAGGGGGACGTGACCCCTTTATTTTTCACAAAGTACTGGCCGAAGCAATTAGCTGAAATTGCTGAGTTCGTTGAGGGAGATCAGGTGTATCCTCCCGTTTCTTCATTTTCTGCCCTAGAGTTGGGGCTAAAAGGCAACTTTATACTTGGGATAGAATTCCCTCTAAGTTCAACCCCCAAAGCACCTCCCACCGAGCTTCCCCCACTTTATCCCATGGTCCTAGTTGCAACGCCTAAACCCAAAGCGCCTGCAGCTTCGAAAAAGGCTGCCCCTTCAACTGAAGCTACCATCGGCGAGGGGCCTTCTCAACCACCTGCCAAGAAGGCAAAAAAGGCCAAGAGTGGGACATCAAAGTCGAAGTCTAAGTCCCAGAAGCCCCAAACTCCCGTGGCATCCCTTCCCATAGCCTCCGTTCCACCTCCCATGTCTGCTGAAACGGCTGAGCGTTTAAGGAGGGAGGCCCAAGCAGAAATAGATCGAATAAATGCTGAGTATCATCGACACTCTGTAGTTGTTCCTCCTTCCGTTGCTTTTCCCACAGTGGTGGTAGATCCTACAGAGCCAACGGCTAGAAGGAGAAAGAGCTCAAGGGTTCCTCGAGAGGTCGGTATTGGTGCAGCGGGATTGAGGAAGAAAACTCTTGGTACCAAGTCCCAGAAGACGCGAACTCTTGAGGTGCATCGAATTTCTGAGGTGCATCCCACTCCTGCCCCTTCTGTCGCTGTTACTCCTTCTTCGCCTGTGGTCCTGTCTTCTCGTTCCCCTTCTGAATCCGAGGTATGTATGCTTGATTTATTCATTCTCTTCTTTGCTTAAGGACGACTGTATTTGCTTATTTTTTCTTGACAACTGTGGTGCAGGGAGTTGAAATGGAAAGACTAGACCCCCTAGTCCTCCCGTGAGCCCTTTCGTGGGGGGACGTTTCGCTGTTTCTCGTGTCGATGTGACTCCTCCCCGTTCCCCCATGACGGGGCTTACCTATTCTCGCCGTTCAGCCTCCCGACATGCGGGGGAAGTTGCTAAGGGAGGTGATGTTGTTGAGCCTGCGGGTGTCCCTTCACCGCCAGAGGTAACGCAACCCGAGACAACACTCTCAGTCCCCTTTGAATTACATACCTCACCTGAGGTTCCTCTGCCCATTGTTCTTGTTAATGAAAGTGAGCCCGAGGTATGATTTCTTCTACAAAATAACCCTTCGTTAGCGTCTGTTCGTTCCCACTCTTTTCTTTATTTGACTTGCTGAACCCTGAGATGTTTTAGGTGCCTCAGGTTCAAATATCCTCGTTGTTAGCAGGCGCTCTTCTTCCAACAATGCTGATGAGACCTCTGACTGCCATTCCCCGCTTTAACACCATAACCGAGGTAAGTAGTATGTGGAGATACTTCTTCATGTTTTCTGTGCTTATTCCTCTTTTCTAACACTTGCCCTCATGTCACAGTTTTCTCCTAATCTTGTACCACCTAGTTATCTTGGTGGTTCTACTGCAGTCAAGGCCCATGTTGGTGCTTATATCCAGTATAGTGGTGCTTCTGCACCCCTTCGTATTGGGTCTCTGTTTGGGAGTCCGTCATCTTCTCTCGATGAACCCACTATGCTGGCCCTAGTGCCTTATGTAGGTGAGGGAGTTTTGCCAAGTGTTGGGGCTTCTGCGAGCAGGGACCCCGTTGTGTCTTTTGAGGCAATGATCTCGCCCCCAACAGTTCCTGTCCCTACGGCTGCCACACTGACTCACGTTCTTGCCCCTGCAGCGACTGAGGTATTTTTCGTTAAGTCTTGTTAAGATTTTTCATAAACTCCACCTTACAACGGTGACTTAACAACGAAAACGCTTGTTAAGATTTTTCATAAACTCCACCTTACGACGGTGACTTAACAACGAAAACGCTTGTTAAGATTTTTTAACAAACTCCACCTTATAACGGTGACTTAACAACGAAAACGCTTGTTAAGATTTTTAGTAAACTCCCCCTTATAACGGTGACTTAACAACAAAAATGCTTGTTAAGATTTTTAATAAACTCCACCTTATAATGGTGACTTAACAACGAAAACACTTGTTAAGATTTTTCTATAAACTCCACCTTATAACGGTGACTTAACAACGAAAACGCTTGTTAAGATTTTTCATAAACTCCACCTTATAACGGTGACTTAACAACGAAAAACGCTTGTTAAGATTTTTCATAAACTCATCATGCCCTCTATCTCTTTTCAGGTTGCTCGGGAAAATTCTCCCCCAGTTCTTTCGCCTATGGCCTCCCCCCATCGGGAACCTGCTTCTTCGGAAAATTCTGGTCATGATGATCAAGGTTCCACGACTGGTGCTGCCGCAGAGAGCGAATCTGGATGCGAACTTCCTCTTACCGACTTGGCTCCTCACGCTTTCTGCCTGGTGGTGCTTCGACAGTCTCCTCAAATGCCTGTCAATCATCGCTTGGTGATTGAACAACTGGTGAATCGTCACCCCGAGACCTTCACATCAGACTGCCTACGTTCCAATATTCATGTGATGAGTCACAGACTTCAAGGCATGGAGATCGTTGTTGCTGAAATTTCCGGTACTCCCACTGCAAGCGTTAACCGATCCCTACTTATCCAATTTCTGGGTTTCCCGAGGGAGCTGGAGTGTGATGGCTTCCGTTTTGACTGCTTATAACACATTTGAAGACTTTGAAGAACCAACAACTGATTGGCCAGAGGGAAGTGTTACGAAAGCACCAGGAGGACCAACAAGCTGAGGAAGCTAGGTTGGTCGCATTGGCACCCCTTTTGGAAGCAGTGGATCAAGAGGTAAAGTATGCTGAAGAAGCTTTGTGTCTGGTCAAACTGAAACGCGAGAGACTCCTCATCGAACGTACATAAGTGCAAACGAGGCTGGAGGTTTCTATTAACGCCCAACGGTCTTTCACAGCAGCTTCTTCGGGCCTTCTTGGAGATTTTTTCTCTTCCTCAGATTTACCGTTTCTTTTAGACTAGTTGCCTCTTGTATACATATCCTCCATCTGCTCTTATCTATGTAATTCTTGGGCGATAGCTCCCAAAACAAATTTTGTAATGCTCTATTGCTTATGAATGAAGAATATATACTTTTCAACCCCTTCGTGTGTTGTGACTGTTGTTGTATGCTATAGAGTTCTATATTTCTGCAATTCTTTCATTATATTCAAACTGTAAACCAAAACTTGTATATATATATAACAATAGCCAGTCATAACATTGGTTCGAACTTGATTATTTACACACGATAAACCTTCAGCCATTTATTGTTAATCTTAAATGGCTTGTCTTCCTCTAACTTCGAAATTAAACAATAACCTGAGTCACGAGCTTCCTTCACAACGAAAGTTCCCTCCCAATTGGTTGCGAAATTTGGTAGAGGAAGTCCCCTGATGTGCTTCACTACCGCTTTCAATACGAGGTCTCCCTCCACGAACTTCCTTGGTCTCACCAAGTTGTCATATGCCCTAGAGAGTTGTTTCGTATATATTTGAAAGTGCTGCATCGAATTATCTTTGTGTTCATCCAATGCTTCCAGCTGTACGTGCCTACTATGAGGGAGCATGCTACTTCGCAAAGCATAACGAGCAGAGGGAACTTCCAACTCTACTGGAAGGATTGCCTCAGCCCCATAAACAAGAGAGAACGGCGTGTATCCTGTGGGTTTCCGCTTGGTTATTCGATAGGCCCATAAAACAGTTGGTATCTTATCATCCCATGCCCCTGGAAAGTCCTCCATCATCTTGGCCAAAATATTATCCAAGGTTTTGTTAGTTGCTTCGGCCTGACCATTTCCCTTTGGGTATGCCACCGTTGAGGTGTGATGAATAATGGAGTACTTGTCTGTGAGCATTGTTACTTCGAAATTGACGAAGGGAGTCCCGTTATCTGAAAGAATAACCTTTAGGATCCCGAAATGACAAATGATGTATTCTCTGATAAAGTTGCTCACCACCCCAGCCGTTGCTCTTCTTAGTGGTATTGCTTCGGCCCATTTTGTAAAACACTCTGTTGCTACCAGTATCCATATCTTGCCTCTCGAAGAAGGGTGTATTTCCCCCACTAGGTCAAACGCCCAAGTATGAAATGGATAGGGTGTTGACAGAGAGTGTAAGTCCACCGATGGGGCATGGATCATATTTCCGTGAAGTTGGCAAGCTTTGCATTTTCGAACGAACTCAGCAGAGTCTTTCTCCATCGTTGGCCAATAATACCCCAATATCATCAACTGATCATACAACTTGGCCCCTCCTGTGTGTACTGGATCGTGCGCTTGTTTGAGGACCTCCGCTGCTTCTTCCTTCATGACGCAACGCAATGGCCTGTAGAAGTACCCCCTTCGATAAAGCTGCCCCTCCTGAACATAAAACCTTGGAGCCCTTCGCCTCAGACCCATTGCATTCATTTTCTCCGTTGGGACAACCTCCTCCTGAATGAAGTCGATGTAGGGCTGCTTCCAGTCCGTTTGAGCTTCAATGAAATGGCACTCAGCTGCCTCAAAGAATAGCTGACACTTATCGCACTTCCATTGCAGCTCTGCCGCATCTTGCTTCATTCTAGGCCAGAGATACCCCTCTCTTTGAATTCTCCTATATAGAGGTATCTCAGTCGTTTCTCAGTGCTCCTCATGCGTTTTCCTCAATCTTTGCTCGACTTCCTCTGGGCTGATGCATCTTGACAACCATCCCCCAGCATTTCTATACTAAAGATTCCCCTAGTTCGTAAAGTATTGTGCCAACTCTCTTAATCCCATAGCTCTTTCTCCAAACTCTAGTTCCTTCCTAATCTCTCCCCTCCAGTCCGCGTCCTCCTCCATCGGTAGTATTGACTGTACCACCGAATGAGCTGTTCTTCGTTGGATCACAACTATAGTCTCATCGTTCTTCGTAACCATTTTCTGGGCGATAGTGGCATAGGCGTCTGGATGGCGGTTCATCGTTCTGGGATGTCTTCTGATCTTGGTCCGATGGAACTGGTTGAGAAGCCTTTGAATGATTGTTCTATAGGGGGCCAGGCTCATGTGTTTTAACGCATATTCTCCGTTTACTTGCTGAATTACTAAGTTTGAGTCACCCTTAATGCAGAGTGAACGAATTCCCCTTCGAAGAGCCTCTAGCAGCCCCAGTACCAACGCCTCGTATTCTGCTTCGTTATTGGAACAAGGGAAATCTAACTTGTAGGAAAGGCAAATCTCTTCCATCCCTTTTGAAAGAATAACCCCTGCTCCCTCCTTCTTTTTCGCCTAAGATCCATCGAAATGCATCGTCCACTCCTCATCAGTAGTATCCAGGTAATTAGCCTGCAAATCATCTCCTGGAATGTCTTCCTTAGGTGGCTCGAAGGTTCCTGAAGGGAATATGGCCAATAGATCAGCGTACGCCGGGCTTTTAATTGTGCGAGGAACCACACACTTCAAGTCATATTTAGAGAGGATAAGGAACCATCTAGCTACCCTGCCAATCAATATAGTCCTTGCAAGCAAATACTTAATTGGGTCGCATTTAGTTATAATATGAATTGTGAAAGATAGCATATAATGCCTAAGTTTTTGTGCTACAAAGTTTAAGGCTAAACAATGCCTTTCTAAGCTACTATATCTAATCTTTGGCCCATGTATAATTCTGCTGAGGTAGTAAATCGGTCGTTCTTGCCCGTCCACTTCTTGTGCCAGTAGCGCTCCAATGGACCTCGTTGTAGACGTGAGGTATAGCTGCAACGGTACTCCTGCCTGGGGAGGAACCATGATTTGCGGTGAAACGAGCAGTTTCTTCAGCCTGACAAGAGACTCCTGGTGAACCTCCTCCCACCTGAATTTCATGTTTTTTCGCAACAGCTGCATCAGTGGGTGTGTTATTTCGGCCAATTCGGGCACAAATCTCCTAAGGTAGGAGACTTTGCCAAGAAAACTCTTCAGCTCCTTCGCTGTCCTAGGACATGGCATCTCTAATATCGCCCGCTGTTTATCCTGGTCCATCTGCACCCCTTGTCGATCAACCACGAAGCTTAGAAACTTCCCGCTTGTTACTCCGAAGACACACTTCAATGGGTTCATCCTCAATTTATACCTCCTGCACCGAGCAAACACCTTCCTTAAATCATTCAGACGTGACTCCTCCTTCTTCAATTTGATGACCAAGTCGTCCACGTAGAATTCTATAAATTTATGGAAAAAGTCATGAAAAATGGCCATCATTATCCTCTGGTACGTAGCTCCAGCGTTCTTGAGTCCAAACGGCATCACCTTGTACATGAAGTTGCCCAACGGAGTTCTGAACGCCGTTTTCTCTACATCAGAGGGGTCCATCTTGATCTGGTTGTATCCCACATACGCATCCATGAAGCTATACATCTCATGACCAGCCGTGACATCTATCAAACTGTCGATGGAGGGTAGTGGAAACTCATCCTTGGGGCAAGCCCTATTCAAGTCTCTGAAGTCCACGCAGATCCTTATTTGGTTTTTGTCTTTCTTCCCCACTGGCACAATGCTGGATTGCCAGGGGGGATGTTGTATTGGCTTGATATATCCTGCTGCCAACAAGCGTTGGACCTCTTCTTTAATCTTTAAGTCTAGTTCAGGCTTGTAAGTCCTCGTTGCCTGCTTCACCTGAATGGCTGAAGGCATCACGTTCAGTTTGTGGCAACTCACCTCTTTATCCAGCACTTCCATTTCAGTGTACTTCCATGCAAAAACGTCTATAAATTCCCGAATTAGTTTGACCAAGGCTTCTCGTTTCCCCTCACCGAGATCTTGTGAGATAAAGATAGGCCTTGGATCTTCCCCTTCTCTTGCCAAGTTCAACTGGTCTAATTCTTGTGCCTGGGGCCTTGGTCGATCTCCCATGTAGTCTGGTTCTTTGGAGATATCTTCTATGAATTCTTGTATGTTGGAGTTGTCTATCACCATATACTGCCCCCTTCGATCCACCAAAAAACACTCATACACCGGGTCAACCTCATCCTTAGTCTCTTCGGTCGCCCGTTCACACCGTTATAAGCGGTACACTAATTTTCCCTCTTCAGTGATAATTTTCTTGCATTTCCTGTTGGTAGCTGTTGCCACGGCCTTCCTCTTCTTCTCTTTGGAAGCCTCAGCGATTCTTTTTCTCGAAAAGTGACTTAACACACTTTGCCGTTGGACCTCGTTCTCCATCGGGTTTGTTCTCGGCCCCATCCTGTCTTTGGGTTGCCTCGAGACCTTTCGGAGTTGAGGGATCACCTGATGGGCTTCTTCGATCCTCACCCCTTCGCTACTTCAGCCCTTTTTATCCTGCTCATTCAAGGGCCCCATTCTCTCTCTAATTGAGGGAACCCATGCCCCCTCCATTCTCTTCGTCAGGACCCGTATATCCTCCTCCAGTTTTGTATAGAACGCCGCATCCACTAAGTGCGCTTCTTCGATAGAGAAAGGCCTCTTCGTAGCCCTGATGGTCACCTCCGTTCCCTTTACATTTGCCTTGGCACATTGATGATAAGTCGAAGGAACTAAGCCTTGGTTGTGCATCCATACTCTCCCTATTAGTAAGTGATAGGAAGTTGCACTTTTGATTACATGGAACTTGATGTGGGAACTCAGATTTCCCATCACAATCCCAACATTCACATACCCGATGTATTTGGAGGATTGATTGTCATATCCCGAAATTACCAAAGGCATGAGGATCAGCCTTTCTTTTGGAATACCAGCCACGTGGAAGGAGTTGATTGGCATAATATTGATGGAAGCACCCCCATCCATAAGCGTCCTTGCAAAGCTAACTCTGTTGACGCTAGCGGTTACATATAGAGGCCTGTTATGGGGGAACCTCACAGCTCTATCCGCATCGCTGAAGGTTACTTCTGACAGAAATTTCTTCACCAGCCTAGCCATGGGTCCCCTCCACCTTAACGAGGGGACTGCGTTCCTTTTTGCAATGTCCAAAATCGCGTGAGTTATCTCCGTTCTGCTCTCCTTCGGGATCCCCACTTGATCGAAGAACCAAGTGAATTTTGGGGATTTTGAAACTGCACTACATTCTATGACTGGGGCTGTTTCCTCATCTTCAACGCTATACACGTCTTCCACGTCCCTAGCGCTTGCTTCACCATAGACTAAAACTACATTAGCTATTCCCGTGGTACAGTATTCCAGAGCTTCTTCGAGCTCCTTCTGCTTCATCGTCAACCCTCCTCCTCTTTCTGCCTCCTCATCATAGGCCATCACCAAATTGGCCCCGTGTGCCGGAAGTGGGTTGTTGTTAATGTTCTGTGGGGGGATTTGCAATGTCCTCGCCTTCATGTACTTGTCGATGATTCTTCGCAGCGTGAAGCAGCTCCCGGTTGGATGCTGGATCTTTCGATGAACTTGTCAGTACTTAAGATCCGCCTTCGTTGTAGCATCAGGTTGTTCCATCGGGATGCCTTTTGGTTCATAAACCGTTCCCCCTTGGACCATCGCGTTATAATAACTCACAGCCTCTTCTGTTGTGCAGGGAAACGGCGGAGGGTCTTCTCTATCTTTCCCAAATTTTCTCTTGCTGTCCCTCCTCGGTGTCTTGCCCTTATCTTCTCCTTCGGCGTATACTACCCGCGGGGGCTGAGACCTCCCCCCCGCGGGTTGCATTGGTTGCCTGAATATCATGGGCACTACCACCAGATTGGGTCGTACCACTAAAGAGATGTTCCTTGCGGCTTTTAAGAACGCCACAAAAGTCCCCTCGCGCGTCTCATGGATGAGATGGCAGATGTATTCAGGAAGTAGTCCCTCAGCGCATATTTGTAATAACTTGGACTCTTTAGCCTCCTCCCTCACATCGAGGGACCTTTCCCTGAACCTTCGAACATAGGCCACCACTTCTTCCCCTGGTCTTTGCTTCTCCCTTCCCAGTTGGGTCAAGGTGAACTCGTCTTCTGCCAAAAAGAACTTTTGGACAAACAATACGTGCATCTCCTCCCACGCTCCTGCAATGCCTGTACCTGGTGGGGCCGTTGGAGTTACCCCTGGTGTTACGAAAGCATTAGCCTCCAATCCTCCCAGCATAGTTGAAGCTACTGGGGTTTGCAAAAACTCATAAAATTTGCTCATGAGGAGCGCCATCTGGGCGGGTCCCAACCCCGCGCTCATGGCAGGTTGTGCCGCCCCAGGAACGTCTGACATCGTCTGAACCGACGGTATCTCTACTCGAGGAGCCCCATACCTTAGGGCCTCCTGCTCCCTCGCGGCCTGTTCTTCATTACGCTGGATATCATCAAAGTTGAGTCTTCGAGTAGCATTATCTTGCGCCATACTCCCTAGCTAAGAGAATGCCTCCCCAGCTTAGTCGCCAAATGTAAGAGGGTACTTTAGATAAGATGGAGGCGTAACCCCTATTTGAGTATGGTAAAGACAAGCTAATCCTGGCCAAAGCTTTGGATTTAATGATAGGACACACGAACGCAGACCCAATGAAGATAAACTCGGCTTAAACTCACAAAACCCTCGTGTATAACTCAGGAAATAGTAATGAACCTTAGAAGTAACTTAGCTAGAGGGAGAGAGAAGTAAGCCCCCTAGATACACCTTGGTAGGCAGGTAAAAACACACCATATACCCTCAGGAATCTCTGTCAAGTATTAAAAGCTTTACAATAAATGACAATGGTGAAGGGATAAACCCTCTGGTTTGCAATAAATCTCTCTTTCTGATGTGTATCTCTAGTAATAACTCCAGGGTTCTAAAAAAAGATCCTCTTTCCTCAAAGGTGGTTGAGGTCCTTAAATAGCCCTCCACACCACCCCCGAGGCAACTCAGTCATTAAAACTATGAAAGACATCCCTCATACTTTATGTCACAGCATTAAATGCCTGGTGTACTAGTTGCCTCCATGTCATAATCATTAAATGCCAAGACATTCCTTTTGCCTAACCACTGTGTGTCAGGGGGCTGTTGTCGCAGAGGTGGCTCACCAACTGCCTGACAGCCCCAAATACCACGGTAGTTTACTCAAGTGTATGTCTGACATTATTTTGGCTGGCCAGTAACATCACCTACGGTAGATGTGACACTAAGTAGAAGGGCTATCTGGTTCATAACTCAACGCCCGATGGGACTCCAAGCTGCTTCGCTTGAGGTTCCACGGTCAGGGTTCTTCGGCGTTTTACCAGGTGTATCTAAGATGGTCAGGACAAGCCCCAATGGTGTATTACTTCTCAATCCTCCAAACCAGGTCCCTCTAAAGTTTCCACGGTGTGGTCATTCGATAGAGCATGAAAGCTCTCCCAGGCCCTGCTAAGCCTGGTCTCTCGCAAGTACCGTTTGACCTCATACAAACTCTTTTGTTATTATCGTTACGTCATTACAACCGTTAAAGCTTACAGTCATCAATAATGAAAATACAATATGACTAATATAACAAGCTAAAATATGAGCTATCGCGCCAAGCTGCCTCGCTGAGTTGCCACACTTGAGCTGCCTCGGTTGCTTAATCTCAAACACTGTTGCTAATTGGGGATTTGTCCCTAATCTCAAGATTACCTTCAAGCCCCCTCTACAATTTCAATTAACATATAAATCATCGTACATATTAATTAGAGCAAAGAAAATTATTGAAAATAAATGGTAACTATTTCATAAACTATATAAACAACAAAAATATACCATGCTATCTAAACAGAATCTATAGGGGTATGTAGATGGATATTACTTCATCCAATATCAATCAATCAAGGCAATCGTTGCATAAATTCCATTAAAGAAAGAAAAAAAGGAACCAAGAAACTTTTTTAATAAAAACATGGAAAAAAGAAGCAAGATACTGATATGATAAAATACGTATGGTAATCTCCCTTATCGTCAGACAAAGGACCTTTAAGTACCCAACATACTCCAAATAGATGATTTCGAGTACCCAACAGGTGTAGAAGGGAACATTTCACAATTGAAACCATTTTTATAAATAAAAGAATGTGAATAAAATGAAGAAAACATAGTATAGGATACTTAAATGAATGAAATGAGGGAATACCATTTTGGTTATGTTCTCAATGCACCAATGAGATTTGAAAACCATTGTATGAGATACTTAAATTAATGAAATTAGAGTTTTTGGAAAATCGAGAGGCCTTAATAAATGAGGAATCCAAGAGCAGAGAGATAGAGACTTTATTTTAAAGGGATTAAGTTAGTTTGCTAATTAATAAGAGTCATTAAAACTATACACGTGTCTTGTTATGAAAGCAACAAATATGTACTAGAGTCAATTTTAGTTATATTCTATCATTTGAGTTTAAGGATGACAATTTAATCCAACCCATAGGAGTCCCGCCCCGCCGATTAATGAATTAGGAGCGGGTATGGGTTTAAAAAAAATTCGTTTATTAAATGAGGCGGGTTAGGAGTTTGTTTAAATAAAATCGTCCCGCCTCGTCCCGTTTAACTTATGCCTACATAAATATCTTTTATATGTATGCTAATTACAATTAAGTCATACACACACACACACACACACACACACACACACACACACACACACACACTAAAAAAACCCTTTATATATATGTTAATTTTATAAAAGATCTATGTGGAAAACATGGATTGATAATTGAGGGAGTTCTTCACATATTGAAATACGAACCATTGTATACCTCTAGGACTATAATGTAATATTTTTAATTTACTATTTTTAAAATTATCCTAACCCGTAAGAGTTTCGACCCACCCCATTTATTAAATGAGACGAATTAATAGTTAATATAAATAAAAATCATCCCGTTCCGTCTATTAAAATGGATCGGTTAGGATTTTTGAAAACCCATCCAATGTCATCCTATTTGAGTTTGATGGCTATTATTTGTCTGTCATATTGAAAAGCAAGGACGGGATGTGACTTTAGCTGAACCTTTCTACAAAACTGTTTCTAACTTCTAGGGCTTTCGTCTAACTTCTTCACTCGATCACTAATCACTCGCTCTGGTAAGCTCTAATATATTGTTTGTGTATTTGATTGTTGTTGAAGCATGGCTTTATATTATTCAGTTTGATACTTTTTTTTGTTTGTTTTTGTTAAACGTGTGTAGGATCAGTTCATTTGAGAATAATTCAATTGATTCCATTACCATGGCTTTTCAGTTATTCAGATTGGAGAATTAGAATCTGATGGCAATGGGACTTTGAAAAATTAAGACCCACTTTAACCACAAATGTGCAATGGGTAATTAGGTATCCGTAGTTAGGCTTTTCAGCAAAGATGATCTCTATCAAATTTCTTAAATATATAACCATTTAGCAGGTGAAATGATGGTCAACATACATATACATCCAATTTTTATTTCACCCACTAAGGGCCCGTTTGGTTCCGTGTGTGTGTGTATATATATATACACACATATATATATATATATATATATATATAGAGAGAGAGAGAGAGAGAGAGAGAGAGAGAGGTAAGCTTCTGTGCACACTAAGTTTGCACACTGCTGGCGCACACCAATTTTTTTTAAGCATTAAAAAATATATTTTTGAGTTTAACGGGACCCATATAAAAAAAATCAGCTCCAAAATTTTATTTTTGCTATTTTTAAAAAATTGGTCAAACTTTTTAAAGTGCTTAAAAGCAGTGGAAGTTTGACCGATTTTTTAAAAATAATAAAAAAAGTTTTTTTAGCTGATTTTTTTTACATGAGTCCGTTAAAATGTTTAAATATCACACAAAAAAATTCTTAACTCAAAAATATTTTTTTTACTATTTTAAAAAAATGATATGCAAACTTAGTGTGCACATGACCCTGACTCTCTCTCTCTCTATATATATAGAGGGAGAGAGCTCTCTCTATATATAGAGGGAGAGAGAGAGACGCTCCTGGATATACCAAGTTTACGTACCCGTGCATACCGGTCTTTTAATATAGTAAACAAATTATTTTTAAGTTGAGTTTTTTTGTGTGATATTTAAACATTTCAAGGAACCAAAATAAAAAAAACAGCCCAAAACAACTTTTTTTGTAATTTTAAAAAATCAGTCAAACTTTCATAGCTTGTAATCAAACTTTCACAGCTTTTAAAGTATTTTAAAAACTGTGAAAGTTTGACCGATTCTTTTAAAATAGCAAAAAAAATTATTTTGAGTTGATTTTTTTATATAGGTCATTTGAAATGTTTAAATATCACATAAAAAATTTCAACTCAAAAATATTTTTTTAATATTTAAAAAAAATAGGTTTGCACTAGTAAGTATGTATACTTGATATGTATGAGGTATGAGAACCTACCCCTCTCTCTCTCTCTCTATATATATATATATATATGTATGTAATTATGCTCTTGTGCATACCAGCCGAATTTTAAGAATGCGGACTGGACATGTGTCACCTAACGGTGCGCCTAGAAATTATCGCCTAAATTATAAGTATTCTCCCTCTCTTTTCTGGATCACCGTCAGGTGACAGATGTTCGGTCCGCATTCTTAAAATGCGGACTAGTCCGCACAAGAGCAGGACTGTATATATATATATATACAGAAAAGATCTCATGCATACCCAGTTTGCATACCCTCCGTGCGGACCATTTTTTTAAAATAGTAAAAAAAATAATTTCGGGCTGATTTTTTTTTTATAGTTTCTAAACATTTCAATAGGACCATAAAAAAAAATTCAACTCAAAATGAATTTTTTTGCTATTTTAAAAAAATCGGTCAAACTTTGTCAGTTTTTAAGTTGTTTTTAAGTTGTTAAAAACTGACAAAGTTTGACCGATTTTTTTAAAATAGCAAAAAAATTCATTTTGAGTTGAATTTTTTTTTATGGTCCTATTGAAATGTTTAGAAACTATAAAAAAAAAATTACATCAAAAATATTTTTTTTACTATTTTATCAAAATTGGTCCGCGCCAGCGGTATGCAAACTGGGGTATGCATGAGAACCGCTCTCTCTCTCTCTCTATATATATATATATATATATATATATATATAGGAGAGGATCCTATGCGGACTTACTTAAGGACCAATTGGTGTCGACCAATTTTGTTTAAAATACCAAAAAAATTATTTTGAGTTGATTTTTTTGTAGGGTGTTTAAACATTTCATCCCCTCTCCGAAAAAAAATCAGTTCAAAATTAACTTTTTAATTTTTTTTACTATTTTAAAAAAAGGTCAAAAAAGTCTGTTTGTTTTAAGCTGCTTGAAAACTGACATATTTTGTCCAATTTTTGTAAAATAGTAACAAAATTTATTTTGAGTTGATTTTTTTATACTATGAAATGTTTAAACACCCCACGGAAAAAATAAACTCAAAATAATTTTTTTTGGTATTTTCAAACAGTAATATATTGAGTGGGTTCATTTTAAATGGCCTAATTTTGGGGACAACCATACATTCCCTAAATCGATGAATTTTTTGATTGGTAGAGATCGCTATGGTGAGGAGATTGTCTCCACCAAATTTCATTTGTTTAGGTTAAAAAAATTGAGGTATAAAATTAAGAGTCACACTTTTCTTTTTAGCGCGTCTCACGTGAAGAGTCACGTTTTCAAATCAATGTACCGAATTCCACATTAAGTAGATAAATATTGATATTGACCAATGCTTACATTAAAATTAGTGTTTTGTTACAAAGTTTGACCTTTAAATAGTGACTACTTACATTAATCTCAAACAAAAGAAGGAACATTTGCCCCACTTTTTTCTTTGGGCTAACGTAAAAACAGAACAAAACAAAACAAACCGTATACATGTTTTTACCATAAAAAAGTCTACCTCTGAAAGAATGTACCAAATCGATCCAAAATGTATGAGCCATTTGGAACATCTTTCACATTCTCCTTAGAGTGAGAGTCCTAATTTCTTGATCAATTTAGGAAATCTTTTTGGAGGTTGGTTTTTCCGGAAGAAATGTGCTAGAACAAGATTAATTTGTAACTTTCTAGTTTCTTTCCCTTTGTCTCGAAGAGAGAACAACTAATTTTGTACCAAGTTATTTTATGGATTTGTTGTATATGTAATGGGTCAATTAGTAGTAGATGGAGGCACGGAGCTCGAGATGAGTAAATTTGTTGCATTTATTATAAATGTTATCCTGGGCATAAAGTAATTAATTTAAACTTAGATTCATTTATCTATTATACATTAACTTTTTTAAAGTGCTGTGGAAAATGGAATGGCTAATTCACTGTTTGATCAGATTGTGAAGTATATAGTACATGTTGAAGACATTATGTTTATTATCTGTTCTCTCCCTGATATCCACTTTGTATTAAACGCAGAGTAATCACATCTGTTCAATATGGCTGAGTCTGCACCTGTTTCAATCGCTGAATTGTTGGAATGGCCAAAAAAGGATAAGCGCCGGTTCTTACACGTTGTGTATCGTGTTGGTGACCTTGATCGCACCATTAAGTATGCCACAACTTAAATGGTTGAAATAATAATAGTAGTAAAATTATATATGAGATTGAACATTCTGTTCTAATTGTGAGATTGGAGCATCTCATTTCAGTTGTTGTTTTCAGGTTTTACACAGAATGCTTTGGGATGAAGCTTCTACGAAAGAGAGACATTCCAGAAGAAAAGTACTCAAATGCATTTCTTGGGTTTGGTCCAGAGGAGTCTCACTTTGTGGTGGAGTTGACATACAGTACGTTTACACCATATTTTATTCGTTATATAATTATTGATTTATTTTACAATATATTTATGGATTTAAAGAATAATTTCTTATGGTGTTTTTATTATCCAGACTATGGAGTGGACAAGTATGACATTGGAACAGGATTTGGACATTTTGCTATTGCAACCCCAGATGCACGTTTTTCTCAACTTGCTAAATATATTTAGCTCATGTTTTAGTTTCAGTGCGAAAAATGGTTTCCTTCATTTATTTGCAGGTTTACAAACTTGCTGAAGACATAAGGGTAAAGGGTGGAAATATCACACGGGAACCTGGTCCGGTTAAAGGTGGATCGACTGTAATTGCCTTTGCCAAAGATCCTGATGGCTACACTTTTGAACTCATCCAAAGAAGTTCTCCTGAACCACTCTGTCAAATAATGCTTCGCGTTGGTGATCTCGAGCGCTCTATTAAGTTCTACGAAAAAGTATGTTTTTTCTTGATACTTTGCTCGAGTGACATCATTTTTAGTGGTTAGTATATCTATAGCTGTCTCAGCATTAGCCGTCTTAACATGGCTACTGTTGTGGAATTTAACAGTTGAAGAATATGAAATTATATTCTATTAATGACAATTTATAATCCCGAAAGATTAATTCTATGTAGCAACCAGTGTTTATAAAAGTGCGCTATTGCGAACGCAATAGCGTTTTGCGGAGTAGAAAAGCAACACAAACAGCACTGTTATTTGGGATGCATGAATTGCGTACGCTATTTAGCGCAAAAGTGCGCTACAGATACGCAATCGGGGCTTTTTTTTTTTAAGCTTATGCCTTACCAAAACGAACGTTTTGGTAAGTACATAGGTTTTAAACTAAAAAAAAAAAACCTTCCTCTCATTTCAGCATTTCAGCAGCTATTTTTGCCCGATCCCTAAAAAAAAAACCTACCTCTTCACCGGAAAACAGCTTCCGCCCAGCTTTTTGAGTCTCCGGAACTTCAGCAGCTTCACCGGAAAACAGCTTCACCGGAAAAAACCCTACCTCTTACTTATTTACAAAATTTCAGCTCCAAATATTTACTTGTTTTTATAATTTTCAGTTTAAGTGTTAATATTTTATAATTTTCAGTTTAAATTGTTACTTATTTACAAAATTTTAGCTTAAAATGTTTTTTGTTTTATAATTTTCAGTTTAAAATGTTTATTTGTTTTAATAAATATCAGTTTAAAATATTAATATTTTATAATTATTAGTTTAAAATGTTACTTATTTAAAAAAATTCAGCCTAAAATGTTATTTGTTTTATAATTTTGATTTTAAAATGTTATTTGTTTTTATAAATTTCAATTAAAATGTTAATATTTAATAATTTTAAGTTAAAAATGTTAATATTTAATAATTTCCAGTTTAAATGTTAGTTGTTTACAAAATTTCAGCTTAAAATGTTATTATTATTATATATATTTTTTTATTTTTTTAATAATTTTCAGCCTAAAATGTTATTTGTTTTATAATTTTCAGTTTAAAATGTTAATTATTTTACAAATTTCAGTTTAAAATGTTATTTTATATGTTTTTCTAATAAAAAAAATGAAATGCACGAATTGCTTGCGCGACGCGATTTGCGCAACGCGATCCCGGAGCCAAAACGCGACACCTTGCGCGATCGCGATTAAAAACATTGGTAGCAACAGACATACGTAATCACATCATGTACAACTTTCACACAAGCATAAGCTACCCACAGGAGATTTTGCGACTTATTGAGAATGAAGCAATATGTGCTCTTAGTAAGAAGTTTCCAAACAAAATGTTAGCACCGTATGTAGATCTACTTGATGTTCATAAGCATGCCAATTTCTTCTATAAGATCAGTAGTGTTAAATGTGCCCCGTCTAAGAAATTCTGATTTCAAAAGGACTATACGTGAATTTTACATGTCTCAGGGAGAGCCTGTCCAGATTATGTACTATCGCAATAATAAGACTGAGACATAAATAACCTTACAACCAAAAAGAAGAGAATAAATTAAAATACACAAAAATATCTATAATACTCCCCTCAGGCTACCGCCTCAAGCTTGAGCAAATATGTATGCAATCGAGAAGGCCCAACTGATTTGGTGAACATGTCAGTAAGCTAGGCGATTTTTTTTATAGTTATTTTAACTACATTTGGCATAAATCTAGTACTAAAGTAAATTTAAAAAAAAACATGCATTAATATTCATTTTCAACCAGTGTTTTAAATCGCGGTCGCGTAGGGTGTCGCGTTTTGGCTCCAAAGTCGCGTAGCGCAAATCGCGTTGCGCATCGCGCAAGCAATTCGTGCATTCCATTTTTTTAACTAGAAAAACATATAAATATTTAAATAAATTAATAAACAA
Organism: Sambucus nigra; assembly: GCA_949130495.1. Taxonomy (NCBI): domain Eukaryota; kingdom Viridiplantae; phylum Streptophyta; class Magnoliopsida; order Dipsacales; family Adoxaceae; genus Sambucus; species Sambucus nigra. The sequence continues at coordinate 562,733,398 of OX422216.1, read as the reverse complement.
CATTTTAAAATGAAATTTGTAAGGAAGTGACATTTTAAACTGAAATTTTTTAAAAAATGGGCAACATTTGCAACTTATATTTTATTAAAAAGTAACATTTTATATTGAAATTTGTAAAATAACTAACATTTTAACTGAAATTGGTGAAAAAAATTGTAACATTTTAAACTGGATTTGTGAAAAATGTCATATTTTAAACCCATAATTGTAAACAAAAAATAAGTAAAATTTTAAACTGAAATTTGTAAAAAAATAAAAAGGAATTAACATTTTAAATTGAAATTTGTAAAAATAAGTAACATTTCAACAAATTTGTAAAATAACATTATACTTGTAAACTGAGTCTTATAATATAATAATACATTTTTAAAGCCAAAAAATTACATTTTCTACTGAATTTATTTTAAAAAATTGCATTATCTGAGATTTGAAAAAAGTCTCAGAATGAGATATAAAAAAAAGAGTTATTAAAACAAAGTTACAAAATCAAATGAGTTTTTAAAGCTCCCAGACAAGTTAACTGAACAAAAAAATCTCAGAATGAGATATGAAAAAAAAAAAGAGATATTAAAACAAAGTTACAAAAAAAGTTAACTCAACAGCTCCCAAAGAAAGTTAACTGAACAAAAAAAATCTCAGAATGAGATTTTTTTATAGCCTAGGGCAAACGTAACTTACATACAAACTGGATCTGTAGCAGAAATAGACAAACGGCTGGATTGGCAGGAGAGAGAGACCTCCGGACTGGATCGGCAGCAGGTAAGGAGTGTTTTCTTAGGGTTTTTCTAGGATCGACAGCAAGTAAACACCTTTCCGGTTCCTTTTTTACAAAACGTCAGTGTTTTGTATTTTTTGTTTTTAAGTTCTCCGATTGCGCTCCAATTGCGCACTTTTGCGTAGTTTTGCGCACTTTCGCGCACTTTCGCGCTAAATTGCGCTAAATCGCGCTCAATTGCGCACGCTATAGGAGCATCACAAATAGCAGACTCAATTGCGTTGCTTTTCTCCTTCGCAAAACGCAATAGCGCGCTATTGCGTTCGCAATAGCGCGCTTTTTAAAACACTGTTTTCAACAAAAAAACCATGCATTAAAACCATTATCAAAATATCATATGATAATTATTACAATGCAACTCTCCTAGACTTCATTTTCTGAAAAAATTGAATGATATCTTCAGTGTCAATATCATCCAAGACATCTCTTTCGATATATGCCACCAAACAATCATTCATCACCTCATCCCCCAATCTGTTACGAAGTGAAGTCTTAACAATCTTCATAGCAGAAAAAACTCTTTCAACTGTCGCAGTAGCAACGGGTAAAAGTAATGCAAGTTGCACGAGTAAATATACCAATGGATATAAAGTATGCTTCTTTGTCTGAACAAGTACTTTAGCTAGCCCACCAATCCCCTCAACTCTATCAAATCGATCGTCAGAGCGCACATCCATAATATAGGTACCAAGTTGACGCTTAATATGCATTAAATCCATAGGAGTGAAATCTGATGGGTTAAATTCAGCAAATCGAAGCAATTTTTCTGCATCATATTTAACAAATGAATCAAAGGGATCAAGGCAGGCCATACACAACAACAACTCCGTATTTGCCTCAGTAAAACGATTGTTCAACTCTTGAATTTGTAAATCTATCACCGCATAAAACATTTCAACTCGATAATGGTGGAGATTTGTTTTTCCATGAACATTACGCTTTGACCTTCCACAAAATCCATACAAATCCTCCATTTGTATAATATCCAACTCATATTTGACACAAAATAATGAGACTTCAGCTAACAACAATACCCATCCATTATCTCTCATATCTTGCAATTGTTGTTTTGTTATTCTCACTAGATTCATGGCATTAACAATTTCTTGATCTTTTCTCTGTAAAGCTTGGGACAAATCGTTTGTAATTGACAAAATATTTTTCATTAAATGTAAAATGAATGCAAAGTCATAACATTGCACATTCTTCAAAAGTCCCTCAGCATGACCTCTTTGCTTGTCATTTGTCCCTTCATCCTCAACAATTAAAACAACATCAATGACCGACGAGAACAAATGAATCAAACTTAAAAGTGTACCGTAATGAGAACCCCAACGTGTGTTTGCAGCTCGCCTCATTGCCATTTCTTGATTCATGCCTTTGCCAGTCAATATATCACCATTGCAGATTCCTTCAACAACTTTCTCAAATTGTTTCTCTCGTATGTCTCTTCGCTTACATGAAGCTCCAACAATATTTGATAAAAGGGAGATAATATCAAAAAATGTAGAAATAGTTCTATGTCCCTCCGCGACAGCTACAAGTGTTAATTGAAGTTGGTGTGCAAAACAGTGTACATAATAAGCTTCTTCATTCTCTAATAATATCAAACTTTTCAAGCCATTAAATTGGCCTCTCATATTGCTAGCTCCATCATAGCCCTGGCCCCGTAAACTCGAAATGCTCAAACCATGACGGGAGAAAAGAGATTCAATAGATGCCTTTAGTGATAAGGCAGTCGTATCTCTAACATGTGCAATGCCAAGAAAACGCTCAACAACACACCCTCTTGAGTCAACAAACCGTAGAGCAATGGTCATTTGTTCTTTCACTGATACATCACGCGCCTCATCAACTAAGATAGAAAATAAACCATCACCAAGTTCACGAAGAATATCCCTTGTAGTCACATTCGCTATGGCACTAATTATGTCTTTTTGAATCATGGGTGATGTTAGCGTATGATTTCCAGGGGCATTCTGAAGTGACACTCTATTGACCTCATTGTGCCTAGAAAGAAATCGTAACAGTTCGGGAAAATTTCCCTGATTAAAAGATTCCTGAGACTCATCATGACCACGCAAAGCCATCCCTTGGCGCAAAAGGAATTTAATACAATCAACTGTTGCAGTTAGACGAATACGATAGTCCATTCGAGTCTGATTGGAATGGTTAGACAACACAATGTCAATGTGTTGTTTTTGGTTCATTAGATCTTGACACGCCCTCAAACATTGATTATGAACACTAGGTGGTTCTCCAACATGCACATTGAACCTATCTTTCTTTCTCCAATTTGTATACCCCTCAACAACAAACGCATCACCACCGCCTTGATCACCATTCTCACATTTGGAAAGATAACAACACAAACAAAATGCCGCATCTTTTTGTATGCTATATTCCAACCAATAAGAGTGATCGCTAAACCATGATGAGATGAATCTACGTCTTTCATTGCCGCATAAACGCCAAGGGAACACATGATTCTTAGGTTGACATGGGCCTTTTTGCAAGTAATACATTCGAATATTTTTTTTCTCTTTAGCACCAAAGCTATGAATGCTTTTTCTTAACCCCGGATCGGATGGATACTCCTCAAAATTTGTCTCCACTATGGGCGGTGGAGGCGAAGATGGAGGCGGTGGAGGCGGAGTCGAGGATGACTCTTTAGCTTTTTTAAAATACTTCAACATATTCTGAAATTAATAGAAAAAACAGAATTAATCTAACATAAATAAGTTATACACCAATTTTATACACCAATAACATTAAAAACAGAATATGTTGTACACCAATAACATTAAGAGTGCTTTAACAATTTCAGAATATGCTTTAACAATTTTCCAACAATTTTATATACCAAAAAAAATAATGTAATACCACAATCATCACAAAAAAATATTGTCTACCAAAAAAATAGTATATGTCAATTAGAATTGTCTACCAAAAAAATATTGATTAATAATTGTGTACCAACATATTTTTAAAATAACATTTAGTCCTTAGTAGTGAGATTAGCAATAAATAGAACATTTTTTTGGGGACTAAAAATTACTTCTTGAAAATGTATTGGACTAAAAATTAAATGAAACTTTTTTTAAAGAATAAAAATTATTTTTGAAAATATATTGTACCAAACATTAAATGGAACATTTTTTATGGGCTAAACATTAATTAAACTCCAAAATTAATTACTAAATATATAGATATATAAAGAAACTTAACACAAAACTTTTATCCATAAAAAAAATAAAAAAAGCATCTAAAACAAAGCATCTAACATAGGCTACATAGCATTACCGTGATATATACTGTTAGTGTATATCTCTAAAACAAAGCATCTAAAAAAAGCTTTAAAAACAACCACCAAAACACATGGAGCTATGTAGCTTTTCTTTATATATCTATATATTTAGTAATTAATTTTGGAGTTTAACTAATGTTTAGCCCATAAAAAATGTTCCATTTAATGTTTGGTACAATATATTTTCAAAAATAATTTTTATTCTTTAAAAAAAGTTTCATTTAATTTTTAGTCCAATACATTTTCAAGAAGTAATTTTTAGTCCCCAAAAAAATGTTCTATTTATTGCTAATCTCACTACTAAGGACTAAATGTTATTTTAAAAATATGTTGGTACACAATTATTAATCAATATTTTTTTGGTAGACAATTCTAATTGACATATACTATTTTTTTGGTAGACAATATTTTTTTGTGATGATTGTGGTATTACATTATTTTTTTTGGTATATAAAATTGTTGGAAAATTGTTAAAGCATATTTTGAAATTGTTAAAGCACTCTTAATGTTATTGGTGTACAACATATTCTGTTTTTAATGTTATTGGTGTATAAAATTGGTGTATAACTTATTTATGTTAGATTAATTCTGTTTTTTCAGAATATGTTGAAGTATTTTAAAAAAGCTAAAGAGTCATCCTCGACTCCGCCTCCACCGCCTCCATCTTCGCCTCCACCGCCCATAGTGGAGACAAATTTTGAGGAGTATCCATCCGATCCGGGGTTAAGAAAAAGCATTCATAGCTTTGGTGCTAAAGAGAAAAAAAATATTCGAATGTATTACTTGCAAAAAGGCCCATGTCAACCTAAGAATCATGTGTTCCCTTGGCGTTTATGCGGCAATGAAAGACGTAGATTCATCTCATCATGGTTTAGCGATCACTCTTATTGGTTGGAATATAGCATACAAAAAGATGCGGCATTTTGTTTGTGTTGTTATCTTTTCAAATGTGAGAATGGTGATCAAGGCGTTGGTGATGCGTTTGTTGTTGAGGGGTATACAAATTGGAGAAAGAAAGATAGGTTCAATGTGCATGTTGGAGAACCACCTAGTGTTCATAATCAATGTTTGAGGGCGTGTCAAGATCTAATGAACCAAAAACAACACATTGACATTGTGTTGTCTAACCATTCCAATCAGACTCGAATGGACTATCGTATTCGTCTAACTGCAACAGTTGATTGTATTAAATTCCTTTTGCGCCAAGGGATGGCTTTGCGTGGTCATGATGAGTCTCAGGAATCTTTTAATCAGGGAAATTTTCCCGAACTGTTACGATTTCTTTCTAGGCACAATGAGGAGGTCAATAGAGTGTCACTTCAGAATGCCCCTGGAAATCATACGCTAACATCACCCATGATTCAAAAAGACATAATTAGTGCCATAACGAATGTGACTACAAGGGATATTCTTCGTGAACTTGGTGATGGTTTATTTTCTATCTTAGTTGATGAGGCGCGTGATGTATCAGTGAAAGAACAAATGACCATTGCTCTACGGTTTGTTGACTCAAGAGGGTGTGTTGTTGAGCGTTTTCTTGGCATTGCACATGTTAGAGATACGACTGCCTTATCACTAAAGGCATCTATTGAATCTCTTTTTTCCCGTCATGGTTTGAGCATTTCGAGTTTACGGGGCCAGGGCTATGATGGAGCTAGCAATATGAGAGGCCAATTTAATGGCTTGAAAAGTTTGATATTATTAGAGAATGAAGAAGCTTATTATGTACACTGTTTTGCACACCAACTTCAATTAACACTTGTAGCTGTCGCGGAGGGACATAGAACTATTTCTACATTTTTTGATATTATTTCCCTTTTATCAAATATTGTTGGAGCTTCATGTAAGCGAAGAGACATACTACGAGAGAAACAATTTGAGAAAGTTGTTGAAGGAATCTGCAATGGTGATATATTGACTGGCAAAGGCATGAATCAAGAAATGGCAATGAGGCGAGCTGCAAACACACGTTGGGGTTCTCATTACGGTACACTTTTAAGTTTGATTCATTTGTTCTCGTCGGTCATTGATGTTGTTTTAATTGTTGAGGATGAAGGGACAAATGACAAGCAAAGAGGTCATGCTGAGGGGCTTTTGAAGAATGTGCAATGTTATGACTTTGCATTCATTTTACATTTAATGAAAAATATTTTGTCAATTACAAACGATTTGTCCCAAGCTTTACAGAGAAAAGATCAAGAAATTGTTAATGCCATGAATCTAGTGCGAATAACAAAACAACAATTGCAAGATATGAGAGATAATGGATGGGAATTGTTGTTAGCTGAAGTCTCATTATTTTGTGTCAAATATGAGTTGGATATTATACAAATGGAGGATTTGTATGGATTTTGTGGAAGGTCAAAGCGTAATGTTCATGGAAAAACAAATCTCCACCATTATCGAGTTGAAATGTTTTATGCGGTGATAGATTTACAAATTCAAGAGTTGAACAATCGTTTTACTGAGGCAAATACGGAGTTGTTGTTGTGTATGGCCTGCCTTGATCCCTTTTATTCATTTGTTAAATATGATGCAGAAAAATTGCTTCGATTTGCTGAATTTTACCCATCAGATTTCACTCCTATGGATTTAATGCATATTAAGCGTCAACTTGGTACCTATATTATGGATGTGCGCTCTGACGATCGATTTGATAGAGTTGAGGGGATTGGTGGGCTAGCTAAAGTACTTGTTCAGACAAAGAAGCATACTTTATATCCATTGGTATATTTACTCGTGCAACTTGCATTACTTTTACCCGTTGCTACTGCGACAGTTGAAAGAGTTTTTTCTGCTATGAAGATTGTTAAGACTTCACTTCGTAACAGATTGGGGGATGAGGTGATGAATGATTGTTTGGTGGCATATATCGAAAGAGATGTCTTGGATGATATTGACACTGAAGATATCATTCAATTTTTTCAGAAAATGAAGTCTAGGAGAGTTGCATTGTAATAATTATCATATGATATTTTGATAATGGTTTTAATGCATGGTTTTTTTGTTGAAAATGAATATTAATGCATGTTTTTTTTTAAATTTACTTTAGTACTAGATTTATGCCTAATATAGTTAAAATAACTATAAAAAAAAATCGCCTCGGGGGCTCCCGCCCCTGAACCCCCGGAATACGTCAGACATGTTTCGCACCCACTAACTCACAATCCTGGCTCCGCCACTGTGTATGAGAAAAGGCCAAAGTCCATGACAGGACCTCAATATCCAATGTACTGCATTTACTTGAGCAAGGAGCAGTCATGAATTGACTAACAACACTCACAGGAAAAACGAGATATGGTCTAGTGGTTGTCAGATACGATCCAGAAGGCACTGATAAATAGAAAGGTCTGGAAGAAGCTCACAGACTTGGCATGATCGTTTGATATATGCATGAATAGACTATCCTTTTGTTTTGTGAGTATTAGAAAGTGAACTTGGCCAAGGTGGAAGACTTGGACAATGAAATAGGATATGAGAGTGAATCTTGGGCGTTATCTTTTTTGGGTTTACCTAGGAGTGGCAACGGGGCGTGTCGAGCCGGGTTCGTGTCGGGTGATAAACGAATCGTGTGATAAATGGCTCCACCCATACCCGATTCGTTTACTAAACGGGTGAGAAAATTGAATTCGTACACGATTCGTTTAATTAGCGGGTGACACGACCCGACCCGTCTTCACCCATTTAACTAAGCGAATCGTGTTAACCCTTGTGACCCGACACGACTCGTTTTCACTCGTTAACCTGTTTCATTCGTTTCACTCGTTAACCCGTTTCAGAAATTCAATGTTCATCCAAAATTAATTTAATGATATCATCCAAAATTAAATAACAATACCCTACACACACAAACAATAAATAAGTAAGAACCCCAAATTGTTCAAAATCATCATATGACAACACAACTATTACAACCCAAATTGTTCAAAATCCAAACATATTGTTCTTCAATATAAAAATAACACAACCATTCAACATAAAAAACAAATACTAAGACAAGTCTATTGAAATTGACTAGAACTTCATTTTCATCGTATCATCGCATTGCCTCCTCCATATCATAGCTACCCTCCTCCAAATCAATTTTTCCTATCAAATTTAAATAGATGCAAATAGTTAAATATAATGGATAAATTAAAAAAAATAAAACTTCTTGAATTTAAGTATGGATAACTTTCACTACCTTCTCTTAATTACCCACAAAAATTGTGTTTGAGCATTCGCCCGATGACACTGATCGAGTTGTATCACCATTAGTTTCCTCCTCTTCTACCACATTGTCATCAATTATACAAAAAAAACATATATAAAGTAAACAAAAAAGAATTAGGTTAGGATGCAAACAAGCTTAGTAGTAAAGAAAAATATAAGAAAAAAGTGAACATTTTTCGACAAAAAAAAATAACTTACTTTTTTTTTTCAAAAATCCAATCCCGAGTAAATATCAATGCTTGAACATTTTCTGGCAAAAGTGAACTTCGATATTCATCAAGAACTCGACCACCGGTGCTAAATGCCGATTCCGACGCAAGTTCGCAACGGTAGATATCGAGATTGATAACACATCACGAGCCAAAATTGATAATGTTGGATAACGATATTGTTACCCTCTCCAAAAATCAAGAATGTCCAAATTTGTCAACCGATCAATTTTTGGCTCATTGTAATACATTTGAAGCTCACTTAGTCGAACAGTGCTATTCTCTTTTTCACTTCGGTCAAAATCCTACATTACGACGTATAAAAATAAAAGTAAGTTAGTCTTAATTAATATTAAATTAATCAACAAACAACAATGTATATATTTGATAAAAATTTGAAAAAGTGAATAGCACCATTCTTCGGGGGATGGACACAAAAAAAAACCCCGAAAAAAGACAAGTGACATCATAACCCCCCCCCCCCCCCCCCCCCCCCCCCAAAATTTGAAAATCTTATCAACCTTGCACCATTCTTCGGGGGATGGACACATTTTATAGTTTGAATCACACAGTTGCAAATGTGCAAACGCCCTTTGATAAAAACGAGCACCCTCAAGCATATCATATGTGGAGTTCCATCTCATTGGAACATCTCCTCGCAACCTATTTTTACCCACTAAAGAAACTTGTGCAACACAAATATCAAATTTGGCCTTTCTACTAGATGAACCTTTAACATATTTAATACTTTCACGGATTTTCACCACAGCTTCATCAATTTCTTTAAGTCCATCTTGAACTATCAAGTTCACAATGTGATAACAGCACCTCACGTGAAAAAATTTACCATTCATCAAGAGGGCATTTTTCAAATTCAACTGACTTTTCAAAATCTCAACAAATGAAGTGTTGTTAGTAGCATTATCCAAAGTTATAGAAAACAACTTTTCTTCAATCCCCCACTCCCTTAACAATGTATATATTTTTTCACATAAATGAACACCGTCGTGTGGAGGGAGCATAATACAAAAACTAAGAATTATCTTATTCAACTTCCAATCTTTATCAATAAAATGAGCCATCAGTACAACGCGAGGACCACAAATCTGATGTCAAGCAAATTCTACCAGGTAATGAACTCAACAAACTTTTAAGATTCCCTTTTCCCCCTCTGATATTTCTTTAGTGTGCGAGCTTTAGTGGTATTTCTACACAGTAATTTGAGGTCCGGTGAAATATAATTAAAAATAGCCCTGATGCCTTTAAGTTCTACAAACTTAAATGGTAACTCGTGCATAATTAGTGCATCAACAACTAAGTCAACAAATACATCATGATCAAACTTTGGAGATTTTAGTGAGATCGCTCCCTTAGTTTGATTAAGAAGTAGTTGTCCTACGTCTTGTGTGTCATTTCTAACGCAATTATTCATGTGAGTTAACATGTTACCCGTACCATAAGAAGATTCAGATACGTATTCCACCCCACAATTCCTACATCTAGCACGTTTTTTCCCATCATCACATATGGGTAATTCCTCAAATACAATCCAAACAATTGAAGTTTTTTTCCTTTTCTTACCACATTTTGAGGAAGGAGCTGCTCCAACATTTTGTGTTGAATCTGGTTCAGTTGATTGAGTTTCAGTGTTATCCAAGTTATCATCAACATCATCCAAATTTGTTGCTTCAAATGACTCCATCTGAAAAAATATAATAACCATGAAAAAATTAGTATTATGTGAGTAAAAGAGGGCAACATTGAAAAAAATAGTATTCTGAAAAAATGGTATTTGAAAAAATTACTATTAACGAAAGCTAAATAGATAAATCTAACATAATCAGCTTTCAGAGATTGAAAAACATAAAATTGCGGTATAAAAAATGAAAAGAAAAGAAAAGGAAATTGAAAAACAACAAATGGTATGCCATAAACGAAGAAATCGAAAAAAAAATATGAAGTTATGAGAAACAGCAACCATTTGTTGAAACAGGTATGAAAAAAAAAAAAAAAACGAAGTTGAAATAAAAAACGAAGAAACAGTTATGAGAAGGAAAAAAAAAACGAAGTTGAAATAGAAAACGAAGAAACAGGTATGAGACGAAAAAAAAACGAAGTTGAAATAAAGACCTTGAAAAAAAACGAAGTTGAAAAAAAAACAGCTATGGAAAATGGGAGCTTCCCTTGAAAAACGAAGCAGATCGGCGGTGATGAAGCAAGTCGGAGCACGTCGGAGCAGATCGGCGGTGATGAAGCCGCTGAGCAGATCGGCGGTGATGAAGCAGGTCGGTGGTAATGAAAATGGTTTTGACGAAGGAGAAATGAGAAATGAAATGTATAGCCGCTGAGTTGAAGTTTTAAAACTGAAAGTAGGGTTTTCTTTAGATATCCTTTTTTTACCTTGAAAAATACAAATATGCCCCTCGCTTTTAATATGTAGGCAGGTCTAACGGGTCTATACGGGTCACACGACCCGTTACTAATTCGTTTGATAAATGGGTCTGGCGGGTCATAAACGGGTCTCGCGAATATACACGAACCCGATTCGTTTGCTTAACGGGACTGGCGGGTCCACCCGTTTATGACCCGAACCCGTTAAGGCTATACCCAAACCCGCTTAAAGCATGTCGGTTTCGTGTCGGATTTACGGGTCGTGTCGCAATTTGCCACCCCTAGGTGGAAACCCGAATGCTTTGTGCTTTTGGAAAAAAAATAATGAGAGATTGGATGGGTGGAAAAATGGATGTTTGTCGAGGAGTGCGAGGTTGACTTTGATATATTCGGTGCTAAGTAATATTCTGATTTATATTTTGTCTTAATTTAATATTCCGGTGGAAATTGCAAATATGAATTGGAAAAAGATGAGAAACTTCTTTTCGGAAGGGTGGAGCAAGGCAAACAGGGCTATCTAATCAATTGGAAACTGGTGATAAGGCCTAAAAAAAGGGAGGTTTGAGAATTGGTAATTTAATCCTTAAAAACAAAACTTTTATTAGCTTAAAGTTTGTGGAGGTTTCCTAAAGAGAGAGAGTACCTATGTTGTGTTATCACTAGTCAAAATATGGGATGAATGTAAATGGATGGGTGCCCAAAATGGGAGAATGGGCACTTTGAGAAGTCCTTAAAGATTTATTTCCCATGGCATTGAATCCTTCATTGGGAATGTATCTTTGGCAGTAGGGGATGGGGCTTACATTCATTTTTGGGATGATGCTTGGAGGGGTGGATCCTCTTTGCAGTTCATATTTGTTCTTGGTTATATAATCTTTTCTTTGAATAAAAATTGTTATATTGCTTCTTTAGCCACATTGAACTCCAATTTATTGGCTATTGGAGTTAATTGTTTCGGAGAAATTTGAATGATATTCATACAATGGAGTCTATATCATTGCTCGCCGAAAGGGTTGTCCTGCATTCAGGAGTGGAGGATTGTAAGCGGTGGATTTAGGGGTGTGTGTTTGAGAATTTTAAATTAGTTACATCGCTGTGGGCTTGTTTGCTGAAATCATTCGAAGATACACCTCTGCACCTGATTTATATGAGCTGGATTGGCGTTTTAGCGCAGGGACTTCAGTAATGACATGAAATATGTGGGTTGCTGATGAAAAATGAAGAGTTCTGCTTTATTTAATGTGCTGCTGTTTTTTCGTCTTTTGTTTTTGTTTATGTCATTCTTTTGTATAGATTTGTATGTACTTTCTTGTTTTGTGGACCATTGGTCCACCTTATCTCTGTTATATGCCCTCTTTTTTATCAATTAAATTCTCATGTTTTTTGGATTGAAAGGAAAAAAACTTTAGGATGGATAACCTTAGTACCAAGAATGAAAATACCGAGGACCCAATTTTCTAATTTCAAATACCTGTCCAAGACCTGCCTTCACCTTAGCAATATCAGGTGAATCACCGCTGTAATAATAATATCATCGCAAACAAGAATTTAGATATAGTGGACAGAAAAATTGTGATAGATGGAACAAGAATGATCTGAATGACACTGAGTGAATCCCATAGACAATATAACATCTCTATAATGCCGTAACAAGAAGTGAGGGGTGTGGTTGTCTCACATACACTTCAAATAAGACCTGCAAGGTTGTAGAACCACCAAAGTATTGGGACTCGCCAAAAATGAGGTGACATTAAAAATATAAATATTATGATTCATCTTATGGGAAGATGGATCATGGCAGTGATACCCTTTAGACATAGAAGAATACCCTTAAAAAACCAGTCTTCTAATTATTTCCAATGATCTCTGATTTAGATGTACTGCATTATACAACAAAGTTGACTTGATGTCAGTCACGAACTTGATACATTAATTAGATCTGTTGGTTGGTTGGCACAAGATGGGTTTTTATTTTTTCCTTCTTCAAACTAGGTAGAGTTTCTCTCCACTTCTTCAGATGTAATATATTATTTAATTTCCTTCAAGTGCAAGTTATGCAGTTGAACAATTTTCGTGGTAGTTCCACGGTTTCAATGAAGTGTATTTATTTTTATTTTTGGAAGTACTAAATTGAAAGAACACGCGCTTTCAAATGGTTCGTATCTGTTTATTTGAATTGATAAATACAGGGTTATCAACTGGTTTCAGGATTCAAATGTTATTCATTTACTTATCCTTTATCTCACCAGCATATATTGCAATTAATTATCTTCCTTTTATGCAGGCATTGGGGATGAAACTATGTAGGAAGATTGATAAACCAGAATATAAGGTGAAGTGAAATGAGATTGTAGTTTCTTCATTTTAGGGTTCAGGTGGAAAACTATTCATTGCTGAAAAATATCTGTATTGTGCAGTATACCCTAGCCATGATGGGCTATGCTGATGAATACGAGACAACTGTTCTGGAGTTGACTTACAATTATGATGTGACTGAATATACCAAAGGAAATGCATATGCACAGGTGAGTTTGATACTTGTTTTTCAAAACATTATCAGAATTTTCTGTATTATAAAAATCTTTATTAATTTTGTTTCCATTTTAGGTCGCAATCAGCACTGACGATGTATACAAAAGTGCTGAGGTTGTCAATCTTGTCACCCAAGAGCTTGGAGGAAAGATAACTCGACAAGCAGGGCCAATTCCTGGACTCGGCACTAAGATTACCTCTTTTCTAGATCCAGATGGTTGGAAAACAGTGAGTGCTCTTGAAACCATAAACATTATTAAAGTTATAGGCGAAAATAAATACTGAAGTAGCGGTCCTAAGTTTCCAGATTTTAGCTTTCAATAGCATCACCATTATGGTGAGTTTTTTGATGAACATGGGCTCTTTTAGTTTTAGGTAATTATTTAGGTGATCAAAGCCGTGTGCAGTCAATTTATGGATGAAATAGATAGTAAACATGACCCAATAATAAGGTCGGATTGCATTTTTTATTTAAAATGCATAAAGGTGATCTAAGTCAATAATCACTTAGCATTGATTTTTTTTAGCAAAGTAGAAAAATAGTTCTCAGAATTCTCAGCGAGCGAGTTGCGAAACAGTCCTTAGAATATATTTAGATTTACAATGCGAAACAGTCATTACATGTCTTAATGGTTCTTTTGCTATTAAAATATAGGTTCTGGTTGACAATGAAGATTTTCTCAAGGAACTGCAGAAGTGAGAGCATAATGTGGTTAAGACTTCTGGAGTTTAGGTGAGGCGTGGAGCATATAAATCCTGTTTTGCGTCTAACATGAATAAATTGATATCTGCTATTTTTGGCAATCAATAATCTGGTTTTATGCAGTTGCCATGGGACACTTTTCTGTTTGGCATTACATTATCAATTTAAGAATGAAGTTTGAGGAAACTTTCCAGGACATGCCTTTTCAAGATTACTTGTATTGTAATTTAGACAATTCTGAACTGTTGGGTGTTTGTTATGCCAGACTTGGTAATAATGGATTAAAATTGAATGATGGAGAAGAAGATAGAGATGAGGTTGGGGACAGTTTGGAGAGAGTAAGAGAGAGAAAGTACCGAGTCTTATTAGGCTTCCAAGGCATTCATGATTCATGCTATGGCTATTTATACAATCAAAGAATGTCTTATATTAAAAAATAAAAAAGTGTCTTCAAATGAGGAGTACATGGGTATTTATATGTGGGTGATTATTTGCTAACCAAGTAATTACTTATTTAAATAACTAAAAAGGACAAGTATTAATAAAAACTAGCACGTAACCTGCGCGATGCGCAGCTGTTTTATAGAAAAAAAATGTTTAAAAATTTATTTAAAACAATCCTAATAATATAAATTGATAATAGTTGATAGAATTTGAAAATATATTGTGGTTTATATTTTATTCTCCTAGAAACAATTATTCAAAATTGGGGTGACAATTTAGGCACGACAAATATTAAATTTTCTATTGCAGATTTCGTATGTTCAACAAAGAATTTATTAACCACATAAACTCACAATTACTTTTTCTTCAACCATGTAAATTCAGTGGAAGTTCAAACTTTTGATGATTCAAGGAGAGTTTTTGTCTTAATCCCTACAGGAAGTTGAAAAGCTGCAGATGAGAGAGAATACGAAATCGAAAAATTGCAGACTTAATAAACAATTGAGATGTATGTTTGGGCTACAGAAGCCCACATAGTAGATTATCAATAAAAGTGTGCTTCATATAAAAAATGCAAGGGGGAAATAAACTCTAGTTTATATCACATAAATAATTTTATTGGGCTTTTAGATCCTTTTTAATGGGGTTCTTGTTACGTACTTATTTTTCTTTGAGTATTGGGGGTTTAATTGGTTTCATCACTCGATAAATAAATGAATATTTAAAGAATTCTGGCAAAAAGGCAAGCATATATTGTGTGATAGAATAAGTGATATTATGATTCCATGTAAGAAAAATATCCTATTCTTGTTAGAGATTCTAGTCTAGTTTCATTCGTAATTCCGTATACTTGAATTATGAGAGGATTTACATGACAATCAATATATATATTATTATTTCTTAACGATAGAATTGTAATCAACATGAGAAAATCATCATGTTCAACATATAAATTCTCATGTTGAGACCATGTATTAGGCTCATGACCCTTGCCAGACCCAAAAGACGAGAGCATTGGACAAGAAAATCATGAGTAATTAAAGATACGTTGAAATACCTATTCCTGGTATATATGGCTGGGTTTCTGGTGGGGCCCTCTCATCTGGAACCTTCATAAACTTCTTAATGTCATCAAACATGTTCACAACAAATATATGTGCCCTGTCTAACTTGTATCCACCCGTCTTCTCCTTAGCAAGCTCACCTTCCTACATTACATGCTTTTTAACAGATACCGAAGTGCTAGAATAATGATCTCGAAGACGTAATTTTGACAGAAGAAATTTCGAGAATCATTAAACAACTTTATGAGAGGAAAGTGTATTATAGCTTTCCAAACATCAACTATGAAGTAGCCCATGAACTAAAATTTCAGTACTAAACTACGAACCAAAAATTCCACACTCAAGAAAAAAACATGTATGCCTAAATAATCCAAGGAGTAAAGCACGTTGACAGATATATACCAACATACACACATTTTATACTTGCAATCTACAACTCAAGTCATGAACATGACCAAAGCCTTAAAACTTGAACATGGATAAATGAATACAAACAGTAGCACGGAGACACTAATACGCACAATTTGACATCATATTTTGAATAATAAGTGATTATTATTCAAAACCTAGTCAATTGATGTTAATCAATACTGTTTTGTCAATCATAAAAATCTGATATAAATCATAATGTTACATCACGTTAAAAACAGTTTTGTCATGAATCCAGGATGTTTAATCTTCATGCAATCACAAAATCGTAAGTTCTTTATAACTATAATCAAAACTAACCTTTGTCCATCGCAATTGATTGGAATAAGATGACTTGTCAAAGATTCTTTTGAGTCCCTTCTTGAACAACCCATAATTACTCTCTTATGTGCTCAGAATATTTGTGAGAAAATAAGAATAATGAGAATTTCGAATTTTCTCTCCCTCCTTAGAAACAGTGTGTATTGAGATGACTCTAGATGGTGTAGAGGTCTCTATTTATAAGGGGAAGAGAGCCGGAATCCTAGTGGTGGTGGGACTCTTTTCAAGTTTCCCACTAATGCCACTAACCATCATGTAACTAACGGATAAGGTTTACCCAATCTTTTAATATATTTATTTATCATATTCCTAATTAATTATCTGCCATTTATTAAAACCACATAAATGGAAAATTCGGAATTTAATACAATTGAAATTAAATAATTAATTTCGACACTTAACATTAATTTTCAACAGTCTCTCACTTGGTCTTAATAATTCGTATAATTAGATTAGGTATCATAATGTGCACAATCATTGATAAATTTAGTTTGCTAAATCAAATGATTCACGAGTCATGGCGGTTCCATGCTATTCAAGAGCATGGTTCATTCCATGTACCACAACACCAATGTTTCATTCAACTGAGTCTTTAATATTGGGTATCATAATGTCCTCATAACTTCATTTTGAATAAGGACTATTTCTGTCAACAACAATTCATAATTGCATGCATTCACAAAGGACATAAATAATAGAAATCTGAAACACTTTTATTGAATTCAAGTAATATTGTCAAACAACTAAGCCAAAATAGCAATCATAATCTAACTAATCGAGACCCATCTCTTTGACATGTTCCATAAAGGTCTTCGGAGATAGTCCTTTCGTAAGAGGATCTGCTATGTTATCACGCGTACTAATGTGATCAATTGACACTCTTTATTTATGAACTTCTTCTTTAACTGATAGATATATCATCTCAATATGCTTAGCAGGCTTAGTATACCTATCGTTCTTCGAGAAGAAGACTGCTGCGACATTATCACAATAAATTTTCAGCGGCTTAGATATTGACCCCATAATTCTAAGTCCTGAAATAAAGTTTCGCAGCCATAATCCATGATTTGTAGCTTCGAAGCAAGCTACGTATTTAGCCTCCATAGTAGATGATGCAATGACGCTTTGTTTAACACTTTTCCATGAAACGACTCCTCCAGCCATAAAGAAGACATAACCCGAAGTGCTCTTCCTACTGTCAAGGCATCCCCCAAAATCTGAGTCTGAATAACCAATCACCTCAAGGTGATCAGTCTTCCGATATGTGAGCATGTAATCCTTGGTCCCTTGCAGGTACCTTAGCACTTTCTTTGCAGTTTTTCAATGGTGAATCCCCGGATTGCTTTGATATCTGCCTAGCATCCCAACGGTAAAACTAATATCCGGTCTAGTGCAGACTTGTGCATACAACAAGCTCCCTACGAGCGAAGCATAAGACATGCCTTTCATGTGCTCCCTTTCTAAATTACTTCTAGGGCATTGACTTAAGCTGAACTTGTCCATTTCTGAAGTGGAACATTAGTGGGATTGCAACTTTGCATGCTAAATCTTTCTAAAACTTTGCTAATGTAAGCTTTCTGAGACAATCCCAACATTCCTCGTGATCTATCCCGAGATATTTCTATCCCGATCACGAAGGATGCCTCACCTAAAATTTTCATTTCAAAGTTTTTAGAAAGGTACTTCTTGGTTTCACTTAATAAACCAAGATCACTGTCGGCGATAAGTAAGTCATCAACATATAGTACTAAAAATACAAACTTACTCCCACTGATCTTCAGGTATATGCACCGATCAACAGTGTTTTTCTTAAACCCAAAGGATGTAATGGTATCGTGGAACTTAACGTACCATTGACGAGAAGCTTGCTTTAGACCATATATTGACTTCTTTAACATACATACCATGTCTTCCTTTCCTTTCTTTATGAAGCCTTGTGGATGTGCCATGTAAACTTCTTCTTCTAAACTCCCATTTAAAAAAAGCTTTTTTTACGTCCATTTGATGCAACTCCAAATCATAATGAGCCACCAATACTAATATGATTCTTAATGAGTCCTTCTTTGAAACTGGAGAGAAGGTCTCATTATAATCAATACTTTCTCATTGATTAAAACCTTTGGCAACAAGTCTAGCTTTATGTCGTTCGATATTGCCTTTTGAGTCAAGTTTGGTCTTAAAGATCCACTTGCACCCAACTCGTTTTTGTCCTTCTGGCAATTCGACCAACTCTCAAACTTTATTGTCATTCATAGATTTGATTTCTTCATTCATGGCATCAAGCCATTTATCGGAATCATCACTATTTACAGCTTTTTCATAAGAAACTGGATCATTAATATTCCCTATGTTAAATTCGGTCTCTTGAAGGTATACCACATAATCATCCGGAATTGCCGATCTCCTTTTTCTTTGAGATCTTCTTAATGGCACTTCCTGTGATGCTTCAAAAGTTTCATCGGTTATAGTCTCATTATGTGGTTGTTCAGTTGGTTGATCATTCACTTGTTGTTCATTGTTATTGATTGGGTCAATGATCGGTTCAACAACTATATTAGGAACAACATATATGTTATGAACTCTGGGTATAGGAATTTTTACCCCGACTTCTTGAATGATTACCTCCCTTTCTTTTATACTCCCACTTACTTCACCTTCTTCAATGAATTTAGCATTTCCAGTTTCTATGATTCTAGTTGTATGATTTGGACAGTAGAATCTATATCCCTTCGACATTTCTGGATACCTAATGAAATGACATGATAATGTCCTAGGATCCAATTTCTTTTCACGAGGGTTATAGATTCTAGCTTCCGCTGGGCAGCCCCACACACGTAAATACCTTAAATCGGGTTTCCATCCTTTCCAAAGTTTAAAAGGGGGTTTTGAAACTAACTTACTAGGAACCCTATTTAAGATGTGTACAACAGTTTTTAATGCATGTGTCCACAAAAATGTAGGCAATTGGGTCATACTTATCTTACTTCTAATCATTTCTATAAGTGTACGATTACGCCTTTCAGCTACACCATTCTGCCAAGGCGATCCTGGCATTGTGTATTTGGCACAAATACCTAAATTTTCAAGGAATTTAGCAAATGGGCCAGGGCGTTGCCCTGACTCGTCATATCTATCATAATATTCACCACCTCTATCAGACCTAATAATTTTCACCTTTTTGCCTAGTTGTCTCTCAACCTCATTAATGTATATTTCAACGACGTTCACAGACTGAGATTTATCATGCAACATGTACAAAATTCAATACCGTGAAAAATCATCTATAAAGGTGATGAAGTATTTTTCTCCACCAATGGATGGAATATCAAAAGGTCCGCATATGTCTGTATGTATTATTTCAAGTAGCTGGGTACTTCTTGTGGCTCCTTTCTTTGTATGTTTGGTCTGTTTTCCTTTAATACAGTCCACACATACATCATAATTGGCCCAATCCAGGTTATGGAGTATTCCATCTTTAATGAGCCTTTCAATTCTCGGCCTGGATATGTGCCTTAATCTTTTATGCCACAAATAAACAGATTTTTCATCATTAAGTGTATGTTTCGTATCAACATTAGGATGCAGGGTCACAAGGGTTTCAGAAAAATTCTTTTCAAGATTCAATTGATATAAACCATCTAATAAAAATCCAGAACCAACATTATTAGAATTTTTAATCAAACCAAAACCATTGTACTTAAATTCAATCGCAAAACCGTCTAAAGCAAGTTTGGAAACATAAATTAAATTTCTAGAAACTGTGGGAACATAAAAAGTTTCTTGCAAATCTAAAATAAATCCAGTGCTTAAAATCAGGCGAAAGACTCCAATAGCTTCTATTTTAGCCTTCGCTATATTGCCCATGTAGAGAAAATGCTTATTTGAATTTGTTTTGCGGATCGAAGTGAAGCCCTGCATCGAATTAGAAACATGACACATAGAACCAGAATCAATCCACCAAGTGTTAGAAGGCGCGTTAATAAGGTTTGATTCGAAACAAACATAAATAAAGGGTTTACCCTTTTTCTCGAACCAAGCCTTTTCGTTTATGACAATCCCTCTGGAAATGACCCTTCTTTTTACAGAAGTGTTACTTGTCGTTCTTTTCCTTCTTCACAGTAGCAGTTGATGGTTAAGCTTGACGAGACGTCCCAGGACATTTCTTAATGCCCTTTCCGAACTTCTTCTTAAAACCAACTCCTTTGACTGTCAGATTTTCCACCTGTCCCTTAGTCACGTGGCCATTCTGTTGCTTAAGCCTTCCTTCCTCCTGTACCAACATGCTTTGAAAATCATTTACATTCCACTTATCTTTTATAGTGTTGTAATTAATTTGGAAAGGCCCGTACTCTGGAATTAGGGAGTTTATGAAGAATTGGACGAGAAAAAACTCATCCATTGTCATGCCCAAAACTCTAAGTCTAGCAACCAGATTGGTCATCTCTATAATGTGCTCATTCATGGTTCGAGTACCATCGAACCTAGTGGTCAGGTCAGCCATCAGTTTCCCAGCAGGGGATTTATCAGCAGTGCGAAAGCGTTCCTTAATGTTGTTCAAATATTCTTTCGCTTTCTTAGTTTCAGGTAGGCAGGTCTTAATGTTAGCATCAACGCACATTCGCATAAACATAAGGGTCAGCCTATTGGATCGAGACCATGCTTCATGGACAGCAATTTCATCCTCGCTATTGGTATCAGTAATGTTCATCACACATAATTGCCATGTCCAGGTCGAGAACCCCTAGGGTGAACTCAATTTGCTCATTCCATTCAGAAAAATTAGTTCCATCAAATTTGGAATAGGATTGAGCTTGCGAATACAGGTTAAGGGGAACTGCAATTAATAACAATGTTCACAAATTAAATTTTCACACACAACAAAAATTGCAAGAGTCGAATATATAATTGTTGACTAAAAATTTTGGCATATTTCATTTACAATCTGAATATCACGAAATCTGTGTTAATCATCACATAATGTTCAAATTGAAAAGATATATTACCCTATAATTTATTTATCATGGTCCCATAATTTTGACATCTGTGTTTGTTGCCTAAACATTTAATACCATGATTAATGGACTTAATGTCAACTATTCTGTTTTCATAAAACCAGTTCTAATGTTGTTCAATTCAGATATTAGCATGTGTTGCGCCTCAATCCAATTTTATAACTAACATTAGAATAAACCTTAAATGAATGTAAGTGTATTATTCGTACATGCAGTCTCAGTCTGTGTTTGGCCTTTGACTTAACTCAAATGAATAATTGCTTACATGTCCTAATTTAAATATAGTTAATCATTCATTAAATATTAATTATAAGACGTAATCTATCAGTAATTACAAAGATACCAATAGTAGCTTAAATGCCTCAAAAAACAGAATTGCCCAGGTATAGTAAAAAATACATAATTCATGAATTTTACCAAAAATGGCAAAAATGAGTTTTCACCATAGAATTGAAGTAAAACATGTCAGAAAACCAAAACCTTTTGCAGAACGTTAATATCAATTTTCTGTAAAGATTTATGAGCCCCGAGATTATTTCCTAAAATGACAAAATAGAGTTTTGAGGGCCTCAATGGACTCAGATTGTAGAAAAACACATTACATCACGGCCGAAGGCCGTGAAATTCTATCGTTGGCCCATTTCCAGTCAACATATCAAGTTTCAAGTCAATCGGACTGATTAGGCATAAATTCTTCCAAATTTATCCCTTTAATTTAGTTACTTTTAGAACCTCGAACAACGTAATCGATGCGATTTTATCTCATAATCTTGCTACTGACTTATTCTAACGAGTACACTGAGTTTCTGGTATTTCGTACAAATTTTACAGGTTTTTTATGTCAATAAATAAAGAAAGAAACCGGAAGAATAAAGAAAGAAAAGAAGGAAAGTCAAAAGGGCAAAGTTGTAATTTTTACCTGGAATTCAGATGAGGCATCTAAAGAAGAGTTAAAGATATCATGGTTACAAGTACATAGGAAGAAACGGTACCTCAATCGGAGTCCCGGTGTGAAAGTTATGAGCAGTCAAAGATGAAGAAAAAGTCAAAGAAAACTCGGACCGATCCGAAATGCAAAGTTTGAGTGAACCCCAGATCGAAGACGGATCGAAGCTGAGAGAAATTAAACGAACCAATCCGTACCGGATCGATCTGGCCAGAAATTAAAAGAACCGATCCGAATTCAAGCCGAACCGAACCGAACCGAAGGAGGATCAGACCGGTTCGACTGTCGCAATTTTGTTTTTTTTACTCTTCCTCCAATGGAGAGTCCTGGTTAAGCTAAAACTCTTGGAGTCTTATAGGGTATTTAAACCCGATTTATTATCATTCTAAGACGGAGAATTTATCTAATTTTCCCCTTTTTAGTTAGAAACCCTAGTTTGAAGATTTGTTGCAATTCTAATTCCAAGATTGAAGTTTGTTCAAATTTCTGCATTACAAGTAATTTTAGTTGATGCTTTTAGTGCTTTGGTAAGTTAGTTGATTACTTTCTTCTGTCTAATCTTCCTTCTACATCATTCTTCAATTCTCCTTTAGTTTAACCATGATTTCCTGCAATTCAACAATCGTTTTCATTAATTTCATCATGGTAGGCTAGGTTTTCAAAGGTCGGGATGCATGAACTCAACCTGATGTGGTAGTTGTATGTGTATAAAATTAATCCTCTAAATTTAATGATTTGATTATGACCGTATTACGTAGAAACGCGACAATTGTAGATCTTTGGATCTCGTTTGCTTCAGGGTAACCGGGATGCTTCAGAATACAATTTGAATGTAACTATCGCAATACCGATTTACTCGTCCTCTGATTAAGTATAGTGCGGGATTGAACCTCATATACGTAATGCTTGGGAGTACTAAATTTTGGGTCTAATTAATCATTTAAATTTACGATTAGTTTTATACCAGCAATACACTAGGGTTGAGGGATTGTATTCCCGTCCTGTTTTCTTCATCATATAGTTCAAGTTTCAGTTCAATCATTATCAGTAATTTAGGTAATTTAGAATAATTTCATTATATTCATACTTTAGTTCATTAGTTAATTATTTTCGAAAATTGCATATAGTTGTAGTTACCTCACCAATCAAATCATCTTTTCCTTTTCTTTAGTGTCAGAGTTAGGATTCCTTCATCTATCCAACGTCGTCACAAACATGTTATCCTATTTCCCTGAGGATCGATACCCGACTTATCGGATTATTACTTGAGCGACATGCTTGCACTTGAGCCTAGAGAGTACGCATTTCTGAGACACATTCTTAGTCGCGTCACGGACATCAAAAATTTCAAAAAACACTATTCACTGCGCCCAAACAAAAAATTCTCTCGGAATCTGTTTTGCGCCAAATCACAGTTATCACTTGATTAATCTTAAAAACAGATTCATTTTCTTATCAAGATTAATAAACGTGTTTTCCAGAATGCTTACACAACTTGAAACAATAAAATAATGCTAACGTCATATTAGTGTTCCAATAACACGACAAGGGGTTGAACAATAATGGGACAATTATCATAATATAAGGACTGTATGCAGTAATTTCGTTCTTACTATCATACATAACACAAATTCGAATTACCATATGTATGATTGCTAGATTTCTTAAAAATTTCAGATTTCCAGAAAAACAAAATTTCCAAAGTTCCAGATTTACAAAAAATTCCAGATTTCTAGATTTTCCAAAAGGTCATAAATCAGAATTGTTATAAAGGAGTTTTCATTAACGGAAAACATGAGATTATAAATCGAAAGCTCTGATACCACATGTTAATCAATACTGTTTTGTCAATCATAAAAATCGGATCTAAACCATAATGTTACATCACGTTAAAAACAGTTTTGTCATGAATCCAGGATGTTTAATCTTCATACAATCACAAAATTGTAAGTTCTTTATAAATATGATCAAAACTAACCTTTGTCCATCGCAATTGATTGGAATAAGATGACTTGTCAAAGCTTCTTTTGAGTCCCTTCTTGAACAACTCATAATTACTCTCTTATGTGCCCAGAATATTTGTGAGAAAATAGGAATAATGAGAATTTCGGATTTTCTCTCCCTCCTTAGAAACAGTGTGTATTGAGATGACTCTAGATGGTGTAGATGTCTCTATTTATAAGGAGAAGATGACCGGAATCCTAGTGGTGGAGGGACTCTTTTCAAGTCTCCCACTAATGCCACTAACCATCATGTGACTAACGGATAAGGTTTATCCAATCTTTTAATATCTTTATTTATCATAGTCCTAATTAATTATCTGACATTTATTAAAACCACATAAATGGAAAATTCAAAATTTAATACAATTGAAATTAAATAATTAATTTCGACACTTAACATTAATTTCCAACAATTGAATCATAACCGTGTAAATTTATGAATTAACAATGTATAGGACGAAACAAATTTGAGAATCAAACCAAAAAATGAATACACTTTTTCTCAAAAAAGGGATAAAAGACGAATAAATAAAAAAAATTAAATACATTTTTCTATTTTCCATTAATTTGGATAAGAAAAGGAATACCTGAGCAGTATTGTACTCAATGAAACAATAACCTGTTTTGTGAGTAGTGGGATCAACAGGCATCCACAAATTATCCTCCTTAATAACACCAATTTGACCATAGATCTTCCTCACAACCCCTTCAAGCTTATCAAAATTCTCCTTGGGAATAACCGACAAGTTATTCACAACAATAATGTTCCCAAATCCACCCTTAAATTCCATTGAATTTTCCTCCTTCAGATTCTCATCATCAGTACAATTACAATAAACACACACACACACACACACACACACACACACACACACACACACACATATATATATATATATATATATATATATATATATATATATATATATATATATATATATATATATATATATTGAGTTGGGGTTTTGTGTTTACCTTGTGAAAAGCAGGGACGACTAATGATCGGAGGCTGTAGACCCATTTAAATCCCAACAAAGTCAAAGGTCGGCACAAAAGTCTCATAGAGTTGGTCGCCAAATCATATTTGGCCTAAAACTAAGATAACTTATTATCTTGGTAAGATTATAAGGGGCGAGGGTGATGAAGATGCGTCGAAATAAAGTGAAAATGGAGAGAGGATGAGGGCTAAAATATTAAAGGAGAAAGAGAGTAGAGGAAAACTGCAATCGATTCATCTTTGGTTATTTATTTTGGAAATGAAAATCTCTACCGTGTATTCCAAGAGATTGAAAGAAATTACATAAGAGAGAGAGAGTTTGTTCCTTGGTTTTGGAGTGGGTAATCAAATGCATTATTGAGTAAGCAATTGCATTAAATATCATTTACACCTATAATACTACTCTTTTAGAGGTATAATATAGATTATCTTAGAGCCTGGGCGATGCACCGGCATAATAATAGAAGACGATAAATCTATAAAAGGGAGGAAGTGAACTGACTCTTTCCAAACTCGGCTATTGAATTCGCAATCGACTATTGAATTCAGACTCTTCTGCTAACATTCTAATGGTTGTGGAAAATAATGCGGCACCCAAAGTGTCCAATGACGTTACAAACCAGCTAGTTTCTTTCACGCGCTATTTAATTTGCCCTTATCAGTTTATAAATGAAGTTGAGAGTCTAAATATGATTTCTTTATAACTGTTTTCTAATACATTTTTTTATAAATAAAAAACTATTAGTAAAAGTTATAATAAAACTTTTTTTTTATAAATATGATCTTTTTTCATAAATATAAAAATTGATTTTTTTATAAATATTTTCATTATGAAGTGACCTTTTTATAAATAAGTTTTTCTATTATTATAAAGTATCTCTTTATAAATAAAAAATACAAATTAAAATTTGACTTTTTTGAAACATTTTTTATGTTTATTTCTTTTGTAAAACAATTTTTTTATAAGCTCAATAGATGAACCTTCCGTGAATCTTCAAATTTTTGTTGTGAAATAGGAAGTTTGAAATGAGAGTGGGGATACCTATCTAAAATATCCCACACACATGTTATGATTATTTGATGGGTTCCTTACCTATTGAAAAATTCCACACAAATATAAAGTTATCTCTTATAAAAATCTATAATGCTATATAAAGGCAAAAAGAGTTTAAACATTCATCATTATCTTCTCGGCAAAGAACTGTTTAACACATTACCAAGTATTAAGTATTAAGGTCTTCCATTTATACCATGATAAAGGGACATAAGATAAATACACAATACAATAAAATTCTCGGTTTTAGATCTCCTAGATGAATGACTCAGATAAAATAATCAACACCAAAATAAAAAAAAAGGTCTAACAAATCACTCCCAAGGAAAAATAATATAACTAAAATCAGAGTTTCAAACCCTCAAAGACCTGAAAATAACACAAAAATAATTCATACATAGAAATTAACACAAAAATTAATAATAGCATAAATCCTTATAAAAAAATTCAAATACTCCTAGATTCAAATTTTATCGAAAAGTAAAGAGAACACAAAAATGAGCTTATAAGTAAAAAAAATTACCTTTGGATAAAAGCAATAAGTTTTTCCAAAACCTGAGGAAGAAAATAATACATAATAAAATGAAAAAGATGAGTAAGGAATAACAGTAATTATTAGTTCTTAACTTAACTGCTCTGGTGAGACGATCCTCACTCTCACTGGCGGAGATGGTGACGACCAGTTTCTAGACTTTGATCTGCCTCATAGGGTTCGATAATATCTTCTCTAAAGCCTGTGTTGTTTATATATAAACCAAAAAACATAGAAAAAAAGATATACATGCATATGAGTGATGTTTAACATGAAAATGGATAGGGTAAATGATGCACATAATGTAGAGAGATATACCATTGCGTTACGGAGGTCGCAACTATTGGATGGTTTAGAATGGGAGTATTTTGGAGAGAGTTTGTGAAATAAATGAGAGAAGTCGGCGTTGAAGAGATAGAGAGAATGAAAGGATTTTATGCATGGAATGAGAGAAAATAGAGGTTATGAGAATTAATAGTTTGGGTGGGGGGAATGTAAAGGCCAATTGAGTAAAAGATGAATTTTTTTATTAGGAGGTGTAAAGAGAGAGAGATGATTAAAGCGACAACACTTCTTTCTCAATTGGGAGAAGTCTTGGTACATTGACCGTGACAACATTATAAGTATTGTCACGGTCAATGACCGTGACAAGTCCATGTCAAATAGAATTGTCATGGACTTGTCACGGTCATTGACCATGACAATCCCTTGTCACGGTCAATGATCTTGACACAAAACGCGTGTTTGTTGTCACGATCATTGACCGTGACAAGGCTAAGCGCTGAAAGGGTGCCAATTTATCCATTTTGGTGTAGTGAATTACAATCGACAAATTGATTATATGGAGTTGTTGAATTACATATGAGGATAAATCTAAACCTAGTCATTGTCCTCATGCTACTTCCAAGATCGAGGTCTGGATTCCATCCTTTAATTGGGGAACAACCTTAATTCTTCAGGCGAGCTTCTCATTGCTCTTATTTATTAGATAATTTTTGGAGTCCTCTCTCTCTCTCTCTCTCTCTCTCTCTCTCTCTCTCTCTCTCTCTCTCTCATCCACACACATCCACACAATTATTGCCTTGTAGGATAAGAAATGGGAGAAATGAAGAAAATATGGGATACATCTCTTCTTTGACATACATTTTCATACATCTCTTTCTCTCTCTCCCCTTAAAACTCCTTTTTTATTTCATTAATGTATATATTTCTCTTATTACTTAAGAACTCCAATTTTAATTTCATTAGTGTACTGATGTTCCATTACTTTATATATATATATATATATATATATATATAAAATAATAATAATAATAATAATAATAATAATAATAATAATAATAATAATAATAATGCTCTTGTGCGGACTAGTCCGCATTTTAATAATGTAGACCGGACATGTGTCACCTAACCGTAGGGGCATAGCTATTCAGGGATGAGTGGGGGCTCAAGCCCCCACGAGTTTAAAACAAAAAAAAATTAGAAAATCAGGTATATAAAAGTAATTAGGGTAAAAGTTTAAATTTTAAACATTTGTAGGGCTTTTTTATAAATAGTCTAGACTTTTAACTCATTTATACCTAAAGCAAAGCCAGAACACCGTAGCAGCAAGCAAACCCCTTTAGTTCTTCAATTTCCAAAAACAAAAAGAAAAGGTAAATTTCTCCTCTCTCGGTAAATTTCAACTTCCAAAAACAAAAAGACAAGTTGTGTTGTCTTGGGTCCGTGGTGGTGGAACCTAGTGGTCTCTCCCTGACTTAGTCCTCTCTCGGTCCCTCTCCTGTCTGTTTCTACAAGAGGTAAATTTATTTGTTTTGTTTGTTTATATATGTAAATGTGACACCCCGCCTAATTAAACATCGGGTGATCAGGCCTTTATTAAATTAAAACAGGTTTCTCAAATGGTTCATTCTTAGCATCACTGCCGAAAACTTTTTAATTACTAATCCCCTAAGTAAAATTAGACCGGTGCCAAATTTTATCTTTCTTAAAACAGATAAATCAACCATGCGGAAAATAGTAAAGCAAATACCATGCTAAAACCCAAACCAACAAAGTATAAGTACAACAGCGCAAAAGTATTACCGAATAAACCATCGGCTAAATATGCTAAACAACAATAGAACAACTACTAATCTGAAACTAACATCTGAGATTAATACCGGACTACAAGTCCATACATGGAATAATGTGACATCCTGTGCTAGATCTGAATGAGAGATATCGTCTAGTCAAAATCCTGTAAGCATCCACTGTGCTACAACTGCGAGTCCCTGGAATAGAATCATCATCCATGGCGTCCCTGTGGCTGGACACCTAAAAGGTTTTGAAAGTATTTTATAGCAAGAGTTAGTACTTAAAACATTTTGAAAATATTTAGCAAGCGTTTATCACAATATAAAATGCGGTTATTGATTACACATGTTAGGTTTTCGTACACTCTCTTGAGTTCACTCACTTCTCATCTATTGTGCACACCTAACTTTCTACACCTAGCCTACCTAGCCATGTTCCCCAAGTTAATTAGGTCTAAGTAATCATCTGAACTTATTTAAGCTTAAGTTCTCACATCGCCCACACCGTGCATTCATTTCAATAACATCTCGCAAAGGTTAATTAATACTCAAATAACATTTCACCTATGTTATGCTTCAAAGCTATTTAGTTTCACTACTAAATTTCTAGGATTCTCACAATTGTTATCTTTCCACTTATGTAATTAAGTTTAACTACTTAAGTTACTAATTAGATATTCTCTATCTAAAGATACATTCTGTAATTAAGTTTCACTACTTAACTTACCAATTTCATACGTAACATTAAACATATCATATTCATCTACTTATTCACAACGGTATAATATCATTAAGTGTATATATTTCACACATAATATATACTAAATATCAGTCATTACTATTTGTACTTTTTACACACATAAAGAACTCTTGGTTCGGAATGATTCATCGACCCCAAGTAAGAATTGGTTCGGAATGATACATCGACCCCAATTATTTATATACACAAATTCTGGCTCGGACTCTTTCATCACCCCACCAGTTCAAAGGTTTGGTTCGGCATTTTACATCGACCCCAAACATATAATAACCCTATGTTAGTTCAGAATGTCTCATCGACCCTAACATAGTTAATTTAAGTATATATCAATCTACTAATACACAGAAGTAGAATATCATTAAATATATATTTCACACACAATATATATTAAATATCAGTCATTACTATTTGTCCTTTTTACATACATAAAGGACTCTTGGTTCGGAATGATTCATCGACCCCAAGTAAGAATTGGTTCGGAATGATACATCGACCCCAATTATATAATAACCCTATGTTAGTTCGGAATATCTCATCGACCCTAACATAGTTAATTTAGGTATACTTCTCTTAACCTAAAAGTTCATACAATTGAGTAGGTACACGCCCGACCTATCAACCACGTTCGTACGTAATATTTTATTCTCTTATATTTACCATATAATATTCATTGTACGATTTATCTCATTAATCGCATTTATTTGAGTATTCACAACAATCTAAGGGCCTGTTAACATATTGACCCAATAAATTTAAGCTCTCTCACGCTTTTTCGTAATTATATTCTTATCATCTCAAATTGGAATACGTCACAATCAAGCCTATGAATCTCCACTTTGATTCTCTCACAAAATTAAAGTCCAATGCTCAATCATAGACCTACTTCCATAACATTATTCCAAAAATATATTTCATCAAGGTCCCAAACACTTCCTCGATAAAATTTTAGGCATTTGAGGCTTAAAATTAAATATCTTACATTTTCTCGCAGCCTAACGAATCATAAAATTTTCTGGCAGATTAAACACCTTATAGTAAAACTTCGATTTCTCCCTCTACAGAACTCCGATTGACCTGATTATAAGTTCATTGGAAAGATAAGAGATATAACTTTACATAAATCTATGATTCACACTCTAATTCTAAGTACAACTCAAATCGTACATGTTTAAAGTCACGTCAAACTTCTGGCAGATTACTATGCTGGCAGATTAAACACTCTGTAGTAATATGTCTATTACTCCCTCTACAGAACTCCGATTGACCTGATTCCAAGTTCATTGGATATCTAAGAGAAATAACTTTCTAGTAATGTATGATTCACACTATAATTCGAAGTATAACTCAAATGGCATACGTTTAAAGTTGTGTCAAAAATTCTGGCAGATTGACATCTTGTGTTCATCAATTAAACCCTAAGTCATTCAAGATTCATGTTCTTTAACCAAGAACTCATAAAGATTCTATTTTAATCATCAAATATATTCAAATTTCATTTTACCTTTACCTAGGGATTCATTCTACATGCAATCCTACCCAAACATGTGATCAATTCAAATATTTAATTCATGTTTTTTCAATACAATTAACCAATTCTTAAAACTCCCTACACATGGGTATTATA
Source organism: Sambucus nigra (assembly GCA_949130495.1). Taxonomy (NCBI): domain Eukaryota; kingdom Viridiplantae; phylum Streptophyta; class Magnoliopsida; order Dipsacales; family Adoxaceae; genus Sambucus; species Sambucus nigra. The sequence continues at coordinate 562,702,008 of OX422216.1, read as the reverse complement.
ACTTGAATTTGATTTGCAATAAACACTTGCCTTGATAGAGGGGTTCTGATTTTGTGATTGTTGTTGATGATTGATTATTTTTCTCCTTCAATCTTCCTTCCCCACAAGTTTGTGGTGAAAATCTCCTTTGAATCCTTCCCAATTCTTCCTTTTGCCTTGAGAATTGTTTCTCTCTTCCCTCTAATGGCTATGGTGTGTTTTTTTTCTCTCTAACCCTAGCCTCCAACTCTTATAATATGACTTAGAGTTATTAAATTCGTAGGTCTTCTCACTCCTATAATTTGAAAGACTAAAACGCCCCTGAACGGTCCCGGCTTAGCCCAAAAATATCTCGGGACCCAACTAGTACCCCTGGGTATACTATTTTGACTATTTTGACCCTTCCGGGGTTAACCGTGACCTCTAAATTATTATTTGAGTCACTTAAAAATATATTACTCGTTCTCGCCCCAAAACGGTCTACATGCGTTAAGTAACTATTTACTACTCGCACTAAATAAATATAATGAGGCAATATAAATCGGTAACTATCTCTCGATTAATATACTATAATTACAATTCTTAATAAATATCATTAAATTACTCCTCTTACGTAATTTAAATTAAGCCGTATTTTCTCATTTAATTTTCCAATTTAATTAAATAGAATATTCAGAAATACAGGGTATTACATACTTCCCCCCTTGCAAAGGAATTTCGTCCTCGAAATTAGGATAAGGCTGGTATTAAGACTAAGGACCTTAAATATCACTGCATCTTCTAATACTCAAAACCAAATCATAACATCCTAACAGTCGTCCCAAGTACATGCCTTGCTTCATTATAAATTCTTATCGCATGTTACCCATGCCGCATATATCATAATTAAGTCTCACTACTTAATTTCTCCATAGATTTCCCCAATCTAACGTTAACTCTTAAAATTAAGTTTCTCCCTACTTAATTTACCCTTTTGATGTATATCTCTATATATAACATCTATGGATCTACTATCCCTCATAAGTAGAATATTAATAGGTATATATTTCACACACAATATATACTATAAGGGAAATTGGTCTGGCAAAATCATCGACCCCAAAAATCCTATCATTTACATTGGTCTGGAAATCCCTCGACCCCAAGGTAAATGTAATGCATATGTTGGTTCAGACCTTCCGTCGATACCAATAATTATCATCGATTTGGTTCGGAAAATCATCGACCCCAAATCGATCCTTCATGTCTTGGTCTGGAACATCATCGATCCCAATACAGAATTAAGCATACTTATTATCGCACATAAGTAGGAAAACCATAAGGTATATATTTCTTACACATAACATATACTATCAACACTAATATTATAATCACCCCCCTTCTAAAACACTTTTGGGGTTATTGGCTCGGAATCTCACCTCGATCACCAATAGTGATTGGTTATATTGTCTCAGAATCACACTTCGAGAACTAATATATGTAAATATATCTCATCGCACATGAGTAGACAATTTATGAGCCATATATTACACACTTTATATATCCTAAAATGTCATACTCCAATAGAATGTCCTCATAGCACGCGTTAAGGACTAAGAGTTCAAAATGTCTCCTCGAACCACACCTCAAAGTACATATAAGTTCATAATAGGTATCCAAGAACCTAATCCTTATGTATAGTCCATATGGGCACCCAGACTACCTATAAAATATGCTCATACGGTTATACATTCAACCTATGAATTGATCAGTGGCTTCTTCCAAAATTCCACTATCGTTAGGACGTAGTATCTTCCTTTCTCACAATCATTGGGTCATAGGCGACACAGCACACCCAAAATAAAACATTATCTCCATTCCTCCCTAACCATCTCTCACAGGGTGGGATTTTAGGATTTCATCCTGATTCACAACAATATAGAGCGGCACCTTGCACTTGTGCACTCTACCTTTTTAACGACATATTAGTTCATAACGGTCAACCCATTTCGATAACCCAACGGAATGTTGACTTAGTTACGATGTGCATAGCCCATCCATAAATTATAAGTCTGCCTACGCATTCCATCACTAGAAACGTAGGTTCACCACCGAATTCCGGTTGCTCATTTCGAGATCGTCTTTCTCTATTAACTAGTGGTGCGTCTGGAGACAATCTCACTATATCTCTTCCGCAACACCGCTTCCCACTTACGTCATCTTTCTTCAAGTGGTAACCTATTCCCCTTTCACTCCGGGTATATTATACTTTACAATCCGTGCACTCTTAAAAATTGGCGCACTTTTAGGGTTGATTACCTTATAAGAATCAACATTTTAATAACGCGTATGTCACTCTCAACACTCAGTTAAGTAGAACCTGGTGTCACTTCTTCACAACAGTTAGGCCTCCCATATCAAGAGACAACTTTTGAATGGCTTCCCACCGACTTTCATCCAATAGGGTGTGCTGGCTCTCTCAGTACATAAAAAGCTTGGATCATCGTCTATTTACCATGACGCTCAATCCATTTCATCGATACGACTTGCCTCATAACCTCCCCACCGACGAACTTATCAAATATAATTTTTTTCTACATCCCTCTACCTCAGATGACTAAGAAAGTCAATTGACTAGGGCGCCCATACCCCCTTTTCTCCATGCACATTTGCAAAAACATTGCAAACGTCTCACTCGTAACATGCTTTCCTCAACTCTCGCCTTGTCTTCACGGCGTGCCTACAATTTTATGGGTATTCACAATCTTCTATAAAACAAAATTCAAATTCTTGCCCACAAAGTCCCACTTATCCTTTCGTGGTGAGATAAGCTTTTCAGTGTTTCCCCACAACACTACCGGCCCCACCGATGTCCTAGCATCTAACATCTCTTCTCCTGACGTGCATAAAAATCTAGTCGTATTCCCTTGAATAACTTGGAAAGATCAAAACGTGTGGTCTTACGTCCCACATAATAAATCTTTTCATAAATCCCCTTATTCCAGGCCACACTTACTGGTTTAGGGTATTCCTCCTCTCGGAGTTGGCAACCATAATTCTGAACACTATCATCATGGTTCCCTTAGTTTCGCTGACCAAGAGGAACACACTATTGGACTTAACAGTCTTGGCTTAGAATCAAATCAATGAATCCCCTAGTGGTTTTCCACTTATGGCTTGCACTAGCCCCTTTGCATTCAGTCTTACTCTTTGACTAAATCCTTAAACTCTTTTAGCTCCGGTCACCTAGGAGCATTTACATCAACCTTGTAAGAAGCACCATACAACCTTCATACACATAAGTCGTCCAAGCAGAGTTTTACCAAAATTGTGGATGACAACTCGTGAGTCCATTCTCTCAAGGGCTCTTTTTCCTTTGTACCTATCTCATCGGGTACCAGTTCACTTCAATGGATAAATTTCTTTCTCACTATTGGCCTTTACCAGGTTTTCATGTGATGGGTTCAGAAGTTTCCATTCACTTCGCTTCTTAACCATCATTGGAGAAATTTGCGGTTAAACTATACGTAAAACCCCTCTAACTGTATACTGACCCTAGGTTCGGATGTGGTGCCTGGTACCCCCACCACGTTGCCTCAAAAATATCTACCCAAACTTTCACTTCTGGGTATTCATACTCTATCCTAAATGCTAAGATCTCTAGGCATTCAACTTCTATGCATTAACATGCACAACCGCCGTTTTATTACATTTTTACGGCCCGTTCTCATAAAAATCCTTCAGACCTCCTCTCACTATCACTGCATTTGGCGGTCTATATTAGCATTCCCCTTTTGCCATCGCGACACTTGGAAAATGCCTACTATGCCTCAACAGCCCTTCCGACATTTACTTAATTTTCACACTTGGAGAGACCTCGACAACGGTCATCTCTTCTACGATTACCATCCTCGAACACCCCATGCCTCATGCCGAGACCCTTCCTCCTGCAGTTCTTCCAACGCCTCCGCTAGTTTTTATAGCCATATTCGACGTATCATACCCAATCGAACTAGTATATACTACACTTCATCAACTAAATAGCAGGAGAACGTAAACCACGTACGTAGAGGAATACAACAATCCTAGTATAGGGCTCTATATCAATCAAACGATACGCTGAAAATGTAGTAAGTCGTACAGATCCTATGGAAACTAGAACCTGATGCTGTGATACCATCTGTGACACCCAGCCTAATTAAACATCGGGTGATCAGGCCTTTATTAAATTAAAACAGGTTTCTCAAATGGTTCATTCTTAGCATCACTGCCGAAAACTTTTTAATTACTAATCCTCTAAGTAAAATTAGACCGGTGCCAAATTTTATCTTTCTTAAAACAGATAAATCAACCATGCGGAAAATAGTAAAGAAAATACCATGCTAAAACCCAATCCAACAAAGTATAAGTACAACAGTGCAAAAGTATTACCGAATAAACCATCGGCTAAAAATGCTAAACAACAATAGAACAACTACTAATCTGAAACTTACATCTGAGATTAATACCGGACTACAAGTCCATACATGGAATAATGTGACATCTTGTACTAGATCTGAATGAGAGATATCATCTAGTCAAAATCCTGTAAGCATCCACTGTGCTACAACTGCGAGTCCCTGGAATAGAATCATCATCCGTGGCGTCCCTGTGGCTGGACACCTAAAAGGTTTTGAAAGTATTTTATAGCAAGAGTTAGTACTCAAAACATTTTGAAAATATTTAGCAAGCGTTTATCACAATATAAAATGCGGTTATTGATTACACATGTTAGGTTTTCGTACACTCTCTTGAGTTCACTCACTTCTAATCTATTGTGCACACCTAACTTTCTATACCTAGCCTACCTAGCCATGTTCCCCAAGTTAATTAGGTCTAAGTAATCATCTGAACTTATTTAAGCTTAAGTTCTCACATCGCCCACACCGTGCATTCATTTCAATAACATCTCGCAAAGGTTAATTAATACTCAAATAACATTTCACCTATGTTATGCTTCAACGCTATTTAGTTTCACTACTAAATTTCTAGGATTCTCACAATTGTTATCTTTCCACTTATGTAATTAAGTTTAACTACTTAAGTTACTAATTAGATATTCTCTATCTAAAGATACATTCCGTAATTAAGTTTCACTACTTAACTTACCAATTTCATACGTAACATTAAACACATCATATTCTTCTACTTATTCACAACGGTATAATATCATTAAGTGTATATATTTCACACATAATATATACTAAATATCAGTCATTACTATTTGTACTTTTTACACACATAAAGAACTCTTGGTTCGGAATGATTCATCGACCCCAAGTAAGAATTGGTTTGGAATGATACATCGACCCCAATTATTTATATACACAAATTCTGGCTCGGACTCTTTCATCACCCCACCAGTTCAAAGGTTTGGTTCGGCATTTTACATCGACCCCAAACATATAATAACCCTATGTTAGTTCGGAATGTCTCATCGACCCTAACATAGTTAATTTAAGTATATATCAATCTACTAATACACAGAAGTAGAATATCATTAAATATATATTTCACACACAATATATATTAAATATCAGTCATTACTATTTGTCCTTTTTACATACATAAAGGACTCTTGGTTCGGAATGATTCATCGACCCCAAGTAAGAATTGGTTCGGAATGATACATCGACCCCAATTATATAATAACTCTATGTTAGTTCGGAATATCTCATCGACCCTAACATAGTTAATTTAGGTATACTTCTCTTAACCTAAAAGTTCATACAATTGAGTAGGTACACGCCCGACCTATCAACCACGTTCGTACGTAATATTTTATTCTCTTATATTTACCGTACAATATTCACTGTACGATTTATCTCATTAATCGCATTTATTTGAGTATTCACAACAATCTAAGGGCCCTAGTTACCCCTAACGTAATATCAATTCAGTAGCTACCCTTGTTAACATATTGACCCAATAAATTTAAGCTCGCTCACGCTTTTTCGTAATTATATTCTTATCTTCTCAAATTGGAATACGTCACAATCAAGCCTATGAATCTCCACTTAAATTCTCTCACAAAATTAAAGTCCAATGCTCAATCATAGACCTACTTCCATAACATTATTCCAAAAATATATTTCATCAAGGTCCCAAACACTTCCCCGATAAAATTTTAGGCATTTGAGGCTTAAAATTAAATATTTTACATTTTCTCGCAGCCTAACGAATCATAAAATTTTCTGGCAGATTAAACACCTTCTAGTAAAACTTCGATTTCTCCCTCTACAGAACTCCGATTGACCTGATTATAAGTTCATTGGAAAGCTAAGAGATATACCTTTCCATATATCTATGATTCACACTCTAATTCTAAGTACAACTCAAATCATACATGTTTAAAGTCACGTCAAACTTCTGGCAGATTACTATGCTGACAGATTAAACACCCTGTAGTAATATGTCTATTACTCCCTCTACAGAACTCCGATTGACCTGATTCCAAGTTCATTGGATATCTAAGAGAAATAATTTTCTAGTAATGTATATTTCACACTATAATTCGAAGTATAACTCATATGGCATACGTTTAAAGTTGTATCAAAAATTCTGGCAGATTGACATCTTGTGTTCATCAATTAAACCCTAAGTCATTCAAGATTCATGTTCTTTAACCAAGAACTCATAAAGATTCTATTTTAATCATAAAATATATTCAAATTTCATTTTAACTTTACCTAGGGATTCATTCTACATGCAATCCTACCAAAACATATGATCAATTCAAACATTTAATTCATGGTTTTTCAATACAATTAACCAATTCTTAAAACTCCCTACACATGGGTATTATAACTTGAATTTGATTTGCAATAAACACTTGCCTTGATAGAGGGGTTATGATTTTGTGATTGTTGTTGATGATTGATTGTTTTTCTCCTTCAATCTTCCTTCCCCACAAGTTTGTGGTGAAAATCTCCTTTGAATCCTTCCCAATTCTTCCTTTTGCCTTGAGAATTGTTTCTCTCTTCTCTCTAATGGCTATGGTGTGTTTTTTTTTTCTCTCTAACCCTAGCCTCCAACTCTTATAATATGACTTAGAGTTATTAAATTCGTAGGTCTTCTCACTCCTATAATTTAAAAGACTAAAATGCCCCTGAACAGTCCCGGCTTAGCCTAAAAACATCTCGGGACCCAACTAGTACCCCTGTGTATACTATTTTGACTATTTTCACCCTTCCGGGGTTAACCGTGATCTCTAAATTATCATTTGAGTCACTTAAAAATATATTACTCGTTCTCGCCCCAAAACGGTCTACATGCGTTAAGTAACTATTTACTACTCGCACTAAATAAATATAATGAGGCAATATAAATCGGTAACTATCTCTCGATTAATATACTATAATTACAATTCTTAATAAATATCATTAAATTACTCCTCTTACGTAATTTAAATTAAGCCGTATTTTCTCATTTAATTTTCCAATTTAATTAAATAGAATATTCAGAAATACAGGGTATTACAGTAAATTTTTTTGTATTAGTTGTTTAACTGGTGTTTATTTGAAGATTAATATTCTAATTATTTATTTATTTAGGGTTCCTAATCTATGATTATTATAATTTTTTTTGTTAATAATGAGTTTCAATTTGTTTTAATTTGTAAGCTGTAGTGAGTGTCAATTTATATTGTAGTTTTTGTAGTGAGTCTCAATTTGATTTGGGTTTTTTATAGTGAGTGTCAATTTGGTTTGGGGTTTGAATTGAAATAAATTTGGGTTTTAAATTTGGGGTTTGTAATAGTCAATTTATAGATATAAATTTGGAATGAATTGAATTAGTCAATATGGGGTTTGTATTAATGTTATTCTTGTTTTATATTTTAGGGGATAATTAGGGATATTATTGGTTTAAATTTGGGACCGAAATATTGATTTAAATAATTGTTTATCTTTCCATTAGATTAAATAAATTACGTTATTTTTGTCAAATTGTAAAGAATAACCTCAAAAAATTCGGCTCGGGGGCTCCCGCCCTCGAAAATCCGTGTTAAATTAGCCCCCACTAACTATAATTTATGGCTACGTCCCTGCCTAACCGTGCGCCTAGAAATTATCGCCTAAATTATAGGCACACTCTCTCTCTTTTCTGGGCTCACCGCCAGGTGACACATGTTCGATCCGCATTCTTAAAATGCGGACTAGTCCGCACAATAACAGGACTGTATATATATATATATATATACTAGTGGGCGTGCCCGTGCCAATGGCACGACGACCCCCTCCCCCCCCTCTCGTGCCCGTGCCTATGGCAAAAAAAAAAAATTAAAAAGCCCATGCCCATTTCTATTTTAGCCAAAAAAAAAGCCCAAGCCCACCAACCCAAAACCCATGCCCAACCCATTTGTTAAACCCATAGCAAACCCATAGCCCAAGCCCATATCTCCCTTTTATAAAAAAAAAAAAGTTGCTTTTAGCATGACATTTTATGGATGCCCATGCACCATAAAATGTCATGCATAAAATATCATCAAAATATCATATCATCCCTTACTTATTATTTATATATATACATTTGATTATGGTATTCTTATACCCCTATTGGTTTCAATTAATCTTTACTCACTCTTTCAGATAAATACGTAAATTTAGGCATATGAACCCACCATTAGAGGCGGAGCCACATAGGGACGAAGGGGGACCACCGCCCTGGTTAAATTTTTCAGGAAAAAAAAAATATAGGAGTGTTTGGTAAAATTTCAAACTTCAAGATATACCTCTAATTATTTACAAAACAGATGATGTAAAATTGTAATTACTTAAACCTTTTAACCTAAATACACAAAACACACATACGAACAACTCATATTCTCATCTCCTCTTTTCTTTTAACCTAAATACACAACAGACAACACACCTATTTCCCCACCCCACCAGTGCACCACCCCATCCCGCCTGCCCTTCCTCCCAGGCAGCGCCTGTGTCCAGCCCAGCAGCCGCCCCTGCTCCCTCCCTACTAGCGGTTTCAGCCCCATTTTTTGTAGTTTAATTTTTTGTATGTGGAGAAATTGCAAGTTGTAGCCTAATTTTTTATGTGTAGTTTAATTTTTGATGTATGTGGAGTTTAATTTATGTAGCCTATTTTTTTTTTATAGCCTAGATTTTTGTAATAGCAATTTTTTTGTAATTTTTTATGTAGTCTGAAATATATGTTATTTTTTAAATAGGAAGTCATGGAGAAATTTTTTAAACAGAAAAGAGGAGACAACACACAAATCGTATCCGAAGCTGAGGATAATCTGGTTATGTTTGGATGAATTGATATGAAATTTTGGCATATTTAGTATTTATGTTTTATCGGTTGTTGGTTGTTGATTTTTATGAGTTTGATTATTTATTAGTGTCGTTAAAATTTTTTTAAATTAATTTGGTCCAGATTGAACTAAAATCCTGAATCCGCCACTTTTCACCATTGCTGTTTACTAGAATTTCTTGCGGGATGTATGTGTTGGGATTGCACTCTAGTGACTTCATATACTACATCACACATTGTTTATAGTTGAAATCCCCATGTGTGATTACAACCGTATTAGTATATTCATGATTAGATGGAGGCTTTCATCTTTCAATATTAAGTTTCACCCTATAAGTTTGATATTCTTCTTCCGTGAGTTTTAAACCTTGAAATATCATCTAATTAATGAAACCATTCGTCTCAATTAGGTCCGTAGTGGGGGGAATGTTCCACAACCACCAGTTTTCCTTATTTGTCATTTTAGTTTATGTTATTGCTCTAGTATAGTTGCAGCTCGAAACAAACCAATTCACAAAATCATCTTTTACAATTTCTTTTATAAGCAAATAAATAAATTAAACTTTAACATGCGTTCTTTGTGAATTCTACCTTATTCCCCTCCATACATCAATAGTTTAATAAGTTTAGTTTTTTTTTACACGGTAAAAAGTAAAAACCCATCGACACTATCTTTACATAACACATGGTTTTTGCATACCATTAAAATGGAGTTTGAGGTGTATACAATACAAAATTACTCATCAAATGAGTTTCACTACCAGAGAAATCAAAGGTCCAAGATATATCTAAAGGTCCTCATATAATGGACATGGGCTTTACTAGTCATTATAGTGGGGAGTAAGGTATCGTAGATCTATATATAAGAAATGTGTCCAAACTTACCTGAAATTTACTATATATGAGGCATAAAATGGAATTATCTCATGAAAAGGAGATGAAGTCTAATAATAATTCAAGAAAGCATATTTCTGAACCTAGACTCGATAAACAATGTTCGAGGTTTACGTATGCTGGAAGCCGGGGCTCGACTCCTGACCCAAAGATTTGGGCATCTTAAGTCTGTTAAATAAAGTGAATTCTCTTTTAAAGGTGTAAATGGAAGAACATAAAACATCATAAACCTTATTATGATGATATGAGATGATGGGTTTAGACCTAACACCCAATCGATGGATAATGGCTGAAGAACCTCCATAGCTGGGCTGGTTGAAATTATTGACCCAATCGATGGAACAAAAAGAACACCATCATTCCTACATACGACACCAAATTGGTGGTGGTAATACTGGATCATAGATAACAGTGGCAATATGTGACCCATTTAATTAAAATATTCATATAAGTCCAAACACTAAAATATGGCGCCTATATTTTAGAAGTATAAATTAATATGAGTAATTCTAAACGTCCCGCTTAGGGACCGCCTAGAAACCAAAAAATCCAGCTGGACTCCATTATCTGTTTTGTTGGCCCCAAGCCATGTGTATGCACAAATAAAAAAAAAAAAAAAGAAGGAAATTCTTTCACGTCCAAAACCAAAGAAAAGTCCAAAAACTCTACTACCACTTTACTCTTTTTTTACTGCTACTTTAGTCTTTCTCTCTCTACTTCAATCTTCCAACTCAAGTTCTTTTATGAGATCAAGCTTCTCTTAAGGTATGTATTCTCTATTAATTATTTATAACATTATTGATAATGTAATCTAGATTTTTTGATATTTTATTTTTAGGTTGAAAATTAAAGATTATATTTTATGTTGACATACTAATTTTTATTGTATTTTTTAATTTATTTAACTAGGATGGAATCAGAAATTTCAGGAAAATCTCTTGATATTAATTTGAATATTAGCTTGGTTGAAGATGAAATAGAAGATATAGGAGATGGTGATGGTTGTAATGAAAATGAAGAATGTATTGTAGAGAAAATAAATGATCCTCGATTGGGAATGGAATTTGATAATGTTGATGATTTATTTGAGTATTATAAAAAATATGGAAATGACAAAGGATTTCCCGTGAAGAAGAGGACATCAAAAAAAGGGATTGATGGTGCAATACAATATGTGTCCATTACATGTGGTCAAGAGGGCAAACCTTTAAGCCAAGCTAAAAATTCTTTCAAAATGCAACCCATTCAAAAGGTTAATTGCAAGGCTATGGTTAGGGCGGTTGTAGATAATAATAGAAAAGTAAAGATTTCGTCAATTAACCTTGATCACAACCATGAGCTAAGCCCAGGAAAATCCCGATTTTATAAGACTAATCGGAAAATAAGTTCAATTACTAAAAGGAGGCTAGAGATGAATGATAGGGCCGGTATAAGACCAAATAAAAGTTTTAATGCGTGTGTAGTTGAAGCCGGTGGTAATGAGAATGTGCCATTCCTATTGAAAGATTGCTATAACTACATTGACAAAGCTAGAAAGTTAAGACTTGGGGATGGTGATGCTTTAGCTGTCCAAAATTATTTTCTAAAAATGCAAGCTAATAATGCTAAATTCTTTTATTTTATGGATTGGGATGATGAGGGTAGGTTGAAAAATTTATTTTGGGCGGATGCAAGGAGTAGGGCTGCGTATGTAGAGTATGGTGATGTTATCACTTTTGACACGACGTACTTAACGAACAAGTACGACATGCCATTTGCTCCTTTTGTGGGGGTGAATCATCATGGGCATTCAATATTATTGGGGTGTGGTTTGATATCAAATGAGGACACTCATACATTTACTTGGCTTTTTAAGACTTGGCTTACGTGCATGAATGATAGAGCTCCTGATGGAATTATCACTGACCAAGATAGAGCCATGAAAAATGCTATTGAAATTGTATTCCCTAATACACGTCATAGGTGGTGCTTGTGGCACATTATGAAAAAATTACCTGAAAAGTTAAGGGGGTATGAGCACTATGAGTCAATAAAGAGTGGTATACATTCTATTGTTTATGATTCTCTAAATGCCATAGAATTTGAAGACAGATGGAGTAGGTTAATTGGAAAATTTATCCTTGAAAAGAATGAGTGGTTGAGTGGGCTATATCATGAGAGATTTCGTTGGGTTCCTGCTTTTGTGAAAGATACATATTGGGCCGGAATGTCAACCACTCAAAGAAGTGAGAGTATGAATTCATTCTTTGATGGCTATGTCAATTCTAAGACTAGCTTAAAACAATTTGTTGAACAATACGAGAATGCATTGCGTAGTAAGGTTGCCAAAGAGAGTGAAGCAGATTATGATTCTTTCAAGGGCGCGATTCCATGTATTATAAAATATCATGTGGAGAAACAATTTCAGACTTGTTACACTACACCAAAATTTAAGGAGATTCAAGATGAGTTAACGGGGAAGATTTATTGTCGTTCGTATTTGGTTAGTAACGATGGTAACATTGAGGTGTAAAAAGTGTCAGAAGATTTAGCTGGAGCGATTGAGCGAGATACCAATTTTGTAGTTTCATTCGACCTCACCTACTGTGATATTAAGTGTAATTGTCGGTTATTTGAGTTTCGCGGTATTATTTGTCGACATTGTCTTACAGTCTTGATTGAGAAAAAGATTCAAAATATTCCAGAAAAATATATTTTGAGGCGATGGAGAAAGGATGTGAAGAGGTGCCACACAAAGGTTAAAATTATTTACTCTGATTGGGCTATGAATCCCGAGAATGAACGGAACGATAGGATGTATAATGTATTTTCTAAGATCGCAGATTTGGCAACGGACAATGAAGATAAGACCAAAATGGTGATGGATTGGAGTGAAAAATTATTCAAAGCTTTAAAGAATAGTGAAGATACTTATATAAGTATTGAAGCAACTCCAAGTGGGGGGGTTACTAATGTCAATTCATCGGAATGTGCTATTGTTCGTTCTCCATTGGCCACTCGTAGTAAAGGTCGACCTCCTTATAAGAGGCAACAAAGCAAGGCCGAGAAATATATTCAAAATAAAGCAAAAAAGACAAAGGTAAGTCCTTTTATTTTTTTATTTGATATTCATTTTTTATTCTTTTAATTGATATATATTTTTTATTTTGTAAATGTGTAGTTGGATAAAGATACACCTCAAAGGTCACGAGCTATATGTTCTTCATTTGATGTTTCACAAGCATCCGAAAGTGGATCTTATGTTCCAAACATTCAAAACTATCATTCTCATTCTCAGATTCGGGTAATTATTTCTATTTTAATTTATTTGAAGATCAATTATTTATTTAGTAACTCTTATTTTTTTAATTATGTGCAGGGTTATCATCCATTTTTTAGTGGTGCAAATCAGTTAAACAATGATCCAAATAATTTTAACCCATTTTGGAAGCCAAAAGAGAATTAATTATCATATGTAATATCTGGTGTTAGTTTATTATATGATATTTAGATATTACTATTTTTGTTTTTAATTACGTGGGTTGAAGTTGATGTTGTAATATCTGGTGTTGTAATATCTGGTATTAGTTTATCTTGTAATATTTTTGTGTACTGAACTTGGGTTGAAGTTGTTTACTGTAAGTCTTTTTTTTGGGTTGAAGTTGTTTACTGTAAGCGTTTGGTTTTTTTGGTGTTGTTTACTGTAATATCTGGTGTTGTTCACTGTAAGCCAATTTTGAAGTTGTTTACTGTAAGCCAATTTTGAAGTTGAAGTTGTTTACTGTAAGTTGTTTTTTTTGGGTTGAAGTTGTTTACTATTTTTTTTTATTTGTGCATACACATGGCTTGGGGCCAACAAAACAGATAATGGAGTCCAGCTGGATTTTTTGGTTTCTAGGCGGTCCCTAAGCGAGACGTTTAGAATTACTCAATTAATATAGGGCTCATATTTTAGAATTAATGGCCCAAATAAAAATCCAAGTTACAACCCAATAGCAAAACACGGTCAAGCAACAAAACAGTTTTCATATATGACATAACCTAAAAACCTCATATACATAACCTAAAAAATTAGCATCCGTTTTCATATATGACATAATCTAAACACCTCAATTTTTGTACTTCATCTCTCCGAACACAATTCCTAAAGCGCACACCTGAAATTCATATCGGAGCCGGAGCTATCATCTGAGCCGGAGCTAAAAGCCGACATCGTTTACCTTCTCTTACTAGATCTATCATTGGAGCAGGAGCTAACTGCCGACATCGTTTACCTTCTCTTACCGGATCTCACGTCGGAAGATACTCCCATATCTTTTCTCTATAATTTTCAAAAAAAAAAATGTGCCAGTCCGACCCAAAATAGGCTCAGCCCATATTTAGCCCGACCCAATAGAGGTTCGACCCATATTAGGCCCGCCCAGAACAGGCCCAACCCACTTTCTTGCCGGTGCTAATCATAGATATGAATCCATGACATTAAAGTTATGAATAAAAATGACATAAATAATAAATGCATAGAAGTACAATAAGGGGGATAAATATTGAGACTATGGTGTGCGTGGTTCAGCCAAATTTGGGGTCGCATCCATAGGTAGTCTCTTCTTATCTAACTACAATAATCGTTTATTATAAACGTGGGATGGAATATCCTAAATATGAGTACAATAGAGATAAGTCTAAGTACATTCCGCTGTCGCGGACCATTTTTTTGCAAATAGTAAAAAAAATATTTTTACTATTTAAAAAAAATGATTCGCGCCAACGGTATATATAGGGGGTTATTGCGGACGTGGACCATTTTTTCTAAATAGTATATATAGGCGGTTACCGCTGGCGCGAACCATTTTTGCTAAATAGTATATATAGGTGGTTACCGCTGACGGGGACCATTTTTTTAAATAGTAAAAAAAATATTTTACTATTTAAAAAAAATGGGTTGCATCAGTGGTATGTATAGGTGGTACCAATACACACCGTTGACGCGAACTATTTTTTGTAATATATTGGTCCGTGCCATCGGTATGTATAGGTGGTTGGACCGCCTATATATACCGCTGGCGCGAATTATTTTTTTAAAATAGTAAAAAAATTATTTTTGAGTTGAGTTTTTTTTGTGTAGTATTTAAATATTTCAGGTAAAACATAAAAAAATTAACTCAAAATAATTTTTTTAAAATAATTAACCTTTTTTTTTTAATTTTAAAAATATATTTTGAAAAAAAAATTTATAATGTGTTTTTTAAAATAAATTTGGAGTGTATTTTTTAATGATGTGACAATGCCACATCATTAAGTCTTCGATTTAAGTACAAAGAGTCGGTCGCTCTATCTTTATTCTTGGCTTATAGGAGGCCATAGTGTTCTTGGTTGGAGGTGACCGAAGATGATTGTAGGAGAAGTTTCTTCGTTATAGACTGAGAGGGATTTGGTCTCGATCGATAGACTCTCAAGTTGGATAGGGCGTTGTCATTGTATGAATGTATTATTAAATGAGGAGGCCAAATGGTCCGATTTATAGGGCTCAGAAGAAGTTTCACGTGCTCATCATGTGACCTGGTAGAGCATCCAAGGTCCATCAAGAGGTTCTTTAAAGATATTAGTGCTTTATAGTTAGGAGGTGTAATATGGTTGAGGTGTAAACTCCACTACTCAATTGAGGCTAATTTTGAATAAATGACGTTGTGACCTTTATAATAAAAACTATATTCTCCCAAGTGTTGTAATATGGTCGATGCTTATAAGAAATGATCTAAACATCCCGAAGTTAGTATGAGGCCTCCTAGTCCGAGGCATCCTTCATTTTTTATTCTCATTTAGCTAATCTAACATCGGGGGACATTGATTTGTCAACAACGTATATGTCACATGCCAGAGTTTAAACTATGTAATATTATCCTCCTTCACACTATTAGCGAGGATCAAATCATTTCCATAGGAGATAAATTTTCATCTAAAGAGGAATTATATAACTCGGTTTTTAAAACTTTTAGCTCTCTTGAAACATTTTTCTTTCTATTCAAACAATGGACTTATTTCCAAAGTTTAAATAAATGGTGACTAAAACATCCTAAAGTACACGTGGAAAATTTAACCATTGGTTCATCATACAATTCAAATTTTAATCTTTTAAACACTTGAACAATAAATCATGCGAAAAAGATAAACTCACACACAATAGGAGATGTACGAGGCAAAATCCACTAATTGGAAAGAGCCTCGAGCCAAATAATATCTCTCCTTCTACGTTGGTAAAGACTTACACACAATAAGAAATAATATCACTAAACTTGGTAAAGACTTACATTGTGGAACAAATAATTACACTCCTTCTACGCTGCTTCTATAATACACTTTTTCCACTAAAATAATAAAAGAAGAATTTACAATGTCGGCGAGCTTCTCAACATCACAGAGTATTGATCCTTGATCAACCTTTTTTACTTGAACCAAAAGATATGAAGTGTCTTATTTAAAGATGAAGATTTGTATCTAAGAAAAAGGAACCATAAATGATTCATTATAATCACAATCTCTCTTGGAATAAGTCCTAAAGTGAATGAGAGACTAAGTGACTAAAAATTTCATAGGCACTAAACAAGGATCTTTTTCCTCTATTTTATTTATCAACCTCAAGAGTGATGTGATCAAATACAAAGAAGAGAAGAGGAGAAACAAGAGCAAGAGTGAACTTAGGTTTCTCTATTTTTAGTATAAAATAAGCTCTTTAATAATGTTGGAGTAAAAAAAATCTTCACACACTCAATCTTCTACCTTGCAAATAAAATTTGTAAACAAGAAATATATAAAGAAAAACGAATAATTAAAAAATAATTCTTGATGGGAGAGAATAGACACTTCCTTAGAGCATTCACAATGGTATGTAGATCAAACAAATACTTTATCCAAGTTTGTCAAACTGTGTGCTACCTGCATAAACATTAAAGGAACAACTGACGAACAGACCGTGAACAACAAGTGGTTTTGAGGCCAGTAAACAAAAGTTCACATACCCATATTCATAAGGGATAGGTACACTTAGTCCCTTACAAACAATTTTTGGACTTTAATATCAAGATAACAAATTTTTAAATATTTAGGCCCCGTTTGGTTCTCTATTCAGAAAATTCGATTTAAACACTATTTTTAAATACAATTTTAAAATTCAGTTTTTTGTGTTTATAATTATTGGTGTGCGTTTGGTAAAGTTGTTTTTAAATACAGTTTTTTGAAAATTTGACATAATAGACAAATATGTATATTTATATCATACATATGCGCGCGTGTGTGTGTGTGTGTGTGGATATATATATATATATATGAATGTATACATACATACATACATACATACATGAATGTATACATACATACATAAATCATAAATTATGATGTATGTATGTATGTATACATTCATGTATGTATGTATGTATGTATACATTCATGTATGTATGTGTGTATATATATATATATATATATATATATATATATATATATATATATATATATATATATATATATATATATATTTCATGTATGTATGTATACATGTATACATTTATGATGTATGTATGTATACATTCATGTATGAATGTATAATTAAATGTATACATACATACATCATAAATGTATACATACATACATACATCATAAATGTATACATACATACATACATACATACATCATAATTTATGATGTATGTATACATCATAAATGTATACATACATACATACATACATACATACATCATAATTTATGATGTATGTATGTATGTATACATTCATGTATATTGTATGAAAGTTTTATGTATGTTTATATGTACATACATATATATATAACATACCTCATTAAATGTACATGTATATAATTTATACATGTACATATATAACATACCTCATTAAATTATATACATGTACATTTAATGAGGTATGTTATATATGTACATGTATAAATTATATACATGTACATTTAATGAGGTATGTTATATATATATGTATGTACATATAAACATTCATAAAACTTTCATACATACATGATACATGAATGTATACATATACATACATCATAAATTATATACACGTACATTTAATATCATGTATTTTTAGGTATATTTAATGAGGTATGTTAGGGAGTTTAACTCTCTCTCTCTCTCTCTCTCTATATATATATATATATATATATATATATATATATATATGTATGTATATAATGATGTCGCATATATAATTCACTATAAAATTATATACATACATGAATTGATAATATTTTTTAATACATATGTACTATATGTATATTTTATATTATTCCATACATTAATAATATATGTATAAAACTATATATAAGTATCATGTATCTATTGATAATATTATTTAACTTTATATTATTCCATACGTAATTTTGTGTATATGTACATATATATTTTTTATTTATAAGAATTACACACATTAATGTATTATGTATGTATATTATATATTAAGGTATAATTGCTTTAAAATATTAAGAATGAATAATTCTGAGTTGAAAAATACAAAAAACAGATGTTATAAAACACCCAAAATCTGTTTTCTAAAAAACTTTAAAATGCAATTTGAATAAACATTCCCAAATAATATAAATCCTTTACAATAATCCCAACAATGTTAAATGTATTAAAAAGTCCCGAATACAATAGCATTTGACCTCGATAGAAAAGATAACTTAATCCTTTGGGTGACATGCCCTAAATAAGAATACTGTGAATCAAAAGATGGAAGGCGTCTAGGCAAAAACTCCATAAATTCATAGCCTGTCATAATCCACTAAAGTTGGCGTCCCTATTGCTGGACACCTGATATAGAGATACAATAGAAGAGAAAATATGCAAGGAAACGGGTCAGAGCCCGAATGTGTAGATGATTTTTAAAACAGCAAGTATTTAACAAGTGCAATAAAGCATTTATTATGTACATGTTAGATCCAACTCTCACTTGCTATTCTCACCTCTCAACTAGAGTGCACACTTAACGTTTCCTATTAACCTCCTAGTTAATGGTTCCTCTTTTCTAGTCTCCATATTATAATTCCATTCCCATATCATAACCCCCGTATGTCCCATACCATACTTCACATTATTATTCATTTACATTTCTCCTTTATATGATTAGTTTCTCATTAACATGAATCATTACTCATGTTAATGAGTATAACACAGGAATATTATAATTCTGTGTTTAAAAACAGGTTGCCAAACAAAGATTTTTATCAGAATTGTATTTAAACACAGAAAACAGAATTATAGTTGCAAACCAAACAGGCCCTTAAGTCCCCCAAATATTTATTTACTCACTTGATATGTTTTCAATATTTGCTTACTCCAGGCCACTAGTAAAACGCCTGCTATGAATTTTGGAAGTATATTGGCTGGCATTTTGTAAACTTATTTGCCTAAGTTGGAATGAAAAAGTATCCAATTTTCCAAAATAAGCGTGCTGCACTAACCACTAGGCCGCACTTCAACTTCCACGAGGTATTGAAGAACTTTTCGCTAACATTATCCCACAATTTTTAATTAAATTGAATAAAACAAGTTTATATAGAATTTAAGATGTGAAAACATAAATTTAAAAAGTAACAACAAGTAAACACATAAATAAAATTCAATTCAACTAAATAAAACTTTAATTTTAAAAATAACTAAAACATTAAGCAAATTGAAAAATTACACGAACTAAAATGATAAGGGAAATCAACAACACTTTCAGAATGGCTTTGTTGATCTTATGTTGTGTTTTTTTGCTTCCATGTCTATCTTGAACTTATTCTAAATGTAATAATTTTGTATTCCCAATGCGTTCCTGCATAAGGATCCAAGTTGAAGTAGTCACCACACACTATTTCTTCCTCCCCCTTTCGTGTTTTGGTTGCGATTGCTTCTTCCAACGCGTGTTGTTTATGTTTGAAGATTTTGAGTTTTTCCTCCATCAAAGAGGCATTTGGTTTAATATCCTTGTTATGGACCTTATCCATATATGACAACCACGCATTGAGATTAGTCATTGCCTATTTTTTATTGGCGCCGTGATAATATGTACCCTAAGAGCAGACATTATGATTTCAAAAATAGTAAAGACAGAAATTCGACATACATTTAATAAGGGACAAATACTCATATGGAATTTTAATACTTAATATTTTGAGGCTCAAAACATATGCCCTAAAGGCACATGTTATCATTTTCTTTTTGTTGACCTTCAAACCCTTTTTTTTAATTGACCGATCAACCATCAATTTATTAAATTTGGGAAGGAAGTCACCCTCTAAGGAAACACCAAACATAAAAGTTACATATTAATCATAAATATGGTGGGGGATATGCTGATACATAATTGTTTTATCCAATAATTGATTTTGAATTGATCCTAGCTTTATTAATTGGCTTGGACTACAACATCCATGGCCCAAATCTTAAAATTTCTAAGTATTGAGATCCCTAGGCGATATAGTGTTAGGAATTGTGTGGCTAACCTTATCATATGCATATGATCATTCTAGTTCATAAGGCGCATAATGGATTGTTTTAGGCCAAGGACTTTGATAAGATAAATCTAGGGAATTAAACCTAAATAAATTTTAAGTAAAAGAAGTGATATTGGTGTTTGAATGGTTCAACCTTATTGAGTCCTCGTACTTCTATAATTTGTCCATGAATTAACGAGTAGTTATGTGGATCAATAAATTATAGATCAAGATTTGGGCTTTTAAAAGATTCTAGGCTGAGGATATTTTGGTTAATGAGATCAAAATTGTAGAAAACCTAATACTACAAATACAGATGTTAAACTCATTTTCAGTGGTTTATATAATTTTAGAGAAATCCTTGGAGAGTGAAATTTAACAAGAAAGGTGGGAGAGACGGATGTTGTAGATTTAAGAGTATTTTGATACATGTGACTAAGAGAGAAGCCGAGGACTTCATCGAACTAAGTTGTGAAGGGAAATGATCCTTCTTCATCTTCTTCTTCTTCTTTCAATTCCTTGAATCTTACAGTCCAAATTTGAGAGGAGCT
Organism: Sambucus nigra; assembly: GCA_949130495.1. Lineage (NCBI taxonomy): Eukaryota > Viridiplantae > Streptophyta > Magnoliopsida > Dipsacales > Adoxaceae > Sambucus > Sambucus nigra. Next base: position 562,680,829 of record OX422216.1, on the reverse strand, counting down.
TTCCCTACTAATATAAAATATGTTCCCACTCTGAAATGTTGGCAAAGGACTTTTACTATCATATATTTTCTATTTGATTGCCTAAGCCTAGTTTATTTATTTCATCTATATTTTCATGCTAGTTTTAATAAATTCAAGTGTGGTTTGACGATGGTTCTTTATGTTCATGATGTTCTAGGCTAAGATTTTGGGTGTTGGATGCTTAAAACATATTTATTCCATTTGTTTGTGGTAAAACAGTTCATTTATAGAACAACCCTTCCTAATTTGTTGATCAAGAGTTCTATATCCTTTATATTGTCCACAAACTTTAAGTCATACCTTATCTTATGCCTTAAATTTTCTTTTCAGTATCAATTGTACTTTAGAGAGTGACATGGTCGAGGCCTTTGTGGAGCCCCTTTAAGGGTACATCACTTTGGTCTTGCCTTTAGCCTTCTACTTTGTGCTTAAGTTTGGGGAAAAGTACGAGTTAGCTCGACTCATCTCTTGATTTTTTATTAATGTTGGGAATCTAAGATAATTATGGGCTTGTGTATTGTTCATATGCCAAATATGACTAGAAAGATTATGAGAGAACAAAGAGATTAGAATTGGACAAGAAAGGTCATTGTGAACTGTGGCGTAACTAGGGAGGAGATCTTAGAACAAGGCCAAGGAGATGATGAAATCCTACTAGATCCCAGATAAGGCTGCAGATGATGAATGCTTTGACTGACCATTGTATCACGTGACTGGCCTAACTTTTAGGTCGACGAATGAACCTTGTTATTGATGTTCGATTGTTTGGATTTGATGATTCTGCATGGTTGTTTTGGGGGTTTCACTTTGTCATATCTTATGTTCACCTTGTTAATTTATATTTTTACGTTGAGACACACCTTTACAATTGTGTTATTTTATTTATTGTTGATTTATATTTGATATTTTTGTATTGAGAGTTAATCCATTCATTATTAAGCTATTTAGGTGTTAATTTGATTTCACACGTTTCCTCAAGGCATTGAGTCGTGGAGCTATTTAGCCGCATATAGGTAATGTAGCTAAGGCATTAACTAATTTTCTATAATAAGATGTAATAAATATTATTAATTTTTTTTGTGGACGAGGTTATTTTGTATGTTTTTTGCCTCGACATTTATTTTGTATTTATCTTTCATTTATACAAAATATGTAATAAAAGACAGTTTTAGGATGAAGGATTCATATATTTTTTTTAAATAGGATCCATGTGTCTATTGACTTTAGTGTATTGATGTATGAATATCGGTTATGTTTCTTAGAACTCAACTATTATGGTTTAAGAAGGTGTGTGGTTAAGGTGATAACTTTAACAAGTGAGTTGAACTCGGTGATGAATGTCGTATGTGTGTCAAGGTCTTAGTAAGGTTGCAACCATAGTTTTAGGTTTTGTTGTTGAACCTTTAACATGTGAGTCGAGGCAATATATCAAACCAAAAATTGATATGAGTAGGTTAGAGGGTAAAATACACAACATTATGAAATTATGGAGTCTTTAAAATATTACAAATTAAATGGACCTTAAATGTGTTATACGCATATGCATTGTACATTCTGTGAGAATTTGAAGCCCAATATGAAGCACATCTTGATTCTTTATAGCTGTTTCATTTTCGTCTTCCAAACTTGTCATAGTGAAAGACCATCTACAAACGCCATATGAGGAATATGTGGAAGCCTTTTTAGGAGATTATGTTAAGTCTGTGGCATGACAATCCACTATCGCACTATCAACGGTCTTACTAACGATTCTAAATGTAACGCCTGCAGTCTTTCCCTATCAGGTCGAGGGTTTGATTCTCTTAAACTCACGCGATAAAAATTTAAATAATCTTAATTAGGGCAATCCCGTTAGTTCGCAACCTGTATATAGGCCTATTCCTCATAATCAGGCAGATATCGAGAATGGTTACTAGAGGTGGGTCATGGTCGAAATCCATGACCACAAATTATATTGTAACAAAGGCTATGACCAAGGCCAGGGGTGACCTAGAGAAGACGATGGTCGCGATTCCAGATCGTGGCCACCATGGTCACGACTCTAGATCGTGACCCAATCGTAACCCATATGGTAGGAATATTGGCACCAATTTTGCCAAGTTCAGGGTCATGATTTAAGACCATGACCAAAGCATCGCAAAACATAGTGAAAATGGTCACGGTTTTGAATCGTGGCAATATATTAATTTTAATTGGTCACGACCCAATGGTCACTATTTTGGACCGTATCTAGGTGAGGGTCACACAGTGGGTCACGACTAGGAACTATGACCATAAATTAGGACCCGTGATAATATAATTGGTTACATCAGGGGTTACAGTCTAGAATCTTGACCAAGTATCGGGTATAAATAAAATCCCCTAGGGTTTTCATTTCATTTCACTGACCCATTTCTCTCTCTCTCTCTCTCTCTCACTGACGATTCTCTCTCTACACTCACGACTATACTCTCTCTCTCTCTCTCTCTCTCTCTATATATATATATATATATATATATATATATATATATATATATATATATATATATATATGTGTGTGTGTGTGTGTGTGTGTGTGTGTGTGTGTGTGTTGGTTTGCGTATTTGTGTGTATGTGTATGCATATGTATATATGTGTGTGTGTATACATGTGTGTGCGTGTGTGTGTATTTTCATGTATATATATGTGTTTATCTGTGTGTGTTTGTGTTAGATTAATTTAAGGTTTATGTGTGTATGTGTTTTTTGTTAGATTAATTTAGTGTTTATAAAAATTAGGTACAAATATAAAATTTGATCCATTTTGTTGTGTAAATATGAAATTAAAATTGGGTATAATTTTGTGTAAATCTGAAATTAAAATTGAAATTGAGTATAAATTTGAAATTGGGTATAATGTTATGTAAATCTGAAATGGGAATATACATTAAATTGGACCCATTTTGTTGTGTAAATGTGAAATTGATATTGAAATTCGATATATACATGAAATTATACCCATTTGGTTGTGTAAATGTGAAATTGATATTGAAATTGGGTATATACATAAAATTGCACCCATTTAATTGTGTAAATGTGAAGTTGATATTGAAATGGGGTATATTCATGAAATTGTACCCATTTGGGTCTACTGAAATTTAAAATCATATAGGTGATTCGTATAAGGATATTTCATACGCATTAGAATAGTCTGGGTGCAAATATGAAATTTGATCCATTTTGTTGTGCAAATATGAAATTAAAATTGGGTATAAATTTGAAATTGGGTATAATATTGTGTAAAATTGAAATTAAAATTGGTTATAATATTGTGTAAATCTGAAATTAAAATTAAAATTGAGTATAATTTGAAATTGGGTATAATGTTATGTAAATCTGAAATGGGAATATACATTAAATTGTATCCATTTTGTTGTGTAAATGTGAAATTGAGATTAAAATTGGATATATACATGAAATTTTACCCATTTGGTTGTGTAAATGTGAAATTGATATTGAAATTGGGTATATAGATAAAATTGCACCCATTTGATTGTGTAAATGTGAAATTGATATTGAAATGGAGTATATACATGATATTGTACCCATTTGGGTCTATCGGAATTTAAAATCATATATGTGATTCGTATAAGGATATCTCATACGCATTAGAATAGTAACTTTCATACACACACACACACACACACACACACACACACACACACACACACACACACACACACACACACACACATATATATATATATATATATATATATATATATATATATATATATATATATATATATATATATATATATATATGCTCATACACACGCGCATATAATACATGAGTTCCTATATATACATAAAGTCCCTCATATACTCACTCACACCCACACATACACACCCACCCACACATATATATATACTTTTACACAATCGCACATATATGTACAGATAATTTCACACATGTATACAATTATACACACACACACACACATATATATACTCATATATATATATATATATATACATACACACACACACATACACGCACACATATATCACATACACGTGTATATACATAATGGACTTTCTACATAAATGAAACTTTTGAGTAACATGAGATACATAAATTACATATATTAAATGAGCAATTATTTAAATTGAATAATATGTTAACACGTTTTCTTCTCATTCCATGTGCACATGCAGTTGGAGAACAATTATTGAAGCTCAACTGATCTTAAGTCCTTTTTTTTATTAAAGTAATTTTAATTATCTTTTCTTTTATGATAGTGTTATATATAGTTATAACTTCTTGGTTAAATATTGTGATTGTGTTCACCCCTTCCTTAAGCGGTTGTTGTTTGGGTGAACACAAATTGGTGGGAAGGGCTTACACATTTGGTAGACACATAGTAATTTAAGGTTTATTTTAATTAAAATGAATTGAAATTAGGCTTGTTGATACCGTGAGGATCAATATTAATGCATATATCTATTTGGTTAACTGTTGTGTCCGTGTGCACTCATTTCTTAAGTAGTTGTTGTTTGGGTGAACACAAATTGGTGGAAGAACTTTCACATTTGGTGGACACATAGTAATTTTAGGATTAATTTAATGAAAATGAACTTAAATTGGACTTGTTGATACTTTGCGGATGAATATTAATACATATATCATTTTGGTTAGTTGTTGTCATCGTATTCACCCCATCATTAAGTGGTTGCTGTTTGAGTGAACACAAATTGGTGGAAGAGCTTGAACATTTGGTGGACACATAGTAAAATTTTAGGATTAATTTAAAATGAACTTAAATTGGACTTGTTGATACTATGTGGATGAATATTAATGCATATATTTGTTTGATAAACTGTTGTGGCCGTGTTCACCCATTCATTAAGTGGTTGCTATTTTGGGTGAACACAAATTGGTGGAAGGGCTTGCACATTTCGTGGACACATCATAATTTTAGGGTTAATTTAATTAAACTAGACTTGTTGATACTATGCAGATGAATATTACTGCATATATCTGTTTTGTTAACTATTGTGTCCGTGCTCACCACTTCCTTAAGTGGTTGTTATTTTGGTGAACAAAAGTTGGTGCTGAGCTTGCACATTTGGTGGACAGATAATAATTTTAAAATAAATTTAATGAAAACTGTTATATTATGTGGCCAGTTCATTTGTTGGTCAGGATTAGGCAATAAATAATGTTTTATTTGGGAACAAGTTGGTGATGTTTTAATTATGTGGTATATTTGTTGACATCACAAGTTTGTAATGGTTTAATGACATATTAATTTTTTTTCTTCTATTTTATATTTATTGAATGCTAGGGTTAAATGAATCTCAATGAATTTCTTGAATTTTCTTATGTTGAATGAATTTACTTGAATTATAAACTGAGAGTTCATGTATCCAACATGACATTCATTTCAACTTATTTATATAGGTGTCTTGAATTTTGAAGACTATTTCATGTTTTTTCCACAATAAAAAGAATTTATGGGAGAGAGTAATAGAGACTCTGATAATCATGTAAAGAGTTTTCGTGAATTTGTTAAATATGCTGATAGAAATCCTAACAGTGACAAGATTTCGTATCTGTGCAACCGTTGTATGAACGATAAATTTAAGTCTTTGGAAGACGTTGAGTTGATTTTACTAAGATGGGGTATGTCGCAAGACTATAAGATATGAACATTCCATGGGAAAAGAATGTACCATATGTTCTTAAAGAATTACGAGTACCCGACCACATAATGGAACCCCATCGGGTGGAAGTGGTGAATGATTCCCCATCACATCACCCTTTAACCGACCTAATTAATGATGCTTACGGAGTCCATCACCATTAAAATCACCAACCTATGGATACGAATAATGTTCATTATGACCACATCAATGAACAAGTTGATGTTGAATTACCCGAAGATCGGGAATACATAATGTTGAAAGTCGATTCAGCTAGGGCTCTGTATAAAAATTGCAAGGAAGACTACTCAGTATTGTATGCAATGATCAATTTTCATAACTTAAAGAGTCAATTTGGTTTTTCAGACAATAACGTAACTGAAATTCTTAAGTGGTTTAAAGACATTCTCCCGAAAGAGAACACGTTCCCAGATAGTTATCCGAAGAAGAGCTTGAAAGTTTTGGATTTGAAGTACAAATATATTCATTAATGCAAGTATGATTTCATATTGTACTGCAACGAACACGAACTGAAGGATGAGTGTCATGTATTCAATGAGCTAAGATATATGATTTATGAGAATTAAAAAGACGGTACAATAAAATTTCGTAAGTGCTCGCAAGTTCCACATAATTAAAGTATTTTCCCCTCGGGCCACAGTTAAAAAGATTTTTCACTATACTGTGGATGGCAAAGGTCATGACATGGCACGCTCGAGCAGAGGTGGGTGGGAATCTCATGCGTCATCCGACTGATTCACTTATCTGGAAACTTTCAAATGCACGACACCTTGAATTTGCAAAAGAACCATGCAATGTCCGTCTTGCATTATCAACCGATGAGTTTAACCTTTTCGATAGTTTAAGCACTAATCAGAGTTATTGGCCAGTTCTCATGGCGCCTTTAAATTTACCTCCAACATTGTGCATGATAAAAGAGTTCACAGTATTTTCGTTGGTCATACCCAGGCCAAAGGCTCCCGACGACGATATTGATATTTTCTTAGCCCCGTTAATCGAAGAACTTAAAGAGTTGTGAGATGAAGGCGTGAGGGACTTTGACGCTCATAAAGGTGAAGAGTTCACACTTAAAGCAATGATTATGTGGCCGATCCATGACTTTCCTGCCTATGGGACCTATCCAGTTGTAATGTTTATGGTTATTATAGATGTACCATTTGCGAGGAGGAAACTGAATCCACTTGGCTACATCATAGTGTGAAGATGATTTATGCCGGGCATTGTAGATTTTCTGAGCAGCAACCCATTTAGGAATGACAAGCCTAACTTTTTACTTATCGCTCAAGAGCGTAGGGCGAAACTTGCTCGGCTTTTCGATTATCAATCGAGGAGAAGGTGAAGGCTTCGACTTTGGGGCATAAGTTTGTAGGCAAACACCCTCAGTTTGCAGGCAAGAAGTGTAAACCTATGGAGAATCCGAAATCCTAGTAAAATGATTGCATTGTCCAGACGATCAATCTTATTTGACTTGTCGTATTGGAAAGAGCACCGTGTGAGGTAAGGGTGGACATGGGCCGGGCCTGGGCAGGCCCGGTTAGGCTCAGGTCGGGCTTATAAAATTATGAGCTATCCCAAGCCCGATCGGGCCTTATTATGTAATCACAATCCCACCCATATTTGAAAGCTCTTTATCGAGGCCCGTTGGCCAAGTTATGTAGATTAGTTTGTGCTTTGCCTTACTGTGTGCAAAAGTGGTAAACAAGAAGCACATTAAGGTTGTGAAAACAACTTTAGATGAGGCGACTTGCATCTTAGAGAAATATTTTCCTCTGTCGTTCTTTGACATTAACGTCCACCTGTTTGTGCATCTATGTGATGAAGCTTTGTTGTGTGGACCCATAAGGTATCGTTGGATGTATCCTTTAGAGAACTTGATGAAAATCTTCAAAGATTATGTTAAGAATACGAGGTATATCGGAGGGTCAATTGAGGAAGAATACATAACAAAAGATTCATCGTTATACGCTCGGGAACATATACTGAAACTAGGGCTTAGGAGGTTCAATCCTCATGAAGAACGAGTGATCGAGGAACCTGAAGAGTTTGAGGATAAATTGCCTTTTGGGAACCCTAAAGAGGCTAGACTCACCAATCTTCAATACTAGCAAACATCTCATTATATCTTCGAATCACAAGATGAAGTTGAAGATCGGAGAGAGTAAGTAGCTAAATACATAACTTATTTTTGTTTGATTATTATTATTCTCTATATTAATATCTAAACTCTACAATCTCATGAACACGTTTAGGAAATATGAGAGCAAAATTGCCCAATATTAGAAGAGAAATTGCATGCTGAATGATTTTAGGGCATGGGTATCAAAAGAGGTAATTGTCACCTCTTCTATTTTTTTATGTATGTGTTGTAAAACATGCCCTAATACAAATTCATTGATAATACAACTTTTAAAAAGAGGTGAAGTTTCTTCAAGGTTTGCACGCCTAGCCAAAGGTCCTAATTTTCATGCGAAGGAGTTTAAAAAATTTCGTATCAACGGTTTTGATTTCATCTCATACCCATGAGGGAAAAATTATTGATGCAAAACCTCAGATTTTCAATTTATGCCTTGATTTTTGTGTGGCTAGAAAAAATTATATAAATCCAAAGGATACAGTGTTGACTTATTATGGATTTTCCAACAAATCCTGGAACTAGATTACTTAGATTTTAAAGAAGTCGTCTTTTATTGTGACTATGTGAAGGTAGAAGACACTACGAATGGTCGTAAAATTGATCCTGCCTCAAAACTTGTCATGGTAGATTTATATAAGATGAAGAGTAAAGATCGCATGGTCGATGAGCCTTTTATTTATGCTTTTCAAAACGTGAAGAAGATATTCTACTCAAAGTGCATAAACATCTAGAATTGGTCTGTTGTTATGCATGCACCAAAGGATTTGGCCCCTATAGAGTTCTAGTTTGCTCTTAATGACAACCCTCATTTGAAGGATCTTTTAGTTGATTTAGGCGAAAATTGAATTTGAACACGTTATTTTATTATTATTTAGTTAACCTTTGTATGACAACCCTATTTGTATCGTATGTATTGGAACAACCCTTATATTTATTTATATTTGTGCAATTTCTACTCATATATTTTTGTTCTCTTGCACTTGTTTCCTCGCCTCTCACATTTTGTAATTTTTCTGTTAATCTTATTAAGTTTGGAATGCAAAACTGGTAACAAACCACCACTCTGAGATAACCATATGAATGATCACGGTTTCTATTGATGTTCACCATTTGTGTGGTTGCCTCGATTGGTGGTTTGTGTTATGTGGTGTTCTCTAAGACAAGACATCAAAGTCTCTTATTGGTAAATACTAATACCATTTTCTAATATCCTTCTATCACTAATCCTAATTTATTTTATATGAGTACCCTTGTATAGTTTCTTGGAGTTATACCAGTTAAATTCATCCAGGATTTTAAGCCTAACAAGGTTATGTCATAGTCTTATTATGAAGCTAGGAACTCCAAATGTATTGGATCAGTTAAACCTCTAAGAAACCATGCAAGGATACAAAACTGTGGATGTTTATTTTAGTGTTATACCATTTGTAGTTTGTTTATAATACTTGTATCACTAATCATACTCTTTTTATTATTATATGAACATTCAAATCGAAAACCCCAAAAAGGGGGCTTATATTACAATTCCCAATTTAGAGTGTTCACATAATTTTTTTACATTTCCATCACATTTGAAAACTATTTTCATAAATAAAAAATAACACCCTAGATTCGCATTATGGGTTAGACCCAACCTTTTTTTTATCGTAAGAACTAAGTGGACTTTGATTCCATTTTTGGCTATGTAGGCGTTTCGAAGTCATTTTGGGATTCAAGTCCTTTCTTACCATTTGAAACATTTTGAAATATTTGCAGGTCTAGTTAGAGAAGGAACACTTTGAACATCTTGCATATATTTCATAAAAGGAACACATTGAATATTTAAATATTTATTTGTGAAAATGTATACAAGTTGTGTTGTATTATTATATGGCTTAATAGTTAGTTAATTTTTATTTTATTATTATTTTTTGATTCATGGATTAGTTAGTTCGACCATGGAAATTTATACAGATTTGAAAACATGTATATATTTTTTTTGGGGAGGCAAAAATTAAAAATAATTGTTTAATTAAATTTATTTTTGGTCACGACTCAGAACATTGACCAAAATCCTGACCATTTAATTTGTAAATACCTAGAGTCACGGTTTTAGATGGTGGCTAAAATCAAATTTTCACCTCCGGATGGTCACGATTTGGGACCGTGACCACCAAAATAACATAGTTATTTATCAGGATTGGGGTCACGGTTCTGAAATCTAAACAAAACTACTCTAAATCCTCTCTTCTCCGTGACCTTTATCACAAATTTTCGGCCTCTTAGCCTGAAGTCAAGGAATGAAGGGATAAGCTTAAATAGCCCAATAAGGGTTAAATTAAATGTCCGCAACCTCCTAATGATATAATTCATTAATATACTAACAGAACTAGGAAATAAGATATAAACGTGATAAAATATGAAAAGATTCGGATTTAAGAAAGAGAGATGTTCTTTTTTCCAAACTCAGGTTTCAACCTCAAAGAGCAACAAAAGAATATCGACCGGGGACTCAAATCTACCCAGACAGCTACCTCTGCCATCCCAAGTCTCAATCTCCCATGGTCCACCAGTTCATAGCTTCCCCTAGGGCTCAATATCCCTTAGTTCACCCAATCTCCTTGTCTTTCGCGGCCTTTAGTCCGACCTTGGATAGCCTTTAAAACTCCACGATCTTATTCCGACTTCTGTTAACCCATTCATGCCACAGGCCCTGACCTCTTCTCCTACTCACTTCTAAGATGAGCGATCCGCATTTTTATATTGGCTCCGTAGCCTTGGCCGATATCTGCGAAGGTGCAAAACTCATAACTAGGCCAGACTCAATCTCCCTCGAGCTAGTCGTCTGGCCTCAATCACAAAGCAGGAGGTCATTCCAACATGATGCCTCGACCTGGTATGTCAATGCCACAACCTCAAAAACCAAAATCCAATGAAACACATATGAAAGGTAAGGCACGAAACTATGCAACTTATGTCCGCGGCCTCAGAGAAGGATTTAAAATCCTTGATCTTCAAACAACAAGGGCTACTTTAGTAAAATAATAGTTTTATCCTAAAAATAACACATAGCTTAGATTCTCTAAGAGCAAAGTGGAAAACCCTAACAATTTTATGAATAAATCATAAATGGCTTTAAAATAGATTGAACATCTAGGCACCCAAATCAATCATATTGAAGGAAAAATGTTGTATAACAAGAACATATGATGAATAGTATAAGTCCATGGCCATGACCCAAACTCTCATATTTACACAAGAGGGCTCATCTTAGTCAACAAAACATAGAGACTACGGTTTATGAAAGAGAAGAAGAAGGTGAGGAAGGATTCCCTTACCAAAGGACTTAGTCTGACAATGAACAATGACACCCTGCTCGCCAGAACAACGTTGTTCCGTCTCCTGAACAGTGACATTCCTCGGCTTCCTTTTGACAACACTCTCACTTGCCCTCAAATTCTCACTCTCCCTTGAGTGTTGATAATGATTTTCTTAAAGGTTTTAGTGCTTTGGGACTGAATCCCAAGAGTTATATTTATAGGATGCGAGGCAAACCTAGGATTTTCAATGGTGTCACCACTTTTTCGAAAAGCCCATTCAAAGAGGCTTCTAGAAGCTCTAAAACTTAATCCTTAATAAATGACTTGATTAGTCCACGTCACTAAACCATATGCTGGGTTTCTTTGTACTTCGGAGGTGTAAACTCCACAGCCTCATACCACACGCAGCAACCTTAGGATGACAATCGTGGCCTTGGTAATGCTCCGCGGCCTAAAGGTTTACTATGGTTGTTGTCGTTAACATTATGCCCTCAATCTTCTTAATCAATGGAGGTTCCAACCCAAGGCCTTATTGGCCAAGTCCTCATCATAGGCCGCGGGCTTGACAGTATGTCAAACCCTCTTATGGTTTGGGTCGTTACACTAAAAGCTACCACGCATATGTATGTATGTATGTATGTATGTATGTATGTTTGTGTGTATGTGTATATATTTATATATATAGTGGTTTTTTTACTTTACCCCCTGAGATAATGCTGTGTTTAGATATATTCCTTAGAAGTTCAATAATTAGACTTACCCCTCGTATGCATAGCGTACAAATGAGTCAAGTAGGATGATGCACATGCGGGAGGTTCAATTTAATCATTTGTAAAGCGACAAGGTATGTCTAATTACGTTATTATCTCAGGGAGTAAAGTAAAAAACAAACAAACTAGATGATTTGAAGAACTTTGGGGATTATTAGTTCCTACAGCTTTTCACTACTAAAACGACCCTCAATCTAACCAAAATATTACCCTCATTCCTTTTTTTAAATCATGCCCCCCCTTTACCACTAAAAATTCCCTTCATAAAATCTTAAAACTCTCTCTCTCAACGACTACAAATTCTATTTTGTAGTCTCTACGCATGTGATTGACGACGATGGTATGATGGTACGACATTGGAAAGGTTGGAAAAAAGTAAATGAAAATTTTACGTTAAATTTCGACTAACCAAAAGTACGACGACATCCATTGCATAGATTTTGAAAAAGTTCAAAAATAGAATGTAATATGAAATTAATAAATACAACTCATTTGAGCCACCAATAAAAGGGACTAGATTTACGAGAAAAAACAAATGGAGGAATTGGTTTTAAAATTTTTTAATTAAGACAAAAAATATGAACTAGATTAAAAAAACAAAAACTATTAGCATATCATAATAGCATAATACACTGTTAAACTGGGAGTTTATACCAGATCCCCTCTTTTCTAATTTTGTTAAAGAAATGATTTCTACTTTACACAACCCGACTATAAAATCGATCAAAAAGAAAAGAAAAAAGGACCATTCTTTTTAAATACATAAAAGTTGAAACCATAGTTGTTAAAATGATATCTATATTAGTGATCATTTACAAAATAATTCATCAAAAAGTTTAACCCAGAAGTGGATGAAATAAAATATTAATAAATATGTTCACCTTTAACAATTGAAACTTTTGAAAATCATCTGACCCACTTTCGAGTGTATTTTAATAGATGATCTCCTCCATCACCTCCACAAAGTTTGGCCCAAAAGTCCACTTTTTAGTAGTTTAAAAAAACTGTTTTGTTTAGTCTGCTTTGTAGCATGCCTCCTAGTTTACAAGATATCCTGCACATATTAGCTTCCTCATGCATACGCACCTCCTTCAAACACCTCCAATCTTAATTAGGGTTGCTAAAAGATTATATATATGGTACAAAGGTTACAAACACACACCTATAAGCACTCCTTTTACTCAGTGCGCCTCCTACACTCTCGAACTTGATCTAACCAGGCCTTGACATCAACCAGGTTCTCTCCACTGTCGTCCTTAACACGCCTCGCTCACCCTCATTACATCTCGTCCAATGTGAGTCCTCATCGTATTAAAGTGAATATGGAACTCCAACTCAATGGCCACGGGAAACCCAAAATTGGGCATGTCACTTTCTTTGATGAATGTGAAGAGCAGACCTCTATGCTTGTCTTGTGCTCCACTGTCATCCTTAACAGATCTCACTCACCCTCGTTATTTCTGTCCAATGTGAGTAATGTGACTCTTCATCGTATTAACGTGAATATGGAACTCCAACACAACGAACACGGGAAACCCCAAACCAGGCATGCCTTCTTTGATGAACGCGAAGAGCAGGCCCCTATGCTTGTATTGTGCTACCAAATGATACAGTGTGATTGACAGGCGTCATCCATTTTTTAATTAAAAAAATGATTTAGAGAGATTTCTAGAGAGGAGAGAGCAATTTTCTGAAAATGATTGAAATTGCCACCCCAAGAGGGTTTTATGCTCGATGGGGTGGCAAAAAATGTTGCCCAGTCACATTTATAAACAGCAAAAGTTGAAATTTAGCTATTTTGTAAGTACAAATAGTTAAGAAGCTTGGAGATGGTTTAAATGGTCTTGTATGGATATAAAGATGCAAATCATATTTTTTTACTATTTAATGCTTTTTAATGATGAGAGATAATGCATACAAAATACATCTAACAATGAAAGACAATATCCGCTTGATTAATTCATTTACATGCTTGCATAGTTGCAAAAACATTATCCTCTTGTAATCAATTTATATCTAACAAGTGCTCCCATAGCTGAATCAGTTTAAGCATTATTAAATATTATCATATACTCCTAACTCTTAAAAGAGTTGATAAAGAAAGTCACATATATATTAGTTACAAAAACTGTTCATGAGGTAGCTCACTATCCATTTATAATTTGTCTTGCCGAGACAAATTTAGGGCAGTAGTTGCCACAATTGCCTCTTCTTCACTGTACCAAGAGATTGTAATATGCAAATACACCACCACCCCAAGGAAGGTGAAAAGAATAAGGCGAAAAAAAGGAAAATAGCCTTGCTAAGAAAATACAACATATTGGCGAATGCTCTGACGGAAATTATTTCTGTACCTGATTCAACAGGATTGAATACATGAATGGAACGGAGGATTGAAGTGTCTCTTTATTGCAGGTTTGGCAAATCAAATAATTTGTGGAAGACCGACCTCGGGTAAGGCATTGTTTATAGAGCTGTATCCATAGGATAACAACCGAGGACACGAATAAAACTTGCGAATTCCTGCAAGAGTAAACAAATGCTGACGTACATTATGGATATGTTAAATATATATACATTTAATGTCGTTTTGACAAGCCGACGGCCAAACATGTGTGCCACTGAGAGAGAGAATTCAGGGTGGTGGGGGAGGATAAATAGAAAAGATAAGCTTTACTAATTGTGGCTGATCAAATCTGTTACAGGAAGTCTGACAGAGAGAATGTTAAAATGAACCATTGAAGAGGATTTGGTTTCAACTACAGTTCGATTCGGATTGGAACCAAAATTGGAAAAAGAAAACTGGTTTCAACTGGATTGAATGCAGTTCCTCTGTAATCCGTCAACTGAATCGAGATACACCCCTAATTAAAATTCCAGTCATGTTCTTGAGAAGAACAAGTCCGTGTAGAAAGCGAACACTTAATGTTACTGTTAACCATGCTGGTTTATCAGTGTAATTATAACCAAACAGAAGTACCCAGTGCACAAGGCTCCCGCTTAACTGAAGGGTCTGGGAGACGCGGATGTCGACTGGCCTTAACCCCATATATGGAGAGGCTGCTCCCATGTTTCGAACCCGAGACCAACCGCAGCTTGGGAGAGAGCACTTGCCATCACACCAAAGCACGACCTCAATGAAAAAAAATAATAAAAATCGAAAATACAAATTGCCAAAATATGATAAATATATAGCAGAAGAGTAAGAAGGATGTTCAATTTGTAATTATGTCATGAACAATAAAGGACTGACCTGCAATTGTCCCAGAGCATATTGGGAACGAGGCTCTGCCATAGAAGCTTCAAAGTCGATGTAAAAGAGGTAGTCAAAATATCTGCCACCAGGATCTCGTCACTTCAACAAAATCTAATACCATAATTCTTAATCTGATTCATAGGAGAGTTATTTCATTTTTTTTTCCACATAGACAAAGGATTTGAATAATTTTCCATTTAGTTGATGAAAAAACTACGAAAAAACATAAGGAAAACAAACGTATATATCTTCTTCTGTCTTTTTTATTTTTTCAATTTATGAACCTTTTTTGAAAGAGTGATACAAGAAAATGATATATGTTTTATCCAGATGACTGGCATGGAGCTGAAGATTCATGCTACAATGAGAAGTATACAGAAATGGAAAAAAAATGCTATAAAGATAAATAATGAGTTGTTTCTTCACATACTGGTAGAAATCGTTCAAATCACAGATTATATTCAACCGCAACAGATTTTTATTTAATTATTTCATTTTTTCTTTTTGCAAACTCATTTTTCCAAAAGAAAACAGCACTTACTTGGCACTTCCTTTGTTACTGTCATCAACAATCCTTAATGGTCGCTTTCTTTGAGGTCGACTCTCAATCTGGGATTGGATTGAATTGTAGACAGAGGACAATTGTCAAAGTCTTTTATTTTTATTATTGAAATAAATAACAAATATTACCCTACTTCTACTTTTAGTTACCTTTGACAAATTAATACCCCTCAGAGCAAACACTGCTAAGGCTTTAAATAGTATCCCAGGACCTTCTTCTAGAGTGAACACAATGCTAGTCTTGAAAGAAAAACAACAATTTATTTATTTATTTAATCTGCTTAAAGAACATATATTTGGCTACATAGCAAGAGGAAAACTACCTTATAAGGCCTGTCCGTTCCCGGGATTAATGGTTCCCTTGCAAGTATCAGAAAACGGGTAACATTATCGGAGTCATCCTGGCCAGTGCATTGTAGAATAAAAACCAAATCAAGGAGAAACAATTGGAAAGAATCATAACCACCAGCATATATGAAAATGAAATAATGACATTTCACTATTTCAGGTATGATTTTACAAGGTAATTGGCAACAACTTGAAAATTAAAAGTTTTATTTCAGTGAAAAATATATCGGTTTTTCAAAGCAGCCTCTGAATTTCCAGCTAGTCAGTTATATAAGCCAGAAAAGGTAAATATATATTTGTATATATGTATGCATTTATATGTCATATCCCGAAAGTTGAACTTACACTTCTGAGTATCATTGAGTGATTATAAGTCTGATGCTATAAAGTCACATTTGACATTGATTGATTCCAAAATTATGGGTTACATTGTTCTAGCTTGGGTAGCCCCTTCACATAATGGATTCGTATGCATTTTTTTAGTTTTCACACAAAAATTGTTTTTTCACTAAATATCTCTAAAATAGGGACCTTAGACTAAACGCTTTTATAGTTTACAATGACTCAATTGTACAGCCAATTTACTTGTCCCAATTCTGAAAGACATGAAAAGAGGGAGAAGAAAAATATAAAAATAGTAGGAGGGAACATAACATTGAGTAAAACGTGTACAAGACTCCCATAGTTGTTAATCACCTTCGTATACACACACACACACACACATATACATATATATGGGAAAATGAAAGATATCTAGCATTAGACATATTCTGCTATAAACACCGTGGCCATCAATAAGTTGCCCGGTTTATATATTACACACTCCGAGAACATAGATCCGTGAAGCTAGCATGAGACCCATATACAACACTAACGTACTTCTTTGGAAAGAAGCGGGATAGAAGACCATGAGAACATATTTTGTTGGCACCCCAAACATATCATCAAAATATTGTCATATACACCCTCTGCCTTAAATTAAGAATCGTGACCATTGATTACGTTGCAGTTAGTGTTTTCTTAAAAAGTGACATCCAATAAGCAAATCTTGATTTGTAAAGAAATGGGTCCCATGTAGACCTAGACCATGAATAGACAAAATCTTACCTGGATTTTTTCTGCAAGAATATTAAGCCCGTAGATTTTTGCAGCTCGAGCACTTGCAATCGCTCCAGTGTCTCTCACCCGATCAGATGCTACAATCTGTCCCAAAGTTAACGTATTTTACAGTAAAAATATAAAACACACGCAACGAAAACTTCCACAGCGTACCTGAGCAGCACCGGCAGTATCATAAGCGCTGACCCTGACAATACCTAACTTGCTTAGTGTCATTTCACATTGATCAAGTGCCTGAAAGCATGGCAGATTTACTTTTCATTTATTTAATTTTTACTATGTTTTTTAAATTGGGGAATCGGAGGAACTTTTAGGGTGTCATTGCAAAGTTGGAAAAAGATTGAAACAATTCATTTTTATGAGAAATTGGAAAAAGAGTAAAAAGGGAGATGATAGAACTCAGGAGATGCATCTCCCAGAGCATCTGTAGCGGGGAACCCTTGTGAAAGGCAAAGTTGCCTAATGACTGTACACTTTACCTTTCACCAAAATGGTTTTTGCACAATGGTGGAGGGGTTCTATTGAACTTTATTAGTTCGTTATATTTCCTACTAACTTTTAAAGTTCGTTGGAATTCATATGAAACTCATTTATTTGCTTTATATTAATATATGTCATGAAATATATCTTCTTACGAACATCATTAGTTTGCATGAATTCCTACCAACTTAAGAAGTTCGTCCTAGGAATTCATACAAACTAATGAAGTACAAATCCATGAACGGATTTTGCTCCCTCTTTCCCACCATTGCAGACAACCCCTTTTGTAAACTTGCAAAAGCATTTGGATTGTACCTCCACCACTATTGATGCTCTTAGGGTGTATTTGACTAGAGTGGGCGGAAATTCAACACCCCCCCCCCCCCCCCCGGTTCAAAATAAAAAATAGAAAATGTCCCAAATGTCCATTTTCAGGTTGTTCTTTAGGCACCAAAGAAAATTCAGCCAATCAAACACACCAAAAGTTAAATATACGGATTTTCATGAAAAATCTTGCCAATCAAACACACTCTTGAGTTTCAAGTTTTCCATGAAATTGATACTTTGGGGGAGGGTAAGAATTGGATTCCACGGGAAACCAGAAAAGTGAGATAACATCTCATCACGCCGCATCTTTTTTTCTACTATTTTTTCAACTTCTCAAAAAATGACTTATTCAATCTTTTTCCAACTTTGAAATCAAAATCACCCTTAATTCAATTAAAAAAGACAGATCACATGACACGTCACCAACCTGAGGGTGACTTAAAACACGCTTTATCTCCTCCTTTCTAACTCCGGGTAAACCCAAAAGGCAGTGGTTAGCAACTAACTGCACTTCCCCAACTATATGCAGCCTATGACGAAGCAGTAAATCGTAATTACGGTGGATACTTCCACCAACAGAGTTCTCAATGGAGAGTACTGCTTTGTCCACTAACCACAACTCAACTGCCTGTGAAATAAAAACCAATACTATAAAGACGGGAACAATGGCACAATAATTTTAGAAATCAAATTATACATTAACAAAATACTTAACCTTGAATGCAGCTTCAAACAGCTCACATGGGACAGTCTCACAGTTTGGGTATGCTTTAAGTGCAGCAGCCTCACTATATGCGCCTGGCAACCCCTACGCTAAGCAAAAAAATAAAAAACATTATAATATTAACAAGAAGGCTGAGAATATTTAGTATAAGGAGAATTTATTACCTGATAAGCAACTCGCACCTTTGAGCCATCACTAGAAGAAGAAAAAGGCTCTGTTGCAGACAAGGGTTCTGCAAATTATGCATGTATGTGATTTATAAGTTTACATAAACAAGCACGGAAGAAACAAAGATTAGCTGAAAATAAAAAATTTACACGAACACAGTTTCACACACATCAACAGTTCCAAATACATGCAGTTCCACCAACTGCGCACACACAGTTTCACACACACACATTGCACATCAAGTTTCACACCGTACACACACTCACATTTCACACAGTGCACAGACACAATTTCACACAGTTTCAACAACACACGAAGCACATACTGCACACGGACAATACTGCACAAACACTACATAACATGAATTCAGAATTGTAAAATTCCACAGGGAACCAAACAATTGAATACTAAAGTCACGCATTTAAATTCATAAAATTCCAATTCTACAAAATTACAATTCCTATTGAACTCCTAGTCATTTAAACATACCCTCTATGCGTGTTTGGGAACCACAATTCCATGCATGGAATTTTTTAACTGAAAATATTTCAATCACTGCAAGGGATGGAATTTTAGTTTCCAAACGCACTTCAATTATAATTTATTCATTGCTTAGTGAAATGAAGATTATTAAGGTATCAGTTCCGAGATAATTATTTTTCTTACCAATAAAGAAAACTGGGTAAATTACACCCAACCCCCTTGAACTATAACGGTTTTGTAGATAGCCTCCCTAATCTAAAAAACTCGACAAAGAGCCCCCTAAACTATTGAATTTTGACAAAATTCAATAGTTTAGGGGGCTCTTTGTCGAATTTATTAGATCGGGAGGCTATCTGCAAAACTGCTAGGGTTTGGTGTAATTTACCATGAAAATTTGACCCTAAATGGTGACACAAATTATCAAGCTGATACCCCCGTAACCTACATAAAAATGTACCTCATTATCAAACTTATACCTACAAATACAAAATTATGAAGCTCATACCTACAAACACACAATTTTAATTGCATACATATAATTCTAAAGAAGTGAAATTTAGGCAACTCACTTGGAAGAGAGTTCAAATCCTTGTGAAACCCCCTAGATTCAGTGATCTGGGTCTGATCAGTTTGTTCCAAAGAACCCAACCCAGGTACCACTGGCTTTTCATCTTCAACTGGTGTAATTGCCCTTTGAGCCAAAACACACCGAAGCTCCCATTTTTTTAATCCACCAACACCCAACCTCAAATTCAAAGCAGACCCACAACTTCTGTCAAATTCAAAACCCAATTGGGTTTTAGAGTGATTGGGCAAAACACAGTTTGGTACAGCTTTTAGAGCCATGTTATGTTCCAATCTGTAAACACCCAATGTAGGATCATACAAACCCAGATGAAGAATAATATTTGTTGGTCAGTTTTGGAGACACCATTAGTCACATTGTCAAAAGGGGAGCCTCTTAGTGTATATATATATATATATATATATATATATATATATATAGAGAGAGAGAGAGAGAGAGAGAGAGTAGGTAAGCAGGATGTTGGAAACACGTTTCCACTTATCTCAGAGAGAATGAGTTTGCAGTCTTGTTAAGGAAGGAGACGGCAGGGGGAAGTACCAAAAGGAGTTTTCTTTTTGTGAAAATTTATGAATGATATGTTATTTATCTATCCAAAAGTTTTGAAAAAAAGTAAATTCCAAATCATTGAAAGGTACACACGAGTTATTTTGGCTTTTCAACAATAATTTTCGGGATATCCTTAGAATTATACCTAAAATTTAAATTCGATGATGTGTAGGTTTTGTGTTTGTAGCTCCGTATCAATGATATTAATTAATACATATCACTTAATTTTTATTTTATGTATAATTTAAAGATCTCCCTAAAATTATTCTTTCAATAAACTTTAATCGACCTATTATTAAAATGTGTTATCTCGGTAGATGGGTAGATACATATTGTCATGTGACAATTTTTTTTTAAAACTTTGATATATTTCATGTTCATAAGGATCTGACAAAGTTTTACGCTGGCTGTCAACTACCTAACGCAACCCTCCTCCTTTTTCCGGGCTTGGGACCGGCAGTGTCAAAAAAATAAGAAGTTAAGCACGACACAGGCGGAGTTAAAACTTTGATATATTTGCATTTTTATTTATTTTAAACTTAAATATATTTTAATTTAATAATTAGATTTTATCCAACATCGTTAGAAAATATTATATATCTAACTACATGTTACTTAAAATAATTTTAAAAACTCAAAAGTTCTAAAAAAAATATTAAGAATTATAAGTTATCAATAATTCAAAATTCACAAAAAATAAAAAGAAAATATAAAACCCAAAAAGAAAAGAAAAAGGATGAAACTTCGTCCCCCCCCCCCCTCCCCCCCAATTCTCACCAGAATCGCAATGACCCCCCCCCCCCCCCCCCTCTCTCCGGCTCAAACTTCACCACAACATTACCTCATCCAGAACACCCCACCAATTGTTGGTGTTGAGGAGTTGAGACAGGGCAAAGTCAATAAGCCCCCCCCCCCCCCCCCCCAACACCCACCTTCGCTCCCAGTATAGCTGCAACCTTTCACCATTACCACTGCTGATAGAGCAGATGAAGTCAAAACACATAATCAACCATAATCGTTTGATGAGTTACAAGATTAGTTTTAGTAAATTTAGAATCAAACCACAAATTAGTTTTTTGTTCTTGCGATTTCAGTTCATTGATATCTTCAAATCTACTAGCTTGTTGTACATTTTTTTTTGCTTATGATTTCAGTTGGTTGATTGTAATTTTAGTGTACTTGTGTGTGCACCATGCCAAAAATCGAAAATTATTCGATTTTGTACCGTAACAAATGACATTGGTCACGATTATGGATTGTGATAATTTTAAAAGTGACAATTTGGGGAGTCACGATCCAAAATCGCGACTCCCTGTCGTGACCACATGTCCTATGGTCACGGTTCCTGACCGTGACCACCTTTTAATTTATTAAAATTTTGTCATGATATGATCACGATTTTGGACCATGACCAATAATATATTTATTTATAAAAGAATTTTGATTTGTATGTTTTCAAAAAAAAAATCTTATACATATTTTCAAACATGTATACAATTCCAATTTAGAACTAACTATTACATCAATAAAAAACAATAATATAAAAATCATTATGCCATCAAATTAATTACATGAATTCAAAACTAATAATATTAAAATATTTAAAGTATTCTTTCCCCCAAGAATACGCAATCTCGTTGTAATCCACATACGTGTCCACCCAACAGGAGCTGCAAATATTACAAAATGTTCCAATTGGTAAGAAAGGAATTGAATTCCAAAATGATTTATAGACGCCTACCTCATAAAAAATGGCATCAAAGTCCACATAGTTCGTAAGATGAACAAGGTTGGGGTATAACCCATAATTCGAATTTATGGTGTCTCTTTTGATTTATGAAAATAGTATGAAATGTGGTGAAAGTGTAGATAATTGTGAAAACACTCTAAATTGAAAATTATGGTATAAGCACCTTTTTTTAGATTTTGATTCGTGAAAATAGATGTTAATGTATATATCATAATAAAAAGAGTAGGATTAGTGATAGAAGTAAAATAAACAAGCTGCAAATGGAATAAGAACACTAAAATGCGAAAAATGGCATTTATGAAACTAATAAAATATAAGGGATATAACAAAGTGTGAGAAGCAAAGTAATAAATGCAAGATAACTAAATATATGAGTATAATTTTCTAACAACATGAATGAGATGATAATATACTGTAACACCCCGTATTATTAAAGCATTTTAAACTATACGTGTGCACGTAATTTTAATTTAATCCAAAAAGTTAATTAGCTAAAATAAATATTAATTAGCGAATAAAAAGGATTAATATTTATGTATATTTATATTTACTTTTGTGATAAGTAAATGATAACGTATTATTACATTATGTCGTAAGTGAGTTAAAGCGACGAATTTATCGATATTTCATTCGGCACACGCGAGTAGAGTCGTATCGGGCGTGAAATGAAACTTTATGTTAGGTGACTTGGATGACAGTTTTGAGTGCACCGATGGTTCAAAATGGGCCGAGATAGTCTAGAATAGGTACCCGAGGGTTACAATTGGGTTCCGGGGACTTTTTCAGACTAAGTGGGAGCCGTAAGAGGGCATACGAGTTAATTTACCTAAGGGCTGACCCTAATTAGGGATTATATCTATCCACCCAAAATGACTAGGGTTTGTGAGAGAATGAGAAAAGAGAAGAGAAAGGGAGAAAAAAGGAGGGAGAAAGGATTCGGGGAGGAAAGCTATCGTCTTCGGGCGGAAGATCGTCACCAAAAGAGGAATTTCAAAAAGAGAAACTCAGAATCCATCATTTCTAAGGAAAGTATTTAATTGCTTTGATAATCTTGTGTAGTTATAAATATTCATGCTACTGTGGTGTAGAATAACATGATTTTTGAGTTGGGAATCTAAAATAAATCCGGGTTTTAAATTGTATGAATGATGGGAGATGAATCTAATGATGTTTCCATGATGAATATGATATAAATCTATAAATAAAGATAATTTATGGGATGAATTTAGAAGAAAAAATCAAATCTTGAAACTAGGGTTTACTATGGCATGAATTTTTAATTTAATTCGTTATTTGGAGATGTTGTTTCGAGTTGATTTTTACGTAGAAAATTGTTGGATTCTGTTTGGGGATGATTTAGGGTTCATAAATGGAGGTTTAATGAAGGTTAGAACCACCGTGGATGGAGATTAGAGGTGAAATCCCGTCATGAGTTCGTCTTGGCAGCCCAGCAGAATCGAGCTGGTTCACTGGGAGGAGCGAACTAGTTAAGCCCTACCAGCGAAATGGTTCAGTTCTACTAGACTGCTAACTTTTCTTTGTGATGGTTTCTTTGGACCGTTTGAGGATTGGTCACTGAATCTTGGGTTCAGGGATGAGTTTAGGTTTTTGAGAATTCAATGTGAGGGTTAGGATGTGTCGTAAGCTAACCAGGGATGGATTCCACATAAGGAAAATACATGAATATGTGAGTGAATGTTCATGGGTGATAATTAAAAAATAGAGTTGTGATTTTGGGGTGGCTAGGCTAGTGATTGGATAAAATAGCATGTTGAATAGAAGTATATATTCAGAGAGTTAAACTATAATTAAGGGGATACTTAAATAAGATCAGGAAGCTGATTTAAACTTTGGGATTTGGTGGGATAGTACTACGAGAGATGTTACGTACATTAGTCGACCTTATATATGTTTATGACCACCTTTGTTATGTGTTTGCGATTTGGAATCGATGGTGAGATTCTGAATCGGTGGCCCAGGAGTGGTACATGACATATCTGGTGTATGATAGCATACTAAGGATGCATCAGGGAGGTCCAGCTCGGGGATGATATGTATCTACATATAAAGAGTAATATACGTATATGTGTTTAAATGATTGTGTGAATATCAAGGTATAACTAGTACGTGGTTACGTTTCTTGTGAAGTGAGATAAATATAGTAGAGAAGCCCTAAGTTATAGCTTATGATTTAGCTATGTAGTACATAGTATGAGGTATCATCTAGGCAGTACGGGTGGGCTAGATGTTTAGAGGATCAAAGTAGGCTAAGAATGGTTAGACTAGTTAGGTGGGGTAGTATAACCAGGTAGATTAAATATATGTGTTAGGTTCGTACTGTAGACGAGGGGTGAGTATAATCTCATGTGAGTGCGGCACTAAGTGAACATGAATTGTTATTATTGCATTAAAAACTTACAACTATTTTTCAAAATCAAATATATTTTAAAACCTTTTAGGTGCTCAACCACAGTTTCACCGGGGATAGCCTTTCCATTCTAATAAGATGATGCTGCAGCAGCTGTGGATGCATGCAGGACTTGATTAGACGCTTCACTTCATTCTATTTAGTTAGGATGTCATTCCAGTATTTATCTTGGGCATGTTGTCCACAGTTGAATAGTTTCCTTTTTAGACATTATTTACATTATTTAGTTTAATCTTTGGATTATTGTATTCTTAATTATCGAGGGTTTATTCAGTTTTTTTATTTATGCTATCAGTACTCATTGCGTTTGGTCACTGTGGATGTTTATGTTTATATAGTTGAATGGTTTCATTTATGCATGTTAACAAGATTTGAAAATTAACACCGGACTTAATAGGTTATTAGTTTAATTAACTGGTTTTCGAAAGTGATGTTAAGAATGGAATCATATATGATTCTCGTTAAATTTAATAAAGGTCTGATTGATCAGTATTAGACTAAGCGGGGTGTCACAGATAGTATCATAGCATTAAGTTCTAGTGTCCTTAGGATCTGTGCAACTTCATTACGTTTCCAGCGTAGTGTTCTTTGCTATAAAGACCTATGCCTAGGATTGTTGCATTCTTATTTGCGCATTTACGTTCTTTTGCTATATTGTTATATTTTATCAGTGAATCTTATACAAATTCAATTTGGTTTCAGATGACAAACAGGAGAGGACGACCAGCTAAGGCCGCTAGGAGGGCCAAAGGAAGGGAGGCTCAACCGGAGCCGCAGGCCACTCCGGGAATGGTGACAGTTGTAAAGGTTTCCACTGTTATTGCATAGGCGATTAACGCCACGATGACTGCCATGGAGCAACAGTTTCCCTAAACACAGCCACAGCAGCTAGTGGCACCACTTGTCTAGTGCCATATGTGTAGGAGAGAGTCAGATAAGCATTTTAGAAGGGCCATCTGCCCGTGTTTCAGGGGGGTGTGGATTTGGTTATGACCAGCTAATGGAATAAAGACACCTAGAGGCATCTACGCATGGTTGAGTGCAGCGACACTAAAAAGAAGATACTGGCTACCTTTGTGCTAGTGGGAGTAGCTTAACAGTGGTGGGAGTGAGTCTCCACTTCTAAAAAGAGAGACACTATGACCATTTAGGAGTTTTAGTTGTGGTTTAATCGCAAGTTCTTCCCATTAACCATCCAGAGGAGGAAGTTTTTGGATCTTGCACAGGAGGACCAGACAGTGGCAGAGTACGAGGGGGAATTCATCCGCTTAGCAAACTTTATGCTAGATGAGGTGGATACTGATGAGAAGAAGGTGTCGAGGTTTATAAATGGACTTACATGGAGGATCCAACAACATTTGTTGGGTAATCCGACATTGAAGAATTATGCTAATGTCGTCAATGCCACATTTTTACACTATGATTCTCGTTAAATTTAATAAAGGTCTAATTGATCAGTATTAGACTAAGCGGGGTGTCACAGATAGTATCATAGCATTAAGTTCTAGTGTCCTTAGGATCTGTGCAACTTCATTACGTTTCCAGCGTAGTGTTCTTTGCTATAAAGACCTATGCATAGGATTGTTGCATTCTTATTTGCGCATTTACGTTCTTTTGCTATATTGTTATATTTTATCAGTGAATCTTATACAAATTCAATTTGGTTTCAGATGACAAACAGGAGAGGACGACCAGCTAAGGCCGCTAGGAGGGCCAAAGGAAGGGAGGCTCAACCGGAGCCGCAGGCCACTCCGGGAATGGTGACAGTTGTAAAGGTTTCCACTATTATTGCATAGGCGATTAACGCCACGATGACTGCCATGGAGCAACAGTTTCCCTAAACACAGCCACAGCAGCTAGTGGCACCACTTGTCTAGTGCCATATGTGTAGGAGAGAGTCAGATAAGCATTTTAGAAGGGCCATCTGCCCGTGTTTCAGGGGAGTGTGGATCTGGTTATGACCAGCTAATGGAATAAAGACACCTAGAGGCATCTACGCATGGTTGAGTGCAGCGACACTAAAAAGAAGATACTGGCTACCTTTGTGCTAGTGGGAGTAGCTTAACAGTGGTGGGAGTGAGTCTCCACTTCTAAAAAGAGAGACACTATGACCATTTAGGAGTTTTAGTTGTGGTTTAATCGCAAGTTCTTCCCATTAACCATCCAGAGGAGGAAGTTTTTGGATCTTGCACAGGAGGACCAGACAGTGGCAGAGTACGAGGGGGAATTCATCCGCTTAGCAAACTTTATGCCAGATGAGGTGGATACTGATGAGAAGAAGGTGTCGAGGTTTATAAATGGACTTACATGGAGGATCCAACAACATTTGTTGGGTAATCCGACATTGAAGAATTATGCTAATGTCGTCAATGCCACATTTTTACACTGTCAGGATCACTACTTCGATCTGAAGGGAGCGAAGAGAGTTGGGGAGTTTAGCCAGCAGGGCAAGAATGGAGGTAACAATTCCAGTGGGGCACCACAGTAGCAGCAGGGTAGGCATAACTAGAGGGATTCCCAATAGGGGGATCCGGTTAAGATGCTCAGATCAGGAGGGTTCCGACCTAGAGATAATGAGTTCGGGTAGGGCCATCAGGGTCAATAGTGTGTTCTTCAGGGCCAATAAAATAATGGGGGTGGCCATCTGGGCCTAGGCCACCAGGGCAGCCTCGACAAGGCCAGAAGGGCCAGGGATAGGGAGACTTTACGTGTAGGTGCTTTGTATGTGGAGAGTCGGGCTATATGCGACGATCTTGATTGAGTCAGGCTAGAGTATCGCAACAGGGTGCCCAACAGGGGCCAAAAATGCCATTACTGTCAGCACCAGCAGCAGTTCCAGCGATCCCATTGTATCAAGGGAAATTATAGTGTGGATGTGTATACAACGTCCATAACGCTATAGTTCTATAAGTGTCGCCAACCGTAGAGGGTATGTTTCCTATCCATGAGCATATGGGTCGGGTTTTATTTGACACGGGGGCATCACATTCATTTATTGCCACTAGATTTACATGAACGATAAGTTTATTAGATACACCCAATAATATTATTATGTGCATCGACTCATAGTTGGGTAGCGGGGTCCTCATCCATTCCATTTATAGTGGAGTGGGTATAGATATAGGGAGACTAAGTTTAGCCACCGATTTACTTGTGTTGGATATGATAAGGTACGACATCACTCTCGGTATGGACTGGTTAACAGGTTATAAAGCGACGCTGGACTATTTTAGTAGGACTATCGTGTTTGCCATACTAGGGCAGGAGATATTTTTAGTGGCGATGCCTCATCCCTAGGGAGGGTCGAGTACACATCTCTATTATATTGAGGAGGAGACCTTAACAGGAGTTGTTATCTCATTAGATTCAATCCTCATAGTGAGGGAGTTTGTTAATGTTTTATTGGAGATACTGTGTTTACCGCCGAGCCAAGATATTGAGTTCATTATTGACTTATTGCTAGGGACTAGGCCGATATCACGTGCACCTTATCATATGGATCCAGTGGAGATGCGAGATTTGAAGGATCAGATTCAACAACTCTTAGGGAAGGGATTTATTCATAGGAGTACATTACCATGGGGTGCTCCCATGTTATTTATAAAGAAAAATAATGGGTCGCTGAGAGTGTGTATTGACTATAGGGCGTTGAACAAGATCACGATCCAGAATAAATACCCATTACCATGCATCGATGACCTGTTCGACCAAAGGAGAGGAGCATCATACTTATCGAAGATTGACTTGATGCCGGGGTACCATCAACTACATATTAGGGAGTGGGATGTTCCTAAGATCGCATTCCTTATAAGGCATAGGTCGTACGACTTCAGAGTTATGTCGTATGGGCTAACCAATGTATCAACAGTATTTATGGATCTTATGAACATGGCATTATGAGATTTCTTGGACCAAGTTGTCATTATATTCATAAATAACATTTTGGTCTATTTTTATAGAGGGTAAGCACGTAGAGCACTTGCATATGGTTCTTCAGACTTTGCGGGACCATCAGTTGTACGCCAAGTTTGAGAAATGCAGATTTTGGTTACGAGAGGTGCAACTCTTAGGCCATATTGTAGGGGTATTTTAGTGGACACGAGTAAGGTAATAATGGTGAAGTGGGGTTAGCCGATGACACCGACAAAGGTTCGTAGCTTTATGGGTTTAGCTGGTTACTATTGCTATTTCATAAAGAAGTTCTCAAAGATTGTGGGTCCGTTGATGAAACTGACTTGCAAGGGAGTACCATTTGTTTGGAATGATCAGTGTCAGTTAGCTTTTGATGAGGTAAAGGAAAAATTAACTTCGTCACCAGTGCTCGCACTGCCCAGGGAAGGAGTGGAGTAATTTTTTTTTATAGATGCATCCTTATAAGGGCTTGGGGGAGTGTTACAGCAGGAATATCGAGCTATATCATATGATTCTTGCAAGCTTAAGCCCCAGGAGAGGAACTACCCCACACATAATTTGGATCTTGCTGCGATATTTTTTACCTTGAGGATATGGATGCACTATCGATTGGACGAGAATTTCAGTCTATTCACGAGTCACAAGTCACTAAAGTACTTGTTCATGTAGAAGGACCTTAACATAAGACAGTGTGGGTGGCTCAAATTCGTGAAAGACTACTAGTTTAACATCCAGTATCACCCAGGGAAGGCTAACGTGGTGGTAAACGCATTAAGGCAAAGGCCTATAGGGGAGTTAGCGAAGGTTTGGAAGGCAAAGTGGGGTGAGCTTTAATAGGAGGATGCAGTGGTTAGAGCTTGTACGTCGATTTTAACTATCACAATCGAGATCACCATGAGGGTTGTGAAGGTGCAGGTAGGGAATCCATTTTATCAGGATAATGTGCACCTGTTATTAGTCTAAGGAGAAAAGTCTTACTCGTTCAGTTCAGAAGGAGGATTACATTTCAACGAGAGATAGGTATTCCCATAGGATGGGAACCTACAACATGCAGTGATGATAGAGTCTCATAATTTGTGGTTTTTGGTACATCCCGGAGGGGGTAAGATGTACCAAGACATGAAGAGGTAGTATTAGTGGGTCGGGATGAAGTGAGACATTGCTGAGTTTGTATCTAGGTGCACCACTTGTCAGTTAGTGAAGGTAGACCATTAGAGACCAACTGGGATTTTACAGCCATTAGAGATTCCAGTAAGGAAATGGGAGAGCATTTCGATGGAATTCATCACGGGGCTACATATGTCGCATAAGGGTCACGATTCCATCTGGGTTATTGTGGATTGTCTGACCAAGGTGGCCCATTTCTTTCCAGTTATGATAGATTATACAACATGGTAGTATGACCAGCTCTTTGTAGCGAAGATAGTGAGGTTACATGGGATATCAATTAATATTATGTCTGACCGATATAAGATCTTTGTGTCCCATTTATAGTAGAGTTTTTAGGAGGCTTTGGGGACTGAGTTGAAGTTGAGTACGGCTTATCACTCGCAGATAAATGGGCAGACTGAGCGAGTGAATCAGATATTGGAGGATATGCTGAGGATGTGCATACTAGATTTTAGGGGAGGTTGGGAGCAGTACCTTCCACTGGTAGATTCATCTATAATAACTCATACCAGTTCACGATAGGCATGCCAACTTTTTAGGCATTATATAGTAGACATTGTCATTCGCCTGCTTATTGGTTAGAGGTGGGGGACAACGAGGTTGTTGGACTGGAGATAATCCAGGACACTTCTGTAAAAATTAAGTTGATTCGAGGTTGTATACATATAGCTTAAGACTAACAGAAAAGTTATGCAGATGCAGATCAGAGACACTTCATGTTTGACGTGGGTGATCAGGTGTCGTTATGGGTATCTCCCATGAAAGGGAGTTATGCGGTTCAAAGAGAAAGGAAGGTTGGCACCAAGGTATGTGGGGCCTTTCTTGATCATTGAGAGGATTTGACTAGTTATGTATAAGCTCACCCTGGCAGAGCATTTGCAGAGGATTCATGATGTGTTCCATTTGTCGTCGTTGAAGAAGTATCGAATGAGTGACATGGCTTACTGGCACATACCGTTAGAGGATATTGACTTGCATCCAGATATCTCATATGAGGAGAGACCCGTTGCCATCCTGCATCGTATCGAGCGTAAGATTCGGTCGATGATCGTACCGTTAGTTCGTGTTCAATGGGGGCATCATAATGACGATGATTAAACTTGGGAGTGTGAGGATGATATGAAGTAAAAGTATCCGAAGATCCTTATACCATGTATGTCCAAATTTTAGGGACGAAATTCCATTTTTAGGGGGGAAGTATATAACACCCCTTATATTAAGTAATTTTAAATTGCACATGTGCACGTAATTTTAATTTAACCAGAAAGTAAATTGGCTTATATAAATATTAACTAGCGAATAAAAAAGATTAATATTTATATATATTTATATTTACTTGTGTGATAAGTAATTGATAATGTTAAATTATGTTACGTCGTAAGCGAGTTAGAACGATGGGTTTATCAGTATTTCATTCGGGACATGCGGGTAGAGTTGTGTCGGGCATGAAATGAAATTTTATGTTAGGTGAATCGGATGGTAGTTTTGAGTGCACTGATGGTCCGGAAGGGATTGAAATAGTCCCGAATAGGTAACCCAGGGATTACAATTGGGTTCTAGGGGCTTTTTGGACTAAGTGGGAGCCACAGGAGGGCATACGAGTCATTTTACTTGAGGGGGATGACCCTAATTCGGAATGAGAGAGTTTAAGATTAATATTTAATCAAGGTGGATAGAATAGGGATGCTATCTATTCACCCTAAAAGGCTAGGGTTTGTGAGAGGGTGTGAAAAGAGAAGGGAAAGTAAGAAAAGAGGAGGAAGAATGGATGTGGGGAGAAAAGCTATCATCTTTGGGTTGAAGATCATCACCAAAAAAGGAATTTTGGAAAGAGAAACTCAGAACCCATCATCTCTAAGGCAAGTATTTACTTGATTTGATAATCTTTTATAGTTATAAATATTTATGCAACTTTGGTGTAGAATAACATGATTTTCGGGTTGGAATTCTAAGATAAATTTGGGTTTTAAATTATATGAATGATGGGAGATGAATCTTATGATGTTTCCATGATGAATGTGATATAAATCTATAAATAAAGACAATTTCATGGATGAATTAAGAGGAATAAATCAAATCTTGAAACTAGGGTTTACTATGCATCGATTCTTGATTTAATTCGTTCTTCGGGGAATTAGATGTTGTTTTGTGTTGGGTTTTAGGCAGAAAACTGTTGGATTGTGTTTGGGGATGATTTAGGGTTCATGAATGGGGGTTTGGTGAAGGTTAGGACCACCATGGATGAAGGTTAGAGGTGAAATCCCGTCATGAGTTCGTCTTGGAAGCCCAGCAGAACCGAATCAGTTCACTTGGAGGAGAGAACTGGTTCGCCTACTGAATTGGTTCGGCCCTGCCGATGAACTAGTTCAGTTCTTCTAACCTGTCACCTTTGGTTTGTGTTGGATTCTTTAGACCATTTAAGTATTGGTCACTGAATCTTGGGTTCAGGGATGCGTTTAGGTTTCTGGGAATTTCGTGTGAGGGTTCAGAAGTGTCGTAGGCTAACCAGGGATGGATTTCATGTAAGAAAAATACGTTAATAAGTTAGTGAATGTTCATGGGTGGGAATCGAAAAATAGAGTTAGAATTTAGGGATGGCTAGGCTAGGCTAGTGCTTGGTTAGAATAACATGTTGGCCAGAAGTATATAATCATAGGTTAAATTATAAGTAAGGGGATACCTAAATAATATCGGGAACTCAGGTTAGACTTTGGGATTTGGTGGGCTAGTACTTCAAGTGATGTTACGTACGCTAGCCAACTTGATATATATATATATATATATATATCGAGTATGGCTAGTATATATATTTTTATGTGTGATTGATTTATGTGAACATACCTACTCTAATACGATATCGCGGGAGGTTGCACATAGTGGGCGGTCCACCCTGGCGTTGACCAATAAGTGTTGAATTATTCCCCAGGTCATAATATTGTCACTTGACCACTATCCGTATGTGAGGATAGGTGTTGGTTTTGAGTCCGGCTGGGGGTAATGTGGTATGGTTATGACCCATGAATGTATGTTTATGACCGTATCCATTATATGTTTGCGATTTGGGATCGGTGGTGAGATTCTGACCCGGTGTCCTAGGAGTGGTATGTGACTTACCTGGTGCTTATAGCATAGTAGGGATGCATCCGGTAGGTCCATATTGGGGATGCTATGTATATATGTATAAAGAGTGATATATGTATATGTGTTTAAATGATATTGTGAATATAAAGGTATATCTAGTGTATGGTTACGTTGCTTGTGAAGTGAGAAAAATATAATTGAGAAGCCCTAAGTTATAACTTAAGATTTAGATACGTAGTACATAGTATGAGGTATTGTATGGGTTAGATGTTTAGCAGATCAAAGTAGGTTAAGGATTGTTAGACAAATTAGGCGGGGTAACATAACCAGGTAGATAAAATATACGTGTTTGGTGCGCACTGTAGATGAGGGGCGATGATAATCTCATGTAAGTGTGACACTAAGTGAACATGAATATTTCTTACTGCTTTATTATTATTGCATTTAAATACTTGCAACTGTTTTTAAAATGTTTTGGGCACTGACCCATATCAAAAATATTTTCAAAACCTTTTAGGTGCTCAGCCATAGGTTCACTATGGATAGCCTTTCCATTCCAGTCAGACGATATTGCAGTAGCTGTGGATGCATGCAGGACTTGATTCGGCATTTCAATTCATTCTACCTAGTTAGGATATCATTTCAAGTATTTCTCTTGGGAATGTTTCCTGCAGTTGGATAGTTTATTTTTCAGACATCATTTACATTATTCAATTTAATCTTTGTATTATTGTATTCGGGATACTAAGGATTTATTTGGTTTATTTATTTATGCTATCAATAGTCGTTGCATTCAGTCACTGTGGATGTTTATGTTTATATTTTTGAATGGTTTCATTTATGCATGTTAATAATATTTTAAAAATTGACATCGGACTTAATAGGTTATTAGTTTAATTCATTGGTTTTCGACAGTGATGCTAAGAATGGAATCAGATATGATTCCCGTTTAATTTAATAAGTATTGATCAACCGATATTATACTAGGAGGGGTGTCACATGTATGAATATAAACTAAAGAAAATTAGTAAGAAATAACTTGAAACCTAAAATAACTTCGGGATGCCTATGCAACCCAAACTAGCATTAGAGTCACATAGTTCTATCATGAGACAAAGTTAGAAGTTTATGTCCTATTAGTAATTTGATTAATATGTTCAATGATCCAAATAGTGAAGCCAAAATCTTGCTAGCATCAACAATGCGATGTTCATAGGGGATTAATCTTATTTGGGCATCAAGAGTAGTTCTAATTGATATTGTGTTAAAATCGTTGGCCGAAATGTAGGCTATTAGTCGGGCTTATAGGCTTGCCAAATTGTAGTTATTCATAACATTCATTTGGCCAAGACCATAAGCTTGGACAATAGTATGCGTTTAAACTGGCGGGTTCAACGAATTGAGAATGTGATTATTTTATTGAGAAAATTGGTATTCAATAAGTGTGCTTACTATTTTACTTTTAGTTTTCAACCAGACAAGGTCCCATAGGAAGGAAAGTCGTGGATTGCCCACAACACTATTATTTTAAGTGTGAACTATTCACCCTTATGAGCGTCAAATGCCCTCATGCCTTCATCCCATAACTTTTTCAGTTCTTCAATTAATGTGACTAATAAAATATCAATATCGTCCCTGAGAGCCTTTGGCCTAGGTATCAACAATGATAATAATGTGAACTCTTTTCTCATGCACAGTGTTAGGGGGAGACTTAAGGGCACTAAGAGAATGGGACAATAACCCTGATTAATGTTTAATTATCGAAAGAGCTGCTTACACCATATTATTACTGACCAATAGAGTGTCACCACATGGAAATATTAACCGATTATTATAGTTGAGATTATAAAGGGAAAAATTAACACAAATGTCTACACAATCAATTGACACTAGTGAAGGCCTTGTAAATGGGGTAACCACTTAAATAATGGTTGTAGGGATGCCAATTTTTGTTAAGTGGAACTTAAATAGTTCACAGTATTATCGTTACCCCATTTAAATAGTTTGAACAATACATGATCTCCTGGTTATTACGAGGATACGATTATTAATTGGTTAGCAAGGCCATAACCTTGTTTAACGAAACATATTTTTATCATGCCAGGTGGGACACTAGTGCTATATAAATGTTTATTATGGCTAAAACAAGAAGGTGAAATTGTGGTATAGTGAATGTTAGTAAAATTGGTTCAAGTAACCAACATATCACCACCACTAATGAAACAGTAGCTGAAACTGGTAAGGAAATGAGACCAAATGTGCAAAAACTAATACTTGAATGTAACAGCGGCTCCAAGGGCCAAAAATCCAAGTGCAACACCTATTATAGGTGTGTGATCAATTTCCCAAGATCAATTAATCCATCATTTAAACCCGTTACTTGACCACCCCGGTAATATAATACAAACTATTGGTACAATGATCACAACATTGACTAGTAGGTTATCTCCATTTAATTTTATCGTATCTAATGGTTACGATGACGTATATAAATTGGTGTAAACACGACCACACATCCCAATCCTTTACACCATGTGTATTATATGCCCAAAAATGGGAAAACCAATTTTGGAACAAACCTAAGGATGGAAAACTACAATACTAGTTTAGGTGTGAACAACTCACTAGAGGATTTATAAGCATATAGCACTTAACAACATATGGGTTATAATAATTCAATAGGGAGAATGTGTGTCCCAGAAGTGGGAAGGACTAGGTCATACTATAATGAACCCAATTTAGGTTTTTAGTGGCTTCGAACTATGCCGTAGTCACCAATCCCGTGTTCAAATATGAACCTGGGGGTTGGGAAATAATAAGAGATTTGGTAATGAGCCCCTCCAAAAGGTAGATAACTAAGTTCCTCAGGCATCTCAACCAATGCCTTTCCAAAATAACAAAATGCTCCCCTAAAAATCCCCCCTATATTGGTGCAACCAACACCAATGATAAACCACGAATTTGCCCAACTAAATAGAAAATTACCTAGGGGAGTTGGGAGGAATGAAATTATGGATCTTATACATGAGATTTGCGGACCAATGGCTCGGTGGTGCAAACTCTAATCTGAAGGAAGCCATAACCTAAATGGGTTAATATAATTGAACTTCCAAAGGGATTTAAGTTCCTAACTTTCTCCCTTTTCTCTGGAGATGGGAGTCAATCCATAGTGGAACATATAGTAAGTTTCATTAGTCAGTGTGATGATGCAAGAACTAATGAATATCTCGAACTATACTTGTTCTCTAGTTCCCTGACTGATGCAACCTTTTCTTGCTTCATAAGCTTGCCACCAAACTTGGCAACAAATGGAGGACATGTTTCATGCCCAGTTCTTCCAAACTAAACCAAAAGTGTTTATGGATGGCTTGGATATATTAAGCCAAAAGACAAATGAAAAAGAAACGAACTTTATAAATAGCTTCAAAAGATCTAAGACAAAATTTAAGATAGTGTTATCTGAATCTGAGTTCATCAAATTGGACCAAAATGTGTTAGAATTTAGGCTTCAACAGAAGTTCGATGCAACTAAATTTAGAGATTTGGTGGAATTAACTGCCAAAGTATCTAGATATGAAGCTCTGCTAGAAAAAGAGCATGAGAAAAACACATCTTCTTTCAAAACATACTATAAAGATCCAAACTTAGAAATATATGATATTGAAATAATTAGAAATGAATCTATAGTCTGTGAAGCCTTGGTTCAAAAGAATACAACAACAGAGTCCTATGTGCTAAAATCAAAAGGGATAATTGAGACATATTCCTTTAACATCTTTTAGGCATAAGAAATATTCGATTATCTTCTAAGAGTCAAAATGATAAAACGTCATGATGATGTAAAAATGTCAAGCATAAATGAAATGCATGGAAAAAATTATTGCAAATGGCATAATGTCTTCTCTCACTCAACTATTGTTTGTTTTGTTTTTTATGATAGGGTACAAGACTTGATCAAAAAAGGAAAAATCAAATTTTTAGGAAAGAGAAAATAATATGGGGGTTAATGTAGGCCTATTCCCAAATATAAAATAAATGGGAGCTAATACACAGTCCATATAGTTACCAAGAAATAAAGGGCATGTTGAGTTCAAAAGGAAGAGAAAGACTCACTCCAAGGCTTTGAAGCCTAAAGTAGCTGCTAACCCAGATCATAAGATCTTGAAACACATGTGTATTATGTGTGGAGAATAGTACAACGAGATGTGTCAAATTTTTTCTAGAAAAGGCAAGTAATAACAATAGCTCAAGAAAAATATAAGTGGTGGTTATTCTGCCAAGACCCATGATTTCCAAAATCAATAGGGTTAGGAGCTGTCCCAGGAGAAATGAGGATATTAAATGGCCCCTCTCATCCTCAAGGAAATATAAGAACACTAAGGAAGTACTAGCGTATCAGAATAGACTTCAATAAAGATAAATCTTTTCAATACATGGGAGATCTAGAGCCAATAAGGACTACAAACTTAGTTCATATGGTAAAGGGAGTGCCAAATTATTTCATGTCTCAAGACCCAAAGGTTGCTCAACAGTTCAATGAGATGACTAAGAGGCCAAAGGTTGTAAATCTTTGATAGGTAGCGTAAGAGATGTGGCATCTTATGCATCCACCAAAATTAAAGAAAAAATAGCCAGAAATTATGATCTCTCACACTCAACAAAGGCGAATTCAAAGAAAATATAGGTCCTAGAAAGAGGCTTAAGAAATTTTATGTCCAAGTGGATTTGAAGGTATCGTGTTGTACTCTTCAAGTTCAAATCAAAGGTTACACAAAAAGAAAGAAGGGAGTCAATCTTTTTTGGATATATTGATCGAGAAAATTAAAGAATTGGAAAAGGTTATGAGTGGGGATGGGGATAACACATCTGAAGATAGATCCGCTTGTGAAGAACAAAAATGAAGAGATAATACTTGTGGATTCGATAGAACCTCCTTAAGTCAACATCAATTCATCCAATTTGGATCTCTACTATAGTAAGTGCCAATCAACATGGCAGTGATCCTCCCAAAGAGGTTCGAATCTGGATTGGGGTAAAGATTCCTAGAGATAGAGTTGGATGAATATGAGCACTCAGAGGTAAACAACCTTAACCCGTTCGTGTATGCTTTAAATCTCATATATGGTTTCAAAGAGCCTACTAAAGATACGACCAATCACACTAAGCCTTTATTTAAGAAGACTTGGGTGAATGGATTACTAATAAATATAATATTGGTAGATAAAGACTCTATCATTAACATAATATTAAAATCCATACTTTTTAGAATAAATAAAAAATGATAAATTAGCCTAGAATCAAATCATAATATTTGATTTTGCTGGAGATAAAAGTCAACCAAAGGTGTACTACCAGTAAATATTGAAGTAGGCCTAAAAAATAGAAAGATGTTTTAAACCAAGATTTAATGTTTTACTCAGTAGAGATTGGATCCATTCTAACAAATGTATCCCTTCTTCCATGCACCAGAAGCTACTATTGAAGATGGAGGATGGGAACGTATATAATATGAAAGCAAATCCTTTATGGTTCCACACTAGCTTTAACTGCATTGAAGCTGAACTCTAGCGGGACAATGTGGTGCCAGTCAAAGCAAACACATTAATACCCAAGGAATCATAAGGAGAAGTCTCAGATGAATCTTAGGAGGAAGTAGTCTTTGGTCTGATGGAACCAAATGAAGAAAGATAAAAATAATTAATTAATGGGTAACACATCTATTGATTTAGAAAGGAACAATGACACTTTGGCCATTATGTTATATAAATTTAGAGATTTAAACATGAATACCAAAATCAATGAAGAAAGGACCATGAATTAGGCTGACTATATATTCGAAGAGGATAAAAAGGATGAAACACCTCAAGACATTGGTGATCTAACAAGTTTTCTAATAGAATATGAAGAAATCACGATAAACTAACTATATCCCTTGTTGGAAGTGAACTTAGGGACGAACAAAATAAAAGGGTGGCATACATCAGTGCAAACCTGCGCAAAGCTTCCAACAATTGGTTATAGAGCTTTTACATAAATGTAAGGACTATTTTTTTTGGAGTATGATGAATTAACTAATTTAGATACAAAATTAGTGGAACTACCAATCAAGGAAGGATATAAGCCTGTGAAATAATTGCCATGCCAGATGACTCCAACAGTCATAAGAAAAATAAAAGAGGAAATTAAAAAGTGTTGAACGTTGGATTTATTAAGACCACCAGGTATGTTGAATGGCTCTCTAATATAGTGCCATTTTTTAAGAAAATTATCAAGCTAGGAGTGTGCATTGACTTAAGAAATTTAAATACAACCACTTCAAAGGATGACAATGGTATACTTGTTGGTTTATAGATCTTCTAGTTACGTTATCATATCTAAGATATATGGCCACTCAGGATACAACCAAATATGATTAGCTGAAGAAGATGTTCATAAGACTACTTTTAGGTGCCATGGTAATTTGGGGACCTTTGAATGGATTAAAGCACCATTTGGATTAATGAATGCATGATCCAGTTACGAAAGGGGAATTAATACCATTTTCCATGACATAGTTGGTACCTTTTTGGAGTGTTATATTGATAACATAATAATCACATAAAAACAATGACTGATCTTATAACACATCTACAAAAGTCCTTTAAAAGAGTGAGACTCTATCAACTTAAAATGAATCCTTTAAAATGTGCATTTGGAGTTTCTACAGGGAACTTCCCACTAAAAGGGGATTTAAGTTGATGTGAATAAGGCCAAGGCCATAATTAAAAGCACAACCCCCAAAACAAAAACCAATTATAAAGGTTTTTAGGATAATTTAATTTCCTTCAAAGATTTATATGTAATGCTTCTTGAAGCTAAAAGATTAAGAAGAGCTGGATTGATAGATGCTCAAGAGATACTTGGCCAAGCCATAAATTTTGTCACCTTTAAGGGAAGATAGGACACTGAAGCTGTACGTTTCTCCCTCTAATACCTCAATTGGAGTTATGTTTGCGTAAGACTATGGAAAGTACAATGAGCAGGTTGTGTACTATTTAAGTAGATTTCTGAATGACTGTGAACATAGATACTTTGTTATGGAAAAATCATGTTTAACCTTGTATTTCATAGCATTGAAATGAAGATAATACTTATTGCTTAGAGAGGTGTATGTCATTTTTAAGTTTCTTTTGATTAAATACATGTTAATAAGGCCTATTTTTCATCATATGATTAGTAAATGGGTGTTAGGTCTATCTAAGTTTTACCTGCACTATATACCTCAAAAGGCCAAGCACTGACTGACTTCTTGGAAGATCATCCATGTGTAGATGAACCAAAAGGTGAATATGAGATAGGATACATATCCTCAAGCCCATGGAAATTATGGTTTGACGGTTTGGAGACTAAGAGAAGATCAAGAATAAGGGTAATTATCGAGTCCCCTAAATATATCAAAACCAAACATGCTTATAAATTGGAAAAGAACTCATGTTCCCATAATCAAGTTGAATATGAAGCTGCCATAATGGTCCTAGAGATCCTCAGAATTTATAATTCTTATGTAATTTAAGTTTATGAGGATTCTTAGTTGGTCATAAGACGTTAAGAAGTGAATATAGATGTATCAATGAATGTTTACCTTATATAACCAAATGGCTTTGAACTTATTATCCAAATTTGACGAAGTCACATTAAACTATGTTCCCAGATTTCTAAATGAAGAGGCAAATAAAATGGCTTAAAAATCCTAAAGTTTTAAGCCTAGTGATAGCTTCGAAGCTAAGTTAAAATTAATCTGTCTTATTGGACTCCTACCACTACTTCATAATAGATGGATTTTGTTGATAATAAAAACATAAATGTTCATGAGGATTGGAGAAAACCATTAATTGAATATATAACTGGCCTAAATATCAAGACTGGTAGGGTTGTCAAGTTAAGAGCAACCAATTATGTTATGTATGTTAAAACACTATACCAAAATGCCCTTTTAGTAATAGACCAATTTTTTTTATTAATAACAGTAATATAACATTATTGTTTCTTACAGTAGATAATCATTACTAAATTCTTATAATCGTTAGTAATTTTAGCTTACAATTAAAATATAAGCTACATAATTTCTTTTAACACTTTCCAAAGACAAAGAAAAACATTTTCCCCTCCTACTCGAAAAGCTCCAATTTCACTCCATGTCTGTCATTCTTCCCTCCCAAATGAAAAGCCTTAAATTTCAAGGTTTAAGGTTCGTCTCTCTCTGCACCCATTTTATTAACCGCAAGGTTCAAGGTTCGATAATACAATTTTTCTTCTATGTTTTGAGTTAGATTTAAATTATATATATACATATATATATATATACACACACACACACACACGCGCGCGCTCGTGCGCGTGCATAACACTTGATGAAACTCTCTCCCTTTTTATTTCAGTAACATAAATACTTAAATTATACCTAAACATAGCATTAGCAGAATAGTAAGATGAATATCACAATCGTGATACACCCTTGAACCCTTGATTCCTCATAGGCCACATCACATATAAGCCAATTCACCCATAAACCCTCAGTCTTATAATTTTTGTTTACTTTCCATGCCCCAAGCTCATGGGGACCCACAATGGTTAATGCATCCTTTTGTTTATTTGTAATAAAGCCCCAGGCTTTCGCGAAGGAGGTGATTGATTTTGTAAAGGTGTTGGAGGAGGAGATTGAGAAGTTTAATGCATTTTTTAGGATCAGGAGGGAGAGTATGTTATTAGATTGAAGGTAATTTTGCCAATTATGTTTACTTTTAAATGTTGAATTTAATATTGAAGTTGTTTTTGATTGTTTTGGTTAGGTTAATTTTAATTTTGGTAGAAATTGTTTATTTTTCTTTTTAAATTTAATTACATTGAAACGTGTGTGTGTCTGTGTGTGCGTGTTCGCTCATATTATTGTTCAGCACGCACATGTTTGTGCATTAAGATGTGCTTGTGCGTGTTTCTGTGCATGTATTCACATATGCACGTGTGTTCGTGCACACTTACGTGTTGTTTTGTGTGTTCTTTAGCATGTACGTGATGTTATATGTGTGATAAGGAAATGATGATGGTTCTCGGGAATTTCAAAATTTAATTTCTTCAAATTAATTTTCTCTTAAAATAAGAATTAATTCAAGTTCAAATTTACACAAATCAAATTTAAATAAACTTAATTCAAAATTGAATTAAAGTAAACGAAATTATCCAAATTAATTAAGCATCAATTAAACCATTTTTGTGGTTAAACCAAAATTATCTTTTTAACCTAGGCATGCATCTAGGTGAATTGCAAGATAAAATAAATAACCAAAACACCTGATGTACGAAGAAATCCTAAAAGGGAAAAATCTCGGAAGGTCCAGACACAAGTCCACTAAGTACATATTTCAAAAGGACACTATAGAAGACTTACACAAGGACTCAATACCCTTCTAAGCCTTGACACTCTTCGTTCCTTCAACCTCTATCTCGTGAAAATACAAGAGTCCACCTATGTCTCGGAGTCCACCGACAGGGCACAAGAATCGTCATTCATATGGAGTCAACCGTATGTAAACCAACGAGCACGGACTCCTCCATAAGAAACGATTCCCAATAGTGTAGAGAATAATAAACCCAATGCTAAAACTCGATCTCAAAACATATATAATGTATAAACTTGGATCAAAACTAATTGGGTGTAAACATGAGTTGATGTTTGATAAAAATTAATCGTAAGTGATTAACAAACATTGATGAACTTTTTGAAAGATATTTTTATCTCTAAAATTTAAAAAATTTACCTGAAAAAATTGTTATCCCGCACTACATAAATGGGTGGAGGAAGTAGTGGGGGAGTTGAGGAGAAGACTGCTTCAAAAAACTAATATTTTTGAAAAAATGCTCCGGTCGTTCGAATGAGGTAATGACTCGTTCAAATGACATACTCAATGTCGTTTGAATGAGAAAGTAACGAGGGCTTCTAATGAGATGTTAGTGCATACCAAAAATGAATTCGAATATCGTTAGACGCCATTCGAACGAGGCTATAAAAATCTCGTTCGAACGAGCCAAAAATTCCTTTGAACGAATGAGCCAAAAGTAAAATATTTTTCATTAAAAAATATAATGGCATTTTAAAAACAATTTAAAAAATACTAACACCCAAAATTAAATTTTCAAGGATCAATAATAATATATGCATTCATACCTGAGAGATCCTTAGAACGTTGATGACGAAATGAGACACGAAACACGACATGACAATGTGATCTTTTTTACTTGGCCGCTATGTCTTTAAAAAACATGTCATATGCTTGAAAGATCACTAACTCAAGTCCTAACCTATGACTGAAAGTGATTTGTCCGGAACTAAGCCAATACATACAAATTGACTCAATTGGAAATTTATCCTTACAGTGTGTTCATGCGTGCACGTGGTTGTGTGTTTACATGTGTGTGTTCTTGCATGAGTGTGTAGAGAAATATAAGAAGACTGAAGGTATTGTTAACAGTTCTTGTTAGGTTAATATTGATTTTGTTATGGAATTGTTCGATTATTCATCACGTGTTCTTGCTAGGTTAATAAACTAGCAAAGTAACCCACTTCTCTTTTCGAGCTTCTTATTCGGAAAAAGTTCGAACTTTTTTTGGATATTAATGGGGGAAGTTCCCACTTATGTTAATATGGTTAGATTCATCATTTGTACTCATGTTAATATTGTTATCCTTTAATGAATATGTGATTCCTTGTATTAATTACTTTTAGTCTGTTGTCAATGTATAATATTGATCTTGTAGTTTCTTGGTTATACTATCAAATTATAAATAATCAGTTACAATGAATTTACTCCCTTTTATTATAGATTGAGGCAACCGGTGGCCAGGCTCTTACTTTTTTGGGAGATATTTTGAAAGAATCAGATGTGGAATCGATGATTAAAACTGTGAGAAAATGTTCCCTTTATTGATTTTCATTTTAAATTTCCTATGTTAATCGTGGTATGCTTCATGATTGCCATCGTATTTACATGCAGTTGATGCATGGGGAACGATTGACATATTGATAAATAATGCATGTTGTTGAAAGTCTACCCTCGTTTCTAGCATAAAAATGTTCATAATGTAGTCTACTAATTGATCTATAATAATAATAATTTCAGTTATTACTAAGGATGGTTAGATGATGAGAATGAAGACACCTTAGTGGCAGTATGTACTTAACCTGAACCTCACAAGTGTATTCCTATGCACATAGGCCTATTTTTCAAGCTTTTGATGATCATAAACAATGGATGCTTGAGTTTTATTATGAGTATCTGAGTTATTTTTCCTTACCGGTAACATTCAAAATGATAATGAAGAAGAAAAAGGCACTCCTATTTGCAGCACCTCACATTTTTTAGCATGCATCTATTCTTCACAATTATCCCCTTAGTTTCGGTATTTTTATGATCCTGTGCATTGTAAATAGCTTGGATTTGTCTCGTATTTATGCTACTAACCTTTTTTGGCAAGTATTTCGTATTTTGTGTATCTCTTATGTATTTAATAGGTATTTCATGCAAATTAATGCGAAAGAGAACGCAAAATTGTGAAAGAAAGCAAGAAATGGGGAGTTCAAGGGCATTTTTGTAATTTTTTAGCCTTAGTCCGGAGGTGGGTCCAATTGGAAATTTGAATAGATTCCAATTACAAGAACACTGGAAAAAATAACACCTCAATCCGAGCTATGGTGAAGAAGTTACGAGGTTTTGAAGTTGCGAGATAATGAAGAGTCATTTTCAGAACTGAAGAGTCACAACTCTTGAAATTTCTTGTATAATTCATTTTTATTAGTTGTAAAACATGGGTAGGCAAGGGAAGAGTCACATTTAGGTATTATAAAAGGGCAAACCCTATTAGGAAGTGAAAG
The DNA here is from genome assembly GCA_949130495.1 of Sambucus nigra. Classification (NCBI taxonomy): domain Eukaryota; kingdom Viridiplantae; phylum Streptophyta; class Magnoliopsida; order Dipsacales; family Adoxaceae; genus Sambucus; species Sambucus nigra. The sequence continues at coordinate 562,636,077 of OX422216.1, read as the reverse complement.
GAGTTGTTTTATCAAGTTGTAGGAGGCTAGTAGTTAGGGTTTCTTTGTAGTTAGTTTTTAGAGGATTCTTGTAACCAAGATCCCTAGTTTTGAAGTTTGGCTACTATTAAAGATTCAAAGTTCTATTCAAGATTCATCATTCATCCATTGCAAGTAATTTTAATTTATTGTTTTTACTGTTTTCATAGTTAGTTTAATTAATTGTTGCTTTCTAGTTTTTCAATCCCAATTCAAGTCATGTTCTCAATTTTCTAGATTTAGTTATGAATTCCTGCACTTTCAGTTTTAAGTTTTCTTTTATTTTAATCATGTTAAGCTAAGTTTTTAAGGGTGGGGATGCATGAACCCAACCCGATGTAGTATGCATAGATATAAAATTTGTTCTTTAAATTAAATAAGTGATTAGACCGTGTTGTATAGTTTCACAACCATTGTAGACCTTTTGACCTTGTTTTCCCTAGGTAACCGGGGTGCTTAAGGATGCAATGCGTGTGAACTATTGCGGCACTGCTTTACTCATTCTTTGATTATGTATGATGCGGGCTTGAACCTCATATATGTAATGCTTTGAAGTACTAAAGACTAGGTCTGATCAATTATCTAATTTATGACTAATTTTGTACTGGCATACACACTAGGGTTTGGGGGAGTTATTCCAGCCTACTTTCTCATTCATCTTAATTAGTTTTCTCTTGCATGCGTAGTTAACTTCTTTATTTATTTATGTTTTTCCCTTTTCAACCATCATCATCTTTTTCACTTTTATTTTAGAAGTAATAAATCAATTAAATTATATCAACCATTCCCTGTGGATTCGATACCCGAACTCGCCACTATACTCCTTAAGAAGTGTAGTTACAAGTTAATTTTTTTTTGTATTGAGGTTGGAAACCGGTAACAACGACTAGCGTATTACACGGACGCTCAGTTTTACACCTCGATCAAAATGGGGCCGTTGTCGGGGAATTAGGTAGACTTTAGGTTAGGTTGGTTAATCCTGAATTTGACCTTAAAAAAATCCAAAAAAAAAAAAATCAAAAATATGGGTGTCACGTCTTGAATTGCCCAATTTGAAATGTCTTACTTTAACTCTTTTGGTGGATTTAATTGTTATGATTATAGTGAGGAGGAGGTGCTCAATACTTATGAACATTGGATCAATATCACTAAAGATGGGTCTCATAAATACAAGCCCAGTGCTAAGGCCATCCAAATTTATCAAAATGAATTGCTTGAAGAAGAAAGACTTGAAAAAGAATATCGGGAAAAAATCGTTATTGGGAGCAAGAATTAGATGCATTATTTGAACCCAATGAGGATTTTTTTCCCGATATTTTTGAAGTTGAAGAATGTTTTCAACCAAATAAGGAATCCGAGGTGCTAGAACCAAGGAAGCCTACTTTGGAAGAACTCTTGATTATTATCAAAAAGCAATCTGATGACCTTACTGCTACAGAATTGAAAATTATAGCAACTTGCAAGGGGTTTAATGATTATTTGGATAGCTTAGAGAAGGTCGAGACTTGCACTTCACCTACACTTTTGAGGATGAAATCATTGAGCGTGATCCAAGTTCTTTTGGATATCAACCTCTCATAAATATTGCAAAATCTACTAAGGTTGAAGATCATTTGTCTCCTTGTGTACCCACTATTATCGAACCATTAAATCCATCACAAGAACTGGATGAATGTCTTGAGGATGTTGATCCGATTCTTATATGGGAATGTTTTTTTGAGATGCTTCATCTTACAGGCCATACACTTAGACGTGTCACTCCACTAGATCCAACTAAAAATTTTGGGGGAGAAGATTTTGAGGATAAGGACTCTATGCTTAAATTATTTTCCAAGATGGAATCTTTCTGTTTGTGTGATTCGCTTTCCATACTACTTGAAACATCTTTGGAACGTGATTCTATTTTTCTTGGATCCCAATGGTACTTGTCCCCCTATGCACCCAAATCCTTCATTATCCCCCTGAATTTTTTAATTGGTGATGGTTCATTTCTGCCGCTTTGCACATGCCTTCCGTTGTTCAAACGAAATTCTTATTTTTCGGACGACATGCTTTCTAGTGTGGGCAAACCATTAACCCCTAAAAGTCAAATTGTATTTTGGGTGGACCCTTAAATTTTTCGACTTCTAGTGTATAACTTATTAGAAGTTCAAATCGTAGGTTGTACATAATTAGATTTTTCTTTTTTCTTTTTTTTATAGTTTAGAGTAATTAGTTAAAGTTTTTGTTATTCTTTTTGTTATGCTTGGTTCTAACATGTTTTGTAGATTCAATGGACTCGCACTCATCGGGGATCACTCCATTTGGGTAATATATTTCTTTTCCTCTGTTTATGTTGTGTTCTTGATTCGCATTGGGGACAATGCAACATTTAAATTAGGGGGTGTGGGATATTCTTCCCGTTTATTGTTTAGATTCATTGATTCGATCACATGTTCTTCCCAAGTTTGTTTTTTTTAGAAAATTTCAAAAATTTCAAAAAAATTGAAAATTTTTGAAAAAGTCAAAAATATTTTTCTTCAAAATAAATAAAAAGTGGAATTTAAATTTATCAAAAATATCACCTTTATTCGATTTAATGTCTCAAATTGTTAAAAATCAAAATGCACTAAGTAAAACTTGATCGAAGATGAAAATTGAAAGAAAATTGACAACTTAACGAATAAGTGTGGAGATTGATCAAACCCGGTGAGATTTCGAGCCTTTCAATTTTTTATGAGTTTTTAAATCAATCCGAGTTTATGATTAACTCAAAGTTCTTTTCAGCGTTTTAATAAGTCGTTGATGATCTCAATCCTTTGTTTTGATCGGTTATGGGAAATGTGTGAAATGTTGTCTCGAAATTCGTGATAAATATATCTCTAAACTTAATTAATCTCGAGATGCATATGGTAATGTGATTAGCAAGTCGGACAATGAAGTAGGCCCTCGTTTGTTTAACCCAGAAATATTAGCCATAAAAAACGTTGTGAAAAATTATCCCTTTGCAACCCACTTTGAGTCTAATATGATATTTTCCATTCATTTGATAACCTGAAAAACCCAAATAGCCCGGAATTGTGAAAATTGAGAAAATTCATAAAGTCCAAATTGTGCAATAAAAAGGGACAAGAGAAAAACAGAAAAAAAATGCTCAACAAAAAATAGCAAGAAAAAAAAATGAAAATAGAAAAAGAAAGAGAAAAATGAGCAAATGCCCGAAAAAGCACTAATGGATGTCATAAGGACATTTTCTAATTCCGAACATTCCGTCCATTCCCATTTTTACCCTTTATAATTTTTAACCCGAAAAGTCCTAACCGAGTTCGAATTGCGAAATTGATTACCACGTGGAGAGCTAAGATACAAAAAGATAATATTAGAGATTAAATGGTGTGAACTAGAGGCGATGTTCCCATTTCCTTATAACCGTACTCCGATGTTGAGATCTTTTCATCATATATTTCCTTCTTTTTAATTTTGCATACGTGAATTTATGTCCATTATATTTACTCTTTATATCATGCATACCGAGAGAAAATAACCACATTCCGAGTGATTCTTTTGTGAGTGCATCCGTAAGAATTTGAATCAAAATAAATTTTCGAAAAGTAACGTAACGCTCAATCGGTGGAAATTTGAGGTTTAATTTATGGCTTTGCACACACACACACACACTGATTTGAGACCCTTGAATATGAATTTATGGTGATTAATTTTTTAAAAAGTTTAAATTGTACAATTTTTAAGTATTTTGATATTTATTTGAGTCAATAAAGAATTTTGTGGGTGTATTCACTGCAAACCCTCACGAGACAGAACTCGTCCTACTAGGGTAACCTAGGGGTATAAAGGCTTGTTGCATATGCTCAATGCAATCGCTTGCCTACGAAATTGAAATTTTATTTCAATAAAAGGAATTTTAAAAGTCAATTGATTCTCTTACATTTCTCGGGACGCGCGAAGTTCTAAGTTAGGAGGATTTGATTAAGCATAAATTCTTCACAATTATCCCCTTAATTTTGGTATTTTTATGATCCCATGCATTGTAAATAGCTTGGATTTGTCTCGTATTTATGATACTAACCTTTTTTTGGCAAGTATTTAGTACTTTGTGTATCTCTTATGTATTTTATAAATATTTCATGCAAATTAGTGCGAAAGAGAACGCAAAACTGTGAAAAAAGCAAGAAATGGAGAGTTCAAGGGAATTTTCTTAATTTTTCAGCCTTAGTCCAGAGGTGGGTCCAATTGGAAAGTTGAATATATTCCAATGAATTGAACACTGGAAAAAATGTCACCTCAATCCGAGCTACGGTGAAGAAGTTACGAGGTTTTGAAGTTGCGAGATAATGAATAGTCATTTTCAGAATTGAAGAGTCACAACTCTTGAAATTTCTTGTATAATTCGTTTTTATTAGTTTTAAAACATGGTGAGGCTAGGGAAGATTCACATTTAGGTATTATAAAAGGTCAAACCCTATTAGGAAGTGAAAGGAGTTGTTTTATCAAGTTGTAGGAGGCTAGTAGTTAGGGTTTCTTTGTAGTTAGTTTTTAGAGGATTCTTGTAACCAAGAACCCTAGTTTTGAAGTTTGGCTACTATTAAAGATTCAAAGTTCTATTCAATATTCATCATTCATACATTTCAAGTAATTTTAATTTATTGTTTTTACTGCTTTCATAGTTAGTTTAATTAATTGTTGCTTTCTAGTTTTCCAATCCCAATTCAAGTCATGTTCTTAATTTTCTTGATTTAGTTATGAATTCCTGCAGTTTCAATTTTAAGTTTTCTTTTATTTTAATCATGTTAAGCTAAGTTTTTAAGGGTGGGGATGCATGAACCCAACCCGATGTGGTATGCATAGATATAAAATTTGTCCTCTAAATTAAATAAGTGATTAGATCGTGTTCTATAGTTTCACAACCATTGTAGACCTTTTGACCTTGTTTTCCCTAGGTAACCGGGGTGCTTAAGGATGCAATGCACATGAACTATTGAGGCACTGCTTTACTCATTCTTTGATTATGTATGATGCGGGCTTGAACTTCATATATATAATGCTTTGAAGTACTAAAGACTAGGTCTGATCAATTATCTAATTTATGACTAATTTCGTACTGGCATACACACTAGGGTTTGGGGGAGTGTATTCCAACCTACTTTCTCATTCATCTTAATTAGTTTTCTCTTGCATGCATAGTTAACTTCTTTATTTATTTATGTTTTTCCCTTTTCAACCATCATCATCTTTTTCACTTTTATTTTAGAAGTAATAAATTAATTAAATTCTATCAACCATTCCTTATGGATTATATACCCGAACTCACCACTATACTCCTTAAGAAGTGTAGTTACAAGTTTAGTTTTTTTGTATTGAGGTTAGAAGCCGGTAACAACGACTAGCGTATTACACGGACGCTCGGTTTTACTCCTCGATCAAAATGGTTCGAAAACTTAATTCGTCTTCATGCTCTGTCAATTTGGCAGGGGACACTATTCAAGAACTTGAACTGAAGGGATTTTTTTAAACTTAAACAATTTATATTATTAGATTAAAATCCACTCCCCACCACAACTCACCCCTCCCTAACTATGCATATTTTGCAGTGGATATAACAAATGAATTAAAGAAAGTATACGAGAAATCTACGAAAAGTGTGGGTTTACATCTTCCTGATATTTATTCGTCTTGATGATTTCAAGATCACCAAAATACTCATGTTATTATTTTATTGGAGTTCATGAACAAAAATTTATTAGTGATATTATATGAATCCATAATTTTTCATGATTTTTAGTTTTATTGTTCTATCATCAAAGTAAGCTGAAGTGCTCTTTTTTTTCTATAGGGGAAACCACCAGATTGTAGACTTTTAGTCCATGATAGGATTTTGTGACGAAGATTTTTGTTAGTTATCATTACTTTATTATAGTCTGATTGTTAAATATTGACTTAGATGTTGAGTTGCTGATGAAAACATGAGCACCTCTATCATTTAATGGCAACCACCAGGGTGAGCTTCTTGCACCCACGGTAAGATCTGAAAAAGGGGAGCATGGGTTATTCTTTCAAAAGTGAAGGAATAGATTTTCCTTTCCTACAAATTAGATTTTCCTTGCTCTAATAATAAATCAGAGTATGAGGAAATAGTGTTGGTATTACTAGAGGCCCTTCAAAGGGGCACGAGTTCACTGTGCATTAAAGATGATTCAAACTTAGTGGTCTAATAACTGATTGGAGAATATGCGTTAAAGCATCTCAGACTGGCACCTTATATAGAACAATCATCCAATGGATGATCAACCAGTTCTATCAGGTCAAAATAAGGAGGCATCCTAGAACGATGAAAATCTATGTTGATGCTTATGCCACCATTGCTCAGAAAGTGTCCATAAAAAGCGACACAACTACTATTGTGATACAATGAAGAACAACTGCCTTAGTGGTAAAGTCGATCTTATCGATGAAAGACGATTCCAATTGGATAGGTGAGATCCGGAAGCAATTAGAGTATGGGGAATGAAATATGGAACTCAGAGAATTGGCACAATACTTTGAGAGTTAAGGAAGTGTATATTTCAAAAATATTGGAGGATGTCTATCAAGGTGTATCGGAACAGAGGAAGCAGAAGTTAAGTTGAAGAGGACACATGATGAACACTACGAGACAACTGAGGTTCCTTTCTACAAAAGAATCGAGAGAAAGGGATACTTCTGGATAATAATAAAGCAGGATGCATCAGAGTTACAATGAAGGTACGATAAATGTTAACTTTTATTCAAGCAGCTGAATGTCATTTCATTCAAGCTCAGTAGATTAGAGGAAGCCTTACATTGATTTCATCAAAGATGGAGTTATTCTTTTAGAAAAAGTGGACGCAATGGGACTCAAGAGAAGGGTCCCACAATTATACATTCAAGAGGAGCAACTCTATCATGGAGGATACTTTAAAAGGTCTTGACGATGCATGATAATGGAGGAAGCAACAAAAGTCTTAATGCAAGCTCACGAACCAGCTCACATTGGAGTGGCAAAGCTATATGACCAATTAATGGCCTTAGGTTATTATTGGACAACCATGGAGAAATATTCTTCTAAGTCCATTCACAAATATAAGGCATCCCAGTTGCATGGAAACATGACCCATGCTCCCTCGGTGGACTTACTAATTTGTCTCGAATATTGCATTTATTTATCCATTTTTCTTATGCATTTTAATCCCCTCGGATACCTTAATTAGTATATTTTGAGTCATAACCAGACAACCTCTTTTATATGTGGTTATATAATTTTCAAGGTATAATTGAGCTTTTGTAGGTATTAAAGTGCTTAACGTGAAGTTTGGTTATATTTCGAGATTGTTCCACCGTAAAAGGAAACTTTAAAGGAATTTTGGTATTTTCGAACTCACTATTTTGTATGAAATTAAGTTACCAACATGTATATCATCAAATTATCTTAGCATGGCCACTGACCGTTTGTCATTCTGACCTCGAATGTGGAAGTTATGCTCATTTTCATAAAGTCTTGGTACTTTCTTCTACTTCAAGGGAATTTTGGTAATTTCATACTATCTAATTTGGAGGGTTTCAAAGTATAATCATGTAGAGAATTGAATTATCTTTGCGTCGTATCTAACCACGCATCATTCCGATTCCATATGAAGAAGTTATAGCCACTTCCGTGCAATGTGCCTAGAATTGAATCGAAGCATAATTAGCACTGTCAGGGCCAAATCGATTCGGAATTTTTTTGAATCGATTTGGCTGCAGTAAAAGTTCGAAAATATCTATTTTTATTTGGGTTTTTGTATGTAAACATTATTTCAAGTGTAGAGGGCCTTTTTACATCATTTTACGTTAGTTTAGCTTAGGTTTTGGGGGGTTTTCTCTCCTCCCTCTCTCTTTGGGTTATACCCATTTATGTAAGTAATTACTATTAATTGTCACCTTCCTTATATACATGCTCTATTTACTTGATTTCTTTCTTTGTAGTTAATTTTCATGCTTAGTTAATAGATGTTTGTAGTTTAATTTATTGTTTCACTTGTTAATTAGTTGTTTTACTTAGTTTAATCATGTCTTGTAGCTAGTTAGTGGGTTGGGGTCATTTCTCCGCCATTAATGGGCGTCGAGCTCCAAAATTTAGGTTTTGTATAAAATTATGTTTAATTGAAACCTCGTGTATTAAAGTTGTAATATTATGCGTTTAACTTTCTTTGTCACGCAACGCTAGTGTTTAAAGCGATATTTTGAAATTAATCCACGTGTGACCATTTTTTATTATATGTTTTATTTCGCATTTTTGGATTAATTTCCTTCAATGGTAATGTTTATAATTATTTGAATATGCTCGGTTAAATGTTTTCGAACTGAAATTCTAATTATGCATTGTTTAGCCCATGGCGGGGATGTGACCCTAACTCTCATTTTATTAATTCTTATTTAGTGTTAACTTCTTATTTTTCACTTTCTTTACTTCCAACCTAGCACATTTTACACTTTTATTTTAGAAGTGATAAATCAATTATAATATGTCAAACACTCCCTGTGGATTTTCGATACCTTTACTGGCCGCTATACTCCATTTATTGAGTGTAGTCATAGTTTAGGTTACTTTTATAATGCGATGGTGAACCAAAATAACAACAATGTCCTTACACGAGCACACAGTTTGCATTCGATCAAAATGGCATCATTGTCGGGGAGTGTTTTATAGATTGTAGTCCCTTTATTATTTCGCAATATTTTTTCCCTTTGTATTTTTGTTCTTTATTTTAGCCTTTCTTTTTGACTTGTTCTAGATTGTTTCGAGAAATTAAATTTTTTTTTCTTATCGCTTGTTGCATTGCCTAATTTAAAATGCCTCACTCTAACTCTTTAGATAACCTTAATTGTTATGAGAATAGTTTTTAAAGTTATGCTCCCAAGACTATGAGAGAATTCCTATAAATTCTTGAAAATGAGCACATTGAGCTTGAAATTCAAGAATATATGTAAGTAATTTCTCACCTCCTTGTGAGGAAACTTTGGGAAGCCGGGAATCCTTTAGCTATGAGCAAACTTCACAAGAAGATGTTATGTCTTATTGTTGGTTTGATCAAGAGTTAATGATAAAGAAATAGAATGATCTATTCGAGAGTTCTGAATATTGGTATTTATAAATTAATGTCCAACTCGATGAGATTATTGCTTCTTCACGAAGGTCGGTTAAGGTTGAAACTTGCATTTCACTTCCACCCCTTTTTTAGGAAGAAATAATCAAGAGTGATCCAATCACTTTAGAATTTCAAACTCTTATTAATTCTTTCGATTATATTGAGGTTGATGGTCCTTCCTTTCCTTTATTCCCTACTATTCTCAAACCGTTAAATTTATCATAAGAATCAGTTGAAAGTCTTGAGGACTTTGACTCGATTCTTGAACGGGAATGTTATTTCGAGATGCTCTATCTCATGGGCTATTCACTTGCATTTGCCTCGCCTCCCCTTCCAATTGAAAAACCTTGGGGAGATGATTTTCATTTTCCCAAGATCAATGTGGTATTTTCCTCTGTTTCATCCAAATCTCCCATCGACCCCCAAAAAATTATAATTAGCGATGGCTCATTTCTTACGCCTTACATATGCCTTCCGTTGTTCAAACGAAATTCTTATTTTTTGAGAGGCATATATGAAAGGGAGGGTCCACCATTGATCCTTCAAAGCCAATCGTATTTTGGGTGCACCCTAAAAAATTTAGACTTCTAGTGTATAGTTAGTTAGTAGTTCAAATTGTAGGATGTAAATAGTGAGTTTTTTTTCTTTTTTTTCTCTCTTTTTAATTTTAGTCTAGTGTAATTAATTAAAATTTTTGTTATGCTTGGTTCTAACATGTTTTGTAGATTAAGTGTACTTGTGTTTTCCGAAGATCGCTCCATTTTGGGTAATATCTTTCTTTTCCTCTCTTTATGTTGTGTTCTCGATTCGCATTGAGGAAAATGCAACATTTAACTTAGGGGCTGTGGGATATTCTATCCATTATTTATTTTGTTCCATTGAATTGATCACATGTTAGTTATAAAACATGCTTTTGTTGTAAAAAATTGAAACTTTCAAAAATATTTTCCTTTTTTCCCCTTTGTTGGGCATTTTGCCCTTGTTTTCGATGATAAATTTCAATAAATGCCCAATCCAATAGACAATTCAATGATGCATGTTCTCGATTTTAGAAGTTATTAGACTTTTGTCTTCAAATCATTGATATTATGAATAACTTCATGAATTAAACTTTAACCCATGAGCACATGCACTTTTCTTGCTTTATTGATTTGGTTTAAGATTTTTATAATGAAGTAATCTTTTGTTGCATTGTATATGCTTACATAAGTGAGATTCGAGACATACCTTCATCTATGAGTTTTATACACTACTTTTTCCTCCCTTAAAACGTTACAGTCGTTGGTAATCTCACTATTTTTTCATTAATCGTTCTTTATTTGAGTTCATACTTGAAATATGTTACTTAAGCATGATTTTAAAATTTGTTTTGACTCGAGAATTGCATAAATTTTAGGAAATGATCAAGTCCATCTTTGTTATATCACTCATATTAACCTTGACCTCACCTTAAATATTCCCTACTCAACCCTTTGAGCCTTAATATAGCTTTCCGTTTCATTACCCCAAATCCCATAACCAACTCGACATTGGAGTTATAAGCCATATATATCACCTTCCCTAACTTTGTTTGGAATGATACTTAGTAGTGAATGATGTTCATGTTACGTGGTTGCAATTAAGCACGTGAGAGTGAAAAAGTGAAGAAATAAATGTAGTGAAAAAGAAATAAAAAAGTGAAAAACAAAAGAAAACAAAAGAAAAAGAAGAGAAAAAGAAGAAAAGGGAAACAAAGACAAAGTTGTTTATGATGTATATAATATTCAATAAGCTTTGTCACTCTCCAATTTCATATCCAATGCTTGTTATGGAAATCATATTCCAATTTTGAGTTTTGCCCATAATTTTCCATTATACCAAGTTTTTCGTCACCGAACACCTTTGATTCCATACATATTCCTTTCCTTTCATAACCTTAACCCCAATCCTATATTACAACCCTATAAAGTCCTATGTGATACTAGGGTGATATCAATTCAAAAGTTTATATAGTTTTGGTAATCTGTGAAAATACATTTCGCCTCTTTTAATGAGAGAGGTATCTTTTATTGAGATTACAAGTTTTTATTTTCTATATAGCGTTATTCATTAGCGACATGTGCGCAACCTAGTTTATATTTACATTTACTCCTTATGCCCACATGTCTAATGTATTACCTCCCTTTTTATAGTGATTTCATTTGTTGAGTGTAATATTCGGTGAGGATTGAAATCATGCATGATTTAATGCTTATCCGGTTTATATAAGTTTTTGCCAAATCATACTTTGCATGTGCTCGCTCCCCTACCACTTTTAAGGTTTCAATTATATGAAGTTCATTCTATAATGTTAATAACTACGGACTTTTGGGTGAATTCATTCACTATGCTAATTACATGTTTAAAATTTTTTTCGTTATATTTGAGCTTGTCTTATGTTGGTGATTGGGCATATTTTGAGGAAACTATAATGTTTGTGGGTTTCATCCCTGAAAACCCTCACTAGATGACACTCATCCATTAGGGTAACCTAGGGGTTTAACGGCTTATTGCATATGCTAAAAGAAATCGTTTGGCTGCGAAAATGGCATTTATCCCCTTATTACATATCTTCTTTCTAATGGTTTACTTATAGTCTCGTTTATTTGCATTTCATTGCTAGGGACTAGCAATGTGTAAGTTAGGGGTGTGATTCGTCTCAAATATTTCATTTATTTATCCCTTTTACTTATGCATTTTATCCCCCTCATGTGCCTTATATTTATGCTCATTAACCAGACAACCTCTTTTATATTTGTTTATATGCTTTGCGAGGTATAATTGATATTTTGTAGGTATTAAAGTGCTTAGCATGAAGTTTGGTTGCGTTTTGAGATTGTTTTGACGTAAAAGGAAATTTTAAGAGCATTTTGGTATTTTCAAACTCATTATTTTGTATGGAATGAAGTTACCAACATGTATATCACCAAATATCTTTTCATAGCCACTAACTGTGCGTCATTCTGACCCCGAATGAGGAAGTTATGCTCATTTTTGTAAGGTTTCAGTATTTTCTTCTACTTTAAGGGAATTTTGGTAATTACATATTGCATAATTTGGAGGGTTTCAAAGCCGAATCATGTGGATATTTTAATTATCTTCACGTCGGCTCCGACCACGCATCATTCTGATTTTGTATGAAGAAGTTATAGCCATTTTCATGCGACGTGCCCAAAATTGGATCGAAGCAAAATCAACACTGCCAAGATCAAATCGATTCGGATTCTGTTGAATCGATTTGTCTACAGTAAAAGTCCATAAATCTCTATTTTTAAGTGGGTTTTTGGTGGGGTCTTTATATGTAAACATTATTGATGATACCAGAATTTGTACCACCAGATCAAAGTGATGAGTAAGCTTGTACTAGTACAACAATGGCAGAGATAAAGCAATATAACAGTAAAGAAAGAGAGATGAGGCAAGGAGGAACAACACTAAAATTTAAGTGGTTCGGTCGGAGCCTATGTCTACTGTGCAGTGTGAATGGTGATTTTCCATTATAACAATAACACTAATGTCCAGTAAATACAACACTTAAGCTTTTCTCTCTCACTAAATAATTTGTCAGAGTTCTGCTAGGGTTGCTAATTATCGATCCTTTATAATGTAGAAGATGAAGTGTATTTATAGTACCTTGGGGGTGTAATGTACCCCCAAGCATGTAATCATCATGTGCATGAGGAGGCTCCCAATAGCCAGTTGACATCGGTCCTTGACACATGTAACTAATTATGATGCAACATTCCCTCATGTGAGAGAATAATCTGGTTGTAACAGACTTGTACACATGGGACATGCCATATTGGAAACTTATAATGTTCGTATTGTAGATGTCGTCCGGATGGGTCTCGGCCTGGCCGAGTACGAGGCTATTGATGTAAAGTAGGATTTCATGTTGGCAATTGATAAGTGTGGTCTCAATTGAAGGTGCCAGGATGAGACACGCTATACGAGTCTTTACCAGGTGTGAGTTGAATTAGAGGACGGGATAAGTCTTTTGCCGTTGAAATGCTCCCCTGAGGTCTTGGCTCACAGGATGACAGAGGTCGATGGTCGAGGTTGTGAATGATGAGGCCGACCCTAATCTGGACGAGTCTTAGGTATGACCTAAACAGGATCCTTTGGGAACTCGACTATAGATGGTAACGTTCCTCTCCCTAGGACGAGGTCACACTTGATTATATCAATCACCCCTATGTAGCACCACGCATTTTTAGAGATAAATAAATTTCATAAATGGATGTAATTTGGAAATTTGAGGAATTATTGTGAATAATAATTTTCAGAGTTTATGAGTGTTAAATGATTTCCGATGTATGTTATAATTACGTTTGAGATGGAGTAAATACGTCGGATTATTTTATTACATGTCGCAGTCGAGTAAAGGGACAAAGGGAAATATTTTAATTGGAAAACCCATAGTAAGAGGTGTTGAGTTTAATTAGTGTATCGCAGTTAAGTGACTCAGATGGAGATTTCGAGTGCATGGTTGGTTTCAAAACGGCCGAAATAGTCAGAATAGAGTATCCGAGGTTAGTGTTTAGCCTCCGGGAATTTTTGGGCTAAAAAGGAACTCGCAATTGAGTAAACGAGACATTTTTGGGTTTAAAGGGATAAACCCTTATTTCTCCCTATATAAGTCACGAGGGAGGGAAAGAAAGGAAATAAACGAGAAAATAAAGAGGAGAGGAAAGGAGGAGAGAAAAGAGGAAGAAAAGCGAGGTTCCGGCCAAACTCCGCGGGATTCGACTCGGGGTCGTCGGATTTTATCCACGAGGCAAGTGTTTACTTGCTTTATTTCCTTTTCAGTATAAATCTCATATTGTAATTTGGTAATAACAAATTAGATGATTTTGGGGTTGGGTTTTCGTGAATCAAAACGGGTTTTCGGAAGTTAAACGAGTAAACCCTAAATAATATCCAATTTGAGAAATTTAGGAATTAATTAAAATCGATTGTTGGTTATGGGCTCTAGGATGTTTAGAACCCTTTTTATGTGTGTATATGTCATTGATTAAGGTCACAGGATTTTAGGAGAGGAGATAAAAGCTTGGGAAAAGCTTTAATGGCTGAAACAGCCTCTCGAAGAAGAAGCTGTCTGGGGCGATCGATCGATCGATGGCCCAGGGTCGATCGATCGATCCTTCAGGATTTTTGGCAATTTCGCCTAGGGTTAATTATATGGGGTAAATTCCAACATTAATTGATTATAGTCTATTTAATTAAGAAATTAAAGATTCATGGAGGGAATTAATACCTAGCCATTTGAGGAAATTTATATGGGCTAGGAGGGTTCTAAGATTTTGTGGCACTAAAAAATATATTTTTGAGGAAAATAAATGGATTAAGAAAATAAAGGTTTGGGGTTCCTAAAATAGAGTGGGGACCTCTAAGTTATTAATTGAGCGAACCGTAAACCTTAGGTTCATGGAAAATGGAATCCATGACTTATTTATTTAAGGGTGTTTAGGGCGAGTAACACTCGACTTCATATTTTGGTTGGGGATTTTACGTATAGAATTATGCGAGTAGAGAATGTAATTATGCATCAATTGTGTGTGAGAAAATCCTACGAGATGAATAGGATAAAGTTTGGGTTATAGGCTAAAGAGGATTTAGCGATTTCCTAACACGTCTACGAACGACGGTCATTATAAGTGGTGCGATACTTGTCGAATTAAGATGAGTCGATGGTACACTTATCGAATTAGTACGGATTGAAACGTTCGGGTTTAAGTACAAGTCCTTAAAAAGTGATTAAGGTGAGTTATATTTAAGAGAGAGAATACTTAAATATGACCATGAGATTGACGATTATATATATATATATATATATTTGAGGAGTGTTATTGATTATATATACGATGTTATTACAGTATATATATTATGATACGAATACATATATATCTGTGTGTGATTGGTATATTTATATTTTAGAGGATGATTTCCACGGGCTTTCCCTTGGCACAGGGTTGGAATAGCCAGGTTATATAATTTCTCTAGTGCGATCCAGGAAGGTTACGCGATGTGGATGAATCCCCTGGCTTGAGGAGCAAGGTGAGTATATCCCCAGGTCATCTCGTCCCGCATTCGAGTGCGATGTGTGTACTCCACTTGCAGAGAGAACATGACCGCCTCCACCGTTGTGTATATTTTACCATGACCATTAAGTAAGTCTGGCTTGGTACGATGGTATAGTGAGTAAACCTAAAGTTGGATCGGCATTATGAGACTGCATCCTCGAGTTATAGCTCGTTGGGATGGTTATTGTACTTGTGTGTATAGTACAGTACTTGTGTATGAGAGCAAGAATATATAAATGTATCTCTGCTAGGAGTAAATAGATAAAATGAATATAGATTAAATCTCAGTCCAGAAGATTCTATCCGGGTGTATATTGTAATATGTATAGGAGAAGTGAGTATGATGATGTATATAATTATATGAGTATGTAAATATACGTTGTGTACTGAGGGTCTAATGGATCCCGACGATCGACACTGCCAAGTAGTAGTGTATCGGGGGGGGGGGGGTTCCTTATTTGGATTTCTCTTCGCGAGACAGCCCACGCACGAACATAGAGCAGTTTTGGGAATGGGGAGAAGTTTATCCCTTAGTACTCGGGTTAATTGGGATTTTTAGAGATTGGGTGAAACGGATTAGTTATACTGGGTAGCTTAACTAGGTTATTTGTTAGGTATGCGATAGGTGTGCACTATTAGAAGAGGGGTGAGGAGTATCTCATGGGAGTGCGATACCAAATTCAAATATGAGGTAAATCATATTCTTAAAAATATAGCATTTATGCACTTGCAAAATATTTTCACAACTCGGGCTCTGACCCGTTTTATCTATTTTCCTCTCTTTTGCTATATATATAGGTGTCCAGACTCAGGGACACATGGGTGACGATTCCTTCGAGTCAAACGTCTGCTGCAGCAGCTGTTGATGCATGCAGATTTACTGTAGATGCTTCTATCCTTGTAATCTAGATAGGAGGTACTGTATAAACATTCGGGCTAATAACCCAATTTCATTCAGTTATTCTTTTACCACCTTTTAGTGCAGCCATTTTATTTGATTGTTTTATCTTAAGCCGAGTGTTCGGTTATTTTATTTCTTTTCGGTTTCATTTATATAAACTGTGTGAATGTTTTATTTGTATAGTTTGTTTAAAAAAAAAATTAGTTAATTAAAATTTTGACGCCAGCCTAGTAGGTTATTAGTAATTAATTTGGTTTTCAACATTGATGCTAAGAATGAACCATATGCGACTCCTATTTTAATTGGGTACAAGAGTGATTGCCCGATATTTTATTAGGCGGTGTGTCACACCCTAGACCTTAGCTATCTATGTGAAGAGGTGGTTGGGAGATACGAGTTGGTCCAGTATTTTGATGAGATGTTGAGAGTGACACGTGCCTCAGTTCTGATTGGATAGCATCTTCCCCAAGTTCAATTGGCGACTGAGCGCTTAGGATTTTGTTCCCTTAATGATGGTCCTTAAAACTTTTGCTCAATCATTACCAGATTTAAAAACGGTTCAAACCCCATCTTTGTCACTTTCTTCATTTCGCGCGTAGTTGCTCTCTCTCTCTCTCTCTCTATAAGATTTCTTAATTTCTTGCAACCAACCTTATCTCTTATTTTCATGCATTCTTTATCCTTTCTTAGGCTTCTTTTTGTCAAGGTACACTAACAAGTAACCTCCTTTCTTCTCCGTGTGCATCTTTTCATTATTTTAAGGCTGGTTTTCTACTTTTTTTCTTTTTCTAGCGAGTTTTTATAACTCCGTTAACCCCACTAGTGGCCATATCTCTTGCTGGGGGTGGTTTGTGGTAGGCTGGTAGTGGTTTTAGGGTTTTTCACCCCTTTCCCTGGTGCTGTTGTCTCCTAGGAACTTTTTCGACATAGCTCCACTCATCGTCTCCAGCAGCTTTGTTTATAGTTCTTGGTTGTTCTTGAGCAAATCGATTAATGTTCCAACCTTAGATCTTTTAGTCAACAAAACTCAACTTGCATCTTGTTGATCCGCCTTTTCTATTTTTCACCCAAGTTGAGTCTCGTCCTGTTAATGTTAAGGCATTTATATAAGTTAGTCGAGGAATTTCCCAACCTTAGAGAGAGGTATTTTTAAGAAATTAGGAGGATAGAGGTTGAGGAGGTGGAGAGGCATAAAGCCGAGGCAACTCCCATTCGTCCCATTTATCCTCCCCCACTGGCTGTTATTTATCCCCCAGTTGTTAAGCTGAGTGACCTTATGTTTGAGTCATCTTCTTCTACAGACGATAATATGTCCATCTCTCAGTAGGTCGAGAGTGTTAATTCATATGAGGAAGCTATGACTTACACCGCATCCCAAGTTGAAGGGTTTGAGGTGGACGAGGCTTCTTCTCGTGTCTCTTCCTTTCCAGGGGCCGAGATATTAAATCACTCTGATCCCATCCAAATACTTGAGCCCAGTGTTGTCATTCCACCTCCAATAGATGCTATTCCTCTTTTGGCCGGGATGAGAGCTAAATTTGTTCAAAAATTCCTAAGTGGTGATCCTAACAATCCCTAGGTTGTGTCTCTAGAGGATAGTGATGAGGAGAGTGAACTCAACACCTCTGTTTTTTGAATCTTATGAGAGCACTATTTATGAGGCTGACCTTCTAGTTTGGAGACACCTTTATGTCATAAGTCCCTCCATTTATATGAGGAATCCTTCTCAAGATGAAATAACCTTTCATGGGTGACATGGTGAGGTCTTTAAGGTCGGCTTCTGATTACCAATTCACCTGACCATCCAGGCCATCTTTGCCTACTTAGGACTTGCCCCCTCTCAACTTTCTCCTAATGCATGGAGACTTATTCTCGGCTTTATCTCCATCTAGAATATTGTTTACCAATCCGACCTTCCAGTTAACATTTTTATAGCCTGCTATACTCCTTAGTCTTCCAATAATAAACCTGGTTACTATCACCTCGTAGCTAGGAAGTATGAGAAGAAAGTTCTGCTAGTCACTCAGACCTCAAATCACAACTGGAAATCTCGATACTTTTTCATCTCTGGGGCTTGGGAATTTGGTCCCAACTAGGCTTGTGGAACCTCTGAGCCCAGGACTCCTCTAAGATGTGCTAAAGTCTCCGCATCGGAAAAACTTGAGCTGAGGTTGAACCCTGAGGCCACTGAGAAGGTTAAGAACAAGGTGATGGTGGCCGTCTCATTACGTTTGAGCATCTAATGACCCCTACTACTTGGCTCAGACAGGTCTGGGGGTTGACTCCCTAACCGAGCAACATAAGTTATTTTCCTAAAACTGTTGTCTCGTACCTTATAGTTGTTCATGGCTAACTTCATTCATTTCTTACAGAACGCCCAGAAAATATACCAGATGACTTTTGGAAAATGACATTCCTAAATTTGAGCAAACTTGTCGACGAACACGATAAAAAATCTAATGCTCCTGTTCCCCCCACCAAGAAATCTACTACAGTCGATACCAGCCGAGCCGACGATTCTAGCAAAAATTGGAAAGGGTAAAGAGTGACCCATTCCAATGGACGCTGTTTGCAAGGTTCTCAAGAACTTATGGAGCAACTTCTGATGAAACCTTCTCCTTTTGGTGAAAATGGAGCTCAGGTTAGAACTCCCTCCCTGTAAGAAGATGAACTTCCACAAAATAATAGTAATTTTCTTAAGAAGAGCTCATTAGAATGATGTCTTTCAGTGAGGAGTAAAAGAACAAGGCACTTAGCACTAGAGAGAGAGCGGGGAGAGAATACTAGGAAGTTATGGTGTGATTTTGACAGACTAACAGTGCTATTGAGTTTTTTTTATCTCCTCTCTTTTTTCTTGACCTTGCCCAGGGATTCTATTTATACTTGGGCCCTAGGGCAGAGTTGGCACTTTTGGCACCAAAAACTTTGAGGGTTGGTGAGGGTCAAGGTATGTAGTGTACCATTTGTCCCTACCTGTCGACAGCAGCCTATCCCCTCAGACAGGTTCCACCTGGGGCAAACCAAAGTCAAAAAGCAAATATGTCTCCTAATGGAGACAAAATATCTGATTTGGTAAATATCTTTTGAAACGGTAACTTTTGGTACAAACTTTGTAAACTTGAGGGGGTATCAAGGACCATATCCTCTAAAATCTTTGTAAGCTCTAGGGGGGTCTTGAGGATCCCCTTTTAAAATCATTTTTCTTGAGAGGGGCTTGAGGACCCTTTCGTTTAAAATCATTTTATAAACTATTCTTTTGTTGTGAGTAAACCTTTGGATGCTCACCCTGGTTATGTCTGACTGTGAGGTGTGTGAGGATTGGGTGACCCTAGGGTCTTTCTACTAGTATTATCTCAATCCTAAAGTGCTAAGTGGTTGAGGTTTCTCATAAATTTTGTTCCTCAGTCGCCAAGCTAAAATATCCAAGAGATCCTAACTGGCCTTTTTGAGCCCTACCTGTAAAACGAGGCTACCTGTACAAAAAAGTAAAGTGTTAATACTAATGTTCTTTAAAAGAACAACTTTTCATGATGTGGGGTTGCTTATGGTATCCACTCCCTCATCCTGGGTCTCTGCCCCGGGTTTTAGTTGAGGGACCCTGGAGGTTCCTTCACCAATATGACATTTTACGATCAAGGGACCTGGGCTCCTTTACCAATATGAATTTATGCAGCCAGGGGCCCTTGGTTCCTACACCAATATAAATTCTCTGCAATCGAGGGACCTTGAGTGCTCTTTCACTGATTATGCATTTTTTGAAGTTAGGGGGGAATAGGTTCCCGCACCAATATGGATTTTCTACGATTAAGGTACCTTGGGTGCTCTTTCACCAATTATGCATTTTCTATGGCCAGGGGCCTAGGTTCCTGCACCAATATGGATTCTCTGCAGTCGAGGGACCTTAGGTTCCCTTTCACCAATTATGCATTTTCTGCGATTAGGGGGCCTAGATTCCCGCACCAATATGGATTCTCTGCGATCGAGGGACCTTGTGTGCTCTTCACCAATTATTCATTTTCTGTGGTCAGGGGGCCTAGGTTCCCACACCAATATCGATTCTCTGTGGTTGAGGCAACCCTGGGTGCTCTTTTACTAATTATGCATTTTCTGCGGCCAAGGTGCCTAGGTTCCCGTACCAATATGGATTCTTTGCGATCGAGGGACCCTGGGTGCTCTTTTACCAATTATGCATTTTCTGTGACCAGTGGGCCTAGGTTCCCGCACCAATATGGATTCTCTGAGGTCGAGGGACCTTGGGTGATCTTTCCCCAATTATTTATTTTCTGCGACTAGGGGGCCTAGGTTCCTGCACCAATATGAATTCTCTGCGACTTGGGTGGGGTTCCTTCTCAATATGAATTTCTATGGGGACCCTGGGTGGGGTTATTCTCAATATGAGTTTCTATCGGCACCCGAGGGGTTCCTTCTCAATATGAATTTCTGCTATGACCCTGGGGGTTCCTTTTTAATATGAGTTTTTGTCAGGACCCTAGGGGTTCCTTCTCAATATGAATTTCTGTTGGGACACTGGGGGTTCCTTCTCAATATGAATTTCTGTCGAGAACTTGGGGGTTCTTTCTCAATATGAGTTTCCTCTATAGAGGGATCTTGGGGGTTCCTCAACTAATATGAATTTTGGGTGTTCCTTAACCTCATAGTTTCTGTAAGCTGAAGGGGGTCTTTTAGGGACCCTCATCCTAAAATATAGTGGTCAAGCTTGAAACACCCTTCTACATTAGTCCCTCGTGCAAAGTCTTTTGTATTGGGCATACCAAAAGGCGTTGTACGCCATAATTTCAATTTTCAACTTTGAGGGACCCTAGGGTTCCTTCATCATTCCCCCTAGGGTCATTAAATTATCTATCACCTTATCCTAGGTTTTGTAGACGAGGCTACTTATAGTGTACCTCCTTATCTGGGTATCAACTTGGGCAGAGGGGTTTCTCGCGGTGAGCCCCTCGTCCTTGGCCTTTTTTGTGGCCTTCTATCTTGTTTAGAGGGGTTACTTATAGTGAGCCCCTCGTCCTTGGCCTTCTTTTTTGGCCTTCTATCCTGTTTAGAGGGGTTGCCCATGGTGAGTCCCTCCTCCTTGGCCTTTTTCTATGGCCTTCTATCTTGGGAAGAGAGGTTGCTCAGAGTGAACCCCTTGTCATTGGCCTTTTTCTGTGGCCTTATATCTTGGGTAGAGGGGTTACTCATAGTGAGCCCCTCATCCTTGGCCTTTTTCTATGGACTTTTATCTTGGGTAGATAGGTTGCTCAAAGTGATCCCCTCATCCTTGGCCTTTGTTCTATGGCCTTTTATCTTGAGTAGAGGGGTTGTTCACTGTGAGTCCCCTCGTCCAGGTTTTACACCTCGTCATAGGGCCACTCAAGGTGGACCCCCTTTGCTCTAAATATTTTTTTGCTAGCTTGGGCCGTAGGATCCCATTTGGGTGGGCTCACTCTCCCTTGGCTATTTTAGAATAGCATATGGACACCCCTCTACATTAATCCCCTTGTACAAAAATCTTTGTGCTGGGTAGACCAAAGGGTTTTGTACCAAACAATCACTTCATCTTATAATGCAAAAGTTTCATGCCTGTACATCATTACACTGTTTAATTTGGAATAACTGAGGGGTCCCTAGTGATGGACTCCCTTATCCTTAGTCATTCTCTTTTCTGTATCGGTTTTGGGCAGAGGGGCCACTCTAGGTGATTCCCCTCGCTCTAACTCATTTTACCTTGTTTCCAGTTTATGCAGTGGGGATAGGGGGTGGGGGGAGACCTTGGGGTAGACCCTCTAGTTTCTATGTCTGTCTTTGGCAGATGGGTCATTTATCTTGGACTTCCTCACTCTAGGTTTTCCTCTTTGTATTTGCCTTTGGCAAAGGGGTCACTCGAAGTGAACTCTCTCGCGGTAAACTGTTGTGCCTTTGATTGTAGCTGAGGGGCCACTCGTGGTGGACCCCCGCACCACCAGCTATTTTGTAACATTACTCTTGGTCGAGAGGCCACTCGTAGTGGACTCCATCGACATAAACTACTATTTTTATTGATCTTGGCGGAGGGTACTACTCGTGGTGGACCCCTCGCACTGAGTCATTTTTTTCAGCATCAAGTTTGGGAAGAGGGGCCACTCAGGGTGGATCCCCTCGCCCTAGGCTATTTTCTGTCAAACTTTCAATCTTGGGATGGTGGAGCCACTCTAAGTGGATCCCCACGCTCTAGGCCATTTCACTCTTTATTGACTGGTTTGAGGACTTCTCAATATTATTCTCCTCGTGTAGAAGTGTCTTCTAGTGTCGAGAGACTTGTTCACGAAATATCATAATCAAGATTTCACTCTTTGTTCACTATCTTGAGGACTTCTAGCCATTAGCCCATCTTTTGAACAAAATACAAGTTAATAGTATGAGCTCACCGGTGCCCTTAGATACTATGGTACTAAGCTGTCCTACCTTTTATTTGCACTTAGCATTTTCTCAATATTGTGAGCTCTCCTATTCTTTTGGAGCCTAAGGTACTAAACTGTCGTATCTTTTATTTATACTTGGTGCTTACTCAAGACTGTGATCGCTCTAATGCCCTTGGAGCCTTAGTTAATAAATTATCGTACCTTACGTTTATACTTGGCCCTTGCTCAAGACTGTGATCGCCCCGGCGCCCTTAGAGCCTTAGGTACTAAACTGTCATACCTTATATTTATTCTTGTCATTTGCTCAATATTGTGAGCACGCCTATGCTCTTGGAGCCTAAGGTACTAAATTGTCGTACCTTTTATTTATACTTGGCACTTGCTCAAGACTGTGAGCGCTCCGGTGCCCTTGGAGCTTTAGGTACTAAATTATCGTACCTTACGTTTATACTTGGTCCTTGCTAAAGACTGTGAGCGCTCTGGCACCCTTGGAGCCTTAGGTACTAAAATGTCGTACCTTATATTTATACATGACACTTGCTCAATACTATTAGGGCTCCGGTGCCCTTAGAGCCTTTAGGTACTAAACTATCCTACCTTATATTTATACTTGGCACTTTCTCAAGACTGTGAGCACTCCTATGCCCTTGGAACCTTAGGTACTAAACTATCGTACCTTATATGTATACTCGGGACTTGCTCAATACGGTGAGCGCTCCGGTGCCCTTGGAGCCTTAGGTACTAAACTTTCGTACCTTATATTTATACTTAGCACTTGCTCAAAACTGTGAGCGCTCCTATGCCCTTGGAGATTGAGGTACTAAATTATCGTAACTTTTATTTATACTTGCACTTACCCAATACTCTGAGTTCCTCTATTTTCTGTTAGAACTTCAAGATTGAATTTCCTTGTGGTCTGGGGGTACTTGCCTATGATCTGAGAAAGTTATCATTTTAGAGTTTCCCCCTCTAACTGTGGGGCATTTTCATATGAGATGAGGAAGTTAGAATTTAAAAGATGCCCCTCTAGCTGTGGGGTACTTGCATATAGGCGATTAGTTTAAAATTTTAGAGCCACCCCTCTAGCTGCGGGGTACTTGCATACAACTGAGCAAGTTAAAATTTTGAAGCTACCCCTCTAACTGCGAGGTACTTGCATATGAGATGAGAAATTTATTATTTCTAAAGCTTCCCTTCGAACTGTGGGGTACTTGAATATAATTGAGTAAGTTAAAATCTGGAAGCTTCCCCTCTAGCTGTGGGCTACTTGGATATAACTGAGCAAGTTAAAATTTTGAAGCTGCCCCTCTAACTGCGGGGTACTTGCATATAACTGAGCTAGTTAAAATTTTGAAGCTTCCCCTCTAACTCTGGGCTACTTGCATATAATTGAGCAAGTTAAAATTTGAAGATACCCCTCTAACTGCGGGGTACTTGCATATATCTGAGCAAGTTAAAATTTTGAAGTTGCCCCTCTAACTGCAGGGTTCTTGCATATTTTCTAAGCAAGTTAATATTTTAGAGTGGTCCTCACTAACTACAAGGTACTTGCATATATCTGAGCAAGTTAAAATTTTGAAGTTGCCCCTCTAACTGCGGGGTACTTGCATATTTTCTGAGCAAGTTAATATTTTTAAGCTACCTCTCTAACTGCGGGGTACTTGCATATAACTAAGCACGTTAAAGTTTGGAAGCTGTCCCTCTAGCTACTGGGTACTTGCATATAACTGAGCAAGTTAAAATTTTGAAGCTACCCCTCTAACTGGGGGTTACTTTCATATAACTAGGCAATTTAAAATTTGGAAGCTATCCCTTTAGCTACGGGGTACTTGCATATAACTGAGCAAGTTAAAATTTTGAAGCTACCCCTCTAACTGCAGGGTACTTGCATATAACTAAGAAAGTTAAAGTTTAGAAGCTGTCCCTGTAACTGTAGGGTACTTGCATATAACTGAGCAAGTTAAAATTTTGAAGCTACCCCTCTAACTGCGGAGTACTTGCATATAACTAAGAAAGTTAAAATTTGGAAGCCACCCCTCTAGATGCGGGGTACTTGCATATAACCGAGCAAGTTAAAATTTTGAAGCTACCCCTCTAACTGTGGGCTACTTTCATATAACTAAGTAAGTTAAAGTTTGGAAGCTGCCCCTCTAGCTGCGGGGTACTTGCATTGAAGTTGCCCCTCTAACTGTGGGGTACTTGCATATAACTGAGCTAGCTAACATTTGGAAGTTGCCCCTTTAGCTGCGGGGTACTTACATACAACGGAGAAAGTCATAATATTTTAGCACAACCCCATGTCACCGTGGGGTACTTTTTAGCGCAACCCCATGTGACTGTGGGGTTCATCGTTATGCACATTCATTTCTTAGTGAATAACTAGGAGATGGGGTTAACCCTTATCCTTTACACAAACTTTGATTTTTTTTTTTGCATATATCATAACTAAATAAATAATTATTTCTTTATACTGAAAATTTTCCTTGGTCTGCAGGATCCTTGTTCCAAACTTTTCTTAGGAACATTTTTTCTCTTAGAAAAATAACATGCTTGGAGAGGGGAGACCCGCCTCGCTCTATTTTTTGAAAACTGGTCAAGCAATTTTTTTCTTGAGAACAGAGGTTATGACTTGTTCTCTAGGCTATAAATCTGTATGGAATAATAAAAAAAATGTAGTGATTTTTTTTTTATTATTACTAGGAGGATTACCTCTTGCTGGTTTTGTCGGGTCCGTAGGGACTTTACTCACTATACTTTTACTTTTGAGTTAGATATATCCCCAAGTATAATGAGAAAAGTTCCTTATATCATGGGCCCTCTTCTAATCTAGTAGAGGTTCTACCCTTATTTTGAGAAAATAACACATAAATCTAGTGTACCCATCGCACAATGTAGGTAGATAAATTATGCATAAAAGTGTTAGCCAAAAATCACTAGTTTTCCTTTCCTTTATTGCAGTCAGAGTTTGTATTTCTTACAAGGAGTGTGCTCATAAGATTTCTTTTAAAAAAAAAAAACTTTTCTGCACTTAGAGCAGGTCGTTCAACTTATAGGAAAATGAAACTTGGCAAAAGTTAGGCCTAATACTTCTTCAACCATAGTGGTAAACTGGTAGGGGGTTCTCATTAACCTCTATTGGTGGAATCTGCAAAGTGCCATTGGCTACCTGCTCGTCAATTTATCCTTCGAAATTGAAAATAATCTTTGGTGGCTTACTACACCCTCTGGTGGGGCTCACAAAACTTTACATCCTACTTGTCTTTTACTGTTGGGATTTCCCCATTTGAATCAGGGGGTTCTGTTACCCCCTCTCGTACTAGCTTTCAGAAGTCTGTCGGATAGGAGATCTATTGATGGCGGATTGAATTTTGGGGCGAGGATCGCCAAGGGTCCCACGCCACTTTCTGTGGTAGTCGAGGGAGAATGATCAAGCGGTTCCTTGCATGAGGTTTTTACTATTATGGGGGATTCCTCGCGAAAGGTGTCCGCTACCAGGGGTTCCTCGCCTCTTGCTGAGGGAGTTGCCATGTTGATTTTTTCGGACGACAATGTATCTCTCATCGTCTCCAGAGGCGCTATGAGATACCGAGGGTTCCTCGCGAGGTCCATTAACTGTTGAGGGTTTCCCGTGACCCTATCCACCACTAAATGCTAGGGGTTCCGCGCGAGAGTCATTAGATATTGAGGGTTTCTCGCCAACACGCAACACTAATTTTTATTCCTCGTTCACTTCGTTCATAATCAAGGGTCCCTCGATCGGTTTATTCGCATCACTGGGCTCCTCGCGTGATTTTTTGACCACCATAGCTATCTTTTCTACAATTTTGGGCTCATCTATTAACGCCACCATGAGATGTTCCTCGAGCGCCAAGGGTTTCTCACGATCATCGCCAGTTGAGGTGGGTTCCTTGCCCTAAACATTTACAGCAGCTTCGAGTTCTTTGATCACATATAGTACCTCGAGTTCCTTGCGGGTTGATCTTTCACCCAAGGGTTCCTTGTCGATGGTTCAAACAGGGAGAGGTATCTCACCTGCTAACTTGACTTTGAGGGGTCCCTCACACCCTCTACGTCCGGCCAAGGGTTAGTCGTTTCTTCCTAATATGGAGGGTTCCTCATTTTTGAGGCTTGCTTAAAAACGTTCCTTGCGACCACAATTAGTTGAGGAGGGTTCCTCGTTTAAAGCTTCTACGATGGTGAGTTCCTCGTTTGTTACTTCTACAATCGAGGGTTCCTCGAATAATTTTTTTTCGTGGCTTTAGGTTCCTCGACAACATTTTCACCCATGAGGGTTTCCTCAACCACACAGAGTTCCTCGCCTACTATCGCAGCCTTGAGGGGTTCCTCACCTATAATTCTAATATTGGTGAGGGACTTTGGCCTCTATCTACATGAACCCCTTTTTTTTATCTTGCTTATACTGTGCAAGTTCCTTCTTGGGTTTTCCTCTTTGCCCTTGAACTTGATAAATTTTGATGGGATATACCCCTTTAGGTATGTCTTGTCATTTACTTCTTGTGGGTATCGATCTTGCAACCCCTCATATAGATGAGGACCCTCCCTCTAGGAGGAAGAGAGAAACTTCCTGACCTCCTTTATAGCAACAACTTTGGAAGGTGATTCCTCCCAATTCATGACCTTGGCTGCTGGTGAACTTGACGGTTTCACAACTTGCTCCGACGCCGCCCTTCGCGGTCAAGCTACTTCTCCCTGAATCGCTGTCGGAGCGGCTGCCCCTGCAGAGGGGCTGCAGCTACTGTTACACAACCTTGACTAAAACTTGCCAAGCCTAGTTGTTTTGTTTCAAAAACTCAAAAAATATACTCATGAGCCTCTATCGCCGGAACTGCTGTCGGTGAGCTGGCCTGCCCTCCCGGAGGAGCAGGTGTCTTTGCTCCGATCACCACCACATCCTCCTGAGTGGTCTAGTCACTTTGAGTTCCATTCCCAGATGGAATGTCTTCAAAAAATAGCTTCTTAGAAATGTTGAAACCTTATTTGTCCATGAAAGTGAGGATACCTCCTCAGAGGAGTTGCCAAATGTAAGAAGGTAGTGAGACTGGGGTCTATGTTAAACTGGAAAGGGTGAGGCATGACTCACTCTAATAGACGCTGTCTGCAAGGTTCTCAAGAACTTCTGGAGAAAAATATAATGAAACCTTCTCCTTTTGGTGCAAATGGAGCTCAGGCTAGAACTCCCTCCTTGCAAGAAGATGAACTTCCACTAAATAATAGTAATTTTCTTAAGAAGATATCCTAATAATGATGGATTTCAGTGAGGAGTGAAAGAACAAGGCACGTAGCACTGGAGAGAGAGAGAAGGGAGAGAATACTAGGAACTTTTGGAGTGATTTTGACAGAGTAACAGTGTTATAGACTTTTTCTACCTCTTCTCTTTTTTCTTGACCTTACCCAGGGATCCTATTTATACTTGTGCACTAGGGCTGAGTGTGCACTTTTGGTGCCAAAAACTTAGAGGGTTGGTGAGGGACAAGGTATGTAGTGTACCATTTGCCCCTACCTGTCTGCAGCAACCTGACCCCTCAGACAGGTGCCACCTTGTGCAAACCAAAGTCAAAAAGAAAATATGTCTCCTAATGGAGATAAAATATTTGATTTGGTAAATACCTTTTGAAACGGTAACTTTTGGCACAAACTTTGTAAACTTGAGGGGGGTATCAAGGACCACCTCCTCTAAAATCTTTGTAAGCTTGAGGGGGGGTCTTAAGGAACCCCTTCTAAAATCATTTTTCTTGAGAGGGGATAAGAGCACCATCTCCTTTAAAATCCTTTTATAAACTGTTATTTTCATTGAGTAATCCTTTGGCTGCTCACCCTAGTTGTGTCTGACTGTGAGGTGTGTGAGGAGTGGGTGACCCTAGGGTTTTTCTACTAGTATTCTCTCAATCCTAAAGTTCTAAGTGGTTGAGGTTGCTCAACAAACCTTGTTCCTCAACCGCCAAGCCAGAACTCCCAAGAGATCCCAATTGGCCTATTTGAGCCCTGCCTGCTCAACTAGGCTACCTGTACAAGAAAGTAAGGTGTTAATACTGTTTTTCTTTAAAAGAATGACTTTTCATAATGAGGGGTTGCTCATGGTAGCCACTCCCTCATCATGGGGTCTCTGCCCCAGGTTTTGGTTAAGGGACCCATGAGGTTCCTTTACCAATATGACTTTTTTCCATCAAGGTACCTGGGCTCCTTTACCAATATAAATTTTCTGCGATTAGGGCCTTTGGTTCCTGCACGAATATGAATTCTCTACGGTCGAGGGACCTTGAGTGCTCTTTCACTGATTACGCATTTTCTGCGGTCAGGGGACCTAGGTTCCTGCACCAATATGGATTTTTTGCGATCAAGGTACCTTGGGGGCTCTTTCACCAATTATGCATTTTTTGTGGTCAGGGGGCCTAGGTTCCCGCACGAATATGGATTCTCTGTGGTCGAGGGAACTTGGGTGCTCTTTCACCAATTATGCATTTTATGCGGTCAGGCGGCCTAGGTTCTCGCACCAATATGGATTCTCTATGGTCGAGGGGCCTTGGGTGCTCTTTCACCAATTATGCATTTTCTGCAGTCAGGGGGCCTAAGTTCCCGCACCAATATGGATTCTCTACGGTCGAGGGACCCTGGATGCTATTTTATCAATTATGCATTTTCTGTGGCCAGGGGCCTAGGTTCCCGCACCAATATGGATTCTCTGCGGTCCAGGGACCCTGAGTGCTCTTTTACCAACTATGCATTTTACGCGGCCAGGGGGCCTAGGTTCCCGCACCAATATGGATTCTCTACCGTCGAGGGACCTTGGGTTCCCTTTCACCAATTATGCATTTTCTGCGGCCAGGGGGACTAGGTTCCTGCACGTATATTAATTCTCTATCGGGACCCTAGGTGGGGTTCCTTCTCAATGTGAGTTTTTGCCGGGACCCTAGGAGTTCCTTCTCAATATGGATTTTTGTTGTGATCCTGGGGGTTCCTTCTCAATATGGATTTTTACCGAGACCCTGGGGGTTCCTTCTCAATATGAGTTTTTGACGGGAGCCCGGGGGTTCCTTATCAATATGAATTTCTTTCGGGACCTTGGAGGTTCCTTCTCAATATGAGTTTCTGTTGTAGAGGGATGTTAGGGGTTCCTCAAATAATGTGAATTTTGGGTGATCCTTAACCTCATATTTTCTGTAAGTTGAAGGGGGGGGGGGGTCTTTGAGGGACCCCCCCCCTAAAATATAGTGGTCAAGCTTGAAACACCCTTCTACAGTTCCTCTTCCCCCACCAAGAAATCTACTACAGTCGATATCAGCTGAGCCGATGATGCTAGGAAAAAGAGAAAGGTACAAGCTGAGGACACTACTACCCATCGTCCATCAAAACAAGTTCGTCCTGAGCGGGCAATCCCAATTTCTATGGACAAGGCTCTGGTGGCTCATCTCTCTCAGTTGAAGATTGATGTGAGAGTGTCATCGGTAATGCAAAAAAGGCCATGGATGGTGTCAGCTGCCTCATCTCTGATGGTGACAAGCGCTTCCTCCAGTCGTTGGACATCTCCTTACTCACTGAGTTTTCTATCCACAGGGTCGTTCATGTAGTTTAATAGAACTATCAAGTGTAGTCTCTTATTAATTCCACCTTGTACTGACCTATATATCCACATTTTTTGGTGCAGAGTGTAGTCTCCCTCTATCGGATGGGGGACTAGATCCAGAAGAAAATTCCCTTGATTCAGAAGGGAAGGAATGCAGTGACGACTGAGAATAATCTGAAGGACGAACTTCAAAAGTCCAAGGCGTTCCTGTAGAAATTGCAGGATGAGGTTACCAATCTAATGATTGAGCATGCCAACACTTTGAAGACAATGACTTAGAATAAACAGGCCCAGATTAATGCTATTATTAAGGCTTCATTAAATGAGGCTAAGGCAAAAGCCATAGCCGAGTTCAAGGAGTCTGATGAGTTCGGGGGATATGTCTTCGAATATCATGAAAGATTCATCATGATTACCAATCGATGGGCTTCCCTCAAGCACACTAAGTTCGAAAAATTTTCCCCCGTGATTTCTTGGGTCTCGACTTTACCGAACCCCTCCTTGAGACTACCTTAGCCAATGTTGAAAATCAAACTGACCCTTTAGAGGTTAACCCCATTGAGGTTACTGAGGACAATGAAACTGCAATCGAGACAAGCATCAATGATGATGGGGATGAGACTACCAATGTCCGGGATAATGGGACTATTCAGGCAGGTGGTGATGGGTCGGCCCATGCAAGTGTTGATGGTAGCTTACAAATTTTAGCTCTTGTAATCTTTATTTTTTAGGACGGCCGTTTATGGCCTTGTACTCCATTTTTGTGAAGATTTTTATTTTGACCGACTTGTAACCTTCCTATAATGAATTGAATCTCTTTAGTTTCCTGTCTTCTTCTTGTATTATGCGAATATGTCTACTCTAATTTCTTATTAATAACATAATTTGAATCCACCATTAGTAGCATAATTCACAAGTCTCTTCTTGTCGTTTTGAGAGTGTATAGATGAGAATCGTCTCGACCATGCACTGGCATCTCATCCAAGAGTTTAATAAGTAAATCTCATATACATAATTGGCAAGTCAACCACAACTAAGTGATTTTAAATTTCAATCCACCAAATTATGGTGTTACATCATAAGTCACCTCTCGTCATTTTGAGAGTGTATGGATGAGAATCGTCTCATTCATGCACTGTCGTCTCGGCCAAGAGTGACGTTTCACCAAATTAATGATGTTTTAATATTGAACCATAACTAAGTGATTTTAAATTTGAATCCACCAAATTATGCTGTTATATCATAACTCTCCTCTCTTCGTTTAGAGAGTGTATGGATAAGAATCGTCACGTCCAAGTACTATCATCTCAGCCGAGAGATAATTTTCATCAAATTAATGATGTTTTAATATCGAACCACAACTAAGTGATTTTAAATCTGAATTCCCCAAATCATTGTGTTATATCATAACTCCCCTCTCGTCGTTTTGAGAGTGTTTGGATGAGAATCGTCTCGTCCGTGCACTGTTGTCTTGGACGAGAGAGAATTTCCACCAAATTAATGATGTTTTATAAATGAACCACAACTAAGTGATTTTAAATTTGAATTCACCAAATTATGGTGTTATATCATAAGTCCCTTCTTGTCGTTTTGAGAGTGTATGGATAAGAATCGTCTTGTCCATGCACTGTTGTCTCGATCGAGAGAGAATTTTCACCAAATAAATGATGTTTAATAAATGAACTACATCTAAGTGATTTTAATTCCCTCCATGTTGTTGAGAGTCCATGGATGAGGTCAACCCCATTTAGATTGTCCTATCACCGAGATCATCTTAAAGCTACTTCACCACAAATGATGTTTTACAGCTTAAGATGAGTAAATACATACAAGCAAATAGGAAAGGTATGGGGGAACACTTGGAAATTTTTATTGAATTTAAAATTTTATTCATTTTCTAATTCTCATATACATGTACTATAATGGAATTAAAAGGAGACAATAAAAAATCAAATCTTACAGGTAGTATTTTTGAGATGGTCGGCGTTCCACGGGTTGGAGAATGGATCTTCTTCCAAGTTTTCTAACTGCTACGTCCCTGGGACCACCTCTTTAACCACTCTATACAGCCCATGCCAGTTTGGGTGAAGCTTGTTGGGTTTCTTCCATGTATTCTTCAGGATAAGGTCTCCCACCTTCAGCGGTTGAGCCTTCACCCTTTTATTGTGAAACCTCGTTGTCCTTTGCTGATAGGCAGCTTACCTAACCTCAACATCTTCTCTTTTTTCTTCCACAAGGTCCAAATAAAATCTTTATTTTGTAATGTTCTCTTTCAGGCCTCTCCTACTCAATCTATCCAACATTGATGCTCTAGGTCTGCACTCTCGGCTCGACCTACCACACTTGACTCGTCTGGGGTGAATCGATATCACAGTGCCTATAAATATTTCATAAGGATCCCAACATTCCTTTTCATTCTCATCATCAAACTGGTGGTCCTCATCATCTGGCCATTTCTAACACATCCTCCCTAGGCGTAAACGCCTAGGGTCAGCCACGTCTCTGCGTTTGTGTTGAGGAGGGAGATCCTTTTGTGGATCCTGGGGTGGTCCCCTAGCTATTTGATCCACTATGCCATCTCTGGCCGGAGTTATCAGCTAATTTCTGGCGTCGGCAGGCCTAACCGCCACATTTTAGCTAATAGCGGTAAGGGTTCCTTGCATCTATAGTTGATTGTCTACTAAGGAGTGTAGGGACACTACTACCTTATCCATTTATGACTGAGTGACTGAGGAGGGGCCTAGTTGGTACTGGGACCACCTGTAATTGGTGGATCTGTTGCCATCTGGAGAATTTCGATGATCGAAAAAATCAACTGAGGTACTAATAATAAGCTGGAAGAGCAGAAAATGAGCTAAAACTCACTCAGAGCTCTTTCAATGGTGGTTCAAGCTCACCAAAGGTTGAGATCAGACCACCACGAGAAAATCTGGTAGAGTAGCTGCAACAAAAAAGGAAGAGAATGGCTATCTAATGCCCACAGACAATACCAGACTGAAGATACCAGAATTGTTACCACCAGATCAAAGTGTTGAGTGAGGTTGTACCAGTACAACAATGGCAAAAATAAATTTAGATTAGTTTAGAGAGTCATTTTACATCATTTTAGGTTACTTTATCTTAGGTTTGGGGGGTTTTCTCTCCTCCCTATCTATTT
Organism: Sambucus nigra; assembly: GCA_949130495.1. Taxonomy (NCBI): domain Eukaryota; kingdom Viridiplantae; phylum Streptophyta; class Magnoliopsida; order Dipsacales; family Adoxaceae; genus Sambucus; species Sambucus nigra. The sequence continues at coordinate 562,602,780 of OX422216.1, read as the reverse complement.
AGGTTATACCTATTTATGTTAGTAGTTACTATTCATTATCACCTTCCTTATATAAATGCTTTATTTACTTGATTTCTTGCGTTTTAGTTAATATCCATGCTTAGTTAATTAGGTGTTTGCAGTTTAATTTGTTCTTTCACTTGTTAATTAGTTATTTTACTTAGTTTAATCATCTCTTGTAGCTAGTTAGTGGGTTGGGGTCATTTCTCCGCCATAAATGGGCGTCGAGCTCCCAAAGTTAGGTTTTGTGTAAAATCACATTTAATTAAAACCTCGTATATTAAAGTTGGAATATTATGCATTAAACTTTCTTTGTCATGCAAAGTTAGTGCTTAAAGAGATATTTTGAAATCAATCCATGTGTGACCATTTTTAATTAAATGTTTTATTTTGCATTTTTCAATTATATTCCTTCATGGGTAATGTTTATAATTAATTGAATATGCTCGGTGAAATATTTTTGACCTGAAATTCTAATTATGCATTGTTTAGACTATGGCGAAGATGTAACCCTAACTCTCGTCTTATTTATTCTTGTTTATTATTGACTTTTCTTCCCACTTTCCTTACTTCCAATCCATCACCTTTAACACCTTTTATAATAGAAGTGATAAATTAATTACAATTTGTCAAACATTCCCTGTGGATTTTTGATACTCGAACTGGCCTCTATACTACATTTATTGAGTGTAGTCATAGTTTAGGTTACTTTTGTATTATGGAGGTGAACCAAAAACAACGACAGTGTCCTTACACGAACACATAAATCACTTACCCTCTTTGTCCACTCCTTACCCATTACACACTTGGGTGTTTGACCTGGGACCGGAAATACATCCATCTTCTAGATAAAAGATATGGATGCTTCTAGAAATGGAGTGTTTCATCAAGTGGGCTGAGGCAACACCTTTGAAGAGGGCAACAACAAGTGTGGTGGAAAACTTCATCGAGGAGTATATAATTTGCTAATTTAGGATACCAAAGGTCATTCTCTATGATATTGTAACCCCATTTTGAACCAATAAGTAACAATTTTAATGGACAAATACTCCATCATTCACCACACCTCAATGGTGGCATACCCCAAGGGCAATGGGTAAGAAAAGGAAACTAACAAAACCTTTGTAAGGACACAAATTTCCAATTGAGTCCTTTGTAGTTTTGGCTCAATTCCGGACAAAAACGTTTGAGTCATAGGATAGAGTTCTTGACCATATTTCAAGCCTATGACATACTAAATTTGAAGACGTAGAGGATACATTTAAAGCTTCATCAAAATGCCGAGTTTATTATGCCACGTTTCTACGTTAACAACACGTGTTCCGTTTACTCCTAAGGTATGAATGCATTACATATTTATATAGGAGCTTGGAACACTTAGTATTGGGTGTAATTTGTTTTTAAATTGTTGTTTATTTTCAGAAAGTTTCTTTAAAACTTTAAAATAAAGTTTATGGGCTAAAATCGATATTTTCACCTTTCTGGTTTTTTGTTCGAAATTGTCGTTCGAACGAGAATTTCGTTCGAACGAGGTTTGCCATCGATTTGCCACTGGAACTTTGTTTGATATTGTAGTTTGCACGAGTTGTTTCGTTCGAACGAGAATGTCGTTCGAACGAGTTTGCCAATGAGATTTCCCCATTATCCATTGGAACTACGTTAGAAGGGTCGTTCGAACGATACTTCGTTCGAACGAAATCTCGTTCGGACGAGATTTTAGGTGGGAGATTTCTTTGGCAGTTTTGAGCAGTTTTTCCCACTTTTTCCACTACTCTTTCCCACTAACTTTTGACAGACTTATCAAGTGCGGGAACCAACTTTGGAAAATTAACTTTTTCATATTCTACAACCTCCAAGAGAGAGTTGGAGAGCAAAAATTTAAAAGAAGAAAAAGTTCATATTTGAGTGTTTAGTTTTCAAAGAAAAATCTTTAAAACACTTCTATTTTACACCCATAGTTTGTTTAGTCCAAGCTTCCATATAAATATTTTGCTTTGAGTGTTTGGTACCGGTTTATCTCTACACCTTGAAGAAGAGAAGTTTGGGTTTACTTCTACATCTCTCAAAGAAGAAGTCTCTTTGTTTTGCTGCGGCATTCTTACATGGTGAAAGGCACCATGGGTGGTTGGCGATGTACCTAAAGTCTCATTGATGAAGTCCAAGATTCCGGTGGAGCTTCGGGGTTGTCGACTAGGCGGAGGTGTTTACAAGAAGACGCGTCAAGGCTTGAAAGGGGTCGAGTCGAGGAAGTAAGTCATCTGTCTTGTAATTGTAAAACCATACTTAGTGGACTTAAGGCTAGGGTCGTCCAAGGTTTTTTCCCGTTGTGGGGTTTTCCTCGTACATCGCGGCGTAGTGATCTATTGTTTATTTTTATCTTTCACAAATTCACCTAGAATGCATGCTTAGGTAAAAAGATAAAATTTGGTTTAAATCACAACTTATTTAATTTGGTGCTAAATTAAGTTGGGTAATGTTTATGTTAATTAAATTCAAGTCATCACTTAATTTGATAAAATGGATTTGGCCTAATTTGGTAATATTGAAAATATGACTTAGGCAAATTTCTAGGACTTGAAGTTAATTAATTGTGTTTAAGTGAAATTAACATAAGTGTGTGTTTAATTTAATTTCACGTTGTTTAATTTTAATTTGAGATAAATTAAAATTTGTTTAATTTGAACCATCTCGTTTCCGCATATCTATAACAAGGAAATTGAAAATTGACTTTTTATAATAAGATTTTAAAAATTTTGGGGTATATCTCGTCTTCAAATTTGTATCAAAGCCAAAACGATAAATCACTTCGTTAAATATCCTTTGAATATTTTTGGCTTAAAATGGAATTTTCCCCATTTTCAAAATTTCCTATTTCGATGGTTCTAACTACACATATCGGAAAGCGCGAATGAAATTGACACTAAAATCTATCGACGAGAGAGTGTGGTTATCTGTCTTTAACGGGTGGTCTCCACCTACACATTTAGTAGATAATGAGCGTGTTCCCAACCCTGTCGATAGATGGAGTGAGAGTGAATTTAAACTTTCTAATTTTAAATCTCGAGATTTAAATGCCTTGTTTAGCGCGGTCACACCGGATGAATTCCGACGCATTATGACGTGTGAAATCGCTAAAGAAGCTCGGCATATTTTACAACTCACTCATGAAGGTACTAGTGTCGTAAAAGCTTCGAAACTCCAAAACCTCACCACTCAATTTGAAACCATCAAAATGAACGAAAAAGAAACTTTTGATGAATTTCATGCTAGACTTTTCGATATAGTTAATTCATCTTTTAATTTGGGAGTGAAAATACCCGACAACCGAGTTGTAAAGAAAATTTTAAGGTCCCTACCCGATAGATTTATTCCAAAAGTGACCATTTTAAATCCTTTACCAACTTTAGTCTCTACGAAATTAGAAGATCTCGTAGGTGATTTACAAACCTATGAACTGGACATGTTTCCCTCTAAAATTGAAAAGAAAATAGAAAAGGGCGTTGCTTTAAAAGCTCGAAAAGAGAAAAAACAAGTAGTAGAGTGTGAAAGTGATAGTGACTCGGAAGATATGGCCTTGTTTGTTAGGAAATTTTGAAAATGTCTTAAATTTAACAAAGATAAATTTAAAAATGATTTTAAGAAATTTGAAATTTCTAAGCATGACAATGCCGAAAATATCCCTAAAACTCTTAAAGAAAATTTAAATAGGGACGAGTCAAATAGGTGTTTTGGTTATGAGGGTTATGGCCATAGGGCTTTTGAGTGCCCCACTAAGCTAAGGAGAGAGGGTAAGCAACCTATTTTATATAATGCAACCCTTAGTGATAGTGATAGTGATAAGGAAGAGGGACCCAATTCCCCCAATGAGCCCAACTTTATCACGTTCATTGCTAGTTATGTTAGTGATAGTAAGGAATCATCCAATGATGACATCTTAATGCATAACACTTTCGAGGCCTTTGTTTGTGAAGCTATAAAAGATGATGGTAGTGAGAGTGAAGAAGAGAAGAGAATGAAAATGATGAGGTTGATGTGAGTGAACTTCAAAATGCTTTTCAAGAACTTTATAAAGAATCCATTAAATTAAAAAGAGCTAATTTGAAGTTAGAAGCAAGTTCAAGAGAACGCGTCAAGGTGGTTGATGGTAGTGTGTTGGTTGAAAACTTAGGACACGTGAGAGGACTCTTCGAGAGAAGCTTGAATATATAGAAGGCGAGAGAGATAGACTTAGAGGTTTAATGGAATCCTTGAAAAAAGAGCTTCTCGAGTATGAAGAGAGAAATGGTTTATTAGAGTCTAGAATTTTAGAATTAGAAGAACAATTAAAAGACTCTAGTAAAGTCAAATTTTATTTGGAGTGTAGGTTCGAAAAACTGGTTAAAATCTGAGGCACGATCCAAATAAAAAATGACACTTATGGTTTAGGCTTCGATACGTGTAATGAGTACACTCATAAAGCCAAAACCAATGTTTTAGGAGAATCGCCTAGGAAAGCCTTTAAAGATCAATCCTTAGGTACCAAAATTCGACGTGTTTTTACTTGTGCACATTGTGGTCGAAAAGCTCATCTTAGGAAATTTTGTTTTGATCTTAAACGAGGTCCTAAAAAATCCCATTGTAAGGCAACCGAGGTAGCCAAGATTCTTACACCCCGAGATCGTCATTCATCATTAGTTTGGGTTAGGATATCCGACTTAGTAGCTTTACAAGATAGGTTTTTTGATTCTCATTTACTTTCACGTGCTCCCTCACTTGCAAAATCTAAAGGTCGGATGTGTTAGTTTTATTTGCATACCTTAGCTTTTGTGCTCCATGCTATATCATTATGCTAATTGTATGATTGTTTTAATCATTTTCTAGTCTATGCTCCATGCTTAATCACATGCTAGAATAATGATTTTTGTGTATCTTTTGTATTATACTTCTTTCATTTTGTTTGCATTAAATGAAAAATACAAATGATTTTTGTTTATCATTTGTGTTTTACCTTTTTAGTAATTTAAGATTAATGAAAAATACAAATGATTTTGGTGTGTCTTTTGAGTAAATATTTTATTTTTGGTTAAAAATGATCAAAAACTCAAAAAGATTTTTTTGTCTGTGTTATTTTAGTTTGACACACTCTATGTGGCATATACTTGTGTTTGAATCCCATATTTTTCGCTCCCATGTGGCTAGACCTTTTGGTTTAGATTTTCAATACTTATTATGTTCTTTACCATGCTTACATGGAGTAGTTGGATTTTGTGTTGATTAAATGGATTATATTTTTATATGCCTCAATTCACACATGGACGAGATCTTTTGAAATTTAATCATCACATGTTATATTTGATCTTTGTGAGGTGTTATCCTACCAATCTTGTCATCTACATATTTGTGACCTAGGAGGACTAGTGCATGTCAAAATCCGTTACAAGAGAGATTTGTGTGAAATATAAAAATATATATAATTGTGCACGGGGAAGGGCTCCGAAAGGAATTATTATCCTTTGCGAATAGTAAGCCACCATTTTAAATGGACCTAAAATAAATACGTGGTCCAAAGGCCTAAAAGACAGTATGGCATTAAAAAGAAAGATAATTGCTAAGGCCTATGTTTAATTGATATATTCATTCAAAAACATATATGCTTATTGAGGGAGATTGGATGGTATATCAACAGTTTGCACAATGTCCATTTATCCTAGTTGCGTTTTCAATGTCATGACTCTATTGGTTTGTAGAATCATCAACATTCTAGGCTTATATGCATTATGTATGTTCGTTCATTGAGTTCAATCTATATTGTCACATGAGGGTATATTCAAATGTGATAAAACTTGCAATCAATTAAGAACTCTGTGAACATATTTTAAGTGTTTGGGTGTAAATTTAATTGTTACTAGTTCACACCTCAACACTTCTGTTTCCATATGACACATTTTTGCCATACAAGTGTGAAAATCTTATTTTATTTTGTGTCATTTGTGTGTTTATATCTATATATACTTGCATGTGTATTATTGGTATATTTAGTCTATGTATATATATGATATTTTTCTGTTTTTGCCTTGCTTTCTAATCTATCTGGGCTTCTACTTCATAATTGGTATCTCTCCAGTTGCATTCTTTGTTGATATCACATGCTTTATACTTTATGTATCATATTGGTATCATTTTCTTTCATCTTAGTTGGTATCCTTTATTCTTTGTATGGGTTAGTTATGCTTTTGTTGCCTATATTCTTTCATGTTCTTATCACCTTATGTATCATCTTATTTATTACTTCTTTTATCCTTTGTCTATTCTTGAACAAAAAGGGGGAGAATGATAGGGGGAGAAATGGTATCTAATCCTATTGTATTCGTATCTTTGTTTGGGAGATTTAACTTAGGGGGAGTCGCGACCTTCTTAGGTAGATCACAGTTGATAAAGGGGAGAATTAATTTAGGGGGAGTAATTACTTAATTGCATTTAATATTTTGATATTCCCTATGCGTTTGATAGTTTGCTTAAGTGTGCAGGAATTCTTCTAAATGACAACTTTCATCATCGACAAAGATATTGATCCTTGGGTTGTTTGAGTCAAGCTATTGTAGTTTTATTTTAGGTGGGACACCTTTATAAGTCTAGTAGAGCTTGACGGTTCTTTAGGATTTTTTGTTGGTTTTTGTCCCGGAATAGCCAAAGGGGGAGATTTGTAAGGACACAAATTTCCAATTGAGTCCTTTGTAGTTTTGGCTCAATTCCGGACAAAAACGTTTGAGTCACAGGATAGAGTTCTTGACCATATTTAAAGCCTATGACATACTAAAGTTGAAGACGTAGCGAAAAAGTTTAAACCTTCATCAAAATGCCGAGTTTATTGTGCCTCGTTTCTACGTGAACAACATGTGTTTCGTTTACTCCTAAGGTATGAATGCATTACATATTTATATAGGAGCTTGGAACAGTTAATATTGGGTGTACTTTGTTTTTAAACTGTTGTTTATTTTCAGAAAGTTTCTTTAGAACTTTAAAGTAAAGTTTCTGGGCTAAAATCAATATTTTCATCTTTCTGGTTTTTCATTCGAAATTGTCGTTCGAATGAGAATTTTGTTTGAACGAGGTTTGCCATCGATTTTTCACTGGAACTTCGTTTGATATTGTAGTTATAATGAGTTGTTTCGTTCGAACGATAATGTCATTCGAACGAGTTTGCCAACGAGATTTTTCCATTGGCCACTGGAACTTTGTTAGAAGGGTCGTTCGAATTGTAATCACAATTGAAAGTACAAAGGATCTAAAAACACTTTTAGTGACCGAATTGTGACACCCCGACTAATTAAATACCGGGTAGCTACTCCTTTATTAAATTAATTCAAAATGCCAAGTTGGTCCAGTTAATAGCATCACTGTCGAAAACATTTTAATGATTACTAACCACCTAGTATTTAAAAAGTAAGTTCCCAAATTTTAATTTAAGTCTGATTAACATGCAACAAGTGTAATGAAGAATAATAACACCATTCACCATAACGAAGTAAATAGAATAACCATCACATAATGTATATAAAGTTTGGAGGAAAACTCCTCACTACAAATCCCACAACTGAAATAAATAAAGGAATACTGAATCAATACATGACAAAGTCTGAAACTGAAATGGGAAGATGTCTCTAAAAGTAATGGGCAACATGCCCTACAACTGATAAATACTGAATCAAGAATCCAAATGATAGAAGCGTATAAAAGAAAATCCATGTAGCTTCCACAACCAGCTACAGCTCGTCACCTGAATGAGTATCCTATGCATGGTGTCCTTGTGGCTGGGCACCTAAAATGGTTTTACAAGAAAATAGATTTGAAAGCAAGCGGGTCAGAGCCCGAATGTGGAGATATTTTAAAAACCTGCAAGTGCTTTAAAAACATTTAAAACATTAAATGCAAAGTACATGTTAGGACGTGCACTCACATGATATTCTCACCTCTCGTCTAACTGTGCACTCCTAACGTAAGTACCCATCTACAACGACACAAACCACTAGCTAAGTGACATCATATCTAGCTAGACTGTCATAGGTCCTACCCTTATTACTCGGTTCAATTAACATTATAACGCTCGTAATTAAATAGGGGTTTAACGTAAACTCAGATGCTCAATATGCAATATATTTCACTATCAGCTAACTCGTTATGTTTCTCGAAACAATACCGTAATTATTTCAGAACATTAACATGAAGGTTCCCATTAATTAAGTGTATATTATTCCCATCATAAATATACAATACAAGCACCCCGAGAACTAAGCTGCGGTGCACACATACTCTGCTATCCATCCCGGTACATCACGTACATAAGGATTACATATTTCGAATCTCTCAGAAATAGTTCACAAATAACAACATCACAAATAATGGAGGCGAACACAGTCACATCACATGGGTCACGCACATACCTACGCTCCCACGATCAGCGGACTTATTAATATCCCAATAAGTCTTTCTATGACCTATGTTCATCGAGGTAACCAGTATAAATCCGGGCAACACAAGGATTAGAGGGCCCTAAACGAACGCAAACCTCCCGTGATAGCAAGTATGGTAGGTATGTCATACACACAATTCATATATCAATACTAAGTAAACACACATCTTAGTAATCCCGTAGTTTAATTGAAGTACTATTCTCATTATAGTACCAATATATAATTTATACACTTTATACGATTCCGGTTTATAATCATACGTGCCATAATTTATTCTCACGTCGTAGTAGACACTCACGTCTCAACCCAAACGGATCACTGATTTAAATCAATCGTATATAATTTACTCCTCATAATAACCCAAAAGTCCCAAATCTATCAATACATCATCAAAGGAATGTTAACTCTACCCTCGAACAAGTTTACGGGACTCCCAAAATCAAAATAGGCCAAAAAGGCCCAAACTGCCAGCTCCTTAGAAGTCTCGTTCGAACGAGGCTGTTCGAACGAGATCAAACTGTCAGCTCGTTAGAAGTCTCGTTTGAACGAGACTGTTCGAACGAGATCCAGTTCGTTCGAACGAACTGTAACTTCTAATGAGATCTCGTTCGAACGAAGTATCGAATGAAATTCCTTTTCGTTAGAAGCGACTGGTCAACTCGTTAGAAGCTCGTTCGAACGAGGCTCGTTCGAACGACCTGGGGAGGCTATTCTAACGAACGACCAGTTCGAGCCCAGATTTTTCCTTCTTCGTTTTTCATCAATTTTACTCCTCAAATCTCCTCTAAAATTAGTCTCAATGATTGTTTTAAGGTCTCTAATCAATCCTAAACATATTATAGTCACATCCTAACACGCTTTAAAGGATTAAATCACCCTAACATCAATCAATATACAAATCTCTACACTTTTTCCCCAATTATTCAAGAACATAAACCCTAGAATTTGTAATCATCAATTAGTCCATTCTAGATCCGTTTTTGTTACATCCCACGTATACTAATACCAGAATAATCATCTCTATATGGTTCTACATGCAATTTGTCCTCAATATTCAAGTTCTAAATCCAATTAACATGGGTTTTCATTCATCTTTCAAGAACAATTGGAATTCTTCAATTTTCTAACATGGGAAGGACATTCTCTGAATTTAAATGTAATTAAATCACTTGCCTCGATTGTCTCTGAATTTGGTGTTGATTTTGTAAAGGTTTTCTGCAGAATTCCTTCTCCTTCTCTCCCTCTCTAAGCTTTCTTCTCCAAAGGTGGCTATGGTGGCTAGGGTTTTCTTTGGGAAAGTTGGAAACCTAAATGATAACCTCCGTAGCTTATTGGGTCATTAAGGGTTGGTTAGTGGGTTTAGTGGGTCTATTCCCAATCAGATTTACTTCCCTAATTTTCGTCATTTTTAATTCCTAAAAATACGAAATTACCAAAATACCCTTTATATTGCCGGTATGGTCTAAAAATACCCCGGAACCCAAACTACACCCCCGGCTAGTGTTTTCTGACTATCTCGACCCTTTCGGACGCGTTGGCGCACTCAAAACGACCATAAGGTTAATAGAATTTAAATTCACTTTTATAATCAAAATATTTATATCCTGACGCGACTGTCACACGCGTCCCAATAAAATGACCAAATTGTCGTATATCAATCTCACGACAAATTTCATAATTCAATATTCATATAACATCATATATACTCAATATAGTCAAATACCAACTCACAATTCGCTAGTATTTTACCCGGATTAATTTCCAAATAATTCACATTTAATTAATTAATCCCAAAAATAAATATAGCCAAAAGTACGGGGTATTACACGAATTAATAGGCTCTCTAGAATCATATGAGAAAAGACTGAGTAGGCATTGTGAAGATTCTATGGAAACTGCCTTCCAGTCTAAGGTCAATTCAAGGGCTCTAAATTCTAGACAAGGTGATTGGAGAAAATTCAAAGAAAGTTCTATAAGGGGGAAACATCTAGAAATTATGGAAATTTGAAAAATAAAGGTGAGAAAAAAGGAAAATTGTACACCTTGTGGTATTGGTAAAAAGACAAACCATTTGGAAAAAGATTGTTGGTTTCGTGACAAATCAAAATGTCGGAACTATAAGAAGTTCGGGCATGAAGAAAAAGACTGTCATCTAAAGTAAAACACCAAGCCAATTTCTTTGAAGAAAAAAACAAAGTAAGAGTTATTTTTCGTTCCTCCCAAGCAACAATAAAAGAGAAGGAGGATACTTGGTACATCGACAGTGGCTGCCGCAATCACACGCTATAAAAGAGGACATTTTCTAAGATATTGACACGTCAGTCAAGTCACAAGTATAATTGGGAAATGGTGCAGTTATAGAGGAAAAAGGTAAAGGCACAATAGTCATGATGACAAAGAAAGGTACGTTCCTGATCAAAGATGTCTTACTTGTACCTAGTTTACACCAAAGTCTACTTAGTGTCGGTCAAATAATGGAAAACGGGTACTCCTTATACTTTTTCGGAGAGTCATGTACCATCTATGACAAGAAGAATAAAAATATAGAAATAGATATGGTAAAAATGAAGAACAATATAAATTTCCCTATCGAGTGGAGAGATGCAAAAGACACATCTATGAAGGCACAAGTAGTTGACTCGTATCTAATGCACTAAAGATTCGGTCACTTCAACTTTTAAACGTTGAAGTTACTCTATAAAAAGAACATGATAAGAGACATGTCGCTGATAAAGAGCTAGATCATGTCTGCAAAGGCCATATGCTTGGGAAGCAACAAAGATAACCTTTCCCATCAGGCAAAGCATGGAGAGCCAAGTCATTACTAGAGCTGGTGCACACCGACGTGTGTGGTCCTATGAGGACACCATCTCATGCGAATAATAGGTACTTCATCTTATTCATTGATGACTATATAAGAATGACGCGAGTCTATTTTCTCCATAAAAAATAAAAAAAAATTAGAGTTTTGAAAAAATTTAAAAACTTCGTTAAGAAACAAAGTGGTCACTTCATCAATGTTTTGAGAAGTGATAGAGTAAAGGAGTATACATACAATGAATTTGATAAGTTCTACGAAGATGAAGTAGTAAAACACCAAAAAACTATTAGGTATAATCCAGAGCAGAATGGAGTTTTTGAAAGAAAAAATAGGACAGTCATGGAGATGTACAGAATGACGCTCAAGGAGAAAGGCCTTCCCAAGACTTTCTAGGCGAAAGCAGTTTACACTATAGTGTACCTCCTAAATAGGCTTCCCACTAAGGTGATTAAAAAATAAGATGCCGATCGAAGAATGAAGCGGTCAAAAGCCATCAGCAAAACACCTCAGAGTGTTCGAGTGGATATGCTATGCTCATATTCCATACCAAAACAGAAGAAAGCTCGGCGACAAGTTAGAGAAATGAATATTTTTAGGCTATAGTAGTCAATCAAAAGGTTATCGAGTCTATAACCTAAGAACCAAGAGCTTGATGATCAGTCGCGATGTGGAGATCAATGAGATCGCTACCGGGAATTAGGAAGAAGAAAAGATTGAAAGAATAATCATTATCACATATACTCTACCACAATAAAGTGAAGCTACGAAGACTATAGCTGCCACGACACCAGAACCAACACCTCTAGCATCTCCAAGTTAAGAAGACTCATCTCTAAACTCAACTTCTAGACGGACCAGACCACTAGCAGAGATCTATGAAAGTTGCAACTTTATGATTCTAGAACAAGAGAGTTATAAAGCTTCCGCAAAATAATAAGTCTGGGTCAAAGCTATGGAATAAGAGAAGATGAGGATCAAGAAGAAAAAGACTTAGAAGTTGGTGGATCGACCAAAGGACAAAGATGTCATCGGAGTAAAGTGGATTTACAAAACTAAACTACAACCTAATGGCTCAATTCGAAAACACAAAGCAAGGTTAGTGGTAAAAGGCTACTCACAATAATTTGGAGTTGACTACAATGAAACCTTTGCATCAGTGGCGCGATTAGACACCATTAGAGCACTAATAGCATTAGAAGCTCAAAATTTGTAGAAGATTCATCAACTAGATGTCAAATCAGCATTCCTCAATGGATATCTTGAGGAAGAAATATATGTTGAATAGCCATAAGGTTTTAAGGTGCAAGGAAAAGAAGATAAAGTCCTTCGATTGAAGAAAGCCTTGCAAGGTCTAAAGCAAGATCCTAGAGCCTGGTACAATAGAATTGATGGATACTTCACCAATAAAGGATTCAAAAAGAGTTAGAGCGAGCTGACTCTCTACATCAAGACCCAAGGTCAGAACCATACTCTTATCATTTTCCTTTATGTTAATGGTCTAATCTATACAGGCAACGATGAGAATATGATCAAAGAGTTTAAAGAAGACATGATGAAGACGTTCGAGATGAGCGACTTGGGCTTGATGCACTACTTTCTTGGCATTGAAATAAGCTAAGAAAATGGTAGAATCTTCGTGTCACAAAATATATATACATAGAAACTCCTGAAAACTTTTCAGATGTATGACTGCAAATCTGTCGCTACACCGCTCTTGATAAATGAATAACTAAGGAAGGATAATGGTTTGGCAAAAGTAGACATCTCTCTCTACAGGAGCCTTATTGGGAGGTTAATATATCTCACAGCTACTCGGTCGGACATATTGTACGCTATAAGTGTACTATCTAGCTTCATGCAGAGTCCAAGTCATATTCACTATGGAGCGGCTAAGAGAATATTGAGGTACTTATAAGGAATGAAAGAATATTACATAAGGTACAAGTTTACTATCTACTCCAGATTAATCGGGTACACGGACAGTGATTGGGTGGGATCAATGGACAACATGAGAATCACTTCAGGTTATGCATTCACACTTGGTTCTAGATTCTTTTCATGGGCATCAAATAAGAAAGAGATAATTTTTTAATCCTTAGCATAATCTAAGTATGTAGAAGCATCAAGATTAGCGTGTCAAGAAATTTGGCAGCAGAGAATACTTCGGGATATGGGAGCAATGCAGAATGAGCCTACAAAGATCTACTGCGACAGCAAATCAGCAATTGCGATGACGAAGAATGCAGTTTATCACAGCCGAACGAAGCCTATTGCAATCAAGTACCATTTCCTGCGAGAGGTAACATCCAATAAAGATATCGAGTTAAATTATTGCAAGACCGAAGAGCAAGTTGCAGATATTTCCATAAAAGCACTACCAGCGGCCACATTTGAACAACTACGGACCATGCTTGGGATTTTAGGAATTAACATCAAAGAGGAGTGTTAAAATGTGATACGAATTCCTAGAATAGTCTAGAAATTGATAGATAATGTTAAGTTATTAAATATAAGTTAATCCATATTAGATAATCTAGAAAGATTAAGAGAAAAAAGGAATTAAGGTTGTGTAAGGCCGGTACCTTCTACAAGTATAAATGACCCCCTATAAATACTAGTATGTACCACTCATTTATATCATCAAGTCTAATACAAAAGCTTCTCTTCTCAAACTATATTCGAAGTTCCGAGATTCTCCTCAAATAAGTTACAAACTAATTCTCTCCCTCCAAACCCTTGGCTTCCCATATCAATCTTAATCCTAGCAATTATAATTTCCTAAAGTAAACATTTAACTATATTATAAACTACTCTTAAATCTAATAGTTCTCCATCATAACACATTAATTAGTTCCATAGATATTACAAATATGTGGGCACCACTAGAAGAAGGACTTCTTCCATAAGAACCAAAACATCCTTGTTTCGTGCCTATGAACTGTTTTATATCTGGTATTATTTTGATGGCCGAATGGGAGATTTTCTTTATTGTTTCTCTAATGCACTATAGAAACTACTCGCCACGTGTCAGTGATAACCATCAAATTGTCTAAGAAGGAGCTAAATACATCATCTGCAGGGTATACATCAACCTCATCTTTTCGCATATAGTCTATTACTTCATATTTCATTGATTGAATAATTGAAGATCAAATAGGTTTCTTGATTTATGTTGAGGAATTATGATTGATTAGGTGTTGACATAGACTTATATAAGTAGGCATTCTGAAATATCCAAAAAAGGTTTAGACATTGAATTTGAAACTCAGACTAACGTAGGACGATACAACAATCCTATTTGTAATCGATATATGAAAAATTCTCATAGTTGCATGTTGCCCACAATAACCTCCATTATGTCAATTTAAATTTAACAAAAGCCCTCTAGTATGTCACTGATGCACTTGTAAGGGTTAGTGAATAGAAGGCTCTTCCTAGTTGCATGCGAAGTCAATGTTTCTCCCTCCCACTGCTCAACTGGAAGCTGACAATCTTATTGAGGCTTCTGACTCTCTCTCTCTCTCTCTATATATATATATATATTTTTTTCTCATTGTTTATTAAATTGTTGGATATAATTGTTTATTAAAGTAGTTTTAGCTAAAAAATTATTAATTAGTTATCTGCTGGTTGTTTCTACTAGGGGGTCGCTTTTGGGTTTAAGTATGAATTCAGTAATTAGGTGTTTTTGATTTGTTGGAGAAAACTGAACTTAATAATAGTTTCACCATAATTAATAAGACTGGAGTGCTATGTGTGATTTTTTTATGCTCATTCTCCTCCATTTTTCTTAATCCATGTGTTGAAATTTTTATAAGATTGTGCGTTTAAAATAAAAAATATATTACACTCTTAATTTTCTTGTAGAGGATGAAGATGATAATGATGTTCATCTAGCTCTAAGCAGTGCCGATGATGCTCCCCTAGTTACAAATCTAGTGAAAGAATTTGGCGAAGATGTAAATACTGTGTGTTCTCGTTCATCTGGTCGTGTTATTGGTATTATAAAGAGATATTGGCACTCGTAAGTTTTCTTCTTTAAATACATGTTATAATCGTCATGTTGATTTAGGTTTTTATTTTTCTCGAATTTTACATTAATTAACCCTTTCTATTCAGTAAATTTTGTTTTAATAAAAAAATCCTCTTAAAGTTGTCGGTGAAAAAGAGCATATCAAAGATCTTTAGGATCTCCGATTGTCGAAAACTAATATGTGTGATAAAATAGTGTTGCGATCGTGCTTGATAATGTCTTCACATGTTTTTCAGCTCGAATACTTCTCGAATGTGATAATTTCTCACCTTATCTTTGTTTGGTTCTTTTAATAATCAACCCATTTTTTGGTTATGTGACGCTATTTTAATTACTATCAACAAACATTAGTATTTATAGTGGTGTTTATCTTCAAAACCCTTGAAATATATTTTTTGGATTCTTACACAAATTATATTATTTATATCACCTCAAAATTCATCATCCTTTTATTTTGGTCCTATAATAGGTTGGATGTACTTGGTTTAGAGACTATTTGTATGGAAACAATTGTTGACCCAAGATATCCAAACAGTGTTATTATTGAACAAGCAATGTTATTGTCGCCAGAGCTTTCAAGAAGGGTGTTACAACACGTTGGTTGTTGGCCATGGTATGTGCAAGGTTAGTGTGTGTCAATGTTGCGCATGAAACACAAATGTTTAGAGGTAATCATAATTTACATATTTGAATCATTTTGGTTTGTATAGATTCTAATTTTATTTGTTATTTTTTAAATAAAGATTTTGTTCCAAAGTGTTACTATGTGTATCGCTCTCGGTAGTTTCTTTTGTAAATAAAGAGTGGGAGCTTATATAAAATATAAATGTTGAATATGATTTCCTTGTTAATGTGGACTATTTTTGTACATATTCTTGGGATTTGAATATTATGGTAAACATAACTGAATTTGTTCAAATTTAGGACAAGATATTGACTATTGAATAATATTTATTTTTTAAATATTTATTAATATTACAAACGGACCTTTACCATTACAAAATCGTAAAAAATCGTTACAAAATTTGTGTAATAAGATAGAAAAAGTAACATAGAAGTCCCTTACTAAATTAGAATTAGTAACAGTAAAATAATGTTGGTATATATCTTATTAGTAACTGTAAAATACCATTGGTAAATCTAGTATTAGTAACAGTAAAGATGTGTTACTAATCTTGTTCCCCACGCCTTTTTTTAACGAAAAATTACCGTTATTAATTATTTTAGTAACAATATTTTACCATTACTAAAATCTAGTTTTGGTGTAGTGGAAAGATATTCAAAAGAGGTGTTGATGGAATGATCATAGAGTGCCTAAGCAAAGAGGAATGTATAACAACCATTACCCAAGTCCATAAAGGCATATGTTGGGATCATAAGGATAGTCCCAAAATGAGATGGTTGCTAAGAAGGCATGGCTTTTATAAATCATCAATTTTAAAAGATTGAATGGACTTTGAAGAATATAAAAAATGCCAATAATATGTCCCTCTAAAGCATGTTCCTGCTATATTTTTACAACATGTAGTGAAACTTTTACCATTTAGAGGATTGGAAATTGATGTCATTGGTAAAATATATCCCCTATCTTCCAAGCTACACACATTTATACTTGTGAAAATACATTACTTTACTAAATGGGTACAAGCTAAGGCTTTGAAGTCAGTTACCCAAAATGAATTAGTAGACTTCTTATAAGATATTTAGTATATGTTTGGAATTCCATAATACATAATCTCAGACAATGCAAATATCTTTGAGTAAAAAATGGTGTTGGAATTTACTTTAAGGTTAATGATAACTTCAACTAAAGCAGTACCCTATTATTCTCAATTAAATGGTCAGGCAGAGTCTGTATGCAAGGTGATTAAAAACAACATGAGCAAAATGATTAATAAGAATCTAAGAGATTGGCACAACTTATTGCCAGAAGTATTTGGGATTATAGGACTTCTAAAAGGTCAATACTGGAGTAACTCCATATGCTTTAACTTATGGGCATGATGTTATTCTACCAGTTTGAATTAAGTATAAACTCACTAAAAGTGATAGCCCAAAATTAACTTTTTATAGAAGGCTATAATTAAGTTATGCACATGGAATTAAAAAACATGGATGACGATAAAATCAGAGGCCTAAATAACATATTGGTCTCAAACAATAAAATAGCTAAAAACTATAATAAAAAAGTGAAAAATAGGACCGTTAGTGAAGGATATTTGGTTTGGAAAACCATTTTATCTTTAAGATCAAAAGATCCAACCTATTGAATATGGTCACCAAAGTGGGAAAGGCTTTTCCTAATATACAAAACATTTAAAGATAGACCATTCCATTTGAGGGATATGAATGGTCATATACACATGAGGAAAAAATGATAGGTGATTAAAGGCATATTGTCCAACCATATGGGAAGCAAGACAATAAATGTATAAAAGCATAATGAGAAATATTGGCATCTATGTGCTGGTAAAATGTCTGAATATAAAGGACATAATATTGGTCCAGGAGATTTGATACATGCCAATTTTGGTTATAATTTGGATCGGTTTTCCTAAAAAAATGCTACATTGCTAGTAGACACACGCATTTGCCCTACCAACTGGTTCAACCTTAATTGGAAGTCTACCTCCTCTATGGCATTCAGTTTCAACTCAGCATTATTTTTGGGCCAACCATTTATTTAATCATCACTTATTTTTGTTTTAAAAAGCAAGTCTTTTATCTTGAATAGTCCTTCACTGTTATAGGACTCTTATTGCCTTAATTTTTTGGTGGGAATATTGGACTTGGTCAGTAGTCAAATCATTTTCCTCTCCGTCCACTTGGGACATCTGTGACACCCCAACTAATTAAATACCGGGTAGCTACTCCTTTATTCAAAATAATACAAAATGTCAAGTTGGTTCAGTTCATAGCATCACTGTCGAAAACGTTTATTTAAAAATTTCTAGCCACCTAATATTTATAAAAAGTGAGATGCCAATTTAATTTACTTAGATAAACAGGCAACCCATTCAATTATGAGCTAAAGTAACTTAACCACATCACAGTCACAATAGAAAAATAATGGAATAAAAAGAGTCCGGAGTAACACTCCCCTGAACAATCCAAATACTGAATAAAACCAAATTCAAAGTCTGAAATAATTAATTAATTAAAATCCGAAACTGAAATGAAACTGAGCGTGACACAGCTGTCTCTAAAGATAAAGGGGCAACATGCCCTACAGATGAATAAATCTGAAGTGGAGTCAATGTAGAAAGTGGAGGCGTCTACTATCGAGGTCCTGTAACTTCCACAGCAGCTAGAACACGTCACTGGAATGAAACTCCTAATCTTGGCGTCCCTGTGGCTGGGAACATAAAAGGTTTTTACAAAAAAAAAATCGATTTGGAAGAAAACGGGCCAGAGCCCGATGTGAAAACAGTTTAAAATATAGCAAGTGTTTAATAACATTAAACAGTGAATATAAAATACATGTTAGTTGCGTGCACTCACATGAGTTCCTCACCTCTCAACTAATTGTGCACATCTAACGTATCCGTAACCCATCCTAGTTATGCCGATAACTAACTAGTTTAATTCCCGCCCTGACTTTACGTTATAACATGAGGGTCAAAACAAGAAATCCTAATATAACCTGTGCGTGCCATCCTTTTAATTTCTGAGATTCCCTTACAATAATTATTATGAAATTTCCATTTTAATTCCACTAAAAATTGTCACAAGTATTTACACTTACATGTAAATAAAGAGTCCATTTAAATTACAAGTATATTAATCTCATCATAAATATACAATTAAGGCACCCCTAGGCTAAGCTGCGGTGCACACATACTCTGCTATCGAATCCCGGTACATCACGTACATAAGGTCACGTATTCCAAATCTCTTCGGAACCGTCTCAATAAGCAACAATCACACATAATGGAGGCGAACATAGTTCACATACCCATGGGTCACGCACATACCTACGCTCCCATGGTCAGTTGACTTATTAATTCAAAAATAAGTCATTCACAACCCTATGTCCTTAAGGTACCAATCTAAATCCCCCCATAGGCACACAAGGATTAGATGGCTCGATACGAAAGCCGACCTCCGGTGATAGCAAGTATGGTAGGTATGTTATACACATAAGTCCATATACTAAGCAATCACACCACTTAGACAGTTTAAAATATTAAATAAGGTATATTTTACATTCTTCTACCATTATCCTGATTGGTACTACTTTAAGTCTTCGAATAATATATAATATAGACCGCCGACAAATCTTACGTCGTAGTTTCATATACTTAAATTCTAACCCACAAAGGTTACGAAGTCTCCTACTATTCCCACATTTAAGTCCACTATTCTTAAGGTCCTCATTTCTACCACTAACCTTATATTATCCAACTATCTAAAACTTATTCATCAACTTTTAGTCTCAAATATTATCACACACGTCGAGCCTTATACGGTTAGATATAATTTCCAATTTGACTTTTAATTATGAATCGAGTCTCACAATTATGCCTACTGGTCTTCCTTTAATCTAATAGTATTCACCAAGTCCCCACCAATAATTTTCTAAGGTCGAAATTGTTAAAATCCAACAAAGGAAAAATATAACCGATTCTGGAAAGGTTGATCGATCGACCTGGGAGTGTCGATCGATCGATGGTGGTTGATCGATCGAACAGGGAGTGTCGATTGATCGAACACACCAGATAGGTCACGGCCTGCTTCATTTTTCAATCCAAAACTCTCCCAAAACTTCATTACAAGGTATGAAAATCTAATCTAACGTTATAGGCTCATCATACAACCAAAATACATCATTTTTAACGTTCCAAAACCTTTCAAACATCAATCGTTGGCATTATATGGATCAAAACTTCAATAAAAAACCTAGTTTTCTGTTTTCTTCAAGAACATTGATAAATCTCCTCTTTAATTCGTTTTTAAATCATCAAAAGTTATATTTGGGGTACTGAATTCATCCAGAACAGATCTACACATAATTCCTAATCAAGATTTAGAGTCGTACATCAAATTCATTGGGGTTTTCATCAAATATTTCAAGACAATCTTTAATTTCTACACTAAGCATGGAGGAAATATTCATTGAACTCATGCAACCAAATTACTTTCCTTAGATTTGTTCTTCTGATTTGTTGTTGGTGATTAAAGGCTGAATCTCTCCTCTTTCCGGTCACAAATCCTTCTCAATTGGTGGTGGTTTGTTTTGGAACTCCTTGAAACTCCTCTTTAACTCCCGTAGCCCACTTCTATTATTTTTTGGCTGATAATGGCCTTAGTGGCCTCACTAATAATATATAATTAACCTCTAAAATTCGTGGGTTTTAATTTCTTAATTTTTAAAATTACCAAAATACCCTTCTGGGTTGCCGGTCTGGTCTACAAATGTCCCGGGACCCAAACTAAATCCCCGGCTAGTGTTTTCTGACTATCTCGACCCTTATGGACACTTTGGCGCACTCAAAATGACCACACGGTTGATAAAAATATAATTTTACTTTTTATACCAAATTAAATTAATCTCTGACGCGACTCACACGCGTGTCCTAACTTAATTTCCCAAATTGTCGTATTTATATCTCTTGACAATTTTAATACTTTCAATACTCATATATTACCATATATACTCAGTAATATTTAACATTATCATCATAATAAAATACCAACTCACGTCTCGCTAGTATTTTAAATCCGGATTAATTTCAAATTAAATCTCAATTAATTTAATTAATCCATTAAATAAAATTAACAAAATTACGGGGTATTACAACATCATCCAAAGAAATACTGGGAGAGAAGAGACACTAGTTTCAGCCCTTGTAGAGCATCTGCTTCAAGACCGCCAAGCTGGGAAAGGTAAGAACAAATTATTTTTAATCCAGAAGATAAAGAAAAGTCGATCAATGCCTAAAATGAGCTTCGAAGCAAGTTTAAAGCTTGAGAAGTTTTCAAATGCCCATATGAAGGGGTTGTTTGAACTTGGAGAAGATGTTGAAACTATTTTTGAGACATCATTTTTTGTAGTTATTCTTGGAAATAATCAATTTTCCTAGGAGACAATAACTTAGGAATACCTATCGTTAGGGGAATAATCTTAGTTGGTGAAAGAGTATCCTTCAAAGGTAAGGCACTTGACTCTAGAATAGTCACATTAAAAAGGGTAAGGTTAGGTGATTTAGGTATGCACTTAAAAGGATTCTCCTCTCCATTTGGCTTCTCAGTCACAAAAGTTTTAGTATCAACAACCTCTTTTGTTGGAGCAAGAATGGATTCAAAAGAATCAACAATGATTGGAGTTGAATCAACTACAGGAATTGAGTTAGAAGTAAAATCCTGAGCAGGGGTTCCCGTTGACACATGACTTAGGGAGGAAGGTGGGGGAGATTTAGGGTCGTTAGTTGGAAAAGTCTCCCTCACCTCAGCTAAAGTTTTTACAGATTTATAAGAAGAAAAGTCCAATTCAAAGTATACTGTATGTTATCACTAAAGCATGAAGAATCTTGTCAAACTTGGAAATTTTGGTATTTCCTGCCATCTTGACCTTATAACAAGGTTCAGTAGGCTTAAGAATAGTTGATAAAGTGTTAGTTCGATCCCCAGAAGAAGATCCTTTCTTTGGATGTCGAACAAGAAGCACCACAACTTCCTTCTCCATTCTTCTACTTCTTCTTCTTCTTTAAGCGTAAGCTTCCTCTTTTGAGATGAAGTATAAGAAACAGGATAAGGGGCACCTATAACACTAAATGGATAAGAAAAGTTAACAAGTTGAAGACATAAGGTAAAAATCACAAAGAGCCTTACCAGAAGAAGAAGAAGGCCTTGAAGGATATGTTTATGGATATTTTGGGTTTAAGTGATGCTCACTATGAAGTGATAATATATTTCCAAAGACTTTAGTCACTTCATAATTGAACTCAACACTAACTGTGCTAAAAGTTCTTAGAACTTCATCGTAGATTGTAAACCTTTTTAGAACAGCTGTCTTAGGAATATGAGAGGACCTAGTAAATAACTAGAATGGCTTGATATGGGCCAAATTGTCTTAAAAATTGGGCAGCCAAGTAAACCTCCCCACAAGATTTAGTATGGGAGGCTTTGGGAGGAGAAGTACCATAAAATAAGTCTTTGGTAATCAAGAGTCTTCCCTAATAAGAGTCTATTATCTCAATAGGAGAGGATTTATTCAAAATTAAAATGAGCCAAAAAGGGGCGTGGGTAACCTCCAACAAGGGTTGAAGGAGGAACCTTAGATGGTCATATTTCAGACCTCTAAATAAGTTAATAAGAGCTTTAAAATTTTTGTTGCCAGATATGGAGTGGTAGAAGGCATTTAGATGGCTGAAAGGCATGACCAATTTCAGGAAAATAATCATGTAACCACATTTGGAGGGCCATAGTGGCCCACTTAAATTGGAGTTAAAAGGGATAACTTGAAGCTCAAAGCATCTTCTATATAGTAACCCAAGAGATAAGGGTCTAGAGCCTCCTCTCTTACCTCAACAAGAATGGTTACCAAGAAAGAGTGATCCAACATTACCCATTGATATTTGACATGTAATACATACCTTGATATCCAAAGTATAAAAAAGTAGTAATATACCCTTCCAGTCACAACTCCCTCAGTCTTCCTATTATTCTTCATAAAATTAAAATAGGACATGAGATAATTTTCTTTCTTCAAAGATGCGGGTCATATTGAGGATGGCATGTTATGATGAACATCTTCCATAATTGTTTTTAGGATAGTAAATTAGCATATGTCCAATATTGTGGGACCGACCATCATAGCCCACCAATTCAGTAAGAAGTTGACTTACCCTTCTAATAATAGAGGGATATGCTTTAAGGAAAAAGGAAATGTGGGTTTTAGGAGTACGAGGAGAGTTTTCCAAGTTTTGAATGACCATGCATACCCAAGAAAAATTATTTTGACCTTGGACTTTCAATAAAACAAAAGTGGGAAGGTGAGAAAAGGCATTTAGAATTTCCAAAGCTCTTCCAACATCAATGACAATCGAAGGTTACCACAATGAAGGGCGACCAGTATCCAAACCATATTGAGTATATTGATTTAGATTATGAATTGGATCCTTATTGACATGCATGGGTAAACTATCATATCAGAGAGGGGATTGTTAAAAAAGGTGGGCTCAATCAACAAAGCTTAAAAATGCACAGTTCAAAGCTATCTTCGGATAGGATAAAGGATGTGTACATACCATTGGAAATGAAATGGTATAAGGGATGTAAAAAAATGTAGCATACTAAGCTAACAACGCCGTATCTAGGGACCTCGTAAGTGGTACAATGACAGGCATGCAAGAGATTTAAATATTCAATGGCGTATGCAAAAAAGGAAAATAGTGTTTACTTAGTCTTGACTAAGCATAGGCTCCTATAACATTATGAATGATAGTGGGATATATCACTTATGACAAATATTCAGAGGGAAAACAGGGGAGAATGAGGGTGTGACCAACACTTATATCATTAAGAGGAGGAGCTAGGAAAGATCCGCTATGAACCAATATAGGACGATGGCTTTGGTCATTAGACTCAACATGCCTTTTGTTCCTTAGTTTAGCTTCTTCAACCTTAACCATATATTCATCAAGGGCCTTAGCACTTTCTACCTCATCCATAACCTCTACATCTTCGACTCGAGATTTATTAACACCAACAAAAGAAATAAATTCCTCACAAATAGGAGGAAAAAGGAGGATTTGCTAAACCCAACCTTTGAAGAGTCTAAATTGATGTGGTCCATCATAACATGAAAATGGCTCAGATAAAACTTTTGAATATTGGTCAGTATCTTTGACATCAATAACCTAAAATATGGACTGTGATGAGGAGCCACCTCCTCTCATTTCCAAAGAGCCGGGCAGCCCCATTAACGTGAGCATGGGTGGGAACAACCAGGCTGAGAAGAAGAAAACGAACGCAGCATTCTCCTATAAGGATGGAGTTGAGAGCAAGAAATGCAACAACACGGACATATACTTTGAACAGGCTACGGGTGCTTGGTCTGACGATGAGATGGAGGTAAACGAGAGAGGGGAACTTGACCTCAACCACAACCCGGATGAAGAAAGCGACCCATTGTGCCCTGTGGTCAGTATCCCACAAAAGCATGTGGAGAAACTCAGAAGTAAATGGAAAGAGAGCGTCATTGTGAGCTTGCTTGGAAGGAATATAGGCTTCAAAATGCTGGTTAATCGTGTCCCCACAATCTGGAATCTGCAGGGAGACTATGAAATCATTGATCTTGAAGAGGGCCACTATCTCTTCAAGTTCACAATGAAAGATGACTACTATAATGTCCTCACAGGGGGGCCATGGATCATTAACGGCCATTACCTAATCGTCAGGAACTGGACACCTAATTTTAACCCGGCTGACACCTGTGGAGTTACCACTGCGTTATGGGCAAGGCTGCCACGACTTCCTATAGAATGGTTTGATGAAAAAATCCTCTTCCATATAAGTAGCAAGCTGGGGAAACCGATTAAAACTGATTTCAACTCAATATCTTCATCTAGGGGCAAATATGCTAGGGTTTGTGTGGAAGTGGATATATCCAAGCCACTGATCCCATGCTATAAGTTGGATGGAAGGAAGTATCGTGTAGAGTATGAATTCTTACCATACATTTGCTTCCTGTGTGGGAGGATTGGACACAAAACCGAAAATTGCCCTGCAAATCAGAACGCCAAACACTCCGGTATCCCATCGGAATAACACGGCATACCACCGTCTTGCAGTAAGACACAAACAGATACGTTGGGAACGAAAGATATCAGTAACGGTAATATTTCTGGCATAGTTGGGGAACATGGCAAAACGATAAGGGCCAGCGGTCAAGACCCAGAGGATGGCAGTTTTGGTTCATGGATGCTTGTCAGGAGAAACACGAGTAATAGGAGACAGGCCACAAATAGTCTCCGACCTATTACGAGCTCGTACAATAGGTTCAATAGCCTCTCCCAGAATAATGATGGCAGCAGGAGTGAATATGCGCAGAAGACATCAAATCAACCTAGGACTAGACAAGTTGACAAACAAAACAGTGCCCCTACTTATGAGAAAAGGCGTCAACCGGTTGTACTAGGGGATTACTTGACAGATAAGCCAAATCCGTTGGCCAATGGAATGTTGACAGCGAACAACAATAAAGGCTGTCTGACGTCGAACAACACCTCAAAACTGATTGGCGGGGGAAAAACTAATGGTAAGAAAGTACTACCTCTGCAGGAGCCCCAACGCAGGGCAACCCAAGGACTGAATCACACGTGCCCGTTACCTAACATTACCAGACCTGATGCGGAAACAACAGGTAATACCATGATTACCGCCAAGGTACGTGATTCTTTAACTCCACCCACCCACTTTTCATATAATAATATTCAGAATAATAACGACGCTGGCCCCAGTTCGGGTATAAAACCACCATCTGATGATTTATATCAATGCGTTACTCATAACGGAAATTCCATCACCACTGACCCCCCACCCGATACGAGTCCTAAACATAATGGACTCTCCTTTCCCGATCGCAATGCTTGGAAACCTACAAGTTTAGTATCTGAACCTAGCGGAGGGGAGGGAGGAATTTACTCTAAACATGGAGACGGACATGGTAGTATGCATGAGGGTGAAATGGAGTATAACGCAGATACGCATTTTACTCAAAACCACATATTCGGAAGGGACAGTCAGTCAGAAGAGAGGGATAGTGGTGGAAATGGCCTCTGCCAAAGATACCATCAATAGGTTAAAGAACTTCCTTCCGTGGCCACCCACTGTGGACCTCCCTATTCCCAAAAACCTTTTATCTATGTCTGTGATCACTTGGAACTGTAGAGGGGCTGGGAAACCCCTATTTAAACCCACATTCACTGAACTTGTTAATAATCTTAAGCCTAGTGTGTTCATCCTTATGGAAACCCAAACTGCCTTTTCCAGCTTTACTGCGTTTTTTGAGGGTTTGGGTTTTACTAACTGGGAGATTTCTGAGTCTAAAGGACGGTCCGGGGGAATCTGGGTACTATGGAGCCATTGTGCCATCCAACTTCGTCCCATCAACATTTCGGAGCAGGCCATTCATCTACTCGTTACCCTTAGGGGCTATGATGATTGGTTACTATCCGCTATTTATGCTAGCCCTAACTACACCCTTCGCCAAATTCTTTGGAATAACCTTAAGAATCTGGCACAAGACCTTGACACTCCTTGGCTTGCCATGGGTGATTTCAACGATCATTTTGACTCTTCTGAAAAAAGAAGCTATTCTAGACACAACAAGGAGTACATGTGTAACAAATTTGTGGAAAATGTTAACAGTTGCAACCTCAGTGACCTTGGCTGCACGGGTCCTCGCCTTACTTGGACTAACAGTAGGGATGGGTTCGCCAACACCCTTGTCAGACTGGACCGGTCATTGGCCAACCCGGCCTGGCGCCTTCAATTCCCGGATGCGGCGGTCGAAAACATCCCGCGCACCGCCTCGGACCATTGCCCCATGTTGACACGCTTAGAAGGTATTAAGTCTAATATCTACATTTCTCGTCCGTTTAGACTGCTTGCTTGTTGGTTTGATCGTAATGATTTCCAGAATATTATCCTTGATAACTGGAATTCTAAGCTTGGATTCCAACACAACCTTGAGAAATGTATCCCCTTAATCAAACATTGGAACCATGCTATTTATGGCCACATTAACCTAAGTAAAAAATGCGTTCTTCGCAGGCTGAAAGGTATTCAGATTGCCCAAGAAGCCCACTTTTCACATAACCTGAATCTCCTTGAAAATCAACTTAAAAATGATTATAACAACATTCTCCGGCATGAGGAACTCCTTTGGAAACTGAAATCCCGTATAAAATGGCTTAGTGAGGGTGATAAAAATACAAAATTTTTCCACACATCTACTATTATCAGAAGGCGTCGTAATAAGATTGATAGATTAAAAATCGAGGGGGAGTGGGTGGATAGTAGTGAGAAGATCTCACTCCACACAAATAACTATTTTATATCTCTGTTCACTAGCACACAGCCTCTCAACAGTAATAGAATCTTCATTACCTTCAATCACCCTCGATTCGAAGATATGGACAACTACATTCTTGACCAACCCTTAACTATTGAGGAGGTTAGGCGCGCTGTCTTTAGTATGAATGGCCTCAAAGCCCCGGGCCCGGATGGTATTCAGCCCATTTTTTATCACACGTTTTGGGAGACTACGCGAATCTCGCTATTTAACTTTTTGAAGGATTGTTTCTCGAACCTTGCCTTCCCGGAGAATGATAACCACAGCCATATCACGCTTATTCCTAAAATTGATAATCCGGAGAATATCACCCAATTCAGGCCTATTACCCTCTGTAATGTTCTGTATAAAATTCTTGCTAAGATTATTGTTAATAGGCTCCGCCCAATCCTCTGTAAGATCATTAGCCCTAATCAAGCCAGCTTTCTTCCGGGCCGACAGTCGGCGGATAACATTATTATCACTCAGGAAATTATACACTCGCTTAATAAGAAGAAAGGTAAAAAGGGGGGTGCTATTTTTAAAATCGATCTCGAAAAAGCCTATGACAAAATCAGCTGGGACTTCTTGGATAGAGTTCTCGTTTGGTTCAATATCAGCCCTGATCTTAGACACCTCATCCTTAGTTGCATTACTAGTGCTTCCACTGCGGTACTGTGGAATGGGGCTCCTCTCCCCAAGTTCAAGCCGTCGAGAGGCCTTAGACAGGGTGATCCTCTCTCCCCATATTTATTCGTCATGTGTATGGAGTATTTGGGAGCGGCTATTAATTATCAAGTGGAACAGGGCAAGTGGAAGGGGCTTAAAGCCTCCCCTTCTGGCCCCACCATTTCTCACCTCTTCTTTGCTGATGACCTAATCCTGTTCTCCGATGCCTCGCACAACAGCTGTAGTATTGTTATGGAAACTCTTAAACACTTTTGTGATATTTCTGGTCAAACCCTTAGTCTATCCAAATCTAAAATCTTTGTATCACCTAATATACCAAGGCAAAGTGCGTGTGACATTGGCAGAAGGTGTGGCATAAGCATCACTAATGATCTTGGTATGTACCTTGGTATCAACCTCGTCCATGGTAAAGTCACAAGTCACCATTTCACTCACATCATAGATAAGGTTCAAAAGAGACTGGCGGGATGGAAATCCAAACTCCTCTCTCTCGCTGGTCGTGCTACTCTCATCCAGGCTGTCACCGCAGCCATCCCTGTCTACAATATGCAAACCACGTTACTCCCTAAAAAGATAAATGAAAACCTGGATAAACTGAACAGAAATTTCTTATGGGGTGAGTCGGATGATAAGAAAAAAGTGCACCTCATTAAGTGGAGCACTGTGTGCAGCCCCAAAGAGGCTGGTGGACTGGGTATTAGGAGCAGTGAGGAAAATAACCGTGCCATTGTCTCGAAAATTGGGTGGAAAATCATGAATGACAAAAATTCCTTATGGGTCCGTGTTCTTAGATCGAAATATAATACCCACGAGAATCCTAGTAACTGGACCCGTAAGGCACATGCTTCCAATGTGTGGAGGGGCGTTTTTAAATGTACTAATGAGCTTGCTAAAAATACCAAATGGATTATTGGGGATGGGATGTCAACGAATATCTTTAACGACTGGTGGGTGGGTACGTCCAAAATTCAGAATACTTATATCAACTCTCCTGTGACGCTTGTCGCCGACTTAATTAGGGATGGGGCCTGGAACGAACAACTCATAAAGGAGACCTTTAGCAAAGATCTTGCTAACATAATTATAGGAACCCCTTTACCCCACACCTTGAAACAATATGATAGACCCAGTTGGGGACCCTCCCCTAATGGTAAATTTTCGATAAAATCTTCCTATGAAGCCCTTGTGAAAATTGACCTCAACACCCCCTGCCTTGTTAACTGGAAACATATCTGGAAGTTGAATTTCCCCCAGAAACTTAAAATTTTTCTTTGGAAAATTTTCCATAAGAAAATCCTGACTAATTGCCAAAGGTTCAATAGACAAATGACGAATACCAAAAAATGTGACTTTTGTGAATTTGATGAAGACATCGAGCATGTGCTTCGTAAATGCCATCTGGCCACAAAGGTCTGGGACCACTTTCCAACACCACGGGACGGGAACAAGCAGGATAACATGTCTGTTTTTGACTGGATAAAAGATAAGATATGGGATAACCCTATACATAATGGCCAAACTCTTTTCATTTCCACTTTATGGCATATTTGGATTGCACGCAATAAACGCATTTTTGACAATGTTAATCTATCTCCGAATATGGTTTGGGCTAAGTCGATTTCTTTAGCACGTGAACTTGATTCTATTGTTAAAACTAAAGTTAGCCCAAACCATGCTCAGGACATTATCACTAACTCCCCCTCGAGTGTCTATCCCCTTTCAGGTTTCGAGATTTTTACAGATGGCAGCTATGACCCGTTCAGTAAACTTGGAGGCTTTGGTGGCATGGTCAGTGGGAAGGACCAATGGTGGATTATTGGGTTCAGTGGCAAGATCATTGGTGATAGCAATCCCATTAAGGCAGAGCTTGTTGGCATTTTGCATGGTCTGAATATGGCAAGAATCAAAGGATGGAAGGGGTGTCTACTGCGGAGTGATTGCCTGGAGGCCGTCAAGTTCCTTAATAGACAGGGCCACCAGAACCATCCGTTGTCTAACATAATCGAGGATTGCATGACCATTATGTCAGAGATGGAGATTAAGGTCTCCCATATTAGGCGGTCAAACAACATCTGGGCGGATGGGTTAGCACGGATTGGCAGAAAACAAGTAAACGAATATACCGAGTACGACGAGATCCCGGAATCTCTATTATGTCTTCTGGAGTATGGGGATAAAGGCAAAACGAAGGTGGCACTTCAAGCTTGCACTGACCAAACATACCGCATTGCTACTTTTGGGGGCTATGTCCTTGACGACCAGGGACAATGGAAGGCCGGCTACTATGGACGACTTAAGGGCACTCCATCTCTTATTCGCGCTCTGATGGAGGGGCTATTCCACGGCCTGAATATGGCTAGGATGCGTGGTTGGAAGGACATCTTAGTTGAAACCACCTCGCATGAGCTTATTGATGTATTCAAAGGGGTCCAGTACAGGGAAACAGATTTTGAGAACATCAGAGTCGATTGCTATGAGCTTATGAGAGCGGTTGGTGCTGACTTCATCTATGTCAGTCCGAACATGGTTCGGGGTGCGGATTGGCTTGCTCGGGAGGCTAAAGTGCAAGAGGAAACTTTTGTGGAGATCGAGGAGATCCCTACCGCGATGCTACGGCTCCTTACTATATATGATAGATGGTGTTATGTTATGTTATGTTATGTCATGTTATCCTTTGTTTTGTTATGATCTTTTCTGTCGCCTCGATGGCTTATGTTTCATGTAATGTAATCTCGGTGTAACCTTTTATATTTCAATGTTTACCAAAAAAAAAAAAAAAAAAAAAACTAATGCAGAATAGATAAAAATTGAAATATTTTTAGATTCAAAGGTACAAAAAAATTTACAAGTACATGTGACATACCAAATTTGGTTATACCTTAAAATACTCATCAAATGGCAAAAATAAATATGATGTGTGGATGATAGAATTGGTTTAATCAAAATCAACCACTAAAATGAATGTAAAAACATGTCATAAGTAGTGAGACCATATATAACACATTGACATATATATAAGCCTATAATAGCCATTCGAAAACTGAAGTAATTTTTGCATTGATACAAAAAATTAGAGAATAAAAATAGGGAAAATATTACATTACTTTCTTTGGATTGAATAGTAATGAGGAAATTATTAAGTCATAAAATGGTGGAATATGTTCCAAGTAATTAATGTGTCTTTTCTTTAAATCCAAGTAGGTTTTATTTCGAGACAGCTTCAGAAACAATGGTTCATAATGTTGAAAACTCAGAATCGCCTCTTGCAGTTTCACCTTCATT
The DNA here is from genome assembly GCA_949130495.1 of Sambucus nigra. Taxonomy (NCBI): domain Eukaryota; kingdom Viridiplantae; phylum Streptophyta; class Magnoliopsida; order Dipsacales; family Adoxaceae; genus Sambucus; species Sambucus nigra. The sequence goes on along the minus strand of OX422216.1, from coordinate 562,571,446 downwards.
TCTCTAGTTGTGGAAATAATTCTTTCCGGTGAAAGAATTTCCAAACTAGGTCCTTCGGATCATCCTGGACATTTAGATAAACTCTTTCGAACTCTTTTCACTTCGCCAAAACCTTATTGGAAATTGTATGAAGGTCAGCACGAGTTTTAGATCGAACCTCATAACCCACCAATTCAGTAAGAAGTTGACTTACCCTTCTAATAATAGAGGGATATGCTTTAAGGAAAAAGGAAATGTGGGTTTTAGGAGTACGAGGAGAGTTTTCCAAGTTTTGAATGACCATGCATACCCAAGAAAAATTATTTTGACCTTGGACTTTCAATAAAACAAAAGTGGGAAGGTGAGAAAAGGCATTTAGAATTTCCAAAGCTCTTCCAAGATCAATGACAATCGAAGGTTACCACATTGAAGGGCGACCAGTATCCAAACCATATTGAGTATATTGATTTAGATTATGAATTGGATCCTTATTGACATGCATGGGTAAACTATCATATCAGAGAGGGGATTGTTAAAAAAGGTGGGCTCAATCAACAAAGCTTAAAAATGCACAGTTCAAAGCTATCTTCGGACAGGATAAAGGATGTGTACATACCATTGGAAATGAAATGGTATAAGGGATGTAAAAAAATGTAGCATACTAAGCTAACAACGCCGTATCTAGGGACCTCGTAAGTGGTACAATGACAGGCATGCAAGAGATTTAAATATTCAATGGCGTATGCAAAAAAGGAAAATAGTGTTTACTTAGTCTTGACTAAGCATAGGCTCCTCTAACATTATGAATGATAGTGTGATATATCACTTATGACAAATATTCAGAGGGAAAACAGGGGAGAATGAGGGTGTGACCAACACTTATATCATTAAGAGGAGGAGCTAGGAAAGATCCGCTATGAACCAATATAGGACGATGGCTTTGGTCATTAGACTCAACATGCCTTTTGTTCCTTAGTTTAGCTTCTTCAACCTTAACCATATATTCATCAAGGGCCTTAGCACTTTCTACCTCATCCATAACCTCTACATCTTCGACTCGAGACTTATTAACACCAACAAAAGAAATAAATTCCTCACAAATAGGAGGAAAAAGGAGGATTTGCTAAACCCAACCTTTGAAGAGTCTAAATTGACGTGGTCCATAATAACATGAAAATGGCTCAGATAAAACTTTTGAATATTGGTCAGTATCTTTGACATCAACAACCTAAAATATGCCCAAAAAATGGAGGGAGGGCAATATATTTTGGAATAGGAGTATGATCAAAAGTATCAACATAATCCCAAGTAACCCAGTCATAAGTATTGGACCATTAATAATCCCGGAGCTTATTTGAGGTACGGTCTACATTATTATCAACTATTTGAGGGGAAGAATATGAGCCAAGATCCCAATTGCTTCTATCTCCGTTATTATCTTCACTGAAGGCCATTTTTAGAAAGTGGAGAAGATGGAAGGAGAAGAGACAAGATGTTATATAAAAATACTAAGAGAATGAAGGATTATTGATGAAAATCCTCTCACCACCAAACAGGTCTACTTAAGCAACATCGACAACAGACTAATGATGGCTAAACGTGGGAATGTGGCGTGCAAATATCAACATTACACTAATTAGTTTTTCTAAAAAATCAATTGGGGGGGGGGGGGGAATATTTACACTATATTTTCACCGACCAATTGAGTGTCGCCACGTGGAATTATAAAAGGGTTATTATAGTCGAGAGTTATAAAGAGTCAAATTAACACACCACATAAGAAATTTCCACTTGCCACGACCTTGTACGTTGGATAAACACTAAAATAACGGTTGTTGGGTGCGAGTTCACCTAGGTTGGAACATTTAATTAGGTAACAACCCAAAAGTTATAACAACAATTGCATGACAAAGGATTCTATAAATAAGCAACTCAAGGATGAATGAAAGGTGGTCCCACACAACAAAAAATTACATTTATTCATTTAGATAATTTTTTTACTTTTTCTTTACTTTTGTTCTTTTCTTCTTCTTCTTCTTCTTCTTCTTCTTCTTCTTCTTCTTCTTCTTCTTCTTCTTCTTCTTCTTCTCCTCCTCCTCCTTCTTCTCCTCCTCCTCCTTCTCCTCTTCTTCTTCTTCTTCTTCTTCTTCTTCTTCTTCTTCTTCTTCTTCTTCTTCAAAGTAGTTTGTAAAGTTGGTTTATTTTAATACTCTTTATGTTTGAATTAAAAGATCCTTTGACTTTACACTTAAACTATCTTTACGTTTCTTAGTGTAATTTTCTTTACATTTCTTAGTGTAAACTGTTTAATCCTCTTACTTCGTTGTTTTAATTATTTTGATCTTTCTTTTATCTTTATTTTTGCACTTTAAATTTTCTTCCTTAGGTTTTATTGAATTTAGTTCATAAAATTATTTATTACTTAGTGAAAAGTCTCCATAATTGGACCATAAGTTTTATTAATTGAAGCATCGAATGGTATAAGACTAAGTTAATCAATTGATTGGAATGATCATAACCTTACGTGGCATGCTCGCACATAATGAAAACATATAAACCAACCAAGCTAGCGAAACAAGGGTAGTTAAATCAATTGGTCGATAATTAAATGCGGACATTGCTCACTTCCTTTACAAATTCAGGGTGTTATGCGTTTGGAAGTTGCAACATGATTGAATAAATGAAATGAGGCATAAGATTTCCAAACACCTTGTCTCGAGCGTGCCATTTCCTAGCTTCTAATATCCACGATTGTAAGGACAAATTTCTAATATGGTCAATTTGTATGTATTTTGGTTCTTTTGGCATTTGGATAAAATCTTTAAGTCATAGGTTAGGTCTTGAATGTTTTAACCATTCAAGCCTATGAAATATTTGATTGAAGACGTAGTTGACAAGATATCATGTTCGCACTATCATGCCGAGTGTTGTGCCTTGTTTCATCTTCATGTTTCAAGGATCTCTCACGTGTGAATGCATAAATATTTTGATCCTTGGATATTTTATTTAGGTGTTATTTTATAAAATTATTTAAAATAATTATATAAATTTTTTTAAGGTCCTTCTAACAATATTGGGTATGTCATTCAAATGAGACTAGATAGCTCATTAGAACTTGATCCAACGAACTTCGAATGAGAAAAAATTAGCTTGCAATGGTTTCTCAATCAAAATCTCGTTTGGTTCGAATGAGAATTGTGTCTTTGCTCTAATGAGGTTGATTTTATTCGAATGACTTGATGATTTTTTCAATGTTTTGACATTTTCTTCAAAGTTCTTCATCCTTATCTCGATTTTGAAAAACTGCCTGTAAATAGGAGTGTGGAGTATCATTATTGGTAAAAACTTTTTCATGGGTTTTGAGTTCCCAAACTCTTCCAAACAGATCTCCGTGTTTGTGTGATAATTCATGATCAAGTTTTTCAATCCCAAACCCTAGTTTACACCCAACTGGTTAAAGATCCAAGTGTTTCATCATATATATGCTTTAAGGTCAAGTTTGTAAGACACCATTGGTTTCGTCTTGATTTTTTTGAGTATCTATTTTATGCGGTGGATTTTATTCCTTGTTTGTTTAGATATGGTGGACTTTATGTGTGACGATTGCTGAGCCTATTCGGTGGATATCGATGTGTGTATGGAATCACATGTTATGGTAGTGCACAAGTGAACTCTTGTGTACCACTACGAAGGAGAGTTTGAAGATCGAAGACTCGTCAAGGCTTGTGAGGGAGTTGAGTCACTGTGTAAGTCATTTGTCGAATTTTGTAATTCCTTATCATAGTGAATTTCTGTGGCTGGGACATCCGAGATTTTTTTTATTTGGGTTTTGCTCATACATCGGGCATTGTGGTTTAGTTTACTTTTTTTTATCATTCACTCACCTATACATGTTTTTAAGTTAAGATAAAATTGGTTAATCTCTCCTTTATGAGTCCATACGTCGTAAATTTGGGTGGCTGGGTCGTCCAAGATTTTTTTCATTTGTTTTTTTTCTCGTACACGGGCGTTATGGTTTGATTTACTTATTTTATATTTCACACACCTAGATTCATGTGTTTAGGTTAAGATAAAATTGGTTAATATGTTTATCACAACATTTGATTTGATCTGTGCAAAGCTTTATTTGAGTTAATTTTGTTCAATTGAACTTTAATTTTGATTTTTTTTTAAATTTGTGATTTTCTTGTTTTTGAACCATTTTTTTTATGTAACCCTATAGGACTTTCAAGTGGTATCAAAGTAGGTACAATAAATTATCGCATAGATCCATCTTTTTGTACTATTTTTAGTGTTGTCTCTTTATCTCTCTCGTGTTTGTTTTGTGTCTCTAGATGGATCATCGTAGTGATAAATTATCCGATGTGTTTAATTGATGTTGATTTTGATATTCGAGAGGAGTTTAATGATCTTCATAGTCGGGATGAAAAATTAACTCGTTTGAATTTGCGGTTTAAAAAAAGAATTTTTGCGAACTTTTAAAACTTAAAGAGATATCATTCATGAGAAGCTCAAGGACATGTAATGTGATTTTCAAGATTTAGACGTGTCTGAGAAAGGGTGTGATGATAGAGTCCAAGTTTTAGAGAATGAATTACAGAACTCTAAGATATTTGAGGCTTGAGTTAATGTACGCACCGTTGAGGACAATGATAAATTGATGAATTATTTGAAGGCACGTGAGAAGACTCTTAGGGATAAGTTCACTTACATTGAGGGGGAGACAGATAACCTTCTAGGTATTATTGAAAAGTTAAAGAAGGAATACCTAACATTTGAATAGTATAAATATTTGCTTGAGTCTAGAGTTTTGAAGTTAAAATATGATTTAAGAGACTCTAGTAGAATTGGTATTGTCTTAGATAATTCAAACTCTTTCACTGTTAGATCCAAGACCAACATTTGTTGAAGAGTGTCAATCGTTGTCCACGATGTTAGAAAAGATCAATTCAGAGGTCATCTTCCTCATATTTACACATGTTCGCATTATGGTAGGAGATGTCACCTTAGGATGTTTTGTTATGATCTTATAAAAAGGTCTTAGGAACTCTAGATACTATGTAACCATGGTTCCTAAAACCCAAGATGTTAAATAATCATCTATTTGGGTTAGGAAATAAGTTCTGGAGGCATTGAATGTTGGACTGGTTGCTTCTCTCATGCTTGCTCATGATTCTTCTCATGTTATATCTTACGATTGATTGTGTTTGCATGTTTTCATACACTAGCTATTGTAGTCCTTGTTACGTGTTTGCTAGTTGCATGATGTTTGAGTCTTTTGTATTTTGATTTCCCTTTTTGGGTCTTTATCGTGAAAAATACAAAAAGATTTTTGTTTGCCTTTTGAGTTTTGTTTTTTTACATTGTGCCTTTTGTAAAAAATGTCTAAAAAACTCAAAAATATTTTTGTTTATGTGTAGTTTAGTTTTACACATGTATGTGGCATATCGATGAGTTTGAATCTACTTCATTCCATGTATCTATGTGGCTAGGACATTTGATTATGGTTTTAATGCTTAGGATTATTATTAATCAAGCTTGCATGGAGTAATTCAAAAATGACTTGATTTATGGATTCACTTTGCATATGCCTCCTAAAACACACGCACGAGCTCTATTGGATTTAACTTCATATGTTACATGAGCTGAGTGAGGTGTTCTCTTAAAATTCTTATCATATACATATATATTTTATTGGAAGATTGGTTCATGTAAGAACCATTTTTCGTGAGTTTTTTGATTTATTAAAAATATAAGTGTGCACGAGAAAGGACTAAGAAGGAAGAAATCTTCTTTGCGTGAAAGGCCACCATTGGCAAGAGCCTAAAAAATTAAGAGGCAAAAGAAAAGAATATATTGCCAAGGTCATTTTTTATACCGATTCTTCAAAAGTATGATGTCTTCAAAATATAAGAGTGAAAAAATGATATATCTATAGTTTTGAGGGTGTTATAAGTTAAAGATCAATGGATTTGCACAATGAGTCCTAGTTAATTCATGTTTGATGCTATTGATTTCAGAATCATCAATATTTTCTAAGCTAGTGTGCATTGTGCTTGTTTATCCATTTATGAGTTCACTTTATCTATCACTTTGAGGCTGAATCTTTATTTGATAAAGTTAATATAATCAAATAGAACTCCTTGGAAATTTTTGAGTGATTGGGTTATTTTTATTTGTTTTTAGTTCACGCCCCTTCACTTCGTTTACCACATGTTTGTTTAGACACATCGATACAATGCTAGTGTGGAAAGATTTTTGTGTTTAGTGTCTTATTATGGTGTGTGTATATATATATATATATATATATATATATATATATATACAGAGAGAGAGAGAGAGAGAGAGAGAGAGAGAGGGAGGGAGGTTCAAAAGTGAACCAAAAAAATGAAATTTTTAATGAACCTATTAAGACATTAAAAAATAATCCAATCAATTTTAATTCCTTGTTGTAATTGGTCCGCACCAGAGGCAACGGACATGCGTGTGACACGTGTAAGGGATGGGGTAAGGGGGTCTCGTGTCACACGTGTGTCCGTTACCGCTGGCGCGGACCAATTACAATAAGGAATTAAAATTAATTGAATTATTTTTTAATGTCTTAACAAGTTCATTAAAAAGTTCATTCTTTTGATTCACTTTTGAACCCCCCCCCTCTCTCTCTCTCTCTCTCTCTCTCTCTCTCTCTATATATATATATATATATATATATATATATATATATATATATATATATATATATATATATATATATATATAGGCACGCATGTTATTGTCATCTTTTGATATTTATATATATGGAATTTTGTTTTGAATCTTTGCATTTGCATTCAATCTATGTATGGCACATGTTTTGTTTTAGCTTCAAATGGTTTCAAATTGGTATGCTATACGATTATATTGGTGTCTCTTGTTGCTTGTTTACATTGGTATATCATGCTTTATTTTGTATTCAAGTTTGTATCATTTTTGCATCAAAATCGGTATTAATTGATCATTGTATGGATTATTTGTACTTGTGTTGCCAAGTTATTTTTTGTTGCATGTTTCACTTCACATCATGGAAAGATATACTTATTTTTACTTTATGCTTAACGATATTTCATTTAGGTAGAGTTTTGGTTGTACTAGGGAGAAACTATTTTATTATGCATCTTTATCTTTGTCTATTCCTAAACAAAAAGGGGGAGAAATGGTATCTCAGTCTTTATATTTTGGGTGAGATTTTTTCCTTTGGGGGAGACGTCTTAACTTAGGTAGATATTGTTAGACAAAGGGGGAGGGTTTATTCTTATACATATTTATATTTTTATATATTCTCTTTGCATTTGAAGGTATGTTTAAGTGTGTAGGTATGCAACAATGCGACAAAGTTTACACAAGAGCAAAGCTACTCAACATGACTTGTCAAGTGTTTCTATTTTTTTTCTTTTGGGGTTGGGGATTGACTCTTTTAGAGATCTTGGCGGCCCAAAGGTTTTTGTTTTGTGTTTTGTCCCGTAATAGCCAAAGAGGGGGGGGGGGAGGGAGATTTGTAAGGACAAATTTTTGATAAAATCAATTTGTATGTATTTTGGCTTATTCAATGTTTGGACAAAACCATTGAATTATATATTAGGTCTTGAGTGTGTTTGCCCTTTCAAGTCTGTGACGTGTCTGATTGAAGATGTAGCGGCCAAGATATTATGTTCACACTATTGTGATGAGTTTCGTTCCTTGTTTTCATCTTCATGTTTCGAGGATCTCTTAGGTATGAATGCATAAATATGTTGACCGTTGAATATTTTACTTGGGTATCTTTTAATTAAATGATTTAAAATAATTTTAAATTTTTTTATGGTTGTTCGAATGAGACCAGGTAACTCGTTAAAACCTAATCCAATGAATTTTGAATGAGGCAAAATTGGACCAGGCAACTCGTTAAAACCTGATCCAGTTTCTCATTGGAAATCTCGTTAGAAGTTGGTTCAAACGAGAACCGTGTCTTCGTTCAGATGAGGTTGAGTTCGTTTGAAGGGCCTGATGAGTTTTTCAATTTTTTGAGATTTTCTTCAAAGTTTTTCATCCTTATCTCGATTTTGGAAAACCTCCTCTAAATTGGAGTGCGGAGTAGCATTACTGGTAGAGACTTTTTCATGCTTTTTGAGTTACAAAACTCTTCCAAAAATCTATCCGTGTTTGGGTGATCATTCATGATCAAGTTTTCAAACCAAAACCCTAGTTTACACCCAACGATTTAAAGATCCAAGTGTTTTATCATATATATATATATATATATATATATATTGATATCAAGTTTGTGGGGCACCATTAGTTTACTCTTCAGCTTGTTGAGTATTTGTTTCATGCAGTGCATTATGTGCCGAGTTTGTTTACATATGGTGGACTCCATGTGTGACGATTAATGAGTCTGTTCGGTGGATACCAAGGCGTATGTGGACTCACACATTGTGACAATGTGCGGGTGGAATTATGCGTGCGATTATGGATGAGAGGTTGAATATCGAAGATGCGTCAAAGCTTGCGAGGGTATTGTGTCCTTGTGTAAGTCATCTGTCAAATTTTATATTTCCTTATTATAGTGAATTTGTGTGGCTGGGTTGTCTCAAGTTTTTCCCATTTGGAATTTCCTCATACATTGGGCATTGTGGTTTGATTTACTTATTTTATTCCGCAGACACCTAGATGTATGTTTTTAGGTTAAGATAAAATTAGTTAATGTATTTATCACAACATTTAATTTAATCAGGGTAAAGTTTTATTTTGGTTAATTTTGTTTAATTAAAATTAAATTTTAAAATTAAAAAAAATGTGGTTGACTTGTTTTTGAACCCTTTTCCATATATAACCCTATAGGACTTTCAATAATACAGCGAAAAATATTTTTAACCATGGCTCGAGGGGAAAATACTTCAATAACTTATATGGAACTTGCGCGAACTTATGAAATTTATTGGGTTTGTCATTTCCACTCTCACAAACTACATATCTTGGCTCATTGCATACAAGACACTTATCCTTTAGTTCGTGTTCGTTTTGGTACAATATGCAATCATACTTGAATGCATGAATACATTTTTACTTCAAACCCAAAGTCTTTAAGATCTTCTTCACGATCAGATAATTATCTGGTAACGTGTTCTTATTCGGGAGAATGTATTTAGCCCACTTAAAAGCTCTGGTTACGATATTGCCTAACATACCATATTGACTCTTCAAATTATGCCAAATGATTATTGCCTATAATATCAAGTGATCTTTATCGCAATTTTTATATAAAGGTCTAGCCTCATCTTCTTTCAATCGTATGTATCCTGATCTTCAGGTAATTCAACATTAACTTGGCCATAATAAACATTATTCGAATCCATTGGCTACTGGTGTTTATGGAGGTGGACCCAGTTAACATTATCAATTAGGTCGATCAAAGTATAATGTACTAGTGAAGAATTCACTAGTTCACTCAGTCGAGTTTCAGTACTCGGTCGGGTACTGGTAATTCTTTTGGATCATACAATACATTCTTTTCCTAATGGAATGTTCATATCTTATGGTCTTGAGACATACCCCACCTTAGTAAATGAAACTCATCGTCTTCCAAAAACTTAAATTTGACTTTCTTCTAATATGTTCACAAACACGAGATCCTGTCACTATTAAGATTTCTATATGCATATTTAACAAATTTATAAATGCCATTTGCATGCTTATTAAAGACTTTGATACTCTATCCCATCCACTCTTTGTCTTATGGGAAATCTATTAAAGAGTTCTTGAAGATTTAATTCACCTATACAAATAGTTTGAAACGAAGGTTATATTGCATACAAGAACTCTCATTTGATAATTCAAGCACATTCATTCAAATTCATTCAATCTAAGCATTCAATCAATATGAACTAAAACGAAAAAATTAATATGTCCTTAAAGCCCATAAAATTAAAATTAAAACAAATTAAGATATCATTACATGTCCCACGAAATTCTTGTCCCAAAATATGAAAATAAAACATTTTTCATTACATAATCTTAACTAGCAAATAAATTGAGTTGCCATTTATATCCTCTTATACTCGATAAATGGATTCTGCTCACCCAAATAGTAAACATGATCACCTTCCTATTCGCAACTTGAGTAGAATTCATCCACAAATATATATTGGCTACACCTTTTTGCAAAGAGTATTTTTTCATACTTGTTCCTAAAATCGTAGAATCAATTGTGCACCGCCTAATGGAACTGATATTTGCCATGTTACTAATATAATACTCCTCGACATAGCCATCATTCATGGATGATGATGATTCTCATATGGCGGGTGCAATAGTTGTCTAAGAAAGGAATGTTGGATGGGGAATTTGGGAGGGGAAACTTTGAGGCGTAAGAGAGGGGACCTTAAGTTATGAATTGAGATATGCTTTGTTATTAACTATGCATTTGGCGGAATCCATCAATTTCATTAATCACCTGTCTAAGGGTATTGTTAACATAGCTCATGTACTTCTTAATACCCGACACTTCCTCTTTCATATATGTATTTCTTCTGCTTAGTTCGACATGTGACTTCTCACCGAAGTGAACTTGTCCAATAAAGGTGTGGTGTGCAGTAATTTGGTCCTCGACATCTTAGAGATGACACCTCTTGTCCTCCCCTTTTATCCTTGCCAAGTGAATTATATATGGAATCTAATTCAATGTCATAGGATCTATATTCCGATTGATTGTTCCTCATGCCTTCTATCGTTTCCTATAGTATAATAGCATATTTCAGACTGTAATTTCAATGTTATTTTATAATAGCGTGTGTATGATCATTAAATTCAAATTAAACAGAGTCAGAGCAATCTTGTTTATGAATTTGTTGGTCTGTTTATGCCGTCGGGCATGCAAGTACAAGTTGAATCGATTCGATTTTGTTCTTTCTTCTGGAGCCCCTTGGTCCTATCCAGCCTTTTATCCTTCAAATCATCATATGATTTGGACCCAAGTTTGTAGACATTAATTTTTTTTGCCCCGTTCACTTCATTTTTCTCTGTCTAGGCAAGTTTTTCCTCCCTGACCTCTTTCTCCAAGAATTCATTCCATTGGCTGACGGGTATTTCAACATTTTATGAAACTCTCTCTTTCAATGCCAAAATGTAAAAACTTCATGTCCCCGCCAGTAATTAATGGGTTCGTATATTTTTATAATAGGTTTTAAGAATAAGTTTTATGATTTCTCATTTTGTTTTTATTTGGGTTATCCCATTACACCTCACCGCATCTTTATGACAACTTTCATGTATTCGCAGTGAACAAGTTGATCACATTTGGAAGATTGAAGATCGTTCATGACAACATGATTCAAAAGAGTTATGAAGTGGTTTGGTAAAAATTTAATTATCTAGGAGTTATGTTTTTTTCAAAGATTTTGCATTTAAAAGTTTTCAAAATATTTTAAAATGATTTTTAAAGAAGTTTTATAAAACTCAGTAAGTCATTAGAACGAGATTGGTATGTCGTTTGAACGAGTTACGTTGGGTCTTCAGAACGAGGTTCCTTTATTTAAACGAGATCTGGAACGTCGCCTTTTGGGTATGCTCTAGAATGTCATTCAAAGTTCTATTGAAAGCACGATCAAACGAGAAAGGGTATATCGTTCTAACAAGGTGGCAATTCGTTTGAACGAGTACACGTGTTTTTATTTTTTAAAACACTTCTTTCCAAATCTTTAATCCCTATCTCTTTGCAACAACTCTCCTTATAAATAGAGATGTCGGATTAGACTTTTAAAAGAGCATTTTTTAGAGTTCTTTTTTGTGATCAAACTCTATACTTTTTTCATCCAATCCCCTTGGATCTTTAAGGATCACTTTTCCAAATCAAGAACACAGTCAAAGTTCAAAAACCCTTGTATAGATTTTCTCTACTTCTTAATTGTGGAGTAGAGGCTCTACTGTTGAAGAAGAACGAAACTGAAGATTCTTGAGACTGATGGGTGGATACCGAGTCAAGAGCTGTTTGTTCTGGGCGGTACTGGACTGAATCATTTCCTATTGAAGATTTGAAGACTCTTGTACGTTATACTTAGTGGATATCTAAGTATTTTATAAGCCATTACGTGTCTGTCAAACTCTATAATAGTGGTGAAATTAAAGTTTCTTCTCAAAAGGGATTTTTTCCTTAAATTCCTTTTCTGTTTATTTGGGTTGGAATTTGGCTTCAAATAATATTGCATGTTCACTTTAAATTAAATCAAGATAAAATTTGCTAAAAAATGAATTTGTGTATTTGGCCTAAAATACAAGTGTATCCGTATGACCCACGCTTTATTAATTTGGTATTAGAGAGGGTTACACTAATTCACATGTGATCTTTAAATTTGGGATTATATATACAATTTGTATAATAGGCTACCTATTTTTCACGAGTCAAATTATGCATTTTGGAAAGCTAGAATGAGGTATGCTATAAAATCAATTGATGAGAGGGTTTGGCTTGTGTATGAAGGGGGTGGACACCACCCACTGTAACTAGACAATGTCGTAAGTCTTAAACCTATCACTGCATGGACTGAGGACGATTTTAAATGGAGTAATTTTGACTCCCACGGCTTAAGTGAAATTTTTGGAGCCGTCACCCTTAATGAGTTCCACCATATCATGACGTGCGTCACGTATAAGGAAGCACGTGATACCCTCTAGCTCACTCACAAGGGTACCAATGCCGTGAAAGCTTCCAAGCTACAAAATCTCACCACACACTTTGAAACCATTACTATGCTAGAGACTGAGACATTTGATGAATTTTATGCAAGATTGTCTGATATCGTTAACTCTAGTTTCAATTTTGGTGAAAGATTTTCTGAAACGTGCATTGTGAAAAATATTCGTTGGAAATTTTAGATACGCTTACATTAGAAGAACTCATGGAAGACCTTTAAACTTCTGAGATAGATATGTTTCCTAAAATTCAAAAAATAAAGAAAAAGGGATTCCTTTGAAAGATCAATCTAAAAAGAAAGAGGAGGTCTCTTCGAACTCTAAATTTAATTTTTATCTCAATGATCTTGCCCTTTTTGCGAAAAAGTTTCTCAAGCTAAGAAAATAAAATTCTTCTTAAGAAAGTAAAAGTTTTGAGAAAAATAAAGATTTTTAATCGGGCAAGAAATATTTGAAAAAATGAAAGGAGAATTCCCTAAGAAAGATGAGGAAATATGTTAGGAGTGCGAGGGTAAGGTCATAAATCTCATGAGTGTGCTACAAGATTAAAGAGATAGGGTAAAGGCAAAGCCACCTGCAATTCCATTATTAACGATAGGGAGGTCGAGTCGATGGATTCTGAGGATGAATCACCACATGGACGTAATTTCATTGCGTTCATGGACAATCATATTATTACATCTAGTACACCTCACGCCGATGAGGAAGTTTCTTAACATGATGACCTCGACAGTGTGTCTAGTCTTTCCGGAGATAAAGAGGGAGATGATGATTTGAGTGAGGAATAAAGTGGCCTTCGTTGAGCCTATGCTGAGCATTACGCCGTGTCCTTTAAAATGAAAAATTAAAATAAAAATTTAGCGCTTAGGATGTTAGATTTAGAGAAGAAGTTGAGAGAGTTGACAGAGAGTGGGTCCTCGGTGAGAGTTTCTTTGGGAGAGAGAGTCATTTTAGTGTAAAGGGAAAATAGTGAATTTACCAACAAAGTATATAGTTTTACGAGAGATCTTTAAACTTCATTCTAAACTCGTGAGAAACTTGATGCCCTTGAATCCCAACTCAAGAAAGATATCAAACGTGCTCGGGAGGTCAAGGTTACAAGAGAGGACACATAGAATAAGGTTGTTAAGAAGTTCCTCGGTACCACTTTCAGTTTTAGGGAGAGGCAAGGAATATGTTACGATAGTGCATCCACTTCCCACGTCGCATCGAAATCGGTTCCTAAATTTGTGGTAGATCCTTATGGGACTTGACCTAAACTACATAAGAAAGTTCAACATAAATAGGGGAACCAAGTTAGACCCAAATAAGTTTATGTTTGCACCTATTACAAAGGGTGAGGTCGCCTTAGGGAAGTTTGTTACAAGTTAGAGAGAACTAAACGTACACATACTCCCGCGCATCGCTATAACGATTTTGCTAATCTTAGAGAGAATGTTGAATTCTTATTTGCCACATCTCAAAGCTTAATAGAAGAATTTCAAATGATGTCTATGCCTCTTGAGAACGCTTCCGATGCTACGACTATTGTCAACAACGATAAGGGAAAACAAAAGGTTACCTCCACGTGGGTACCTAAGTAAGACGATAATGCCCTTGTTCTTCACATTGCTCTCAAGGTTCAAAATACTTCCAAATGGTATTTTGATAGTGGGTGCTCCAAGCACATGATCGATGATATTTCGTATCTTACCGATCTTATGGATCACAAGGTAGGAAAATTCACTTTTGGAGATGGGAGTAGGTCTAATAATTAAGATGTGGGTATGTTGAGATACCCGAATTTCCTGAACTAGACAATATATTGTACATTAAAGGTTTGAAAGCTAACTTGATTAGCATAAGCAAACTTTGCGATAAGATTTGACCGGTATGAGTGCAATGTATATGATCAATCCAGTGCACTATTACTATAAGGAGTGAGGACCGACGATAATTGATATGGGATCATTCTCAAGTCCTCCTTTGTCCATAATAATGACATGGCCTCCTCTATGGACCTTTGGCATCAATGACTGGGTCATGTGAACTTTAGAGATCTTAAGATATTAGTGAATAAAGGCCTAGTTCGTGGATAACCATGTCTTGGGAGACCAACTTCCTCGATTTATGCTCCTTGTCAAGAAGAAAAATAAATTCGAAATCCCCATCGGAAGTTGAATACCATTACCACATCTTGTGTGTTGGAGTTGATACATGCAGATCTTATAGGTCCTATATATTGTAATACCCCGCATTTTTATCGATATTTATTTATGGGATTAATTAAATTAAATGTGAATTAATTCAGAATTAATCCGGATAAAATACTAACGAGATGTGAGTTGGTATTTGATTATAATGTGTATATATGGCAATATATGAATATTGGAAATATTGAATTAGTCGTAAGATTGATATACGGCAATTTGGGAAATTTTGTTGAGACGCGTGTGACAGTCGCGTCAGGAAAGTAATTATTTTAATTAAAAAGTAAATTTTATTTCTATTAACCGTATGGTCGTTTTGAGTACGCCAACGCGTCCGGAAGGGTCGAAATAGTCAGAAAACACTAGCCGGGGGTTTAGTTTGGGTCCCAGGACATTTTTAGGCCATACCGGTAACATAAAAGGGTAGTTTGGTAATTTTGGGATTTTAGGAATTAAAACCCACGAAAATTAGAGTTAAAAATCTGACTTAGTCTTAACCCACTAAGCCATTTCCAACCCCAATCTAGGTAGTGGGCTACGGGAGAAGTTTAGAAACCTTAAACTTGCCAAAAACCAACCTCCACCTCCATTGTCATCCTTAGAGAAGAAACTTGTAAAGAGAGAAAGAGAAGAGAATTCTGCAGAGAGAGAGAGAGGACAATTCAACCTTCAAGATTCAACCTCATATTCAGAGAAAGATTAGAGGCAAGTGGTTTAATTTCGTTTTTGCAAAGAATGCTTCTTCCATGTGTAGGAAATTCATATAATCGTATTGTTTTTGGGATATTTATAAAAATCCATGAAATTGGAAGTTATGAATTCAGATTTTAATGTAGGATTGCATGTAGAATTGGTATTGGATGATTGAACTAAGAGAATTACTACTTTTTATATTGAAAATACGGATTTAACTATAACTATGGAAGACTTTAAATTTCTAGGGTTCATGTTCTTGAAAATTGGGGAAAATTGGAAGGAATTGAGGATTCAAATGTGGTTTGGGATGATTAGACCCCATATAAATGTTGTTATACGAATTTAATATGTTTAGGGATGATTAAAAACCTTGAAACCTTGTTGGAATGCCATTTAGATGAGATTAGAGGCGAAGAAAAGTTGGAAAAACGTAATAGGAATTTTCTGGGCTCAAACTGTCACCTCGTTAGAAGACCTGCCCAGGTCGTTCGAACGAGCTCGTTCGAACGAGCTTCTAACGAGTTGACAGTTTGCCTTCTAACGAGAGGGATGTTCATTCGATGCCTTTCGTTCGAACGAGATCTCGTTAGATGCCCAGTTTGTTCGAACGAACTCTCGTTCGAACAGCCTCATCCGAACGAGACTTCTAACGAGCTGACAGTTTAGGCCTTTTGGCCTGTTTTGATTTCGCGTGTCCCGTAACCTTGTTTAATTGTAGAGATAACGTTCCCTTGATGATAAATTGATATAGTTGGGATATTTGGGATATATTGAGGAGTAAAACATAGAAGTGTGATTTGAATTGAATGGAAATTGTGGAATAGGACGTGAGTGACTATTACGATGCGAGAATTATTGACGGCTTAAATAATTGAATTAACCGGGAACATATGAATTGTGTAACATTATAAGTCGGTACGAGAATGAGATGTGTACCACAAATAAATTACGGTGATTACTATGATGTGAGTTGGTATTTGATTATAATGTGTATATATGGCAATATATGAATATTGGAAATATTGAATTAGTCGTAAGATTGATATACGGTAATTTGGGAAATTTTGTTGAGACGCGTGTGACAGTCGCGTCAGGAAAGTAATTATTTTAATTAAAACGTAAATTTTATTTCTATTAACCGTATGGTCATTTTGAGTACGCCAACGCGTTCGGAAGGGTCGAAATAGTCAGAAAACACTAGCCGGGGGTTTAGTTTGGGTCCCGGGACATTTTTAGGCCATACCGGTAACATAAAAGGGTAGTTTGGTAATTTTGGGAATTAAAACCCACGAAAATTAGAGTTAAAAATCTGACTTAGTCTTAACCCACTAAGCCATTTCCAACCCCAATCTAGGTAGTGGGCTACGGGAGAAGTTTAGAAACCTTAAACTTGCCAAAAACCAACCTCCACCTCCATTGTCATCCTTAGAGAAGAAACTTGTAAAGAGAGAAAGAGAAAAGAATTCTGCAGAGAGAGAGAGAGAGGACAATTCAACCTTCAAGATTCAACCTCATATTCAGAGAAAGATTAGAGGCAAGTGGTTTAATTTCATTTTTGCAAAGAATGCTTCTTCCATGTGTAGGAAATTCATATAATCGTATTGTTTTTGGGAGATTTATAAAAATCCATGAAATTGGAAGTTATGAATTCAGATTTTAATGTAGGATTGCATGTAGAATTGGTATTGGATGATTGAACTAAGAGAATTACTACTTTTTATATTGCAAATATGGATTTAACTATAACTATGGAAGACTTTAAATTTCTAGGGTTCATGTTCTTGAAAATTGGGGAAAATTGGAAGGAATTGAGGATTCAGATGTGGTTTGGGATGATTAGACCCCATATAAATGTTGTTATACGAATTTAATATGTTTAGGGATGATTAAAAACCTTGAAACCTTGTTGGAATGCCATTTAGATGAGATTAGAGGCGAAGAAAAGTTGGAAAAACGTAATATGAATTTTTTGGGCTCAAACTGTCACCTCGTTAGAAGACCTGCCCAGGTCGTTCGAACGAGCTCGTTCGAACGAGCTTCTAACGAGTTGACAGTTTGTCTTCTAACGAGAGGGATGTTCATTCGATGCCTTTCGTTCGAACGAGATCTCGTTAGATGCCCAGTTCGTTCGAACGAGACTTCTAACGAGCTGACAGTTTAGGTTTTTTGGCCTGTTTTGATTTCGCGTGTCCCATAACCTTGTTTAATTGTAGAGATAACGTTCCCTTGATGATAAATTGATATAGTCGGGATATTTGGGATATATTGAGGAGTAAAACATAGAAGTGTGATTTGAATTGAATGGAAATTGTGGAATAGGACGTGAGTGACTATTACGATGCGAGAATTATTGACGGCTTAAATAATTGAATTAACCGGGAACATATGAATTGTGTAACATTATAAGTCGGTACGAGAATGAGATGTGTACCACAAATAAATTACGGTGATTACTATGATGTGTGTATACCTAGTATATGCATATGATTTTATGACATACCTACCATACTTGCTATCACGGGAGGTTTACGTTCGCTTAGGGCCATCTACTCCTTGTGTTGCCCGGATTTAGATTGGTACCTCGAGAACATAGGTCAGAGAAGGACTTATTGGGATGTTAATAAGTCTGCTGATCGTGGGAGCGTAGGTATGTGCGTGACCCATGTGATGTGACTGTGTTCGCCTCCATTGTTTGTGATTTGCTATTATCTGAGAACGATTCCTGAGAGATTCGGAATGCGTGATCCTTATGTACGTGATGTACCGGGATGGATAGCAGAGTATGTGTGCACCGCAGCTTAGTCTCGGGTGCTTGTATTGTATATTTATGGCGTGACTAATATACACTTAAAATAATGAGAACTTTCATGCTGATATTGTGAGTATAAATACAGAAACGCTTTGAGTAACTATAAAGGGATAACCTGTAATGAATTGTATTACTAATAATTGAGAATCTGAGTTTAAGTAAAGCCCTCTACTTAGTTGATGACGCTAGAATGTATAATGAGAACCGAGTAGAAAGAATAGAACTCATGTCAGTTTAGTTAGATAATAATATCACTTAGATGGGTGCTATTCGTTAGGAGTGCACAATTAGTCGAGAGGTGAGTATTTCATGCGAGTGCACGTCCTAACATGTATTTTGCATTCATTGTTTTAAATGTCATTAAATCACTTGCTATTTTTAAAATACTCTCCACTTTCGGGCTCTGACCCGTTTGCTTTCAAATCTATTTTTGTAAAAACCATTTTAGGTGCCCAGCCACAAGGACACCATGCGTAGGATTTTCATTCAGGTGACGAGCTGTAGCTGTTTGTGGAAGTTACAGGACTTTTCTAGTAGACGCTTCATCTATCTTGACTCTATATTCAGCTTTCATCAGTTGTTGGGCATGTCGCCCATTTCTATTAGAAACATTTCCTATTTCATATTTTCAGACTTTTGGCATGTAATTAATTCAGGATGCAGACTTGTTTTATGATTTCCATATTGGGATTGTTGTGAGGAGTTTTCCTCCAGACTTGTTATTTATTTGTTGGTAATTTTATTGGGACTTTATGGTGTATGGTGATGTTATTCTTTTATATTTCATTTATCTCATGTTAATCAGAGTTAACTTAAAATTTGGCAACTCACTTTTTAAATACTAGGTGGTTAGTAATCATTAAAATGTTTTCGACAGTGATGCTATTAACTGGACCAACTTGGCATTTTGTATTAATCTAATAAAGGAGTAGCTACCTGGTATTTAATTAGTCGGGGTGTCACATGTATATGGAGAGCATAGGTGCTAAGAGATACATTCTCGTGATGGTCATTGATTTTTTGAGATACTCTATCGTGGTGTTTCTTGGAGAAAAGTTCGATGTGATTGAGTTCCTAACAACTAAGTGTCGTATCTTATAAAACCAAAATGGTGTCACTATTATTAGGATGGGTAATGACAATGACACTAAATTTAAAGAAGTCGGAGTGGATAGAAGTTCTGATGGAGTGGGCATCAAACACGAGTTTCGACTGTTCGTACTCCTCAACAAAATAGGATATTTGAGATAAAGAATCGAACAATTCAATAAATGGATAAATTCATGCTTCTTAGGAGAAAGTGCCTAGACGTTTTGGACAGATCTAGATAATACTACATGCCAAAAGGTGAATAGGGTATATATTTATCCACACACGTTACACTCACCATATGAGTTATGGATATGGAGTAAACCCAACATATCGTATTTTTGTGTCTTTGAGAGTCCTTGCTACACTTAGAGAGATATAGATCATTTAGGAAAGTTAGACTCTTGAAGCAATGAGGGTATATTTTTAGGATATTCATCGTTGAGTAGGGCTAATAGGGTGTTCAAACTTGCAATCTCTAAGGTTATGGAGTTAATAATTGTCAAAATTAGAGACAACGAGCCACCGACATTTGTTAACCCTGACCTTGAGTGTGCGAACAATGCACCCCCAGTTGATGATTCCATTATTCCTCATTCTACCCTGGTAGACCCCGCTCTTGATTTAGAGGATCCACCCTCTTTGGTTCAAAAGAGTCATGACCCTTCCTCTATGCTTGGTGATCCCACACTAGGGATCAAGACTCACGCTCAACTTGAGAATGTAGTTAGCTACTATTGCTACACCTCCTTAGTCGAGCCTAAGAATTTTAAAGAAACACTTAAGGATGATCATATGATATTAGCTATGCAAGAAGAGTTACTTCAATTTTGCAAGAACGATGTCTGGGAGTTAGTCCCTAGACCTAACAAGATAAATGTGATTGGTACCAAATGGATTTATAATAATAAGATAGATAATAATGGTACCATAGTTTGCAATAAGTACAGGTTGGTTGTTCAAGGCTACACATAGATTAAGGGTGTAGACTTTGACAAGATATTCGTTACTTTTCCTAGGCTTGAGTCCGTTCGTTTATTACTTGCCATAACATGTCATCTACGCTTTAAGTTATATCAAATGAATGCCAAGAGTGTTTTCCTTAATGGCATTCTACATGATGAAGCGTAAGTGGAATAACCAAAGGGGTTCGAAGACCCAAAGCACCTGGGACAAGTCTTTTATCTTAAGAAGGACTTGTATGATTTGAAGCAAGCACCCCATACTTGGTATGAGAGGCTCACTTATTATCTCTTACCTCAAGGATTTAAGAGAGGGGGAGTGGATAAGATGTTATTTGTGAGGAGAGAGAGTGGTGCTATCTTGGTTTTCCAAGTCTATGTGGGAAACATAGTATTTGGATCCACGTGCTCCCGACATGCTCACACATTTGAGGAGGAGGTGCAGAGAGTTTATGATGAGCATGGTTGATGAGCTTACATTCTTCTTAGGTCTCTAGGTGTGTCAACTTGAGGATGTAATATTCATATCTAAATCCAAATATGCTAAGTACTTAGTGAAGAAGTTTGGTTTAGACTCTGCTAAGAACTCACAAACCCCTATGAGTACATCTACTAAGCTTAGAAAAGACACCTTAAGCAAGGACATAATGCAGAACCTTTATAGAAGCATGATATGTAATCTTCTCTACTTGATTGCTAGTCGTCCCGACATTGACTTTAGTGCTGGAGTTTGTGCACGTTACCAAGCATCCCCGAAAGAGTCTCACTTCCTCGCACTTAAACGCATCATCGAATACGCTAGTGGCATTTTTTCATACCGATGACCATTTTTCTACCTATTAGGATGTCAGTTGGGCTGGGAATGTTGATGGTTATAGTAGCACCTAGGGTGGGTGTTTTTACTTTGGGAGTGCTCTTATATCTTGGTTGATAAAGAAGTAAAAATTCATATCATTTTCCACGATGGAGGCCGAGTATGTATTCGCCGAGAGCTATTGAACATAACTCTTATGGATGAAGCAAATGTTAGGAGATTATGTGATTTCCTTCAGCACAATGACTATTTCATGTGATAATACGAGTCCAAATCATATATCTCGTAATTCGATCTAATATTCTCGCTCAAAGCACATTAGGATACGTGAGCATTTCATTCGTGATCTCATTGAGAGAAGGTCGTGTCCTTCAACTTTATGAGCACCGAACACCAATTATCACACATTTTCACAAAACCTTAAGATGCACCTAGATTCGAGAATCTTAGGAAGTCTTTGGGTATTTATTCCATTGATTAAGTTCAGCTACTTTATTTAGTAGAAGGTGTTTATCATGTTCATATCATTCGTCCCTATTGCTATATTATATTTCTATGATTTTAATTTTGAGAAATCTTGAAAAATGCAAAAACATTTTTGATTTTTAAGAAAAGTTTTGAAAAATTCCAAAAAGAATTTTGAAAAAGAAAAAAAGAGTTTTGTATTTTATTTTTCACCATAGAAGGATGTGCATTTAAGATATTCGAATCATCCCTACATTTCATCTACCCGTGTGAGTTTTTCATTGTATTTTGAGACATGACTTCAATTCTTTAGAGTGCTTAATAATGAGTGGATATCATTTTTTTGTTCATTGATGATTACTTTCTTCATGATAGACTTTTTATCACCTTTGTACACATGCACAAACTTTTGAGCATTGTGTTTTCTTATCATATATCGAATATGGTGTTCTGATCTCAATCGTGCTTAACAACGAACCAAATTTATTGGAGATAAGTTGTGCTTGTAAGAACCATTGCCTGGATTTTGTTTATCAGAAAATTTGTTATATGTTAAGCAATGGAAAGGGGCTACGAAAGAGAAAAATTCTCTTTGCGTTAAAATCCACCATTTACCAAAAAAGAGCCTAAAATACTAACAAGACATAAAAATAGAAGTACCAAGGCCATTTTTATTTGATTTACGCTTCTCTACGTATGAGTATTATGATATCTTTAAAAATTTGAGAGTGAATTCATAAATGTGTGAGATTTTTAGTGTGTTATAAAGTAAAAGATCAATGGATTTGCACAACAAACTCTCTTAAAAATCATTAAATAGTTTGGCGTTATTGATTTGAGAAGCATTCAAATTCATGACATGTTGTACAAGTCGACTCAATTTTATGTAAGTTCAACATTTTTATAACAAGGTTGACATTGAGTTCTTTCTTTAGAAATTTTTTCTTGACTTTATTCACCTATGTTATGAATGCCTATGTTGATTTGCCCGTGGAAAATATTCACACAATTGCATTCCACTTCCATGGTTTGAGAATTTTAGTGTTATTCCACAGTGTGAGATATTTTGTATCTATATGTATTTTTATACATATAATTATTTTTTATATGTGAAAAAATTGAAAAGGTTAAAAAATAGTGGTTTTCTCCTTCGCGATTTCATCACATGTGCTCTATTGCTTATCTTTGTGATGATTATTTCTTTTGGATTCATGTGGTGCTAACATTTCAGGATTAGTTCTAACCCTTTGTCTATTACAGACAAAAAAGGGGAGAACAAATTGAGGGGGAGTTTATTTATTTTTTAAATTCGTATGCGTCACAGAATTTCTTTTGTCTCATGTGTGTAGGTGAATCCTCCCTGATGATGATTTCATGATGGAACACATAAGATCAGAATTTTCAGCGGATCACACATGATGAAGATTTTCAGTTGAAGACTTATACAGTTATGCATTTCTATTTCCTGATTTGGGAGAGCATTAGTTGTATTAGTCTTAGGGGTCAATTTGGCTTCGGTGTATGTTTTTTACCTGAATAGTCAGAGGGGGAGATTCATAAGAGTAAGTTTTATAATTTCTCATTTTAGTTTTATTTGGCTTATCCCGTTACACCTCACTGCACCTTCATGACTATTTTCATGTATTCGAAGAGAAGAAGTTTATGACATTTGAAAGATTAAAGATCATTCGTTATAACATCACTCAGAAAAGTTATGAGGTTGTTTGTTAAAGACTTTAATTATGCAGGGGTTATTTTTTTTAAAGGGCTTGCATTTACGAGTTTTCAAAATCTTTTAAAATTATTTTTAAAGAATTTTTGAAAAACTTGCGAACTCGTTGGAACACGATTGCTATATCGTTCAAACGAGTTTGAACAGTTGTTAGAATGAGGTTCCTTCATTTGAACGAGATCTGGAATGTCTCCTTTTGGTTATGCTCTGTAATGTCATTCGAAATTTCGTTGGAAGCAAGATCGAACGAGAAAGGGTACATTGTTCGAACGAGATAAAAGTTCGTTCGAACGAGTACGCGTGTTTTTGTTTTTAAAAAATATATTTCTGAATCTTTAATCCCTATATCTTTGCAAAAACTTTCACTAAAAATAAAGATGTGGGGTTAGACTTTTAAAAGATCCTTTTGAGAGTTATTTTTGTGATTAAAATCTGTACTTTTTCATCCAAAACCTTTGGATATGTAAGGATCACTTTTCTAAATCAAGAAGAACACATTCAAAGTTCAAAAACCCTTGTAGATATTTTTTCTTCAACTGAATTAAGGAGTCGAGGCTTTACTACTGAAGAAGAAAGGAATTGGAGATTCCCGGGGCTAATCGATGGATATCGAGGCAAGAGCTGCTTGCTATGGGTGGTGTTGGACTGCATTATTTTCTATTAAAGATTTGAAGACTCTTATGCGTTATACTTAGTGGATCTCCAAGTAGTTTGTAAATCATTATATGTCTGTCAAATTCTTTAATAGTGATAAAACTAAAGGTTTTGCTCGAAAGTTTTTCCTTAAATTCTTCTTTTGCTTATTTGGGTTGGAATTTGGATTTAATTAATATTACATGTCCCCTTTAAATTATATCAAGTAAAATTCACTAAAAAGTGAATTTGTGTGTTTGTCCTAAGATACAAGTGTATTCGTATAACCCCTACTTTCTCATAGGTTTTCCATTGCTCACCTACTCGGGAAAGAGCAACTATCTTCGAACTGGGTGGGAATGAATTTTTTTTACAAAAGTGATCCCACAAGTCATCTTTTACTGCACGATCGACATTCTTCTTGTTATCTTCCCACCGATGCCCATAATAATATTTTTGAGCATCGAACAATAGGCTTTAAAAATATGGATGGGATTTTTATCACGGTCAGGGGAGAACCTAATCTACTTCATATCTTGTTCTTGGGATTCATCGATAATGGGAGTTGGATTAACAGGGATTTGTAGAGTTTGATGACTCGAAGATAGTGCAAATGAAATATAATGAACATACAAAGGAATGGAATATGAAAAACCCCTAAGTGTCAAGAATTCAGGTTGTATATGAGGAGAGAATTGAGATGGATGAGTATCTTTATGTGGTTGATCATCTCTATTCATGTTCAACATTTCCTATAAATAAATAAATAAAAAATCAACGAAAATTGTGTAAAGATCATGTTCACACTATACATACACACACA
The DNA here is from genome assembly GCA_949130495.1 of Sambucus nigra. NCBI lineage: Eukaryota > Viridiplantae > Streptophyta > Magnoliopsida > Dipsacales > Adoxaceae > Sambucus > Sambucus nigra. Next base: position 562,546,553 of record OX422216.1, on the reverse strand, counting down.
CAACCATATATATGTACCTTTGCCAGATGTGTCTGATTTCCATCCACGTGGTATTATTTTTTTTAGTATTTGTGAAAAGATTCACACCCCTAACTAGGTAGAAGTGTATATATTATTCTCATATAAATGTCCATGACATGATCTCGAAATCCTTTCTTCTTCAAGTTTTTTGCAAGCTCACATTTAATGTGCATATTGTGAGACATCGAAATTTGGGTGAATGCTCTGTTTATGAAATTGTATCCAAACTGGATGAATATTTTTTAGGCCCTTTCTCTTAGTTTCACTAATGCCAATGCAATGTGGGGCTCTATTGCCTCACCCCAATATTCTGGCAAAGAAAATAATATACGATCGAACGATTGTGAGAGATAATATCCTTGATTTATATGGTAATTAAATTGTTTAATTTTTTTTATTCCCATACTATAAATATAAGTCCCCTCTATGTAGCACGCACTAGTAAAAGTAGTTTTTTGTGCAAGTCAATTGTAACCTTTTGATTTTTGTTGAAAGTAATTATTATCATGGCTCATTTTTTCTTGAGAATATTTAAATAAGGAGGTTTGTGAATATGACCAACGCTTTATAAAGTGAATGAGAAGACAAAAAAATGTATAAAAGATTTTTTCATGTGGGACAACATACAAATATTAGGAGTAAAGCCACCAATTAATCCTAAAATTATTATGAGTCCACCAAGTAATTAAAGTTTTCCAATTAATCAACAAAACACAACAATTCCAATTTTAGTTCAATTTTAATTCAATTAATCCTAGAATTACTATGTGTGGACCAATGACAAAGCCCTTCCATCAATTCATATTCACCCAAACATCAACCAATTAAAAAGGAATGAACATAACCACACCAGTTAGCCAAGAAAATATATCTATTAATAGGATATAAAACAATACACGAACTTTGAATAAAATGAAGGATCATCCTTCAAGTGAATATATCTTCATCCGCACAATATATACATTAACTAAGTAATATTTTCCAATTAATCAATAAAACTCAACAAGAACAATCTTAATTTAATTAACCCTAAAATTACTATGTGTCCACCAATGCGCAAGCCCTTCCACCAATTTGTGTTCACCCAAACAACAACCACTTAAGGAAGGGATGAGCACGTCCATAACTGTCAACCTATATATATATATATATATATATATATATATTACATAAAAGAACAGATAAGTAAAATTACCAGAATAAAGAAAGCAACTAGAATCAGTTGAGCTTCAATAAATGTTCTCCAATTGCATGCACACATGGAACGAGAAGAAACTATTTTAACACATTACTCAATTAGAAGTAAATGATATAATTGTTTTGTTCATCACATCAACTAACTCTAAAATAATTTACGAGTAATTCATATTCCCAGCATACATAACTTTATACATAGACAATTATTAAAAAAAATTATGCATAACAATTGAAATAGAAATTATTAAATAATTTATGCATAACAATTATTAATTAATTTATGGGTATTTTATATTCGCAAAATTAATATTTTCCCTAACAATATATGGGTAATTCATATTCCCATAATTAACATTTTTCTCTAATATTTTTAGAAATAATATTTGGAATAACATTTTTAGAAATAACATTTTCCCCCATCATTATGAAATAACACGTTTTGCCCTAACATTTTGCCCTAACAATTCTGAAATAACATTTTACTCTAATAATTATGAAATTAATGTTTATATTGTGGTTAAATCCATGAAAATAAAAAAATGTACAAATATTTATGGTTACTTTTTTCCATAACCCAAACCTAAACGGCTCCACATACACATACACATACACACGCATACAAAAATATACGTATACATACATATACATAAACATAAATATAAACATAAACATACATATACACATAACCATATACACAACCACACACACACACACACACACACACACACACACACACACACACACGTGTGTGTGTGTCTGTGTGAGAGAGAGAGAGAGAGAGAGAGAGTGACCTTAGTGAGAAAGAGGTGCTGAAAGTTCGGTGGTGGAAGCCGAGATAGAAGAGGGTCGCAGAGAGAGGGAGAGATGAAATAATGAGAAATAAAATCTAATAGGTTTTATGTAAACCTGTAAGGGGTTCATGGATCAGGATCGTGATCCGGTCTGTAACCATATTGAATTAAAATTAATTGGTCACGGTCAGTCAGAGTGGTCAGGCTATGAGATCGTTACCCTTAAAATTCCCCCAATACCTAGTCACGGTCTAGAACCATGATTAAGTTGATGTGACCATTTTGAAGTTCATCTCTACCATGGTTGAGGGTCACAGTTATGGACAATGGCCATATTTCACACATATTGATCATGGTTGTGGACTTTTACTAGTTACGTGACCAACTTGGTGCCATTTTCCTCACCATAAGGGTTACTGCTAGGTTATGATTTTGGAACCTGACCAATGTGTGTAATAGATCCACCAAGGATGGGGTCACAGACATAGTCACAGTAAAAATGTATGGACACGATTTTGGGTCATGACCACCTTCGTGAGGATCAAAGTCGTAACCACCCTCCCATGACTATTTTCGATTTTTGGCATAGTGGGGTGTGTGTGTGTGTGTATGTGTATTTGTGTGTGTGTGTGAGAGAGAGAGAGAGGCTGTTGGGTCGTAAGGCATGGTTGTGGGCAGTGAGGGGATGGTTGTGGGTTGGGTGGTGAGCGAACCGCGATTTCAGTTGGTTGTTTATTTTTTTTTTTGAGATTTTGTACATTTAATTATTTTTTATCTTGTTAAAATTATTTTAAATTAAAATTCATTTATTTTAATTTTTATTAAATATTTTGGAATTTCTAATTATTTTAAATAAAAATACCTCGTGGAAGTTAACAACTTTTATAACGATTTTGGGCAAACTCTATTTTTATAAATTAAAATGAATTTAATTCTAAAATAATTTTTTTTAGCAATATATATAAGTTAAAAGAGCAAACCAATACACACATTTTGTATAAATAATCCATCTTCAATAAAAATGTATATACCTTATTTAATTATAGGTGGTAAAGCCACATTCATGGTTACATTGCAGAAAGTAACTTTGGGTTTAATGTTTATAAACTTTATGTGGAATTTACTTTTGGTAAACAATCCAAGAAATTGAAAAACAGGAATTCATTCTTTTAATATTGTGGGTACCCTGAATTTAGCATTATAGGCCTGGACGAGTAGCCTCGCCTTAGGGGCACAAAGCCCAGGCCCATCACCTTTTGTATTGATCCGATTGCTCCACGATCCCATGAAGAGAAGTTGTGGGGAAGCGCGATCCCATGTAAGAAAGTTACCGGGGAGATGGCTAATAAGGAGGAACCCATCACCCCCACTAACCAACATATACATGTATAGATTAAACCCTAAGTCCAGGGCAAAGGACAAGTTGTATTCTCTGTACTTATTCTTCAGAACATAGAGAAATAACACTGACTGAACCACCGTGGACGTAGGCACATCTTTGCTGAACCACGTATACCCGTTGTTGTGTGATTGGCATTTTATTTACCTTTTCTTGGTTGTTACCTCTTTCATATTTATTTGTGTTGGATAATAATTGTCACCACAATTGGCGCCGTCTGTGGCAAGCGTTCATCTTTCCCTGAGAAGAGCCCACGCCAGGAAAAAATCTAAGATGTCTGGTCACAGCAACAACGCTCCTCAAACAGGAGATATTCAGGAGCCACCCGCTCCTCGCAGGATTCGTCCGACGTTCAGATCAAGGGGCTCGCTTAGAAAGGCCAACCTCAGAAGAAAGTCAAGGACCAGCAAGGTCCACACACATATCCAGATTGATCGATGCATACGAGGCAAGGATCCACGAGCAGAGGGAGTCTTCTCGCAGATATGAGGCTGAGAATGCTCGCTTGAAAAGAAGACTGGAAAAACTGGAGAAGGAACTACGTCCTGATACCAGGAGACGCCCCTATCGCACTCCTAGCCCTTAGGCGAGCAAATCTCGCAGCCGAGGAAGGAGCCCTAGGCGGCAATATCAAGGGTACAAAGGTGGCGACTCAGACGACGACCTCCGCGAACAACTGAGAAAAGCTCGCCGCTACCAGAGCCCTGCTCGCAGCGACGACAACATACGGAACCTAGTCCGCAGAGAAATGGACCAACATCCAGCTCACCGCGGCACCAGGTCGACCAGAGAACTCGCCAGGAGATCCCTCAAGACCCAGATGAAATCTCCCTTCACGAGGGAAATTGAGGAAGAAGAGGCTCCCAAAAAGTTTGCCATTCCAAGGTTCAAGATTTACGATGGGAAGACTGATCCCATTGATCTTGTCAGGCAGTACCGGCAGGCTATGACCCTCTGGAATCACCGAGATGCACTGATGTGCCGTATTTTTCCCTCGAGCCTTCATGACGTGGCCCAGAAATGGTTAGAGAAACTCCCTCACCAATCCATCAAAAATTTCAAATCCCTGGCCGAGCTCTTTACGGCCCGGTTCATCACCAGCAGCTCCCATCCCAAAAGGATGGATGCTCTATTAACAATGAAGAAAATGCCTCAGGAGACACTCCGAGACTACGCGAAGAGGTACTGGGAGTTATTCAACGAAGTCGAGGACTGCGCGGAAGAAGTGGCAGTGGCTTCATTCAAAATTGAGCTACCTAGCTCTTCCCTCCTTTACCAGTCCTTGACAAAGAAGGAAGCTATGACCATTGATAACCTGATGGCCCGGATTGAGAAATACGCAAAGGTGGAAGATGTTACCCGCCTTAACGTAGGAGAAAACGGTCGAGCCAAGCTCACTACCAAGGGAAGTGAGAAAGCTGATAACCAGAAAAAAGGAGGAAAGAGGGGGGGCAAGAATGGCTCCAAAAACGGAGGGAACCCTGACGTTACAAAATCGTTCCAGGCGGTCAATACCGTCTTCAAAGAACCAATTTACAAAATTCTCGCGAAGATCAAGGATGAGCCGTTCATCAAATGGCCCCGGAAAATGGGAGGAGACCCCTCGAAAAGAAACAATGCACTGAGATGCACTTTCCATAAAGAGGGAGGGCATAAGACCGAGCACTGCAAGGCTCTTAAGTCCCACCTCGAGGAGTTGGCCCAATCCTGACATTTGAATGACTTTGTGGAAAAGAAGGTAGAGAGAGTGACTGTCCACAAGGAGGCAAAACCCGACAACGTATTGGAAGACGACGCCGGACACGAATTCGCAGTAATCCACGGAGTATCCGATGTTAAGCAAATCCAGGGTAACTCAGCTCGAATGGAGGTAAAGAAGCTGACAGCGGTGATGCAAGATTTTCAGATTGATCCAACAAAATCACAGGCAGGAAAACGTCGGCGAGCAGAGGACATCAACTACAACAAGCATATTGTTTTCACGGATGAAGATCTTATGGGAGTAAGGACCCCACATCACGATGCCTTAGTCATTACACTCAGGATAGCCAACTTTGATATCGACAGGCTGCTCGTCGATCAAGGGAGCTCATCCGAAGTAATGTACATCGACCTGTTCAGGAAATTGAAGTTGAACATCGCCGACCTAAAGGAAACCACTGTCCCTCTGGTCGGCTTCGCTGGGAAGATGACCATGCCTCTGGGCAAGATAGTACTTCCAGTGCTCGCTGGAAATGTTTCCAAAATGATCGAATTCTTGGTGGTCGACATCGATTCACCGTATCAAGCCATCCTCGGCAGGGGATGGCTTCATGCAATGAAGGCAGTCTCCTCGACCTACCACCAAAAACTCAAATATGTCACCGAGCGGGGAGTGATGGAGATACATGGCGACCAGGCAATGGCGAGAAAGTGCTTCATAGCGGCCATCCGACCAAAGCCAGAGAAAAGAGCCGTTCAAACCAGCGAGAAAGTGGAGGAAGGTGCAATCCCTTCCAAATAGCAATTAAAATATGGAAGGCCCGGAGTGGAAGAGACCAGGCTCCTCCCCTCCGAGCGTGTTGTAGAGGACCTGGTAGAAGTGATTGCTAAAGAAGGCGACAACAGCAGAGTCTTCCTGATCGGGGCCTCACTCACTGATCAAGAGCAAAAGGATTTGTTAACCTTACTCAGAAGCAACATAGATGTTTTCGCTTGGGAACCCTATGAGCTGCCAGGAATCGATCCCAGTATGGTCTTCCATCGGTTGCACGTCAATCCCACATTCAAGCCGATAGCGCAGAAGGCACGATGAACTGCTCCCGAGAAGGCCAAAGCAATAGAAAAAGAAGTCGAAAAACTGCTGGATGCAGGGTCCATACGGGAAGTGCAATTCCCCAAATGGTTATCCAACCCAGTGGTAGTTCCAAAAAGCAACGGGTAGTGGAGAGTTTGCATAGACTTCACTGACCTCAACAAAGCCTGCCCCAAGGATAGCTTCCCTCTTCTGAAAATAGACCAACTAGTGGACGCCACCGCAGCTCACGAACGAATGAGTTTCCTGGATGCATACTCGGGATATCACCAGATTCCCCTGTATGCCCCAGATCAGGACAAAACGGCGTTTATCACGACGGTTGGTTTATACTGTTACAAGGTCATGCCTTTTGGGCTAAAAAATGCAGGGGCAACCTATCAGCGGCTAGTTACCAACATGTTCAGAAATCAAATGGGAAACACAATGAAGGTCTACATCGACGACATGCTCGTCAAGAGCAAGGAGAAGGAAAATCACCTCTCGGACCTATCAAGTACCTTCGAAATCCTCAGGAAGTACCGAATGAAACTCAACGCGAGCAAGTGTTCCTTCGGTGTCCAGTCAGGAAAGTTTCTTGGGTATTTGGTCAGCAAGCGAGGCATAGAGGCTAATCCGGACCAGATTGATGCAATCAAAAGAGTGCAACCTCCTTGCACAGTCCGAGATGTACAGAAACTCACTGGAATGCTCGCTGCTCTAAATCGTTTCATTTCTAAATCCTCCGAGAGATGCAAGCCCTTCTTCCAACTCTTAAAAGGCAGCAAAACAGTAGAATGGACCCCAGGTTGCACACGAGCGTTAGACGAGCTCAAGTCCTACCTAAGCTCCCCACCGCTGCTTATCATACCACAGCAAATGGACTCTTTGTACCTCTACCTCTCTGTGTCCAGCCATACTGTCAGCTCAGCGCTAATGTGTGAAGTTACAGGGATCCAACATCCAGTCTATTACGCGAGCAAAACCTTACTAGACGTTGAGCAGCGCTACCTACCATTGAAAAAGCTCGCATTCTCCCTAGTAATGTCCTCGAGGAAACTGAAGCACTACTTCGAAGCTCATACGATCATCGTCCTTACATCACACCCCCTCAAGGCTGTCCTAAGGAAGGCGGATTTATCGGGCAGACTGTCTAAATGGTCAGTCGAGCTTGGCCGATTTGACATCCAATTTCAACCAAGGACAGCTATCAAGGGTCAAATCCTTGCTGATTTCATAGCTGAATTCACAGGCGAAGAACGCATCGACCAGCCTAAGCCAACAGAACAAAACAACCAGGCTACAGGGGGAAGCTGGAAACTATTCGTTGATGGAGCCTCCAACTCAAAGGGGGCAGGAGTAGGAATTGTTCTCATCACTCCGGAGAATACAGTCCTCGAGCAAGGAATCAGGCTGAGATTTGCAGCCTCCAACAACGAAGCAGAATACGAAGCCTTAATAGCAGGTCTCCAAAGGGCGCAAACTCTGGGAGCAAAGCATTTACAGGTATTCGGAGATTCACAACTAGTTTCCAATCAGATAAGTGGAGACTATAACACGAAGGATGAGAGGATGGCAACCTACCTCTCCTTGGTAAAAAACTTAATGACGAACTTTGAAGAAATCAACATCCAATAGTTTCCCGGGGGCAAAACAGCCACGCTGACGCCTTAGCAGCCCTGAGCTCGACAGTTGATTCCAGCCTTAAAAGGATCATCCCTATCGATTTCCTCAGCTGCCCAAGCATTTACCCCAACCGCGAGCTGACCAAAGCGAAACCAATACTCCAATTGGAATTAGCCCCCAGCTGGATGGATCCCTTGAGAGACTATTTAAAGAACGGAACACTCCCAGAGGATAAAAGAACTGCTCACCAGATAAGAGTCAAAGCTGCTCGCTTTCACTTATCCACAGGAGGCGACTTGTATAAAAGATCTTTCTCCGGCCCCTACCTTAGATGCGTCCACCCAGGCGATGTCAAGACAGTGCTTCACGAGCTTCATGAAGGAATCTGTGGAAGTCACGTCGGAGGAAGGTCTCTAGCCTTCCGAGCAATGAAGGAAGGTTACTGGTGGCCATACATGCAAAAGGACTCCTTAGTATATGTCCGTAAATGCCTAAAATGCTAACTTCACGCTCCCATGGTCCACCAGCCCGCCAACGAATTAAAATCCCTGACCAGTCCCTGGCCCTTCGCCCAGTGGGGAATGGACATCGTGGGACCACTGCCCACCGCTGCCGGCAATCGCAAATACCTGTTGGTGGCAACTGATTACTTTACCAAGTGGATCGAGGCAGAACCACTGGCGAACATCCGAGATGCTGACATGATGAGGTTCATATGGAGAAATATAATCACCCGATTCGAGATCCCCAGAACCATCATCACTGACAATGGAACACAGTTCGAGAGTGGCCTTTTTCAGGACTTCTGCGACAAACACGGGATTAGGCACCACTTCAGCTCGGTGGCCTACCCTCAAAGCAACGGACAAGCTGAGTCTTCCAACAAGACAGTTATCGCTGGATTGAAGAAGCGGTTAGAGCGAGCAAAAGGCGCGTGGACAACCGAGCTACCGCATATCCTATGGGCGTACAGAACGACTCCTAGGCGAGCCACAGGGGAAACGCCATTCTCACTAGCATATGGTATGGAAGCAGTCATTCCACTAGAAGCAGGATTACCTACAATGAGATCCGACCTTGTCGAGCAGGGTCAGAACGATCAGGCTTTGCTCGCTGAACTCGACTTGGCCGACGAGTGCATGGAACTTGCCCTAGTAAAACTAGCGAGCTATCAGCAACAGCTCGCGAAGCACTACAGCAAAAGGGTCAATCCGAGGAAATTCGAAGTTGGGGACTATATTCTAAGAAAGGTCCTGGGCAACACAGTGATGCCATCAGACAGTAAACTGGGACCGAACTGGGAAGGACCTTATAAGATAATTAGAGACGACCTGCAAGGTGCCTATCATTTGAAAATGATGGAGGGCAGAGAGATACCACGAGCATGGAACGCAGCTAATCTGAAGAAATTCTATTTTTAGGAGTTCTATTGTTAGATCTTTTATTGTATTCATTATGTGAAAAGACAGTTCATTTCTCAATTCACCAATGAAAATCTCTCAGTTGATCACTCTTTAATTAGTAACAGTTATATCTTATTACACATCCTTTCCAAATTATGGGCATAATGGTCGACATAGCAGGGGAACACCCCTCCTCAGGTCATCGTCATGAAGCATGACAGACCTCTTAGCATTGACCATGGCAATATATGAAGCCCTACAGAGTATTCTTAGGCATCAAACCTACTTTGGTTAAAAAAAATCCTGATCGGATGAAGACATCCAATACCAGGTGTGTCCTCGCCAATTGCCCTACTTAGGCCTAAGGGAGTGTGACGACACGACCTAAAAGGTAAAGGGATGGCACAATGGTATTCTTATACTGGACTGGGCGGACACTCACATGACAAAATAAAAAGGATTGTGAAGCTGCAAAAATATAAAAGGATTGGATGAACATGTTTAGCCGACAAAATTGCCCAAAACTCGAACTTCTCATTAATCTTTTATATTTACAAACAATGATAGTACATGTTTAGTCGGCGAAGCTCGCCCAAAGCATTTACAATAAATAAAAACAAAATTTCAAGAGGGTGGAAGCCTCCGAGCAAGATAATCAGCAACTTTAGCTCTCCTCCCATCATAAGGAGCAGGGGCGAGCTCCTCCACGACCTCATTTGCGTCCAATTCCAATAATCGCCGGGGAATAGCATCAATGGGTATCCATCGATCATCCCGCCTAAATGGGTTGGGCATCAGAGTAGAGGAAGACATCTCGTGTCGATACCACAGCATCGAGTTCCTCGGGACCTGCAGCTCTTTGAGGGCACTCAACCACCCCCTGATGAAGGATAACTCTTCAAACTCTGATAGTCTCGTCGGAGCTTCCAGCAGCCTTGATCATATCCATCGGACCACACTTGTCGAGGGCCGTTCTTGAACAAATGCCGGAGACGGGTGATGTCCCTCTGGAGCCCAGCAGCAGTCACATAAGCTCGCTGAACATCGCCGCGCAGCTCCTCCATTTCCCTCTCACGCTGTTCCTCGACTTCCCTATTCCTACCCCTGGCACTCCTACCAGCACGCGGGAGGGAAGGCCGAGTAGCTCGCGACGAAGAAGAGCCTTGTAGGACTACCGAAACGGTGCTCGACGAATGCTCCTTAAGCTTCGAGACCTCTCGCCGCAGGTCTTCATTCTCCCGCTGCAGAAACTCCCCAACTTGGTTGATCTCGGTGGCCTCCAGTAACTTCGCTCTCAGCTCGCTAACTTCTTCTTGCACTGAAGCACCGATCTCTTTCATTTCCTGGAGCCTGTCCTTCAACTTGGCCACTAGCTCGGACTGATCCTTATATTTCTGGTTCCTTGACTTAGCAAACCTGCAAAGCCTAGCAAAGGCCTGGCGAACTGCAGGGCTTGCATTAGGACCAAGAGTCCTACCTAGTTGGGAGGTAACAGGAATATAGTCATCCACATCAACCAACTACAAGTAAAAAAAAAAAAAAAAAGAGAAAAGAAAGAGATCAGCATAAATAAAAATGAAGTCTTTTCATTGATAATGAGCGAGGTTACATCAGATCAAAAAAGAAAAAATTACAAAGAAGCCCTATCAATTAGCAACCTCGGATGGCCCAGAGGTGGATGGACCCTTGTCCTTATCAGCATCAGCAGGGGCATTACCCTCTACAGGGGTGTCCACTGTCCTCTCGACCAAAGGAGCATCAATAGAAGTCGCCTGAGAGACAGGATTGGTGCCTTCAGCAGTTGGGGCTGGGTCCTCATCCACGACTGGATTTGGCCCTGGATCATGCTCGTCAAAGGGTGGGGATGCAACGTCCACCCCAGCAGCCACGAGAGCCTTATTCCACCCTTTCTTGAAGTTCAGACGACTGATATAGCCTATCTGAACCTCGGCGTCCTCATACGCAGCAGCCCAGCCAGAGTTGTACGAGTCTTCCTTAAGAGTGGCTGCCTGGGCTTTCTCCGCCTCCAGTTGCTCGGCCAGAACCCTGTTCTTCTCTGCAAGGTCTAGCTTGCTCGAGCACACCAGGTCATACGCCTTTCTTAGCTCCCCAAGCTCCCTGACCGCATCATCTCTCTCGCGAGCAAAATTGATAAGAGCCAAGTCAGATGAAGCTCGAGCTACGTCAGCAGCCTTTAGATCGGCCTCTAGCTGAGACCCCCTGGTTACCAGGACAGATTTTTGCTGCTCCAGCTCGCCATTCCTTCTAATCATCTCATCACGAGAGTGATAAAGCACAGCAAAGTCGGTCACAAACTGCAAAGAACAAGGAAGGGATCAAGAAGAAGAAACCATCAAAATTTGTTAAAAGAAATTGATAATTAGAAGGGAACCTTACCAAGGCAAGCCTCTGGCTAGCTTGTAAAGCCAGTTGATCGGACCCCAATGCCCTCTCACGATCTGCAGGGAGGACTGCTCTCTCGAGCCGCGCAGGGGCAAGCTGAGGAGAGGTGGCCACCGAAGCCCCCTCAGGCAAGGTAGACACTGGGACCAGGGCTTGACCAGTTTTGGTCCTCAGTTCCATCTTCCTCCTCTTTCTCTCCTCCACCATCTTCTTCTCTTCCACCTTCTTCCTCTCCTCCTCCTTTTTCTTCTCTCTCTCTCTCGCCTGCTCATCCTCTCTCTTCTTCTTCTCTTGCTCCTGAGAAGAAGGCCGAGAACCAGTAGCTATAGCCCCGGAGGCAGTCTTCGATTTCTTGGACCTCTGTGCAAGAAGCACATCATCATCATCATCATCATCTCTGATCAAATTCTTCCTGGGAGGCATCTCTTCACCAGAACTGCTGGTAGTACTCGACGAGTCTCGAGCCTCGGAATCCCCTTCAGAAGAACTGCTACTGTCAGCACTGCCTACACCCAAATTACTCACAACACCTGCAGGCTCACTCTCCGAGCTGCTCTCTTCTTCGTCCAAATGGATGGGCTCAGCCGAAATCTCTTCGGAAGAGTCAAAGTCTGGAACACTATCCACAGGTCGGGCTATGAAGCTGGAGCCTGTGTTCTTGTATTCAAACAGAAAAGCAGCAGACCTAGGATGCTCACCGTCACCCAAAGGTTCCCTGATGTTCCAAGCTTTCACCAGTTCCGAGATACGAACCTCGCTGAGAGCAGGCTCCAAGTTCTTTGTCCTCGCTGTGAAAGAAAAAGCAAGGAGAGGTTAGAAAAATCACAAGTCAGCAAAGGTTGAAATAATAATCTGACATCTACCTATATATTCTTCCCCATAAAAGGGAACAGTGAACCTCTTAGACCTCGACCCTTCAAATTGGGGGGAAAATTGCCAATTCCTAACAAGAAGACCTTCTTGCCAGTAGTCCTTATGGGAATCAGGTAAATTTACTACCAATACCCTATCAGGGCTCCTAGCCTTAAGGTACAAAACACCTGAACTCGTTCGAGAAAAGGAGTAACAAAAGCAGACCTCGGCAAGCCCTAACCATGTGCCATACAATTGATTTATCCTATGCACGCCGTTCACTATTTTCCATACGTTGGGCGAACATTGTGCAGGCACAATACTAAAATAGCTAAAGAAGTGCAGAAACAGATCATTAGGGGGAAAGGTAAGTCCCCCCTGGGAGAGCAACAGGACGTGAATCCAGTGTGCATCCTCTATATCCCTAACGTTCCTAGGAGGCGAGGCACAACACTCAATCTCTACCCACTCAGGAATACTGTAGAATTTTCTAAACTCAGTTACTGACCTATTTCCAATCTTCGCCATTGGAAAAATATAAGAAAAACTACAAACCAAAGAGAAAATGCAAAGAGCACGAGGGACTTACAAGACAGAAGATCAGGTCAAATGGCGAAGAAGCAACGAAAGTAGATATCGAAAACAGAAGGTCTAAAGCGTAAGAGTTCTCAGAAGATAGAAGATTGCTGGAAAAGCTGAAGCGACGAAAAGAAATGTGCCTTATTCCAACAAGCCTTCAACTCTAATCATAGCGCACGGATAGCGAAGCGGGTGCCGCCAAAGCAACGTCACAGTTTTCGAAGAAATCAACCATAATAGGTGATCATTTAAATTCATTGGACCCATAGAAATGGCCCAACAAATTTAGGGGCAATTGTGGGTACCCTGAATTTAGCATTATAGGCCTGGACGAGTAGCCTCGCCTTAGGGGCCCAAAGCCCAGGCCCATCACCTTTTGTATTGATCCGATTACTCCACGATCCCATGAAAAAAAGTTGTGGGGAAGCACAATCCCATGTAAGAAAGTTACAGGGGAGATGGCTAATGAGGAGGAACCCATCACCCCCACTAACCAACATATACATGTATAAATTAAACCCTAAGTCCGGGGCAAAGGACAAGTTGTATTCTCTGTACTTATTCTTCAGAACATAGAGAAATAACACTGACTGAACCACCGTGGACGTAGGCACATCTTTGCTGAACCACGTATACCCGTTGTTGTGTGATTGGCATTTTATTTACCTTTTCTTGGTTGTTACCTCTTTCATATTTATTTGTGTTGCATAATAATTGTCACCACAAATATACTATAACACCTCTATTGATTTTTTCTTCTTCTTTTGGTAATGTCCTTTTCAAAATTTAAATTTCTAAGAACATTGTATTTGCATCAAAATAACAACTCTTTTCATCTTTTAAAAAATTCTTGCAACTCAATATATGAAATCTTAAAACTATCATTATCTAAAGATTTTATCTTGATCAAATAAAAATCCAAAATATCATCATATATAAATTAGTAATGTCATAAAAAAAAGAACAATAAAACATGATTTGCATGTTGCAACCAATTTGAGAGCAATAATATAGTAAATACCCAAGAGATAGAAAAAGATTTGTTAGGTTCATTTGTGAGAGGGAGAGTGAGAGTAAATGAGAGAATGTGGGGGTGAGAGATGAGAAGTTAGGGTTTATGAGTTGGTGTAAAGGAGATAGTGTGGGAGTGAGAGAGAAAATGCGTCCTTGACTATCACATTTCTAATGTAGTGGTACATTTATGATGTTTCAAAGAAGATAGTAATGGTACATAAAAAATATATTGAATAAGACCAGGGGTGAGATTCGAGTCTAGGTGTTGACTAGATTATACTTGCATAATCTATCAGTTTGCAAAGGGTGCACATATTATCAATCTCAAGGGATGTGAGGATTGAAATATTCATATAATATTGCATTGATTTGCTAAGGGTGATATTCAATTTATGGGTCAATAATCTTTATAGGTTAGGCAATTATTGTTTGATTATAACTAAGATTATATTCTAGAGGAATCCGCGTCCATGAGTTGTTCTCGATTATGATACCCCCTTACTAAGCTGATAAGTTTTGATATTACCTGTAAACCCGGTCGATGGATTTTATATTACGGTAGAGTATTAAATAAGTTAAGTTTTAGATTAACGAATATATAATATGTTGGCGAAAATCGATTCACAAAAAAATTAATTTCTTCAATAGGATATTGAAGGCTTCATATTATATGTTATTTAATTTTTCAAACAAGGCCTCTATATTTGAGTAATTTGAGAAAATTAAATTTGAGTGCACTTGTAATTATTTAGTAGAATTCATTACAATTAAAATGGACAAGAAATAAATTACAAAGTATACTTTGGTATTTTTACATTTCTAGGAAAACAATTTAATTATTAGGTGTGGGTCTCTTGAATAGTCCATATTCCAAGTAACAAGTCCATAACTCTTTAGAAACTCCAATTGACCTAAGCCCACTTCATGTACCTCTCTCTCTCTCTCTCTCTCTATATATATATATATATATATATATATATATATATATATGGTTTAGACAACGTGAGATAAAATACTATTCATATTATTCTGGTAGGTTAGGAGAGATAAAATATTATTTTTCTTAGTTCACCTAGTTTTCATCTCAAAGAGTTCCCACAAACATATCTTGTTTTGGGTGGATAATATATTGGAAGATAAAAGGTTTTTTTTTCATCTCTAAAAGGATTTGACATCATGAATCATCAACTACACCATCTTCTTTATCATTGTCTCCTATATTGGATCGCCTAAATGATTCGTAAAGGTATTATGGGTTAAACCCGGGAACTAGTTTACATTGTTTTGTATTCGAAAACATAATGAATCAAAGGTCATTGGGCAGAAAATTCTTAATGTCAACCCTAACAATTGGTATCAGAGTACCATGTTTAATGATTCATCATGTTTTAAAAGATCCATATTGTCCACCTTAAAATCTTAGTTATGCATGTTTGTAAATATTATGGTGTTGCGGGATCGAAAAGATCTCGAGAGAGGGAGTGATTGCACTAGGGTCAATGCTGCATGTTTGTTCCTAGAAAGGCGAGAGTATTTGTTTCTCAATATCCGTTTCTCTCTAATGTCGGTTTGTTATGCCCTAGAAGCTATTAAACACCATATCTAGTTTTTATGCATGCCCTTATTGACCTAAGACTTTCTCGCGTGAGGGGTTTTTGATTTGTTCATAGTCGCCAATTTATTTCATAGAGAAACATATAAAATGGGTTTGGTTAGTCCTTTTAGGCTTACCCAAAGGCCTATTGCGGCATGGGAATGTTCCAGATATTTTTAGTGTGGGTTTCGGGAACCGTGTTACGAGTCGAGAATGTGTTATACACACTAATTGTTCCTTACGCTTCCTTGACTATGTATTTATTACCTCAAGTTACTTTATAATTACTTTTAGTTTTATTTTAGAATATGTTGAGATACCTTAGTTTCAGAATATGCTAAATGTCCTTAGGTATAAAAATTATATTAGTGAGAGGTGTAGGAATATATCTAATAAGTATATGGCTACACAAGCCTATATGTGTATGAATATGTGTACAGGTATTGAGAGGCTGCTAATGTAGTTATAATAGGCGACCGTTAATACATATATCAGTAATGAGAGGCCATTAATATGTGTAGGCCGTTAGTGTATTGAGGTGTAAGAGAAGGCCTTTAGTGTGCTGAGGTGTAACAAAAGGCTATTAGTGTTTTGAGGATTATACTCATGAGGGAAGCCTCGATATTGTGCTTATGAACTGCATAGCCACAAGAGAAAATCCTACTTTGTTCATGATGTGGTTTTTTTGCTTGCAATGTGTTCTAGTGTGATGTGTGTGCAAGTGTGAGGAATTGGTTCGGGGGGGTGAGTAAATTCTTTGGACATCTTATAAAGAGAGTTTAGGGTATAGGGATGGATAGAAATGTGAAGGATGTAATGTTTTAGAGCCTAAGGTTGACTTTAATACGGTGTTCAGATTTGTGAGTGGACCATAAGTCATTGATAAAGAACTTTATACTCCTTATTTGGTGAATTAATTCCTGAAGGTTTCGTTGGTATCAGGTTGGTCCAAGATGGTTATTATGACCACTTATATGGGGTGGGGGGGGGGGGGGGGGGTGGACTACAGATGTAGGCATCCCTAAAGATAATATACCGAGAGACATATTATAAGGATTGTGCTCATTAGTAGGGCTCGATATTGTTCCTACATACGTGAGGAGACCTGGGATCAAAGCCTACATAGTTGCAACGGGGGTTGTATTTTTATGTATGGGATTAAATATACTGGATATAAATGGTACAACATAATATTATTAAGGAGACTAGTCCTTTGTATAACATTTCAGTTACGAACTGAAACACTATATTCACATGTCTAAAAGTACATAATCAAAGAAAAGGGTTTGATAAGTATTTCAAGAAAACACAACTTTTTGGGTGCCGCCATTGAGACGAGAACATATGCTCGGAGAAATGGTGATGATTATTTCAACTTTAGACTTTGGCCTTCACAAAGAGTTTAAAGAAACACCATTTAGTTACATTTTTTGTAAATATGTCTTGAAAGTCTCTAATTTGCGAATTTGCGTAGAGGTAGGACTCTATTTTGTTAGCAAAATTGACTTTTTTGGATAATCATAAAATTACTGGGGATGCTATAGATGGTGCTCGCGATCGGAGGCTTTTAGAAAATCTAATCAACGTCGGGTTTTGAGTTCATTTTCCTAATGGGGTGGGTCCTCTTTTATTGGGTTGGATTCGGAGCTTTTAACTCCGTGATTATTTAACCATTTAACTGCATGGTTAAATAATTAATCACCCAAGAAATCTATTGTTGATTTTATGCCAAGGCCCATTTTTTACTGCACGGTTAAGTGGTTAGTCGCGTGGTCAAATTCCGAAAGATTTCTATGCAAGACGAAAATATCCGTGATGATGATGGCGATATTTAACCGCACGGTTAACCATTTAATTGCATGGTTAACTATTTAACTGCGAGCTTAAATCCCTAACACATGTTATTTCCCCAACTGAGTTTGAATTTGGACTTAGTGGGTTCATTAAGGATCTTAGTTCACGTATTATAGGAGTATCCATATATATATATATATATATATATATATATATATATATGAGAAGATTACAAGATGTTAGAAAAGTCGAGAAATTTAGGAGATCGCTTTGAGATATCCTGGGATGTTGGTCGATTACGCGGGCCTATCACGTAAATTATGAAAATGATACGTAGTTGAATTTTGAAGTGTTCATAAAGGCGGTCGACAAGGAGTGTGAGAATGCCAACAATCTTCGTCAACGATCGGATAATACAGGAGCGCCTGCGTTATTTTTTGGGGCAAGGAGTTGTAATGCCCTGCATTTTTATGATATTAAATATTTATGAGATTAATTATTATTGTTGGATTAATTAAATTAAAAAAAAGGTCGAGAAATTTAATTGTTAATTAATCCGAATATAAAATAATTATTAACTAGCGTTGCTCTAACCGAAGCTATTGCATCGTTTGCCCCAATGATGGCCTTTTTGATCTCATTCGTATTCCGATCTAGTTTGTTTTTTAAATGAGTCTCTCTCTTTTTAAGGGTTAATATTTATTAATGTAAATCAATGATTATTACTGTGGGTATATGTAATATGGAATTATATAATTTTTATAAATTTTCAGAGTGCGAAATACGATAGTTTGATATTTTAAGTCGGGACGCACGTGTGAGCCGTGTCGGGACTAATTGTATGGGATAAAAAGGTAAATTATTTTTGTATGACTCGTATGGTAATTTAGAGTGCGCCATTGAGTCCGAAAGGGCCGAGATAGTCGAAAAACTCTACCCAGACATTTTATTTGGACTCCGGAGTAATTTTAGGCCTAATCGACACCCCGTAAGGGTAGTTTTGTCATTTGGATTTTTTGGGAATTAAAATGGATGAAAATTAGATAATTATTATATCAGTTACGGGAGTTTCATTAGGGTTAAGTTACACAAAAATCAAGAGAGAACCACAGAGGGTGAGGGAGAGTAAATCTCAAAGGAGGAAAGCCAATTAACACCACCTGCATAACCACCACCACCAACGTGTAAATCGGAAAGTGAGGAATGCATCTACACCAACATCACCAGTGGACCAGACATTCAAATTTAAGGCAAGTGTTTATTAATTTCTTTCCTTTAGCAATAATCATGCTCATGTTAGTGTAGGTGAATTTGATCATGAAGTACACAAGAAATTTGGTGAAAATTGGAAGTTTTATTTATGATTGTGGACTGATTTGATTAGTAGTTTAGTTCCCTCATGTGTGTAGATGATTAATCACGATATTTGAAAATTATATCGATGAGCATCTGGATTGGTTAGGTTTTGTAATTGAAAATTAGGAAACAAGGGTTCTTATGATCTAAATTTGGGGATTTTGAATTATAATGATGATGGGTGATGATTTACAGATGTTATATTAGTGGAAATCATACATACATGATAAGAAATTGATTTAGTATTATTGATCGGTGTTTGGGGGATTATTCGTAGAGGTTACAGTTGTTGAATTGGTGAAGAGAACGTTTCTGGGTTAATCTGCGTAAAAAAGGGTAGCGGTCCGGACCGCCTTAAATAAAAGGTCCGGACCATTTTTAGAAAAAAGTACCGATCGTTTTATTTAAAAAGGTCCGAATCGTTTGTTTTTAAAAAGGGTCCGGATCACTTTCCTAGTGGGTCCGGACCGCGCTGCAAAATTTTCCAGAATTGATTTGTGGACCCTTAAGACACCTTTCGGGACTTGTAATACGCGAATCCTAATGTAGTACACTATGGTTTGAAGTGATGTTATAATAAGACAATTGTGATTTAATACTTGGGCATAAGCGGGATGAATTACCCTAAGAAAATTAGGAGAGGGATCATAATCATAATTATTAACACGTCGAGAGTATTAAGTGAAAGTAATATTGCGAATAAGACATGATACTTAATTGTGTGAATACCTAGAGATTATAATAGGTTGAGTGTATACATATGTATTGATTTATTATGTGTATAGCATACCTACGCTACTTGCTATCGGGCAAAGGTTTCGCGCAGTGGAAAGTCTTATCTTGGGTGACACGATGGGGGGATATTGACTTGTACCCATAGCATATGAACTGGGATACGTGCTATTTATTACGTAGAATAGTTTCGACGGTTGAATGCGAGCGTAGGTATGTGCGTGACCCATTTAGCTGGTGAGTATGATCGCCTCTAATAGTTGTGTTATGAGACTTACGGGTTATGAGAGATGCCGATACAATTGTCCTTTATGCAGCGAGCGATGCATCAAGATACGATAGCAGAGTGTGCATTGCGCCAAGCGGTGCAAGTTTTTTTATTTAAATATAGGGATGATGTGACTATATATATATATATACTTGAGAATGAATGATTCTAATGTGCAAAATTTGAAAATGTATAAATATGGATAAGTAAAGTCATTCCAGAGGATAAAAGACTTCCTATCAAAATAGTGAATATAAAATTGGTAACTGGCATCAAAGAATATTATTAGCGTATTGTGTGGGCGATACGGGTTACTCCCTTGAGATATATTTAGGAGTTCACGTCAGTAACCTACTTGGGAATATTATAGATGAATAGGTTGGGGTAGACATACGCTAGGTGTGCACATTAGTGGAGTGGTGAGAATCTTAAGCGAGAGTTAGGAACTAACATGTACATAATAATTGCATCTTTGCAGTTTTAAATACTCTCTAAAACAAATATTTTTACAAATCGGGCTCTGAACCGTTTCCTGTTATTTCTCTTCTCTTTTGCTATATATATATATATACCAGGTGTCCAGCCATAGGGTCACCGCTAGACTTAGATACCTGGATCATTCGACGAGTTGCAGCTATTGTGGAAGCTGTAGGTTATTGATATTAGATGCTGCTATCTCTTCATTGTATTCCAAGTTCAGATCTTTCATTTAGGGCATGTGTCGCCAACTTCCAGATTAACTATTTCAGGGATTTTATTTTTTATTTGTATTTCCTTATTGTTGGATTGAGTATTATGATCCCTTGGTTTTAGACTTTGAACTGTAATGTTTTATCGAGTCTCATTTATTTTAGTATTTGATTCATGTTCATTATTTATTCTTGCGGAATGGAATTGGCTTATATTAAAGCATGGAATTTATTAATGAATTAATTGGATATGATTAAGTTGGGAAAATGTTTTGACACTTAGCTTAATTAATTATTAGGTGATTAATCATCAAAAATTGTTTTTCGACAATGATGCTAAGAATGAACCAACTGGACGCTTTGATTTTAATTTAATAAAGGAATGATCACTTGATATTTAATTTGGCAGGGTGTCATAGGTGATATCAGAGCATCATGTTTTAGTGTCCTTTAGGATCGATACGACTTAACATGTTTTTCGCTTAGCGTTCTTTGATACAGAGCCCTATCTTTAGGACACTTGTACTCTTATTTATACGTTTACGTCTTCAGCTATGTGAGATTTAATAATAATTGTGGACTAATAAATCCATTTTCATTTCAGATGCCTCCAAGAAAAGCCCCGAGAAATAAAGATGCCCAGTCAGAGCAGCCAATAACTCAGGCTCAGGGAATTATTAACGCAACTGATGTTGCCACCATTGTTGCTCATGTGGTAAAGGCAGCTTTAGCTTTCCAACTGCATGGGAGAGAGTCATGGATGCTTTACAAATGGAAGATCCCCCGAGTTCTCGGGTGGTTCTGACATCATCATAGCGAGCCAATGGAAGAAAGATATCCAGAGGCATCTTTGCATGTACGAGTGTACCAACACTCAGAGGCAGTTACTGGATTCCTACAAGCTAGTGGTGGACACTTTGCAGGGGTTGGAGTCCACTACTACCGTGGAGGATAGGGATAACATGTCTACTCAGAGCTTTTGGGTGCCATTTGACTGTAAATATTTTCCCTCCGTCTTATAGACAGAGATGAGAAGGATACTATTGAATCTAAAGCAGGAGGGTAAGATAGTGGAAGAATATGAGGAGGAATTCACGAGGCTGCTTACTATGGTACCAGATGAGGCACCTACTTAAGAGAAGAAGATTCTGTTGTTTATGGATGGATTGACCTGGAGGATTCGTCAGCACCTCATAGGTAATCTATCATTAGGTACTTTAACTGACGTACTCAATGCCGCTCTGTTGCATTGCCAAGACCATCGCTTCCATCAGCAAGGGAGCAAACGAGTAGGGGAGTCCAGCCAACAGGGTCAGACTGGAGGTAGTAGTGCCAGTGGGGCACCATCAACTCAGGGGTAAGTCCCTCAGGGTGAACAAAGTTCCCTTCAGGGGGACCCTGCTAAGAGAT
This sequence comes from Sambucus nigra, assembly GCA_949130495.1. Taxonomy (NCBI): domain Eukaryota; kingdom Viridiplantae; phylum Streptophyta; class Magnoliopsida; order Dipsacales; family Adoxaceae; genus Sambucus; species Sambucus nigra. The sequence goes on along the minus strand of OX422216.1, from coordinate 562,524,652 downwards.
TTTGATCTGGTGACTCTAGGCAGGGATATGGGGTTATAGACAGGGCCAGTCTAGTCAGCATGGCCAGCAGGGCCAACATCGTTATCAGCAGGGCCATCAGGGCTAGCAGGCCCAACAGAGGCATAAACAGGGTCAGTAGGGCCAGTGGAGGGGTGGCAATGGTCAGCAGGGCCGAGGCCAACAGGGGCAGAGGGGAGGTAACGTTAGCGGCATGTGCTTTTCTTGTGGCAAGACTGGCTATAGGAAGAGGGATTGCCCCGACAAGGGCATGTTTCCCAGCAATAAGGTGCCCAGCAGGAACCCTAGAGACCCATCTTTCTCGCCGCCCTACCAGCCCCAGTGGAGGACCCAGCTTTGCCAGCACCCCCGATTCAGCAGGGACAATTACAATATGGACATATTTATAATGTCCATCAGGCAGCACCGCAGCAGGCACCACCCGCAATTGAGGGTATATTTCCTATCCATGGCACTATGGGGCGTATTTTATTTGATACTTACGCATCACACTATTTTATAGCCACTAGCTTTGCATGGGCCATGGGTTTGTTAGCCACAACAGAGAGTACAATAACTAGTGTAGACTTACTGCTGGGTAGTGGGTCTTTGATTTTCTTTATATGCCGAGGGGTAGGGATAGATATTGGGAGTTTAATTTTGCCTGCCGATATGCTATTCCTAGATATGCACGAGCATGACGCCATTATAGGCATGGATTGGCTTGCTACTTATAGAGCCATGATAGACTGTTACAGCAGGACTATTATTTTTGCGATATTGGGCCAGGAGATGTTTCTAGTGGCTATGCCTCATCCTAAGGGAGGATCGCCCACCCACTTGTATTACATAGAGGAGGAGACCTCTAAGGAGGTGGTGATTCCTCTTGACTCAATTCCTATTGTTCGAGAGTTTTCTGACGTGTTCCAGGAGATACTAGGACTACCTCCTAGCCGAGAGACAAAGTTCATTATAGATTTAATGCTGGGCACCTGGCCGATAGCCCGCGCACCGTATCGTATGGCTCCAGCTGAGATGAGGGAGTTGCAGGATCAGATTGAGCAGTTTTTAGGATAGGGCTTCATCCATAGGATTACCTCACCTTGGGGTTCTCCCGTTCTATTTGTAAAGAAGATGGATGGTTCTTTAAGGTTGTGTGTTGACTACCGAGACTTGAATAAAGTTACGATACGGAATAAGTATTCATTGCCCCGAATCGATGATTTATTCGACCACTTGAGAGGATAGGCTTTCTTCTCCAAGATAGATTTGAGATTAGGATACCATCAGCTACGGTAGGGAACATGATGTGTCGAGGACTTCTTTCTTGACGAGATATGGGTCCTATGAGTTCAGAGTCATGCCGTTTGGGCTGACAAATTCTCCAGTAGTATTCATGGACTTAATGAATAGGGTGTTCAGAGAGTTCTTAGATCAGTTTGTCATCGTCTTCATAGATGACATACTGATTTACTCACAGACTGAGGAGGATCATACTGATCACTTGAGACGGGTTCTTACAACTCTACGAGAGCATCAACTGTATGTCGAGTATGAAAAGTACGAATTTTGGTTACGGGAGGTATAATTTCTGGGGCACGTTGTGTCAGAATTGGGGATATCAATGGACCTGAACAAAGTGTCAGCAGTGAGGGAGTGGGGATAGCCCACGACACCGACAGAGGTTCGTAGATTTTTAAGGTTAGTAGGTTATTATAGGAGACTCATCAAGGGGTTCTCGAAGATTGCGGCCCCATCGATAAATTTAACGTGCAAAGGGGTGAAGTTAATTTGGGACGATGCTTGCCAGTTAGCTTTTAATGAGCTAAAGGATAAGTTGACGTCAACGTCAGTTCTTACATTACCCCGGCTAGGAGTGGACTACTTTGTGTCACTGACGCCTCTCTACAAGGACTTGGTGGTGTACTTTAGCAGGAGGAATAGGCTATAGTTTATGCCTCCCGCAAGCTTAAGACTCACGAAAGGAATTGCCCCACCCATGACTTGGAGTTAGCAGCAATCGTGTTTTCCCTATGGATTTGGAGACATTACTTGTTGGGGGAGAAATTTTGCCTCTTCACAGACCACAAGTCACTTCAATACTTGTTCACTCAGCCGGAGTTGAACATGCATCAGCGTAGGTGGCTGGAGTTTGTGAAAGATTATTGGTTTAAGACACAGTACCACCCGGGGAAGGCTAACGTAGTTGCTGATGCATTGAGCCGTAGGCCAGTAAGTGAAGTGGAAAAAGTGTGGAAGGTGAAGTGGAAAGAATTGGGACATCAGGAGGCTGTGGCTCGATCCTTTATGTCCGTTATGATAGTCACTCTAGAGATTGTTACGAGAGTGATCCAGGCCCAGGCCGCTGATTCATTTTGCCAGGATCAGATTTTACGGCTTCTAGTGGAGGGCGCAGAGTCCTACTCAGTGAGCTCAGATGGGGGACTACGATTTAATGGGAGATTTATAGTCCTAGAAGGAGACATGCAGTGATGACACAGTCTCATGGATCCAGATTTACGATACATCCTGGAGGGGATAAAATGTACTAGGATATGAGGCGATAGTACTGGTGGAGTGGGGTGAAGAAGGACATTACGGAGTTTATGTCCAAGTGTGCCACCTGTCAGCTGGGAAAGGTGGACCACTAGAGGCCACCAGGTTTACTTCAACCGCTGGAGATACATACGTGGAAATGGGAGAGAATTTCCATGGATTTCATTACTGGGCTGCCTACTTCACAGCAGGGTCACGATTCTATATTGGTGGTGGTGGATCGGTTGACTAAGGTAGCTCATTTTCTATTGGTACATATGAATTACATTACGGGACAGTATGCCCGAATATTTATTGCCAAGATAGTGAGATTGCATGGGGTACCCTTGAACATCATGTCTGACAGAGACACGACTTTTGTATCGCGCTTCTGGGAGAGCTTTCAGGAGGCTATGGGTACTGAACTGCGGTTAAATACGACTTATCACCCACATACAGATGGGAAGACTAAGCGTACTAATCAGATGATGGAGGCTATATTGCGCATGTGAGTCCTTGACTTTGGAGGGAGTTGGGAGTCGTATCTTCCACTGGTGGAGTTCGCTTATAATAACTCCTATAAGTTTACGATCGGCATGTTCCCATTCGAGGCGTTGTCGACAGACCTTATCATTCTCCTACTTGTTGGCTAGAGGTAGGGGACACCAAGTTACTCGGACCAGTCAGCCAGAGTTAAGATGATCAGGAACCGTATTCGGGTAGCCTCGGACAGGAAGAAAATCTATGCCGACGCAAAGAGGTTCTTTAGGGAGTTCAACGTGGGGGATCAAGTATTGCTGCGAGTGTCACTTATGAAAGGGGTGATGAGGTTCGGGAAAAAAGGGAAATTGGCTCTAAGATATGTAGGACTATTTCCCATTATCTAGAGGATCAGATCGGTGGCATACAAACCTGGGTTGTCGGAGCACTTGCACCGTATTCACGATGTGTTCCACATCTCATCATTGAGGTGGTTTCTTAGGGATGAGTTGGCCCACACCCACATTGCGATTGAGAAGATTGATTTACAACCCGACAGTTCATATGAGGAGAGGCTTGTGACTACTTAGACCGTAGCAAGAGGAAATTGAGGTCAAAGGTAGTTCCACTGATAAGGGTTCAATGGGAGCATCATAACGTAGAGGAGTCTATATGGGAGATAGAGGAGGATATGCACGAGAAATATCCAGACTTATATCTACCAAGTATTGATTACTTTTCGAATTTCGGGGAAAAATTCCGTTATTAGGGGGGAAGTATGTAATACCCCGCATTTTTATGACATCAAATAATTATGAGATTAATTATTATTGTTGGATTAATTAAATTAAAAAAAAGGTCGAGAAATTTAATTGTTAATTAATCCGAATTTAAAATAATTATTAACTAGTGTGCCAAGGGTTTATACTTATTGATGGAAATCATTGATTATTACTGTGGGTATATGTAATATGGAACTATATAATTTTTATAAATTGCCGGAGTGATAAATACGATAATTAGGTAGTTTGGTATTTTAAGTCAGGACGCGCGTGTGAGCCGTGTCGGGACTAGTTGTATGGGATAAAAGGTTAAATTATTTTTGTATATCGTATGGTAATTTTGAGTGTGCCATTGAGGCCGAAAGGATTGAGATAGTAGAAAAACTCTACCTAGGCATTTTATTTGGACTCCAGAGTAATTTTAGGCCTAACTGGCATCCCATAAGGGTAGTTTTGTCATTTGGATTTTTAGGGAATTAAAATGGACGAAAATTAGATAATTATTATATCATTTATGGGAGTTCCATTATGGTTAAATTACACACAAATCAAGAGAGAACCCCAAAGGTTGAGGGATAGAAAATCCCAAAGGGGAAAGGCCAATTAACACTACCTTGGATAACCACCACCACCAACGTGTATATCGAAAAGTGAGGAACGCATCTACACCAACATCACCAGCGGATCAGACATTCAAATTTGAGGCAAGTGTTTATTACTTGCTTTCCTTTAGTAATAATCATGATCATGTTAGTGTAGATGAATTTGATAATGAAGTACAAAAGAAATTTGGTGAAAATTGGAGGTTTTATTAATGATTATGGACTGATTTGATTAGTAGTTTAGTTCCCTCATGTATGTAGAGGATTAGTCACAAAATTTGAAAATTATATCGATGAACATCTGGGTTGGTTAGGTTCTGTAATTGAAATTTGGGAAACTAGGGCTCTTATGACCTAAATTTGGGGATTTTGAATTATAATAATGATGGGTGATGATTTACAGATGTTATATTAGTGGAAATCATACATACATGTTAGGAAATTGATTTAATATGATTATTTGGGGGATGCTTCATAGACGTTATAGTTGTTGAATTGGTGAAGAGAACGTTTTCGGGTTAATCTGCGTCAAAAAGGATAGCGGTCTAGACCGCCTTTCATAAAAGGTCCGGACATTTTTTTGAAAAAGGTCCAGATCGTTTTATTTAAAATGGTCCGTATCGTTTGTTTTTAAAAAGGGTCCGGATAGCTTTCCTAGTGGGTCCGGACTACCCTGCAAAATTTTCTAGAATTGATTTGTGGACCCTTAAGAAACCTTTCGGGACTTGTAATACGCAAATCATAATATAGTACACTGAGGTTTGAAGTGATGTTATATTAAGACAAGTGTGATTTCAGACTTGGTCATAAGTGGGATGATTACCCCTAGAAAATTAGGAGGGGGATCATAATCATAATTATTAACACGTCGAGAGTATTAAGTGAAAGTAATACTGCGAATAAGACATGATACTTAATTGTATGAATACCTTGGGATGATAATAGGTTGAGTGTATACCTATGTATTGATTTATTACGTGTATAGCGTACCTATACTGCTTGCTATCGGGCGGAGGCTTTGCGAAGTGGACAGTCTTATCCTGGGTGACCCGATGGGGGGATATTGACTTGTACCCAGAGCATATGAACTTGGATACGTGCTATCTATTAGGTAGGATAGTTTTGACCGTTGAATGGGAGCGTAGGTATGTGCGTGACCCATTTAGCTGGTGAGTATGCTTGCCTCCAATATTTGTGCTATGAGATTTACGATTCGTGAGAGACGCCGAACCAATTATCCTTTATGCAGCGAGCGATGCACCGGGATACGATAGCAGAGTATGCATTGCGCCAAGTGGTCCTAACCAAGGGGTGCAAGTTTTATATATATATATATATATATATACTTGAGAATGAATGATTCTAATGTGTGAAATTATAAAATGTATAAATATGGATAAGTAAAGGAATTACAGAGGATAAAAGACTTCCTATCAAAATAGTGAATATAAAATGGGTAATTGGCATAAAAGAATATTATTAGCGTATTGTATGGACGATACGGGTTACTCCCTTGAGATATATTTTGGAGTTCATGTCTGTAACCTAGTTGGGAATATTATAGATGAATAGGTCGGGGTAGACGTACGCTAGGTGTGCACATTAGTGGAGCGGTGAGAATCTCAAGTGAGAGTTCGAAACTAACATGTACATAATAATTACATCTTTGCAGTTTTAAATACTTGCTAAAATAAATATTTTTACAAACCGGGCTCTGACCTGTTTCCTAATATTTCTCTTCTCTCTTGCTATATATATATATATATATATTATACCAGGTGTCCAGCCATAGGGTCACCACCAGACTTAGATACGTGGATCATTCGATGGGCTGCAACTATTGTGAAAGCTGTAGGTTATTGATATTAGATGCTGCTATCTCTTCATTATATTCCTAGTTCAGATATTTCATTTAGGGCATGTGTCGCCCACTTCCAGATTAACTATTTCAGGGACTTTATTTTTTATTAACATTTCCTTACTGTTGGATTGAGTATTATGATACTTTGGTTTTAGACTTTGAAATGGAATGTTTTATCCAGTCTCATTTATTTCAGTATTTGATTCATGTACAATATTTATTATTGTGGAATGGAATTGGCTTATATTAAAGCATGGAATTTATTAATGAATTAATTGGATATAATTAATTTGGGAAAATGTTTTGACACTTAGCTTAATTAATTATTAGGTGATTAATAATGAAAATTGTTTTCGACTGTGATGCTAAGAATGAACCAACCGAACACTTTGATTTTAATTTAATAAAGGACTGATCACCCGGTATGTAATTAGGCGGGGTGTCACATGAGTGCGTATGAAAACTTTTTCAAGGGTGAAAAATGGGAATCTAATTTTTAGAACAAAGGATTTAACTGCGCGGTTAACCATTTGACCACGCATTTGACTTTATGAGTTAACCTATTGGTTTCTGAATTGTTTTAATTATGCGATTAACGACTGGCATTAATCGTGTCTTTCCGCTAAAATGTCATGATATTTTAACTGCGCATTTAACGAATTAACTGATAAGTTAATTGACCTATTTAATCACAGGATTAAAACTCCCCGGGTAAAAACTTATAAATTGTCCGTTTCATTCTCATTTTTCTTTCCTATCTTCTTCTTTTCTCTCATTTTCTTTATAGCCAACAACTTTAATTCCTTTAGTTTTCTTATATTTTCTTGCACTTATACATCCTGACTAGCACAGTTTTATTGGGGTTGTATTCTTAAAACCATGCGTGGGGACTAAAATTACGCTAGCACGTGCAGCGAACATGCTCGATACGAGCCTTCAAGATTATTGCACACCAAGTTGATGAAGAGTCCAAGTCACGGAAGACTCCTACCTATCTATGTCTTGGAACCATTTAAACTGATAACGTATAGGTACGAACTTGTAGGAGAAGATGTTAATAGAGATTATGACTCTCCTAGGATTTTCTATAAATGTAAACCCGCCCCTCATTGAGAGAGGCATGCGATATTGTATCATCAAGCAGTACTATGACTCTGTCGACCGGTTTTTTGAGTTAATAAAAGAACAAACTCCAAACCCCATGGATATAGGCACGTTGTTGACCACGTATATCTTTCCTTGTGTGTTTTTGATTTTCTTCTTTCATTACTTATCTTAATTTTGCTTGTTTGCATTGAAAACAAACATTGTGAGAAATTATCACCTATAATTGGCATCCTTTGTGGGAAACGATTTGAGTTCTTTACCACAAGCTAAATTCTTGGGATGTCTCACTCACCCAAAAAAGATCATATGAATATAAATGACCACTAGGGTCATCAACAACACAATTATGGAGACCTTAAAGGTTATTCCGTTGATCATGGTGATCACAACGACCAGGGTCATCAACTAACCCCTCCCTCTCAGAGGGTTAGATTCGAGATTGGTGAGTATTACTAATCGATATCCTCTGATACACGTTATCATCCACACGAGGATAAAATGGTGAACGTTGAAGAGCTTGAACAATCCAACTAGATCTCAAGACTTATTGGCAAATATGAAAAGCACCTCCGAGATGAAAGGGCTACCAACAGGATCCAACAAGCGTAGAACGCCGCACTCCCGTGGCACTAAAAGAATCTAGAGAAGGAACCCTGCAAAGAGAAGTGCAAGCATTCCTACTGCTTATGAACTCCCAGCCCTTAGGCGAAGAGAGCTCGCAGCCGAGGATGAAATACTCATCGATAGAAAGAATGTTGTCCTCGTCAAAGGTATCCTAAAGGGAGACCACTCACCGATGATCAACGACGAGACAAAAATCTATGTGACTTTATCAAAAAAGAGGTAGAGAGACACCCATCCTATCAAGGGACTCACACTACCAACGATATAACAAAAAGAGCACTCATATGCTATATTGAATTACCTTTTATTCGATCTATAGAAGAGTTTGATCTTCTCAAGAAGTTTTCTCCACTACGATTTAAGATCCATGATAGGAAGACTTATACCACCGATTACGTCAGGCAATATTACCACGCAATGATGCCGTGGAACACTAGTAAAGGATTAATGTGCCAAATATTACCCTCTATTCTTAGAGACATTGTCCATAATTGGTTTGAAAAGCTGCCACACCGATCGATTGCCTTCTTTAAGAAACTAGCTTAATCCTTCATAAGCAGATTCATTACCAGTAACACTCATCCCAAGAAGATGGATTAACTTCTGATGATGAAGAAAAAGCCCTAGGAAACACTTTACGAGTATGACAAAAGGTACTGGGAGGTGTACAATGAGGTAGAGTACTGCACCAAGTAAGTTTTAATGGCATCTATTAAAATTGATCTGTTAAGCAGTTCCATACTCTACCAACACCTTATAAAGCAGATGGCCAGCAAAATCGACGATCTCAAGGTAATAATTGAAAAATACACCAAGGTTGAAGATACGGTGACTAAAGTTGGTTAGGATGAAGGGAGACAAAAGCAGTCCAAAAATGGGTATAAGGAGGGGGAAACAAGAAAGTAGGGAGAATGAAAAATGAGAAGATAAAAGGGGCCGATAAGAAGGATCACAAAAAACCATTCAAGGCAGTTAATACGGTGTTCTTTGAACCAATCTACAAGATCTTTTATAAGATCAAAGGTCAATAATATTTCAAACGATCTGAGAAAATGTTTAATGATCCGAAGAAGAGGAACCAAGCACTCGAATGTTCATACCGTAAAGATCACAATCATAAGAATGAAAACTACAAGGGACTTAAGTCCCACCTCAAGGAACTGGTTCAGGTTGGGATCCAAAATGACTTTTTAGAAAAGAACGAGGATGTAGCACAACCTTTGCATGACCAGAGTCTAGATAAAGTTTTGGACAATGATATAGGACACGACTTTGTAATAATTTAAGGGGGCCAAGATTGAGAAACGTCTTGGATGAACGTTTGGGTTAGGAATTTATGGTGGTTCATAGTGAACCAAACCATAACCAAATCAAGGGGAACAACCTCGGGATGGAAGCTAAGAAAATTACACCAGCTATGGAAGCCTTTGAGATTGAACCGTCCAAGTCCATTGAAGGTAAATGTCGATGATCTGAAGATATCGATTATACAAAGTACATTATTTTCACTGATGATGATTTAGTTGGAGTAAGGACTCCCCATCATGACTCTTTTATCATCACTCTCGTAGTTACTAATTAGGATGTGGATAAACTATTGGTGGATCAGGGGAGCTCCTCGAAAGTCATGTACCTCAAGATGTTCAATCAGTTAAACCTGCATATAGAAGATCTATAGGAAGCCACTATTCCTATGGTTGGATTAATAGGAATGATGACGTTGCACCTTGGAAAAATAGTTCTCCCTATCCAAGGAGGAGGGATCTCTAAGATTATTGAGTTCCTCTCGGTAGATATAAATTCCTCGTTTAATGCTATCCTCGATAGAGGGTGATTGCATGCCATGATGGCTATACCATCAACCTACCACCATATTATAAAATGCATCACTGATAAAGGAGTCGTGGAGATATGAGGGAACCAAGCCTTGGCCAACAAATGCTTCATAATTGCTATCCGACCTTAGAAAGAGAAGAAGAAAAAATATATAGATCTAGAGGAAGACTCTATACCTTTCAAATATCAACAAAAGTATGGGAGATTTGATATTGAGGAAACTAGAGTTGCCATTGATGATCTTGTTAGGGAAACCTTTCAAGAGATAACATTTGATAACAATTAGTCTACAAAGTTCTTGATCGTTAGTTTACTCACGGAGAAATAGATGATTGTTTTCCACAAAATAACCAAACTGTATTTTGACGCGACCACAAATGCGTATGTGAGTGCGTGCTATTTAGGCTCAAGTATAAGCCTGTCGCTAAATTAATAATCTTGATATGTCGGGTATCGATCCTCAGGAAAAAATGACGAATAGAGTCATGACGACATTGGAAAGATAAGGATAACCTAGCTTTGACTCTAAAAAGAAAGGAAAGGTGATTTGGGAAACAAAACAACTACAATTAGATGCAATTTTGAAAATGATTAACTAAAGTAACTACGAATTAACGAAATTCAACTAACCAATTAAACGAAAAGCAGATGACAATTGGACTAAAACTTTAATTATGAGATGAGACAAATAGGTCGGGTTACAATCCCCCACACCTTAGTAATTCACTTTGTAGGATACTAGATTTGGAATTAGAATTTTACATGAACCCGGTCTTTAGTACTCCTAGGCATTACATATATGAGGGATCGTAGCCCGCACAGTATGTAATCAAAGGACGAGTTAAGCGATGTCGCATTAACTAATACGCGCGTGGCATTCTTAAGCATCCAGGTTACCTAGGGCAAGCGAGATCAAAAGTCCTACGACCGTTGCACTAGTTATGCAACACTATTTATCTAAGATTTTAATTCAAAAGTCTATTTCCATTATCGTAAATTACATCGGGTGGAGTTTATGCACCCCAACCCTTTGAAAATTAGCTAGACATAATTAACTTAGAGAAAGACAGGGTTTTTAAGAAATAAAACATTAACTCTAAAGAAACCAATTGAAAAGAGAATTTCATTATCAAAACCAGCAATTAAAACTTATGAGAAATGAGAAATTAATGGAAAGCTGATACTTGAATTCAAGAAATTAAACTCAAATCAATCTTCTTATGGAAAACTAGGGTTTTTACAAAAACCCTCTACCCCTACTTACCTAACCTAAAAAATCGAACTCCTTTGTCTAACAATAACTAGAGGTTAAATACATCCCAAAAAATAAAGAGTTATAGCTGAATCAAACTCTAAAATAGGAACAAATGAATCAAATTTATCCTCGACATACTGGTCTGTGCCTTTAGTGGCGGATCGGTCCTCATTCAAATCCGGATTGATCATTTTTTTTGGGAAATAGGATCGACCCACCTTGTTAAATTTTCCAGTGAGTGATAAGGATCCGCATCGGTCCTTTTTTTCTAGAAATAGGATTGGTCCACTATGTGATTTTTGCCAGTAGGTTTTGAGGGTTCAGACCGGTCCCATTATTTTGGAATACGGATCGTTCCGAATTTTGTCTTTAAATTCTCTTCAATTTCTCTTCAATATCTATCATCTTTAGAACCCCGTAACTTCTTCCCTAGAACTCATAATTGAACGCCGTTTCTTCCTATGCACTCTTTGAATTGAGATCTTCAACTTTCACGTTGGCTCTTCTTCCAGATTTCGGATGGAAATTATGCTTTTTCCCTTTTGACTTATTATTTTTCTTTGACTTTCTCCTTTCTTTCCTTAGCATTAAATACCTGTAAATGACCTGAAAAAAGCAGATTACTCGCAATACTCTGTAGAAGGGTCAGTAGCATGGAAATGAGATAATTCAAGAGAATTTGCATTATTCGGGATGCTAAAAGATACTAAATTTGGGAGTAATTTTAGAAGAATTACTGCTTAATCAAACCTCCCTAACTTAGCACTTTACGTGTCCCGAGAAATGTAAGAAGATTCAACTACAACTCAACTCGTGATTAACAAATTATTAGGATAGAATATCGCTTTCACGGGCAAGCGATTTCATTTAGCATATGCAACAATAATTTAAACCCCTAGGTTACCCTAGTAGGACGAGCTATGTCTCGTGAGGGTTTGCAGGGAATATACCCACAAAATTCGACTCAAAGAAAAACTCAAAATAATAAAAAAATTGTATAATTCAAACTTTTTCAGAAAATAGTTCAAGAATATCAAATCATAGTGCATATATGCGAAGCCAGAAATTTAACTTCGAATTTCCACTGATTGACCATTACGTTAGTTATCCGAAAATTCATTTTGATTCAAATTCTCATGGAGTTCTCTCACAAACGAATCTCTCGAAAGTGTGGCTATTTCTCTCGGTGTGCGTAATAAAAAGAGTAAATGCATTGGAACTAAGTTCACGCACACAAATAGAAAGATGGAATTCTATGGTAAATGGATCTCATCATCGGATTACGGTTATAGGGGAACAGGAAACATCGCCTCTTTTTCACACTTTTAATCTCTTTTATTATCTTTTTGTGTTTTAGCTCTCCACGCGGTAACAAATTTCACAATTTGGACTCAGTTAGGACTTTTTCGAGTTTTAAGGTGTAATGGGTACAAGGAAACGAGTTTGGGAAATTTGGAATCAGAAACTATTCTTAAGATGTCCATTAGTGCTTTTCTGGGATTTTGCTCATTTTTTTTGTTATATTTCTATTTTTTTTTGTTTTTTAAGCTTTTCTTGCTATTTTTTTGAGCATTTTTATTCTTTTGCCCCTTTTTGTTGCACTTTTCGGAATTAATTTTGTATTTTCCAACTTTCTCAATTCCGGGCAAATTAGGTATTTTCGAGTTATCAAATGAAAGGAAAATTTTTATTCGGCTCAAAACGGGTTGCAAAAAGGAGTACTTTTCACGACTTTTTGTGGCCAATATTTTTGGGTGACAAACGAGGGCCTACTTCGTTGTCCAAATTGCACGTTACATTACCATATGCGTCTCGAGATTAGTTTAGTTTAGAGATACTTTTAGCACATTTTTTAAGGCAACATTACACACTATTCTCTTAATCGATAAAAATAAGGGTATTGAGATCACGACAACTTTTTAGACGCTGAATTAGAATTTTGAGTTAACCATTAACTCGGATTGATTAATAAACTCACAAAAAAAGGATAGGCTCAGATCTCACCGGGTTGGTTAATCTCCACATTTATTCGTTAAGTCATTTATGTTCGCTCAATTTTAATCTTTGGTCAATTTCGGCTTTGTGTACTATGTTTTTACAATTTGAGACTTTAAACCGAATTTTAATGATATTTTTGAAAAATTTAAATTCTAATTTTTATTTATTTTGAAGAAAAATATTTTTGGTTTCACGATTGGGCAATTCGGCCTTCCCATTCGTTTGTGGGTGATAAGTCGTTCCAACTTTGTGAACGACACCATACTTTTCATAAGATTCTCAAATGGCTTACTGCAAAAGTGCATGCCGTTATCACTGATTATCGCTTTCGGAGCACCGAAGCGAGAAAGTATGTGTTCCTATAAGAACTTTATCATCACTTTATTATCATTAGTCTTGGTAGTTATAGCTTCCACCATTTAGGAACATAGTCTACCGCGACTAGGATGTATAGGTATCCAAAGGAAGGGTTAAAAGAGCATATGAAGTCAATACCCCAACAATCGAAAACTTCAATGATGAGAATCGAGATTAATGGCATCATGTCTCATCGGGTAATAGCTCCCATCCGTTGACACCTGTCGCAAGATTTGCAATAATTATTTACATCCCGAAACATTATGGGCCAGTACAAACCTCTTTGGACAATTTTAGCGGCTGTCTTTTTCATAGAAAAGCGGCCTCCACATGCTTCCGAATGACATAATTGTATGACTTTTGGAATTTGGTCATCCGGTACGCGTCATCGGATGATTTGGTCGGCGCAATATTTAAAAAGGAATGGATCTTCATAGAAAAACATGCGCGACCAAGTGATGAATCTCTTCTTATCTTGCGGTGTCCACTTGGGAGGGACGACTCCCGTGACAAGATAGTTCACTATATTCGCAAACCAGGGCAAAGAAGAGGTGAAAAAAGCTGCTCATCCGGGAAGTACTCATCTATCGGTGTAGGATCACTAATTACGTCAGACGAAAGTCGTGATAAATGATCGACGATGACGTTTTCTACTCCTTTTTTGTATTTTATGGAGAGATTAAACTCTTATAGGAGTAGGATCTACCTTATTAGGCGCGACTTTGCGTCTTTCTTTGTAAGGAGATATTTTAAAGCCGTGTGGTCGATGAAACAAGTGATGGGGGAACCGATAAGATAGGACCAAAATTTGTCAATAACGAAGACTATCGCTAGCAATTCCTTCGCTGTGGTGGAGTAATTGAGTTGTGGTCCGATAAGAGGCCGGCTAGCGTAGTAGATGACATGAGCATTTTTATCTTTCCTTTGACCCAAAATATCCCCTATCGCATAATCGTTAGCATCATACATGAGCTCGAATGATAAAGACCAATCCGGGGCTTGCATGATGGGAGCGAAAACAAGCATATTTTTCAATTTTCCAAAAGCACTTTGACATGATTCAATCCACTCGAATGGGATGTCCTTCGTAAGAAGCTTGCTTAAGGGTCTAGCGATGGCGCTAAAGTCCTTAATGAACCTTCTATAAAACTCCGCATGGCCCAAGAAAGAGCGCACGCCCTTAGGCAATTTTGGTGGGGGTAGGTTAGCTATGACATCAATTTTTTATCGATCAACTTCGATCCCTTTGGATGACACGATGTGGACAAGAACTATACCCTCAATTACCGTAAAATGGCATTTCTCCCAATTCGGCACTAAGTTCTTTTCCACACATCGGGCTAGTACTTTTTCAATATTGACTAGACATAGATCAAAAGAGGTGCCAAAAACACTAAAGTCATCCATAAACACCTCTAGCCCTCTCTCAACCATGTCACTGAATAAGCTCAACATGCACCTTTGAAAGGTCGCCGGTGCATTACATAAGCCAAATGGCAAACGTTTGTAGGAAAATGTTCCAAAGGGGCAAGTGAAGGTCGTCTTCTCTTGATCAAGTACATCCACCTCAATCTGGTTATATCCGGAATAACCATCTAGGAAGCAATAATAAGGGTGGCCCGTTACTCTTTCAAGCATTTGATCGATAAATGGCAAGGGGAAATGGTATTTCCTAGTTCCCGCATTGAGTTTCTGATAATCAATGTAAACTCGCCACCCAGTGGTGATACATTGGGGAACTATCCCTCCCTTGGCATTTTCGATCACAGTCATGCCTGACTTCTTCAGGACGACTTGAATAGGGCTCACCCACTTGCTATCCGAGATTGGATAGATAATCTCGGCATCCAACAACTTAGTGATTTCGGTCCTCACCACATCTTTTATTGTGGGGTTTAGCCATCTTTGCATTTCTCTCGAGGGCTTAACATCCTCCTCGAGGTGAATCTTATAGGCGCAAATCAGTGGGCTTATCCCCTTTAGATCAGCTATACACCAACCAAAAGCACTTTGGTGCTTCCTGATAAGCAACCAAAAGTGTATATTTTATGCCCCGAATAGCAAGGTTCTAAAAGGCGCGAGGTGTGGTCGAGGCGTAGAGGTCAAGCCTCAAGCCTTAGGAGCCTAGGCGTAAAAAGGCGTTTTTCCTTTTTTTATTATTTTAATTATTCCAAGGGTAGTAATATAATAAAATGGTACATAACTTGAATTTTGAAAATATATCCATATGTTTGGTAGCCATCTTTCTCATATTCATGCTCCATAACCATTATTTGTCAACTAATTCTTTGTTTTTTTTACAAAAAGTGTGCCTTAAGCCTTTTACCAAGAATAAGGCGTAATAAGGCGTAGGCGATGCGTTTCTCTCAAGCCTCAAGCCTAGGCGGGCCTTTTAGAACAGAGCCTAATAGACGCATTTTAGTCACTCATTTTAATTAAAATTGGCTTATGTCGTATTTTATCATTTTGCAGGTCAATACACAGTTGCGGTACAAATAATGCAAAATCAGTGTAATGGCAACTCAATAGCGGTCAAAAGCATGTATCGAAGAAATCAAGGAGATCGCGAAGTCTGAGTTTATGAGCGTGCCGAGATGTGTTCCGATGCTCCGAACCAGTCCCGTAACCTTAACCTTAACCTAGCCCAGACCGAGCCCAGTCCATCACCCGAGCCTGTGTGTGTTGAGTTTGTACCTTTTTATATTTTCTTAGATTTTTATTTTGAGTCATTTTTATTTTTAGGATTTATTTAGGATGTTTAGAATTTATTTGGATATTTTATTTTTATTAGTGTATTTTTATTTTTATTTTTTATTAGTTTTTAATCTTCATTTTATTTTATTTTTATTAGGATTAATTTTTAGGAATTTAATATTTTTGTTTTATTAGATTTCATATTTTATATATATATATATATATATATATATATATATATATATATATATATATATATATATATATATATTATTTTAGTTTTATTTTATTAGGCTTATATTTTTTAGGTTCAACAGAGTTCTATTTTATTTTAGTTTGAGATGTTAGTTTTTTTTTAGTTTATTAGATTTTTTTAGTCTTAAGTTTTATTTTCATTTGATTTTTAGATTTTTAGTTTTTATTTCTTTTATTATTTGACTTTTTTTTTGGTTGTTATTTTTTAATTTTGGTTTTTTAATTAGATTGTTTTAATTTTTTAGGGGTGCAAATTACACACACACAACCCTTCCCATCTTCATCTTCCCCAACCTTTTTCTCTCTCTTAACCCACCATTAACACCACATCCAAACACCCATCTTATTCCCTCTCTCTCCTTACTCCATTACCAACAAACACCTTCTCTCTCTTACTCAACCTCACTCCCAATCCCAGCCTAACATGCTACCCAACTCGCCAAAATCGGATACCCCCATACTCGGTTGACCCACCTAGACCCCTTTCCCTCTGACCTCCGGCCGACGCGCCCCTGCCGAGCCCTCAAGCCGGTCGCGACCCACGCCCTCTCCGGCGACCATATCGACGGACAACCAAGCTCCGAACCCGGCGCCCAGAACCCACGAAACCCGAACCCGAGTTCGTTCAACCCGAGCCCACTTAGAAATCCACCTGACCCGCATCAGCCCAAACCCGATCTCAAACCCCTACACCTCAATACCTTGACCCATCTTCAAAGCCACGAACCAACCACAGAAAAATCTTCAACCAAAATCCCTACAAAATAGGAGCTTCCAAATCAATCCTAAGCCAAAATCAAATCCCTCAAATCTCTCAACTAAACAAAGCATCGTGGGACAATAAGAGAGGAGCATCAAGCTTATAAGGGAAGAGTCTCTCATCAGGCAAGAAAAGAAGAGATACTTATAGAGAGAAAAGACAGTGTATAATATGTACATAGTAGGTTCATAAGAAAATTCTAGAAAAATACAAAAAAAAATAGTTTAGTTTTACAATAATTTTTAGGTTTAGTTTTTAGTCTTCTTTTTGTAATTAAGTGCTGAAAATTGTGAAGAAGTTGGATGCGTTTCAAGGCGCTTTTCAAGACAAATTTGGAAAAAAAATGCGTATTGTATTTCTACCTTCTCTTTTCAATTTATTTCCTTCTTGACATATTATCTATTGTTGTTTATGCACACATGAGAATGTTTGGCTAAACACCCCGTTCAAGGGGTGGGATACACTGCGTATGATGTTAGTTTAATTAATTGGTTTCTTTAATTTTATATTTCTAGGTAAATTAATTTTAACTGTCGCCAATTAATTTATGTGACGAGAGTTAGTAAATTAATTGAACAAATTAATGTTTGAATTTAGGAATCGAACTAGAGATAAGTTTTTCCAAAATTTGAATAGTAATTCGGTGTTGAAATTTGAAGATTGCTATTGTTTTCGTTAAATTGATCCTAGCGGGTAATTTTCTGAAAATAGTGTAGTCCCAATTTTTCATCGCGTGATATTTTTAAATTAATTTTCTGAAAAATATGCTATTAAATTTATAATTTTAACGAGAGTTAGATTATCGATTTACTATTATCTCGAAATATTTCAAAATTAATAAATTGAGAAATTAAAATAATTTAATATACAGTGTAGTCCCATCTCTTGACTTTCTCACATATTTCACACTCGACTGCACATTCTTTTTAATTATTTAATCATCATATAATTTTTAGCATTTGTTAGTAAATTTTTCCCTTGAAATTATTTTTAAAAATAAAAAATAAAATAAAATAAAAAGACTTTCATAAAAATTGAGATTGCACGTTTTCACATTTATTGTTTCACCTTGAAAGTAGGATTGATACCCGTACTTAGCGCAATACGAGTTATTTTTAGACAAGTGTTGTAGGTACTCAAGGGAATTTTGAGAGTGACTTTTGCACAAAAATGATATACTTTATTGTGTTGACTTATCCATTGATTCTGAGACTGATCCCACACCGCCTTATCCTTTCAAACCCACCATTGAGTTTCACCTTTCCCCTTCCACCGAGTCCATACTTATGCCCGAGTCTACACCTTTTGATCCTTCCCTGTGTGTTCCTGAGAAACCCATTATTTATAGGTTAGCTCCGGCTGCGAGTGCTTCCCACTATCCTGAGATTGGATCCGACATGGTTTCTACCTCTTCGAATATGAATCCTGTCGCACCACGCTTAGCTCACCTTGAGCCGAATATTGATGTAGATTCATCTGTCTCGTATCTTAAAGCCTCGTTAGACCCTTTCACGACCTCAGATGGTGACGTAATGGTGGATAAGTTGATCACTCCCTCATTTATTTCCACACCTCCTTCTGTGAGTACCCTTGAGGATCACTCCGCGTCTCATGAGGAGTGTGTCTCCCCTACTCGTGAGTTAGATCATCTCCCCCCGCCCTTTGTCCCACCCGATCCACCCACTGTCCCTTCCATCCCACCACTTGGTTTGGACCTTGTTATTGCATCTCACATGTTCCCATCTACGTCTTTAGGTCCTCACCTATACCCACCCTCCACCCTAGTGCTCCACGATCCTATTTTTGTACTTTTCATCGACCCCACCATCCGTGTGAGTATGCGTGCTACTCTCCCCATACGTGACACCGAGCTTGTTACTCGATGCACACCACTTCCTTGTAGTGTTGAAATTTTCCATCTACCGCTCCCTAGCATATCACGGGGCGACTGTTACCATCGTCCATTTATAGAACAATCGTGCACTTTCTCTGAGGCCCGCCCCATTATTATTTTCAAACCATTTTGCCTCCCTCACCAACTTGAGAACCATTCTTATAGGGCCCTTGTTGCCCTCACATTTACGCTCAATAAGGCCCGTGACTGGTGCCTGTACACCCTCACCCTTACCCTTCGTCCATATACCGTCCTACCCACCCACCCCTGGTCCACTGATGCTTTGCATCGAGTGATGCACTTCGCTATACAAGTGCATTGACCATATTTTGCCTTTATCCAACAATACTGACGCTTCAGTCTTGTTTGGGGGTGAATATCATCACCCAATTTTTCTGCCGCCCCACATTTTCATAGATCTTATCTTTAGGGTGAGATTGGTTCGGTCTGGCTGAATATGTTAAACTTAGCGCTACCGGGAGGCAGCCCGTCATTCATTGTTTCTGAGTATGAGTCTTATCCTGTTTGGGGGTGGTGTTTCACACCACCCAATGCTTTTCACGTGCTTTATAGACTTGTACGTCTTTTTGTGTCGTCTATGTTCTTCAGGTTTCATCTCTGCTCCCTCAGGCGGTACATTTTCACTAGTGGTCATTTATGGTAATATCTTTCCTCCCTTGTGCTTTCATTTTTATATATGGTTTTAAACATCGAGGACGATGTTCTCTTTTGTTTTGGGGTGGAAAATTGATCAAAATCGTACCTCTTTTGAAAATTTTCAGAAACAAGTGATTCTAAACTTTTTGTGCAGTAAAAAATAAATTTTTATGATATGATTTGTCTATCATCCCTCTTTTAGAAATCTCGGAATACCCGTGTTCGACCCTAAAATTACACTTTTTACAAATAAATTAATACCTCTTAAAGTGTACTTGCACTATGAATTTCTAAACTCGGCAATTTGCACAGTCACTTTACAATCAAAAGTGGAAGAGTAATGATATTATCAAGAGAGCCTTAAAAGATCACTAGTGGTGACTTAAACCCGTGAGATTTGAGCTTTCCACCTTCTTGAGGGTTTTTACGTATCTCCGAGTCACAAGTTATCTCAACTTTCTTTGGGTACCACATTTAGTCGTTATATGATCTCATTATTTTTTTAATTTTGGCTTAATCACTGAGAATGCTATTACTTTCGAGTTGTACGAAACATGTGTCTTGTAGTTTGTCCCGAGCACTAAATCGATTTTCCCATACACTTACCATTTTCCCTATCACATTATTATTCACCCATTATCATTTTCCATATTACCCTTATCCATATTCCCAAATACCATCCATCATTGCCATCGTTTTTGAGAAAAAGAGTGTTTGAAATTTTCCATGTAAATTGTCTTCATTTGTGTTGTGAAAAGAAGAATGTATCGCAATTAAAAAAAAGAAAAAAAAAGCAAAGAAAGAAAATAAAAATAGAAAAGTAGAAAAAAAGATGCGATCATAAGTTCAAAAGATGAAGACAATAGTCAATCAAAGTGTATCATACTCTTCTCAAAAACCCTATCATTCATCTTCTTCATTTCATTATTCCCTCATACCTTTCATAAACCCCATTTTTCACCCTTGGTAAAGTGTTCGGGCAAATGAGAAGATTATATGGTGAATAATTCGACATTCTCGACATAATGGTTAGCATTCGTTCATGAGATCAAATTTCTTTCATGTATCCGTCCTTTCTTATAAAGCGTGTGAGACGTTTGAACTTGTTTACATTTACTCACATCCTCACACACTAGAGAGATACACCTACGAAATTCTCAGAGAGTTCGATTCAGAGAGATATATCCAGTGAGAATTGAAGTCAAAATGTCGATTCTATAAAGGCAATCTAGGAGTTATTCTAATGATACTTAAGATTGTTTCACACTACACATGCTGAGTTTTAGGAAGGATTACACTTTTGGTATTAAGTAATTTTATATCTCATTTTGATAGTTAAATACGGTGTTCCTTGATGTCCTTTTAAGTTGGGTTGTATAGCATTTCATCATCGAATACAAAACTGGATCCAAATAAGTTTGGAATTTTGTGGGTACATTCACTGCAAACCCTCACGAGACACCACTCGTTCTGTAGGGCAACCTACAGGTTTAACGGCTTGTTGCACATGCTAAGTGCAATCGCCAGTACCTGCGAAAGTGGCACACTTTTGGTTACTTATCTCTGTTTTCTCTCTAATTTTTGCTCGAGGACTACCAATGTTCTGTTTGGGGGTGGTGTGATAAGCACCCAAAAGTGTATATTGTATGCCCGAATAGATGCATTTTAGTCACTCATTTTAATTAAAATTGGCCTTATGTCGTATTTTATCATTTTGCAGGTTAATACGCAGTTGCGGTACAAATAATGCTAAATCATTGTAATTGCAACTCAATAGCGGTCAAAAGCATGTATCGAAGAAATCAAGGAGATCGCGAAGTATGAGTCTATATTTGAGCGTGCCGAGATGTGTTCCGATGCCCCGAACCAGTCTCGTATCCTTAACCTAGCCCAGACCAAGCCTAGTCCATCACCCGAGCCTGGGTGTGTTGAGTTTGTACCTTTTTATATTTTCTTAGATTTTTATTTTGAGTCATTTTTATTTTTAGGATTTATTTAGGATGTTTAGAATTTATTTGGATATTTTATTTTTATTAGTGTATTTTTATTTTTTTATTTTTTATTAGTTTTTAATCTTTATTTTATTTTATCTTTATTAGGATTAATTTTCAGGAATTTAATTTTTTTGTTTTATTAGATTTCATATTATATATATATATATATATATATATATATATATATATATATATATATATATATATATATATATTTTATTTTATTTTAGTTTTATTTTATTAGGATTATATTTTTTAGGTTTAATAGAGTTTTATTTTATTTTAGTTTGAGATGTTAGTTTTTTTTTAGTTTATTAGATTTTTTTTAGTCTTAAGTTTTATT
Organism: Sambucus nigra; assembly: GCA_949130495.1. Lineage (NCBI taxonomy): Eukaryota > Viridiplantae > Streptophyta > Magnoliopsida > Dipsacales > Adoxaceae > Sambucus > Sambucus nigra. Next base: position 562,502,621 of record OX422216.1, on the reverse strand, counting down.
TTTATTTGATTTTTAGATTTTTAGTTTTTATTTCTTTTATTATTTGAGTTTTTTTTTGGTTGTTATTTTTTAATTTTGTTAATTTTAGTTTTTTAATTAGATTGTTTTAATTTTTTAGGGGTGCAAATTACACACACACAACCCTTCCCATCTTCATCTTCCCCAACCTTTTTCTCTCTCTTAACCCACCATTAACACCACATCCAAACACCCATCTTCTTCCCTCTCTCTCCTTACTCCATTACCAACAAACACCTTCTCTCTCTTACTCAACCTCACTCCCAATCCCAGCCTAACATGCTACCCAACTCGCCAAAATCGGATACCCCCATACTCGGTTGACCCACCTAGACCCCTTTCCCTCTGACCTCCGGCCGGCGCGCCCCTGCCCAGCCCTTAAGCCGGTCGCGACCCACGCCCTCTCCGACGACCATATCGACGGACAACCAAGCTTCGAACCCGGCACCTAGAACCCACGAAACCCGAAACCGAGTTCATACAACCCGAGCCCACTTCGAAATCCACCTGACCCGCATGAGTCCAAACCCGATCTCAAACCCCTACACCTCAATACCTTAACCCATCTTCAAAGCCACGAACCAACCACAGAAAAATCTTCAACCAAAATCCCTACAAAATAGGAGCTTCCAAATCAATCCTAAGCCAAAATCAAATCCCTCAAATCTCTCAACTAAACAAAGCATCGTGGGACAATAAGAGAGGAACATCAAGCTTATAAGGGAAGAGTCTCTCATCAGGCAAGAAAAGAAGAGATACGTATTGAGAGAAAAAGACAGTGTATAATATGTACATAGTAGGTTCATAAAAAAAATTCCAGAAAAATACAAAAAAAAATTAGTTTAGTTTCAGAATAATTTTTAGGTTTAGTTTTTAGTCTTCTTTTTATAATTAAGTGCTAAAAATTGTGAAGAAGTTGGACGCGTGTCATGGCGCTTTTCAAGACAAATTTGAGAAAAAAATTGCGTATGGTATTTCTACCTTCTCTTTTCAATTTATTTCCTTCTTGACATATTATCTATTGTTGTTTATGCACACATGAGAATGTTTGGCTAAACACCCCGTTCAAGGGGTGGGATACACTACGTATGATGTTCGTTTAATTAATTGGTTTCTTTAATTTTATATTTCTAGGTAAATTAATTTTAACTGTCGCCAATTAATTTATGTGACGAGAGTTAGTAAATTAATTGAACAAATTAATGTTTGAATTTAGGAATCGAACTAGAGATAGGTTTTTCCGAAATTTGAATAGTAATTCGGTGTTGAAATTTGAAGATTGCTATTGTTTTCGTTAAATTGATCCTAGCGGGTAATTTTCTGAAAATAGTGTAGTCCTAATTTTTCATCGCATGATATTTTTAAATTAATTTTCTGAAAAAGATTCTATTAAATTTATAATTTTAACGAGAGTTAGATTATCGATTTAATATTATCTCGAAATATTTCAAAATTAATAAATTGAGAAATTAAAATAATTGAAAATGCAGTGTAGTCCCATCTCTTGACTTTCTCACATATTTCACACTCGATTGCACATTCTTTTTCATTATTTAATCATCGTATAATTTTTAGCATTTGTAGTAAATTTTTCCCTTGAAATTATTTTTAAACATAAAAAATAAAAAAAATAAAAAGATTTTCATAAAAAATTGAGATTGCACGTTTTCACATTTATTGTTTCACCTTGAAAGTAGGATTGATACCCGTACTTACCGCAATACGAGTTATTTTTAGACAAGTTTTGTTGGTACTCAAGGGAATTTTGAGAGTAGCTTTTGCACAACAATGATACATACCCAAAAAGCTTCTTATCACTTCCTTAAAAGTTTTAATAGCTTACCCTCCTGCTCTTCATCTAAGCTAGAGGAGACAATAACAGGAAATGTCCCACTTTCACGTAGGAAGGCATATTTGATGTTGGAGGGTAGTTTCTTCAACTCGAGAGTCGGGAATGAATTGCTAGAGGGCACCATGCGTGTCTCCCTTGATGGTAACTCTTCGAATCGAGAAACCCAACTAACATTTCTCACGTCCTCGTCCGACGCTCTCTCATCGAGTAAGTCTCTCAACTCCTCAATCTCTCTCTCAAACTCGGTGTAAGCTCCCTCGCTCTCGTGACTAGACACTAGGAAAGCTTCTAAGGGGTATCCACAGTAACTTTCCTCAATGTGATCTTCTACGATCTCGTCAATTAAGCTCACCGCATGAAGATCATCTTTGTCCCCTGCTTGTTGAGCTATATTGAAGATGTTTGTTTTTAAAGTCATATTCCAAAAAGTTATTTGCATCTGCCCATTTAGAGTATTTATCAGTGCGTTAGCCGTAGCTAAGAATGGGATCTCAAGAATGATGGGAACATGATTTTTCGAGGTAAAGGAGGGTTCCGTGTCCCAAATGACAAAATCTACCAGGAAGTAGAAAGTGTCCACTTAGACTATCACGTCCTCAACTATACCCCTTGGTATCTTCACGGTCCGATTCGCTAATTGGAGAGTGATCCTTGTGGGCTGAAGATGACCTAAATCAAGTTGCCTATAAATTGAATATGGGAGGATATTAACACTCGCCCCCAAGTCGAGTAAGGCTTTCTCAATTTTATTCTCTCCAATGGTGGAGGAAATGGTGGGTGCACCGGGATCTTTATATTTAGGTGGGAGATTGTTAAGAAGAACAGGGCTCATGTTATGGGCTAAAAACATGTTTTTCTTTACCTTCATCCTCCTCTTGACAGTCAATAAATATTTAATAACTTTTTCATAAGCTGGAATTTGCCTTATTGCATCGAGGAAAGGTAAGTTCAATCTCACGGTTTTAAGCACTTCTAGAACTTCATCACTTATGGTCCCTTTATGGGAAGGAACCAAGCTTTGCGAAAATGGCGCAGCGGAGGGTGGCTTTACAACTACCTCGGGCTTACTAATGTCTTCCTTTTCACTCTCGTTCAAGGGGATATCTTCGGCCTCTTTCGTGCTGGGAGAATTCTCCTTGACTTTCGAAGTGTCATGTGGGGGAGGTGATAAATCAACAACTCTCCCACTACGAAGAGTGGTTACAACTTGGCAATGCTCCTGCTATTCTGTAGAGGTAGAGCTAACACTAGGTTGACCTTGGGGAGGTCTTTGGCCCTGGGCAAGAAATTTTCCCTTCTCTTGGATACTCAACGATGATTGCAACTTGAAGATATATGAATTCATGTCGGTGAGAATGCATTCATTTCTAGCATTGGTTGCACTTTGATAATCTATGAACTGGTTTATAGTATCCTCGAGGTTCCTCAACGGTGGAGTTACATATGGAGCTGGAGGTGGTGGTGCTTGTTGGTATTGAGGAAGTGGTGGAGGCGGGATAACCTGTGAATGTGGGTTCATTGTAGCTCATGGTTGTCCATAATTAAAACCAGGATGGTTTCTCCATGATTGGTTGTACGAGTTCCCATGCGGGGCATTAAAATTTCTCTTGAATCCTCCTATAACATCCACCTGCTCAGTGTGAATGGATTTGTAGGCAGAAATCGTCGGGCATGCCTTTGTGGAATGGCCCGCCTCACAGATAGCACATACCTTTTCTTTCGAAACACGACCGGATTAAGAGATATCTCTCAATCGGCCATCCAACCACTCTTTCATATCTCTCTGAAACTGATCGAATCGTTGGTCTATTAAGGTATTATTATCCAAATGGTATAGACCGGCTGCAGTCGGAGATATAGATGCTTGTCTAGGCCTGGATTGGGAATTAGGATCAGATGTGTCCCATGCTTGAGTAGTCTCTGCGATATATTTAAGATGGGCCTCAGCATCGCTGGAGTTCAAATCTCAAAAAGGTCTTTCACACATTATTTGCACAATTTGTTTGGAAGCCAGTGTCAACCCATTATGGAAAAAAGAGATCATAAGGTGTTTGTCAAAACCATGCTGGGGTATGCGCTTACCAACTCTTGGAAACGTTCCCAACACCTCTCAAAAGTCTCATTATCATGTTGTCAGAAACCTTGGATTTGAGTTTTGGCAGAGTTGGTATTGTGCCGTGGATAGAATTTTGAGATAAACTTAGATTACATATCTCTACAGGAAGTTACAGAGTTCAGGGTTAGATACCATAACTAGGTCTTGGATTTATCCTTTGGAGAGAAAGGAAAAATCTTTAGGCGAATGACATCCTGCGTGCAAGCTTGGTCACTGAATGTGTCTCACGCGTCTTCAAACTTGCGGATATGTAGGTATGGTTTTTCCGAAACGATGCCGTGAAACGTAGGAAGAATATGGATCATTCCATTGTGAAAGTTAAACTGAATGACATTATACGGAAGTAAAATGCAACCAAGGGTGACAGTCCGCTGAATAAAGAGTAAATCTTTCATGGGACGATAATGTAGATTTCCCTGTTCAGTCCCGAAACTCACTGCGTCAGACATCGTGCTCACGCTCTCTTCAAATGACTCAGAATACTCACTCGGTGTCTTAGATGTGTGACTCAAAGGTTGACTCAGGGTGTAACTACCTATAGAGTGCTTAGGAGTAGGAAGTGGAACCCAAAATTATGGAACGCGAGGTGTGTGGGGGCTTTCAGAGTTATACTCAACAATCGGATTTTCGTGGATTCTGGTTGGAGTATTATGAGGAGTCTGAGTACGTTCAGGATTTTGCATTAAAGGCTTTTGAGAGATGATGATTTTTTTTTGGTCAAAGTTTTAGATTGACTCGATCTAACCTAAGTCTACCTAGCTCCCTGAAAATGGCGCCAACAACCTGACGCGACCACAAATGTGTATCTGAGTGCGTGCTATCTAGGCTCAAGTGCAAGCCAGTCACTCAAGTAATAATCCCGGTAAGTCGGGTATCGATCCTCAGGGAAAAAGGATGAACAGAGTCGTGACGACGTTGGAAAGATAAGGGTAACCTAGATTTGACTCTAAAAAGAAAGGAAATATGATTTGGTAAACGAAACAACTACAACTAGATGCAATTTTGAAAATGATTAACTAAAGTAACTACAAATTAACGAAATGCAACTACACTAATTAAACGAAAAGCTGATGACAATTGGACTAAAAATTTAACTATGAGATGAGATAAATAGGTCGGGTTACAATCCCCCACACCCTAATAATTTATTTTGTAGGATACTAAATTTGGAATTAGAATTTTACAGGAACCCGATCTTTAGTACTCCCAAGCATTACATATATGAGGGATCGTATCCCGCACAGTATGTAATCAAAGGACGAGTAAAGCGGTGTCACAATAACTAATACGCGCGTGGCATTTTTAAGCATCCCGATTACCTAGGGTAAACGAGATCAAAAGTCCTACGATAGTTGCACCAGTTATGTAACATGATTCATCTAAGATTTTAATTCAAAAGTCTATTTCCATTATCGTAAATTACATCGGGCGGAGTTCATGCACCCCAACCCTTAGAAAATTAGCTAGACATAATTAACTTAGAGAAAGACAGGGCTTTTAAGAAATAAAACATTAACTCTAAAGAAACTAATTGAAAAGAGAATTTTGGAATCAAAACCAGCAATTAAAACTAATGATCAATCGAAAATTAAAGGAAAGGTGTTACTTGAATCGTAGAAATTAAACTCAAATCCTTACAACAAAATCTTCTAATGAAAAACTAGGATTTTTTACTACAAAAACCCTTTACTCCTACTTAGCTAACCTAAAAAATTGAACTCCTTTGTCTAACAATAACTAAAGGTTAAATACATCATGAAAAATCCAGAGTTGTAGCTGAATCAAACTCTAAAATCAGAACAAGAAATTCAAATTTATCCTCGGTGGACCGGTCCGTGCCTTTAGTGGCGGATCGATCCTCATTCAAATTCGGATCGATCCTTTTTCTGGTAAATAGGATCGGTCCACCTTGTCAAATTTTCCAGTGAGTGATGAGGATTCGGATCGGTCCTTTTTTTTTCTAAAAATAGGATCGATTCGCTATATGAATTTTGCCAGTAGGTGTTGAGGGTCCGGACCAGTCCCATTATTTTGCAACACGGATCGGTACGCATTTTGTCTTGAAATTATCTTCAATTTCTCTTCAATATCTCGCATCTTTAGAATCCCGCAACTTCTCCCCTGGAACTCGGAATTGGCCGCCATTTCTTCCCATGCACTCGTTGAATTGATATCTTCAACTTTCATGTTGGGTCTTCTTCCGGATTTCGAATGAAAATTATGCTTTTGCCCTTTTGACTTTTCTTATTTAACTTATTATTTTTCTTTGACTTTCTCCTTTCTTTCCTTAGCAATAAATACCTGTAAATGACCTAGAAAAAACACAAAACTCGCAATACTATATAGAAGGGTCAGTAGCATGGAAACAAGATAATTCAAGAGCATTTGCATTATTCGGGATGATAAAAGATACTAAATTAGGGAGTAATTTTGGAAGAATTACTACTTATTCATATTTGAATGAAGACGATATGTCATTTCGGGAGTAAATCCGAAAGTGATATGTCACAAGCTCCATGTGGATCCAGTACATCCTCCAATGACCCAAAAGGCATGACGGACCGCACTTGACGAGGCTAAAGATGTTTAGGAGGAAGTGAAGAATCTTCTAGATGCACAATCCAAAAGGAAATTCAATTCCCTAAGTGGTTGTCAAACCCAGTAATCGTGAAGAAAAATAATGAAAAGTGGAGAGTCTGCATAGATTTCACTAACCTGAATCGTGCATACCCAAAGGATGGTTTTACTATACCCAAGATGGATAATTTGGTTGACATTGCCGCTAACCATGAACGCATAAGCTTCCTCATGCCTACTCAAGGTATCATCAAATCCCGTTGTTCGATCTCGACAAGGAAAAAACTTCCTTCATCACCACATTGGGGCTATGTTGCTATAATGTGACGCTATTTGGATTGATGAATGCCGGGGTGACTTACCATACGCGTGTGACAAAGATGTTCAAGGAGAAATTGGGAGACACAATGGAGGTGTATATAAATGACATGTTTATGAAAAGCAAGAGGAAGGGGGATGACCTTCCAGATCTGGAAAAAACTTTTTAAGTATTTTGTTATTACATGATGAAACTAAGCACGACGTAGTGCTCCTTTATGGTATAATAAAAAACGTTCCCCGAATATTCAGTCAGTCAAAGAGATATCGAGGCAAACCCTGATCAGATTGAAGCCATCAAGAAGGTGCAACCCCCAAGATTGTGAGCGAGGTATAAAAATTGACTGTCATGCTAGCCACCCTCAATCGCTTCATATTGAGATCCTCATAAAAGTGCCAAACTTTCTTTCAAACATTTAGTAATGAAAGAAAGGAAGTATGGAATGACAAATGCACCAGAGCACTTGAAGAAATAAAGAACTATTTGAGAAAACCACTAGTACTGATCAATCTAGATGATTGAGTCCTTTTGTACTTGTATCTGATAGTGTCCAATGGTGCTGTAATTTTAGCGTTGGATTGCGCGAAGAATGAGGGTCAAGCTCCAATTTATTTTGCAAGCAAAACATTGCTAAATGCTAAAAAAAGATACCTGTTATGAGAAATTCTTGCATACACGCTGGTGATAACCTCCATAAAGTTAAAGCATTATTTCGAGTAGTGCACTATCATTGTTCCGACCTCCTTCCCTCTGATACCAATGCTTAGGAAGGTCGACCTATCGAGATGGTTGTCCAAGTGGTTGGTAAAACACGGAATATTTGATATCCAGTTTCAGTCTAGAACCTCGATCAAAGGGCAAGTCATAGAAAACTTCATCGCTGAATATTCTCACGATTAAGAACCGATAGATACTAGCAGCAGAAGTAAAGAATCTTTCATACAACCGATCAAAAAAGGTGACAGATGGGTACTATACGTTGATAGAGCCTCAAATTCTAAGGGGACAGGAGTGGGGATTTCACGGGTATCCCCAGAGAAAATAATTTTCAAGTAGGCAATTCATTTGGGATTCGAAGCCTCCAACAATGAAGTTAAGTACGAAGCCATGCTTAGAGGATTATGGAAAGCACTCTCCCTGGGAACCCATCACCTTGATGTTTTTCCCGACTCAAGGCTGGTATCAAATAATATATCATACTACTATGGTGATAGGGACAAGCTCATGGTTTCATACCTTGAAGAAGACCAACACTTGGTCTCCCAATTCAAGCATATAAACGTGAAACAAAGAGGGAACAATAGTTATGCAGATGCACTAGCCATACTCGCTTCAGCTATTAAGCGGGATATGAAATGGACAATTAAAGTAGAATACCTTGATCAACCTAGTGTTAAAGAAGGAAAATTTGCCAAGTAAGTTATTATCATTAATAGGTCTTCGACTTGGATGGATTAGATCATGCACTACCTTAAGGAAGATGCCCTGCCAGTTGATAAAAAGTAAGCACACAAAAGACGTGTAAAATCTACTCGTTTCCACATATTAATAGATCAGAAGCTTTATTGGCACTCTTTTCAGGACCTTATCGCCAATACGTGCACCTAGACGACGTCGAGCACACCCTCTATAAGATTCATCAGTGGATGTGTGGGAGCCACGCAGGGTGTAGGTCGCTAGCGTTTAGGAATATGAAAGAGGGATACTGGTGGTCATATATGCAAAAGGATGCAGTTGTCTACATTTAAAAATGCAAGAACTGTCAGCTCTTCTCGATATTGGTACAACAACCCGTCAGCGACCTCAAGTCCCTCACAAGTCCTTGGCCATTTGTCGAGTGGGGGAATGACATCGTCAGCCCATTGCTCCTTGTGTCTGGGTGTAGTATTTGTTGGTCAGCATAAACTAATTCTCTAAATGGGTTGAAGGGGAAACCTTGACAAACATCAGAGATGTCGATATGACTACTTTCGTATGGAAGAACATCACTACACGGTTTGTAATCCCTCGGATTATCATCGTTGATAACGAAACTGTTTCAAAGATGTTGCGACGAGCACATTATTAGGCACTACAATAGTTCAATGGCCTACCCCCAAAGCGATGGGTAGGCAGAAGCTTCCAACAAGACAGTCCTCGACGGAATAAAAACGTGTTTGAAAAAAACTAAGGGAGCTTGGGTCAACCAACTCCCCCACGTTCTCGGTGAGTTCCTAACAACACTCAGGCGATCAACGAGGGAAACATCATTTGCTTTGGCTTATGGAATGGAGGCCTTCATCCCGTTGGAAGCAGATCTACTAACCATGAAGTCCACCCTAGTCGATCAAGATCTCAATAATGAAGAAATCAGATCAGAGCTTGACTTTGCTGATGAAAAAAAGAAAAACTTGCATCCTACCAAAACAATAGTGTTAAAGCGAGAGGCATCCGGGGACTACGTACTTAGAAAGATCGTGGGCAGTGCCAAAAAGCCGTCAAATAGGAAACTTGGTCCAAACTGGGAAGGCCCCTTGAAAGTCATTCGAGATGAATTAATGGGATCCTTCCACTTAGAAACAATGGAGGGAAGAGAGGTTCCTTCAGCTTGGAATTTTTTTTGTTTATGACGAATCTGATTTCATCTATTTTAATTTTCAAGTTTCTGTAAGAAGTTCTTTCAAACTTTATGCTTTGTTCCAAATGGAAGGCAAATGAGTATTCAATAAACAAGATCAAATAATTGAATAAATATTCTTTAACTTTATGTGCATAATTTAGTGGATTATTATAGTTCTGAATATTAATTTTCTTACTGCTAACCGAATTAGTATTATTATTGTTCGAGTTATCAATCCTATTAACATGAGTAATAGTAATGGTAAAAATGTTTTCTTTTGTACTATTCTTAGTAGTAGTAATAATTATAAACATTTCTCGTTCAAATTTCCTATAATGATTGCTATACAGTAGATCCAGCAGTTTCCCTTCTTTCTGAAAGTAACTCGACAATCGGAATCTTGGATATATAAAATATCTGGAAGTAGCTGAACTGCACCATAAGTTTGGCAAAAAAAAAAAGTAGTGGCTGTTATTGTTGAAAATCACCCTCGTCTTTGAATGTGTAGGGTATCCTGAATCTTCGTTGGATTGGATGTGTGTACAACGTTTGGTTGAAACGATATATTTGGGTGGGTATTCTGACATATCCTAACACTATTCTCTGTGGCAACTTCTTGTAGTTTCACAAGACTAGCTGTGATAGGTAACTTCATAGGAGAATGTATTCCCACCTGGTCAGGATACCAATTTGTTTTGCCACGAGAATAATAAGTGTTTGGATTGCAAGGACTAGAGACAAAAAGTGAGGAACATTAGAGAGTGGAAAAATATGACTAGAGAGGAAAAGTGACATTTTCTTTATTTTCATACATGATCGTAGTCCTATTTATTGAATTAAAGATGCATCAAATTTTATTAATTTTTTTTTAATGCATGAAGTCTTTTTTTATTATAGCTTACATATATTTAGACAAATGTACCCTGATACATACCCATTTTAAACCCACTTACTCTTTCTCTCTAAAAATAAATACATAATCTTACGTTCTTTCTCTCTCTAATAGCGCACCTCTACCTCAACCCCCACCCCACCCCACCGGAGACTAGTCGGAAGCAGCCTACCAAAAAATCTCGACGGAATTTTCACCAGAGTGTTTCTCTTTCCTCATTTATCTCTCTCTCTCTCTCTTCGTTCATTTCTTCGTTTTTTCTGGTCCGCGCCACCGGCACCATTGCCCGAGCTGGAGAAGAAGAGTTTTCGCAGAAAAAATGAAAGTTTTACAGAAACAATAAATTTATCTGTTTCGATTTTTTCGTTAAAAAATATTGAATATGAGTGTTGTTTGATAGATCTCAACGAGTAGATTCGAAATATATAAATTTTATAAATTTTGGATTCGTAAATTTGAAGTTATGAACTTTTAAAGATTTGGTGATTTGTTTTTAAAAAACGACGTGACAGTTGAAAATAGTTGCGAAGGTGTCTTTTAAGGGTATATTTATCATTTTAATATACTGAGTTGACAAAATAAATGACAGTTAAAAATAATTACCCCTTCTATAATTGATCACACAGTCCACAACTTCTAAGTAACTAATTAACGAACCAACTTAGTTAGCTAATAAATATACCAATATTCGGAACAAAATCATAGGCCGATATGTCTAAAAAATCATTAATTCCTTGACTATGTTAACTACCAGTAGCAGAGTTTGAGCAAGACGTACGGACGAGACAGGTTTGGGATAAAGGTGATCCGAGGGATCTAATGCCCGCGCTGAGCTTGGATAACTCATCAAAATTTTCAAGAATCTTTAAATCCAAAATCACTTGCCTAATTCCAAAAATGTCTAAAAGAGAAATACCATTTGCAAGTTCATAGTGGGAAAGGAATGATGATGGTAGTGGTTTTATGGCAACCCTCCTTTGTTAAACACCTTTTGTTTACACATAGTGAGGATAAAAAAGCATGGAAGTTGATTGGTATGTATACAAACCATAAATGAAATCGTACCCATATGTTGGCTTATAAATAAAAAAAAGGAGAAAAACTAGAGATTAATGAAGTTTAGGTTGTACAATCAAAATCTTAACCCCTTTGGCATTTTTCGAACTGAGTGATTCTACTATGACTTACATTTTTGATAGAATTTGAGCGACAAATTGACGTGGCAGCTTTTTATTGATTGTTTTTGGGGTCCGTGACCTCCAAAAATAACCAATAAAAAGCTGTCACACCAGTTTGTTGTAAATTATATTTTAACATGAATAAGAATTATACATATAATAGTAATTAATTCTTATTAGATTTTCAATATATCATGGAATCACCACTTTAATTTAACCTATGAACTTTATGTAAAATTATCTTTCTCCATTGAGATTTGATTCGTTTGTTGAAGTTGATGTACCATAAGAACGACTTCCAAACTCCTAGTTCTTCCTTTAAACTCCAGAAAATTGTCAGAATGTTGATTTATGAAAAAATTTGAAAAAACAGGTTTTTCCCTTCCTAGCCCAGATATATTTTGTGTGTTGTTGTGTACCAAATAGTGGAGATTGGTTCATTATATATAGGGTGGAAAGGGACCCGAAATTTTTCCTAAAATCTCATCATTTACCATCCACTAAAATAGCTAATGGTTAGTCACAAATATACTAAAAGTCATGTGACCTTTGGAATAATAATTTTCTAAGATTAATTCATTTATTTAATCAAATTCGTCCCCTTATTTAAACCATACTAATCCAGGAGAATTAATTAATTTAATTTGTAATTACAAAATTTGGTCGAATTTTGTAATTAATAAATAATTAAATAATACAACTCTAACAGTCTCCCACTTGATTCTAATAAGGTTATACATAATGAATGAATTAACATAAGTTGCGCATGTATCTTAGAACATAATTAATAACCTTAACTAAATACTTCATTAGTCTGAGTCATGGCGGTTCCATACCAATTCAAGAGCATGGTTCTTTTCATGTGCCACGCCACCAATGTCATACTTAATAAGGATAAATATGTGAGTTATGATAATGGTTTCATAATGTCTTTTACAAAAGACTATTTCTGTCACATTCAGTTATTCACATGCATGTATACAACTAAGACAAAAATTTAGAATTCAGAAACACTTTATTGATATCAAAAGTTGTGTCAAATAACTAAGAAAATAACAATTATACAATTAACTACTCGAGACCCATCTCTTTAGTATGTTGCAAAAATATCTTCAGAGATAGTCCTTTCATTAAAGGATCAGCTATGTTAATACTAGTACTAATGTTGTTAATTTGACACAGTTTATTTCTAAACTTCTTCTTTGACAGATAGATACTTCATCTCAATATGCTTAGCTGCTTTAGAATATCTATTATTCTTTGAAAATAAGACTGCTGCAACATTATCACAATAAATCTTCAGCGGCATAGATACTGAACCCATAATACTAAGTCCTGAAATAAAATTTCGCAGCCATAACCCCTGATTTGTAGCTTCAAAACAAGGCACAAACTCAGCCTCTATAGTTGAAGAAACGATGACACTCTGTTTAGCACTTTTTCATGAAACGACCCTCCTGTCAGAAGGTAAACATAACTCGGAGTTCTTTTCCTACTATCAAGGTATCCTCCAAAATCTGAGTCTAAATAACCAATCACCTCAAGGTGATCGGATCTCCTATAAGTGAGCATGTAGTCTTTGGTTCCTTGAAAGTACCTTAACACATTTTTTGCAACCTTATAATGGAAGTCACCCGGATTGCTTTGATATCTGCCCAGCATCCTAATGGAAAAACTAATATCCAGTTGAGTACAAACCTTTGCATGCAATAAACTCACTACAAAAGAAGCATATAGCACACCTTTCATGTGATCCCTTTCCAATTCAGTTTGGGGACATTAACTTAAATTAAATTTCTCCCCTTTTAGAAATGGAACATTAATAGGATTACAATTTTACATGCCAAACCTTTGTTAATGTAAGCCTTTTAAGAAAATCCTATCAATCCACGTGATCAATCACGATAAATCTCAATCCCGATCACGAAGGATGCCTTGCCTAAATCTTTCATTTCAAAGTTTTACGAAAGGTACTTCTTAGTGTCCTTTAGTAAACCAATATCACTGCTGGAGATAAGCAAATCATCAACATATATGACTAAAATTATAAACTAACTCCCACCGATCTTTAGGTATATACACCGATCAACAGTGTTTTCATTAAACCCAAAGGACGTAATGGTATGATGAAACTTGAAATACCATTGATGAGAAGCTTGTTTAAGTCCATATCTGGATTTCTTTAACAAACAGACTTTGTGTTCCTATCCTTTTTTAATGAAGCCCATTGGTTGTTCCATATAGACTTCTTCCTCTAAAATCCCATTAAGAAAAGCTTTTTTAATATCCCTTTGGAGTCTCTCTTAGTCATAATGAGCGACGAGTGCTAATATGATTCTAAGTGAATCCTTTTTTAAAATAGGAGAGAAGGTTTCACTATAATCAATGCCTTCCTTTTGAGTAAAACCTTTGGCAATAAGTTTAGGTTTATGACATTCGATATTGCCATTAGAGTCGCGTTTGGTCTTATATATCCACTTAGACCTGAATGCTTTATAACCTTTAGGCAAATCGACTAACTTCCAGACTTGATTAAAATCCATAGATTTTATTTCATCCTTCATGGAATCAGTCCATTTATTAGAATCTATGCTAGAAACAACTTTTTCATAATACACCGGATCCTCAATGTCCCCAATGTTAAATTCATCTTCTTGAAGATATACCACATAGTCATCCGTAATAGTTGATCTCTGATTTCTATGAGATTTTTCCCTAAAGCTATGTATTGTGGTGTTTCAATAATAGGCTCATTAAGTGGTTGTTGAGTATGTGGTTCATCCATTTGTTCTTCGTTGTTCTTTGAATCAATAATCGGTTTAACAACATCATTATGAACAATAGGAACAAAAGGAACCTCATTGTGATTATCTGGAGTTCTTGGAAGAGGAGAATTTTCTTTGATTTCTTGAATAATCACATTTTGAACTTCATTACTCCCACTAAATTCACCATGTTCAATGAATTTAGCATTTTCAGGTATAATAATTCTTGTTGTATGGTTAGGATAGTAGAATTTGTACCCTTTGGATTTTGTTGGATACCCAATAAAATAGTAAGTTAATGTTCTAGGGTCCAACTTCTTTTCATGTGGATTATAAATGCGTGCTTCTGTTGTATATCCCCAAATATGAAAATGACTTAAAGAGGGTTTCCAACCTTTTCATAGTTCAAAAGGAGTCTTTGAGACTTCCTTACTAGGAACCCTATTTAAGATATGTGCAACAGTCATAAGATCATACTTCCATAAAAACATAGGTAGATTAATTCTACTTATCATACTTCTAACCATTTCAATAAAAGTATGATTGCACCGTTCAGCTATACCATTTTGCCAAGGTGAACCTGGCATTGTGTATTGTGCACAAATACTCAAACGTTTAAGGAGTTTAGAAAAAGTACCGGTATATTTCCCCGATTCATTATATTTTTCATAAAACTCACCACCTATATCTGATCGAATAATTTTTACCTTTTTGCCCAATTGTCGCTCTACTTTTGTAATATAAACCTCAATCGTATTAACGGATTGCGATTTATTATGTAACAAATATAATGTGCAATATCGAGAAAAATCATCTATAAAAGTGATAAAGTATTTTTCTCCACCAATGGAAGGAACATCAAAAGGACCACATATATCTACATGTATAATTTCAAGAAGTTGGGTGCCTCGTGTGGAGCATTTCTCTCTGTGTTTGGTCTATTTACCCTTAATACAGTCCACACCAAAATCGGACCAATACAGAGTAGGGATAATTCCCTCTTTAATAAGCCTTTCAATTATATCCCTGGATATGTATCCTAATCTTTTATGCCACAAGGAAGCTGAATTCTCATTAAATAAGGTACGCTTAGTTCCAACATTAGTATACAGAAACAATAAAATTCCGAAAAATGAGGATCAAAATTAATTTGAAACAAACCATTTGACAAAAAACTCGCCCCAAAAACAAAATTATTCTTATATGATGTAAAACCATTATTCTGAAAGTTAAAAGAAACGACCCTTATTGAGACTTTAGACAAGGAAATTAAATTTCTCAAAATAGTGGGTACAAAAAGAGTGTCTTCAAGATCCAAATAAAAGTCAGATTGTAATTTTAAACAAAAAACTCCAACAGCTCTAACTTTTTCTTTGGCCTGGTTTTCGATGTAAAGAAAATCTTCATTTTGCTTTATTTTCGAGATTGAAAGGAAGCCCTGCATAGTATTTGAAACATAACATGTAGAACTAGAATGAAACCACCATGTATTAGAAGGAACATCAATTAAAGTTGATTCGAAACAAACAAAAGCACAAGGTGTACCTTTATTTTCAAACCAAGCTTTATGCTTAATATAGTCTTTTTGAATATGCCCCTTCCTGTGACAGAAGTGACATGTGACTGCTGTTTTTTTTCTTCTTTTTGTGTGACGGACCAGGTTTATTTTTGGAAGGACCAGGAACTCTCTTCATGCTCTTTCCTTTCTTTTTCTTACCAGCTCCTTTGTTTACCACCACATTCGCCACTTGCAATTTAGACACTTGACCAGTTTGCTTCTTAAGACGTCCTTTCTCCTGAACCAACATGCTTTATAGTTTATTAACATTCCATTTATCTTTAATGGTATTGTAATGAATCTGAAAATACCCATAATTAGAAGGCAATGAATTTAGTACAAACTAGACAAAGAAAGAATCGTCCACTGTACAACCTAAAGCCCACAGTTTTGTAGCAATGTTGGTCATCTCAATAATATGTGCATTCATAATTCGAGTGCCATCGAACCTCATACTGGTCAAGTTAGCCATAAGCTTCCCAGCCAGGGATTCGTCAACAGTGCAAAACCTATCTTTAATATTTTCCAGATAATGTTTCGCATTTGTTGTTTCAGGAAGGAAAGTTTTCAAGTTTGTTGCAATACACATTCTTATGAACACGAGACAAAGCCTATTAAATTTTAACCATGTACTATAAAAGAGCACATCATCCTCATTGCTTTGTTCAGTAATAGTAGGGGGTTCATCAGTAAGAAGTGCTACATCAAGGTTTAAAACATCAAGGCTAAACTCAATTTGCTCGTACCATTCCGACAGATTAGTTCTCTCAAATTTCGAAAAGGTTGAGGCTTCAGAAAACAGATTAATATTCATTGAAAAATTGATCACTCTAATTAATTAAAATTATAACACACATAACTAAAGTTTTCAAGGAAATGCATATATATAATTGTCAAAATTTTAATGGCAAAATTAAATTGTATTATAAGTTGCCCTTTAATCACAAAACAATGAAAGCAGAATATTTAATTCTAATATGTAATTAAATAAACACATTATCAGACAATTGAATATTCATTCAATAATTCTAAAGTTGATGAGTGCTATATTATAACAAACTTTAGGATGGGCAGAAATTTAATATTTCACCTAATAACTCATTAGCTTGCGTTTGACACGAAACGCTTTAATCAAATTATCAAAAACAATATTTAATATTCAATTCTATGAATCACTGGCATGTGTTTGGCAGTGGACTTATAAAAATATGAATATTAAAAGAAATTATAATATTCTTAATATACGATGTTATGAATAATTGGCATGTGTTTGACACGAGACTCATAAAAATATCAATATTAAAAAATGTAATAGATTTAATATTCCATGTTATGAATCATTGACCTGTGTTTGGCACGAGACTCATAAAAATATGAGTATTAAATCCACACAAGTCTAATATCCTACCATTTGAAATATATTGGCCTGTGTTTGACACTAATATTCGACTAAAATAGGATCATTAGAACACGGTTTATAAAACAGTTCTCGATACAACACTTATAAAATATGGAAAATATGAAATTTTGCCAAAAATGAAAAAATGAGTTAACATCATGGAATTGTAGAAAATTACTACAGAATCTCAAAACTTTTTGAGAAATTTAAAAATGAATTTTCTGGAGTGAGATATACCCCTCGAGATTATTTTCATAAATGGCAAATTTTGAGTTTCGAGGGCCTAAACGATCTCATATCGCCGAAAAACAGTTTACATCACCACTAAAGGTGGGGAAAATCGGTCTATATCCCATTTTCAATCAGACTACCAAGTTTCATTGCATTCGGAGCAAGTTCGGGGGTAAAATCACTATTCACCATAAGAGCTTTTTGAAATTGTTTGTTCCCGAATTGCTTGAAATTTGTAGGGTTGATAGAAATGGATTACGTAACCATTAAAATGACATCAAAACGACATATATATGGCTTCAGTGCATCAAATGAAACTATTTTATGTGAATTCTTAACTATTTTACAAAAAAAAAAAAATTCCAACAAATTTGTTAAACAGATTTTCAACAGATATGTTAAACAAATAGAATTATGTTCAACAAATTGTTTAACAATAAAAAACTATTCTAAACAAATCAAAACAAACAAAACTGTTTTAAATCTGATTCGTCAAAAATTAAACAGGAATTCTTAACAGATTAAGAAAAAAATTATGATAGAAAATTCTTAACAGACTTGACAGAATTGTTAAGATACACAAAAGAATTCTTTCAATATTAACATGGAATATGAATCATCATGATAAACAAATAAGTTCTTAATGAAATGTTAAAATTGTCATGTTATACTAATCATTACGATAAACAAAACAGTGCGAAATTAAACTAATAAAACTAAGTTTATCAACATATATAGTTTGATCTTTTAAATCCTTAGAGTGATAGCATGGTGATATTTCAACTTGGCTCTGATACCACATGTAAATTATATTTTAACATGAATAAGAATTATACATATAACAATAATTAATTCTTATTAGATCTTCAATATATCATACAATCACCACTTTACTTTAACCTATAAACTTTATGTAAAATTACGTTTCTCTATTGAGATTTGATTCATTTGTTGAAATTAATGTACCTCAAGAACAAATTCCAAACTCCTAGATCTTCTTCCTTTAAGCTCCAGAAAATTACAAGAATGCTGATTTATGGAAAAATAGGTTTTTCCCTTCCTAGCCCAGATATAGTTTGTGTGTTGTTATGAACCAAATAGTGGAGATTGGTTTACTATACTTAGGGTGGAAGGGGGCTCGAAATCCCCCTTAAAAACTCATCATCTACCATTCAGTAAAGTAGCTAAAGGGACTCACAAATATATCAATAGTCATGTGACCTTTAGAATAATAATTTGCTAAGATTAATTCATTAATTTAATCAAATTCGTCCCCTTATTTGAACTATACTAATTTTGGATAATTAATTAATTTAATTTATAATTACAAAATTTGGTCGAATTTTGTATTAATAAATAATTAAATAATACAATTCTAACATTTATTACCCAAATTATATCAAAACTATAAATGAGAATAGTAATTTGTTTCAAACAACTATCACTCAACTAAGTAAATTTTAAAATTTTAAGAGCTTAAATGACGTTTCTAATGGATTCAATGAACCATGGGTGTAATCCAAGATAATGAATATATGAATATAAAATCCACATAGAGCATAAATGAAAAATCATAAAAAAGGCCAATAAATTTAACCCTAATTACATTCAGTCTGTAAACACAAACTCTAAATTGTTAAGCACCCAATATCTACACTAATTTTCAATTTTCCAGATATAATAGATAGAGAGTGAGAGAGAGTGCATACTAGAAAGCGTGTGGGAAAGATTCTATAAATAATCAAGAGATCTTTTTAGCGACTTCTCAAATTTCATAAGAATAAAAATTAAGAGATATACAAAGAAAATCAAAAAATAAAGAGTTGAAATAAACTTCAAGAATATCTTTCAAATTGTTGATGCCACTTACTTTTGATATAATTAGAGTTTGGCAACCTACCGTATCTAAATCGACTTTCTCTCTCTAATTTATTTTCTCTAATCGACTTTCTTTCTATCCTTCTTCCAATTATTCATATATTTTCCTTCAACCCTAGATAGATCTATCATGGCAATATGAAAATATCATCTACGGTTAGAGGAACCCCTGGGGATTCATATGCGAGAGAGTTCAATGGTAAAAGGTGGAATGCCATAAGGAGAAATCCAATCCGAAAGATGGATCAAAACAAATACCAGATCCTCATCAAGCATCAAACTATCATATGAATAATTATTGAATCTAGATAAAAATATTAGACCATCTGCTATGAAATAAAGGAAGATTGATGAATTGAAGATTAGTAATAGAGATGGTGAAGGATAAAATGATGGAAAACACAAAGAAGTGAATAAATACCTGTGTGAGGGATCAATTTTCCCTATTTATGGTGTTGTTCAAGTTAGATCTGGAATTGTTATTGGATCTACTGAGAAGATTAATGGAGTTGAAGTTGAGAAGCGCGAACCTGTTAGTTCTAATATAGATACTCTAATCCATCATGAGGAAAAGGAACCAGTTATTGAATATTCAGACGTAGTAAATCAACAATTCCCAAGCCTTATTGAAGCATGTAGAAAGAGGTTAGAAGGTATTTGCAAGATCGAAAGACGAAAAAAGAAATAAATCATAAACCTAAAACCTGGGCTAACATAACAACTGCAAATAGAGATAAGAACTTTGGAAATAAACTAAAGTATAGTCCAAGTAGTAAAGATGATGAAGGGAATGGTTATGTAAAAATTGAACCATTTAAAGTGGAAAATGAAATCAATAGATGGAAGTTTGCAGTGGTGGTCTATGTCTTTGGGATGAATGTGTCTTTTGGGGCTATGAGGGGATATGTTATGAGAAAATGGAACAAATATGGGAATTATGATATCTTTATGCTCAAAACAGGTGTTTTTTATTTATTTATTTTGAATCTATGGATGCCCAATTTCAAGTGACGGAACTAGGGAATTGGTTCTTTGATAATAAACCCCTGACTGTGAAGTCATGGAATACTGACAAGAGTTTGGAAAAGGAAGGTATGGAAAAGCTCTATATATGGGTCATATTACCAATTCTTAAATTACACCTATGGTTTGATGTTGTTCTTAGTAATATTGCTAGCATGACTGGGAAGCCACTATTCATTGATAGAATGACAACAAAAAAAGAGAGGCTAACATATGCTAGGGTTTGCGTGGAGATATATTATGGAGTAGTTTGTCTGAATACATAGTTGTTCATGATTTGGATGAAAGCAAAATAAGTTAAAAGATAGAGTATGAGTGGATTCCTAAAAGATGTACTAAGTGTAAAATTTTTGGGCATAAGGAGGATGGATGCAAGGCTAATAAATAAAATGTGTTAATATGGGAGTAAGTGGAAGTTCCACGAACTAATGAAAGCAGTGATAAGGTTATGCAAAGTAGTTAATAATACGCAAATATTGCGTATTTCATCCCTCGAACCGATGCATTTTAGCCCCCTTGGGTATCTTATTCCCTATATTTATGCTTGTTAACCAGAAAACCTCATATTTCTATGATAACATGTTTTGCAGGGGTTAATTGAGATTTTATAGGTATTTGGATGCTAAGTGTGAAGTTCGGATGAATTTCGCTCAATTTTCGTACGCGATCGCACGTTTAAGGGCATTTTAGTCTTTTTAGAGCTTGGGAACCTGTCCCACAGAAGTTGAAGACCTCCTCGTAAGCTTCGAGTGGCCGCTAAGGGTACGCGATTCTGATTCAGAACGTAGAAGTTACGACAATTTTAGTGGAGGGGAAAACCAAGCACATCAAAGCAGGGGGGAGTGTTGCAGACCTGTAGCCATCGATCGATCGATCAAAATGATCGATCGATCAATCCTACATTATTTGACAATCATGGGGAGACAGTGGGCTTTATTTTTCACCATCGATCGATCGATCACAAGGGATCGATCGATCCCCTGTTTTCTACACATATTTTGGCTTTTCTTTTCTTTTCTCTTTTCTTTTCTAATTTTATTCCACTTACTATAAATATCAATTTTGTTGTAAATAACAGATATAATTTAGATAACGCGTGAAAGATGTGTTCGTGTAAAGACACAATCGTTGTTTTCGTTTCACCGCGATAATACAAACAAACCTAAATTACAACTACACTTGTGATACAAGTATAGCGATAAGTCGGGTATCGAAAATTCACAGAGATGAGTTGCTAGAATTTAATTGATTTAATACTCCTAAATAAAAGTGTAAAATATAAATAAAAACAAAAAGGAAAAGATGCAAAAAAGGGAAATATTAATCTAGGCGAGTGTATTGAAACTAGATTAACAAAGCGAGTAAAAACTATAGGTTGCGTCGAATATCCCTCACCCGAGTTACTTAGTATAAAATGGTCACATGTGTCGACGAGTTATTACGATTGCATCTCATTTTGACAGTTAATTGAACCAAGGGTTGTCACGCCCCTAAATTCGCATAAAAGCCTAATACGATTTTGACGTCAATAAATACCTCGAAATTTACGCACGCAAGGTCGTATGCACGGGACCTACATGATATGCCCCGTCAAATCTCCTAGGCATAATAACTAGGACAACGCACTCGAAATAAACCCGTAAACACTGTAAGGACACAAATTTTCAATTGAGTCCATATATAGTTTTGGCTCAATTCCGAACAAAAACATTTATTCATAGGTTAGTGATTTATTGTAATATTCTCAAGCCTATGAAGTGTGTGTTGAAGACGTAGCGGCAAAGAATTTAAAGCTTCATCAAAATGCCGGTTTGTGTGCCTCGTTTCTACGTCATCAACTAAGGTTCCATGGTCCCAAGGTATGAATGTAATTATATTTATATAGGAGCTTGGAACAATTTGTATTGGGTGTTAGGTGTAATAAAAACTGCATTTTATTTTCAGAAAGAATCAATTAGAACTTTAAAATAAGTATATAAAAGTTTCTGGGCCAAAATCGAATTTTACAAACTTTCTGGTCGTTCGTTAGTAATGTCGTTCGAACGAGTTTTTTCGTTCGAACCAGGTTTCGTTCGAACGAGTTTGCCAACGACCCTAAACTGGCCAGTCGTTCGATATGTCATTCGAACGAGTTTTTCGTTCTAACAAGGTATCTAATGAGATTCTAACGAGCCCAGGCTGGTCGCTCGTTAGAAGCCTCGTTCGAACGAGAGTCAAGTTCGTTCGAACGAGACGCCAGGGCGGGAACAGTTTTGAGCAGTTTTTGGCAGTTTTCTCCCACTTTCCCCACTTGGTTTTTAACCAACTTTGAGAGAAAATTTATTTAGGGAAAATGTTCATGTTTTGAGTGTTAATTTTTAAAGAAAAATTCATACACACTCTAGTTTACACCCAATAGTTGTTTATTCCAAGTTTCTATATTCATATTCTTTACTTGGAGTTTTGGCACCGGTTTATCTCTACCGAATTCAAGAAGAGACTTTTCGGGTTTGCTTCTACACCCCATCACAAAGAAGACTTTTTGTTGAGATTCTACCCACACGGAGAAAGGCTCCATGCTTGGGTGACGGTGACCATATAAAGTCCCATCGGTGGATTCCGAGACCGCGGTGGTATTCCGAGGTTGTTCGCTAGGAAGAGGTTTCTACGAGAAGAAGCGTCGAGGCTTGAGAGGGATCGAGTCAGTCATTGTAAGTCTATCTGTCTTGTAATTGTAATTCCATATCTAGTGGACTTGTGGCTAGGTCCGTCCGAGGTTGTTTCCCGTCTTGGGTTTTTCCTCGTACATCTCGGCGTAGTGTGACATTGTTTATTTTATCTTGCTCATTAATTTAGAATCCATGCTTAGGATAATTTCAAGATAAAATTTGGTTTAATTATCACACTCATTTAATTTGGGACTTAAATTAAATATTGGGTAAATTTGGTTTATTCAAGTCATTTGCTAAAATTGGTTTCACCTAACTTTGATTAATTGAAAATTATGACTTAGGCAAATTCTAGGACTTGAGTTAACTAAAATTTGTTTTGTTTAATTATTGAACCATCATCTTTCAACGCTTCCGCACCATTCATTGAGTTTTATATAAAAAGGAAATTACTCTGCGCTCTTTCAAATTGGTATCAGAGCCAAAAACGATAAATTATTTCGTGAAGATCTTTTTAATTTTTGGCTAAAATGGATTTTTTCCCATTTTCAAAATTTCCTATTTTCGATGGTTCAAACTACGCGTATTGGAAAGCGCGAATGAGATCGGCACTAAAATCTATCGACGAGAGAGTTTGGATGTCTGTTGTTACCGGGTACTCCCCACCAACTTACTTAGTTGAAAATGAACGTGTTATCAAACCCGCCGATAGATGGACTGAAAATGAGTTTAAACTTGCTAATTTTAATTCCCGTGGTTTAAATGCCTTGTTTAGCGCTGTCGCACCGGATGAATTCCGATGTATTATGACGTGTGAAACCGCTAAAGAAGATTGGGATATTTTACAATTAACTCATGAAGGAACTAGTGTCGTTAAAGCTTCAAAACTCCAAAACCTCACCACTCAATTTGAAACTATCAAAATGGTTTAATTAGAAACTTTTGATAAATTTTATGCTCGACTTTCTGATATTGTTAATTCATCTTTTAACTTGGGAGAGAAAATACCTGACGATCGTGTTGTAAAGAAAATTTTAAGGTCCCTACCCGATAGATTTATTCCAAAGGTGACCGTTTTAAATTCTTTACCCACTTTAGCCTCTACGAAATTAGAAGAGCTTGTAGGTGATTTACAAACCTATGAACTAGATATGTTTCCCTCTAAAACTGAAAAGAAAATAGAAAAGGGCGTTGCTTTAAAAGCCCTAAAAGAGGTCAAACAAGTAGTAGAGAGCGATAGTGAAAGTGACTCGGAAGATATGGCTTTGTTTGCTCGCAAATTTAGAAAATTTCTTAAATTTAACAAAGATAAATTTAAAAATGATTTTAAGAAATTTGATACTTCTAAACATGATAAAAGCGAGAAGATTTCTAAAGCCGAGAGGATCCCTAAACCTAGTAATGACAATTTAGATAGGGACGAGTCTAACAAGTGTTTTGGTTGTGAAGGTTATGGCCATCGAGCTTATGAGTGCCCCACTAAACTAAGGAAAGAGGGTAAACGACCCACTGCATATAATGCAACCCTTAATGATAGTGATAAGGAAGAAAAGCCCGATTCCCCCACTAAGAAAAATTTTGTGGCTTTTATGGCTAGTCATGTGAGTGATAATGAGAACTCATCGATTGATGACACGATAGCACATGCCACTTCCAAGGTCATTGTTCATGATTCCCTTATTTTTAATGATAGTGAGAGTGGAAAAGAAAGAGAGAGTGAAAATGAAGAAGAGGTTGATGTGAGTGAACTTCAAAATGCTTTTCATGAATTATATAAAGAATCTATTAATTTGAAAATAACTAATTTGAAGTTAGAAGCTTGTTTAAGAAAGAGTGTCAAGGTCGTTGATGATAGTGCCTTAATAGAAGACCTTAGGACACATGTGAGGACTCTTCAAGAGAAGCTTGATTATGTAGAAGGCGAAAGAGATAGCCTTAGGGGTTTAATGGAATCCTTGAAAAAGGAGATTATTGCTTTTGAAGAGAGAAATGTTTTACTAGAATCTAACATTGCTGAATTGGAAAATAAATTAAAAGATTCTAATAATGTCAAATTTGATTTGGAATGTCGTTCTGAAAAACTAGATAAAATGTTAGGAACGGTCCAAATTAAAAATGACACTTGTGTTTTAGGCTTCAATCCTTGTAATGAATTTACTCATAATGCCCAAACCAATGTTTTAGGAGAATCAACTAGGAATACTTTTAAAGATCACTCCTTAAGTAAATCTTTTCGACATGTTCTCACTTGTACACATTGTGGTCGACAAGGTCATCTTAGGAAATTTTGTTTAGATCTTAAACGAATTCCTAGAAAACCCCATAGTAAAGTAACCACGGTAGTTAACGTTCCTACACCCCAAAATAGTCATTCCTCATTAATTTGGGTTAGGAAATCCGACCTGGTTACCTTACAAAATAGGGTTGTTGATTCTCATTTACTTTCACATCCTTCCTCCCTTGCTAAATCTAAAGGATGAATGTGTTAGTGTTTGCATACTTTAGCGTTTGTACTTTATGTCATATTCACATGCTAAATGTATGCTTGTTTTAGTCATTTTCTAGTCATCGCCTTATTTCATATCCCATGCTAGAAATCATGACTTGTTTATCTTTTTGTATTATATTTTGTGTTTGTATTAATTGAAAAATATAAAAAGATTTTTGTTTATCATTTGTGTTTTATTTATTTCATTTAAGCTTAATGAAAAATACAAATGATTTTTTGTTTGCCCTTTTGAGTAAATATTTATTTTTGATTAAAAATGTTAAAAACTCAAAAAGATTTTGTTTTGTGTGTATTTTTGTTTGACACACTTTATGTGGCATATATTTGTGTTTGAATCCTATCATTTACGCTCCCATGTGGCTAGAACTTTTGGTGTAGATTTTCAATCCTTAAAATGTTCTTTTCCATGTTTTATATGGAGTAGTTGGATTTTGTATTGTTTAAATGGATTCTATTTCTATATGCCTCCTTTCACACATGCACGAGCTCTTTTGAAATTTTAATGTCACATGTTATATTTGAGCTTTTTGAGGTGTTCTCCTATCAATCTAGTCATCTACATATCTATGACCTAGGAGGACTAGTGCATGTCAAAATCCGTTGCATGTGAGATTTGTGTGAAAAATGAAAACATGATAAATCTAAATGTGCACGGGGAAGGGCTCCGAAAGGATGAATTAAATCATTTGCGATAGTAAGCCACCGTTGATTGGATCTAAAAGAAATACGTGATCCAAAGGCCTAAAAACAGAATATTTGGCATTAAACAGAAAGCAATTGCCAAGGGCTATGTTTGTATGATATATTCATTCAAAAACAAAAGAATATATATGCTCATTGAGGGAGAATTGGATGGTATATCAACGATTTGCACAATGTCCGTTTATCCTAGTTGTCTTTAATGTCATGACTCTATTTGGTTTGTAGAATCATCATCATGCTAGGCTTGTATGCATTGTGTATGTTTGTTCATTGAGTTCAATCTATATTGTCACATGAGGCTATATTTCAATGTGATGAAGTTTGCAATCAAATGAGAACTCCGTGAACGTTTATTAAGTGTTTGGGTCTAAATTTAATTGTTGCTAGTACACACCCCTACACTTCCGTTTCCATATGACACATTTTTGCCATACGAGTGTGCAAACTTATTGTATTTTGTGTCATGTGTGTGTTTATATCTATATATATATGCAAGTGCTCTATTGATATATTTTTAGTATCTATATATATGATATTTGTTTGTCTTTGCCTTGTTTTTATTGCCCATATGTTGTCATGTCTTTTCTTTAAGCGTCCACATGCTGTTTATTAGTTCTTTATCCTTTGCCTATTCCTGAACAAAAAGGGGGAGAATGATGATAGGGGGAGAAATGGTATCTAATCCTATTATTATCGTATCTTCGTTTGAGGGAGATTTATCTTAGGGGGAGACGTCTTTCTAAGTAGGTCATGTATTTGATAAAGGAGAGAATTAATTTAGGGGGAATAATTTAATTAATTGCATTTTATATTTTGATATTCCCTATGCATTTGATGAGTTTGCTTAAGTGTGCAGGTATTCTACTAAAGCAGCATTGTTTAATGGCAAAGCGTTTGATCCTTGGGTTGAGTCAAGATTGGGCGGGTTATGTTTTGAGTCTAGTAGAGCTTGACGACCCTTTAGGATTTTTTGTTTGGTTTTTGTCCCGGAATAGCCAAAGGGGAGATTTGTAAGGACACAAATTTTCAATTGAGTCCATATATAGTTTTGGCTCAATTCCGGACAAAAACATTTATTCATCGGTTAGTGATTTATTGTAATATTCTCAAGCCTATGAAGTGTGTGTTGAAGACGTAGCGGCAAAGAATTTAAAGCTTCCTCAAAATGCTGGTTTGTGTGCCTCGTTTCTACATCATCAACTAAGGTTCCATGCTCCCAAGGTATGAATGTAATTATATTTATATAGGAGCTTGGAACAATTTGTATTGGGTGTTAGGTGTAATAAAAACTGCATTTTATTTTCAGAAAGAATCAATTAGAACTTTAAAATAAGTATATAAAAGTTTCTGGGCCAAAATCGAATTTTACAAACTTTCTGGTCGTTCGTTAGTAATGTCGTTCGAACGAGTTTTTTCGTTCGAACCAGGTTTCGTTCGAACGAGTTTTTCGTTCGAACCAGGTTTCGTTCGAACGAGTTTGCCAACGACCCTAAACTGGCCAGTCGTTCGATATGTCGTTCGAACGAGTTTTTCGTTCTAACGAGGTATCTAACGAGATTCTAACGAGCCCAGGCTGGTCGCTCATTAGAAGCCTCGTTCGAACGAGAGTCAAGTTCGTTCGAACGAGACGCCAGGGCGGGAACAGTTTTGAGCAGTTTTTGGCAGTTTTCTCCCACTTTCCCCACTTGGTTTTTAACCAACTTTTTCAAGACTTAATATGTGCGGGAAACACATTTTTCCAATCAACTTTTCCATTCCATATCCAACTCTTAGAGAGAGTTTGAGAGCAAATTTATTTAGGGAAAATGTTCATGTTTTGAGTGTTAATTTTTAAAGAAAAATTCATACACACTCTAGTTTAAACCCAATAGTTGTTTATTCCAAGTTTCTATATTCATATTCTTTACTTGGAGTTTTGGCACCGGTTTATCTCTACCGAATTCAAGAAGAGACGTTTCGGGTTTGCTTCTACACCCCATCACAAAGAAGAATTTTTGTTGAGATTCTACCCACACGGAGAAAGGCTCCATGCTTGGGTGACGGTGACCATATAAAGTCCCATCGGTGGATTCCGAGACCGCGGTGGTATTCCGAGGTTGTTCGCTAGGAAGAGGTTTCTACGAGAAGAAGCGTCGAGGCTTGAGAGGGATCGAGTCAGTCGTTGTAAGTCTATCTGTCTTGTAATTGTAATTCCATATCTAGTGGACTTGTGGCTAGGGCCGTCCGAGGTTGTTTCCCGTCTTGGGTTTTTCCTCGTACATCTCGGCGTAGTGTGACATTGTTTATTTTATCTTGCTCATTAATTTAGAATCCATGCTTAGGATAATTTCAAGATAAAATTTGGTTTAATTATCACACTCATTTAATTTGAGACTTAAATTAAATATTGGGTAAATTTGGTTTATTCAAGTCATTTGCTAAAATTGGTTTCGCCTAACTTTGATTAATTGAAAATTATGACTTAGGCAAATTCTAGGACTTGAGTTAACTAAAATTTGTTTTGTTTAATTATTGAACCATCATCTTTCAACGCTTCCGCACCATTCATTGAGTTTTATATAAAAAGGAAATTACTCTACGCTCTTTCAAACACCATCACCAAAGCAAAGCAACCCGTCAACCCGAGTGAGTTCCATTCAAACACAACCTAGACTAAATTAGCTAGAAAGCATATTAAAAACGCAGTAAATAAACGCGATAAACCTACACTACAAAGAAAGTAAACAAAGCATGTAAACCTAAATTAGAAATCATGTAAATTACCTACAAATTAAGAATTAAAGGAATATAACTATATTAATGGAGAGGGAATAAGAAAAGATCAATCTTACAAACCCAAAAGTTATCACAACAAATGAGGAAGAAGAAATGAGCTCTCAACTCCCAACCCTAAGCTAAACTAACCTAAAATCTAAATTATATTTGTTATTTACAACAAAATTGGTATTTATAGTAAGTGTAATAAAATTAGAAAAGAAAAGAGAAAAGAAAATAAAAGCCAAAATATCTGCAGAAAACAGGGGATCGATCGATTGATCCCTTGTGATCGATCGATCGATGGTGAAAAATAAAGCCCACTGTCATCCCACGATTGCCAAACAATGAAGGATCGATTGATCGATGGCTACAGGTCTGCAACACTTCCCCCTGCTTTGATGTGCTTGGTTTTCCCCTCCGCTAAAATTGCCGTAACTTCTTCGTTCTGAATCGGAATTGCGCACCGTTCGTGGCCACACGAAGCTTGTGAGGATGGATTCAACTTCCATGGTTGGTCCAGGTGCCCAAGCTATGAAAAGACTAAAATGCCCTTGAACGTGCGATCGCGTACAGAAATTGAGCGGAATGTGTATGAACTTCACACTTAGCATCCAAATACCTTTAAAATCTCAATTAACCCATGCAAAACATGTTATCATAGAAATATAGGGTTATCTGGTAAACAAGCATAAATATAGGGAATAAGATACCCGAGGGGGCTAAAATGCGTCGGTTCGAGGGATGAAATATGCAATATTTGCGTATTATCAGTAGTGTGCAAGGGCAGGAAGATATTATAGTTAAATATCCAGTACAAGATTATGTAATGAAGAGCATGAAAGTTGATGGTATTAATGTAAGCATCATGGGAATAACAACACCAGTTGGGCAAGCAGGGAATAATAATGAAGCACATAATAAAGTAACTCAAACAAGGAAACAAGTGGAGATTAGTAATGAACCCAAGAAAATAGAGAATATTTATAGTTCAGGCAGTCCAGGAGAAGCTAAAGTCTCAACAAAAAATGTGTTTGGAATCTTATAAGCTAATGTGGATGATGAACCAAATGATGGTCCAGGGGAGGATAGTATGGAAAATGTAATTAGTGAAAAAGGAAAACTCACAATAGCCCAAAATAGCAGTATAGAAAGAAAAAAGGGAACAACCTTGAGGATATAAGTAAGAAGAGAGGGGGGGGGGGGGGGAGGAGGTAATAAAGATAAAGGATGATTAAATTTGTCGTATGGAATATTAAGGGATGCAATGGCCCTCATAAGCAAAGAGAGGTTCAAAAATATATTATAGATAATAATGTTAGTATCATTTACATGGCGGAGATTAAGGCAAGAAGGAATAACATTAATAGGGTTAAAGAGGATTGTTTCAGTCATTAGAACTTAATCCGCAATACCCTTAAAAATGGTCCTGGAAGATTTTGGATTTCCTGGGGCCCAAATATCTTTAAAGTGGAGGAAGTTAGTAGTATGAAACAAGCCATTTCTGTTAAAGTCAAGTTCAGAAATCACAATAACTCTTTTACTTTTACTGGTGTTTATAGAGATAACAAAAGAGAGACTAGGCATGAATTGTGGAGATACGTAAAGAATGTTAGATCTTGTTTGGGTAATGAGACTTGGGTGATTAGGGGTGACTTTAATGTAGTTACAAGAAGTTATGAAATATTAGGAGGTAATGGGGTGGATTGGGATGAAGTAGGTGATTTTAATGATTGTATAGGAAGTATTATGGTTGATGATATGCCTATAAAGGGAAATTGGTTTACTTGGAGTAATGGGAGCAAAGAAGAATTGATAGAATGCTGCATAATGAAGAATGGTTGAATGCATTTATGGAGACTGAGGTTTAAATTGACCTACCTGGGTTTTTTTTTATCATACCCCCCTTGTGTTATGTTTTCAATTTGAGAAAGAGGAGAATAATAGGCCTTTCAATTTTTTTAATTTTTGGATGAAACATTTCTCCTATAAGGACATTTTTAGGAAGGGGTGGAATTTAAAAATTGAAGGGAGTCCTATGTTTTCTATAACAAAAAGGTTGAAGTTTATGAAGAAGGATTTTAGGGAATTAAATAAAAAACAGTACTCCAATATTTCTTTCAAAGTAAATGCTAAAAAGATTGAGAATGATGGAATTCAGAAAAGACTGGTGGAAAATGGGGGGGATTCTATGTCGCCTGAAGCCAAAAAGAAATGTCAATTGGAGTATCTTGAATTGAGGGAGATAGAGGAAAATTTTTATAGACAGAAATCTAGAATTTACATGATTAGACATTGGAGATAAAAATACATTTTTTTTCATAAGAAGGTCAAATGCCATATAAGAAGTAATAAAATCCTTTCAATAAAGGATAATGAGGGCAATATGTATACTGGGCAGAAATAAGTACAGGGGGAAGCTATGATTTTTTTTTTAAAATCTTCTTGGAAATGACATTAGTGAGAGGAGGGGGATTTTGATAGAATTAGACCTATAAGGAAAAGATGGCTAAATAAAGAGCAAAAAAATGATTTTAGTTTGTCCGGTTACTAAAGAGGAAATCAAAAAGTCCCATTTCTATATAAATCCTAAGAAAGCTCTCGGTCGAGATGGTTATAGTGCTAGGTTTTTTCAATGTAAGTGGAACATTATTGGCAATGATATTAGTGAGGCTGTAATGCAAATTTTCAGTAAAGGGTGGATGCTTAAAGAGTTGAATAGCACAATCATTAGTTTGATTCCTAAAATCTGAAAACCTAATACTATGAAAGACTTCAAACCTATTTCATGTTGCAACACTACCTATACAATCATTTCTATAATTATTGTGAATAAAATGGGAGAGATTATGTCTGAGTTTTGGAATAATAGACAATCAACTTTTATTACAGATAATGTACTTCTAATGTACTTTTATTATAGGGAGAAGTATTACAAATAATGTACTTCTAATGCAAGAAGTGATAAGAGGTTATCAAAAGAATAATGGAAAGCCTAGATGTGCTATGAAGATTAACCTGCTGAATGCCTATGATTATGTTAATTGGGAATTTATTGTTTATGTGCTTCAGGCCGTGGAGTTTCTTACTATTTTCATTCAATGGCTAAAGAATGCATCATGACTACTAGCTATTTAGTGATTAATGTGATTTTCAAAGGTAAAAATGGGCTTATACAAGGGGATCCTCTATCCCCTTATCTATTTCTATTGGTAATGGAAGCATTCTCTTGGGTTCTTGATAATGAGATCAGTAATGGAGGTTATAGTTATCACCCTAATTATGAAGGTTTTAATTTTTCACACATTATGTTTGTTGATAACTTATTCATTCTTGCCAAAGCTGATCAAGATTCTCTGTTGGTGGTGGATATATCTCTTAATGAATTTAAAATTTTGTTTGGCCTTAGTGTCAATTACCCTCAAAGTGAGATTTTCTTTTTAGGAATAAATGAGCAGGAAAAGAATAGATTGGAAAATCTTATGGGAATGAAAGTTGGACAATCACCAGTTCAATATCTCGGTGTGCCCTTAATATTTACCAGATTGAAGACCCAGGATTGTAATATTCTGGTGGAGAAATTATTTAATGAAGTTAAAACATGGACCAACAGATGGCTGTCTTATGCAGGGAGAATTCAATTAACTATTGCAGTTCTAAGAAGCATTCAAATATACTAGATTAATATAGTTATTATTACTAAAAGGGTAATTAAAGAAATTAATTAAGTGATTAAAATATTCATTTGGACTGGTATTGATCTTAAGAAGACTGGAGCTAAGGTGGCTTAGGCGAACAATTGTTATACTTGTGAGGAAGGTGGTATGGGATTCAAAATTTTGGAAACTTGGAATAAAGTAGCTACGATAAATCACCTATTGGATATTATAAGGAATAAGGATACTCTTTGGGGTTAATGGATTCATAATGTAGTAATCAAAGAGGAATCTATTTGGACAGTTAAACTATCAAATGATGCTTCATAAACTTGTAGGAAACTTTAGAGATTGAGGGAGAAAGCTAGAGACTTTATCAAGTACAAAATTGGTAATGGGAAGAACACTCACTTTTAGATTGATAATTTGCATGAGAATGGTAATTTAATAAGTTATTATGGGTACAAGATTGTGTATGATGCAACAACTTCAAATATGGCTATGGCTTCTCATTTTATATATGCAAATGGTTGGAACTTTCCTAGGCTTATTTCTATTGAGCTTTTGGATATGTATAGAACAAGGATGGTGCCTAAATGCAATGATAATGATTGATTGACTTGGGTGATTGCTAAGGATGGTAATTATAGTTGCAAGAGTACTTATGAAGAGCTTAGAGTAAAGAACGAACATGTGACTTGGACTAAAACTGTATGGTTTAACGACAGAATCCCTAGATGTGCTTGTATATTTTTGTTGGCTTGTCTTGATAGACAAAGGACGAAAGACATATTACTTAAGTGGGTTATTATTAATGAAGATTGTTGTGTTCTGTTTGGAAAACATAAAGAATCCAGAGACCATCTGTTTTTTTCGAGTGTGAAGTTACTAATCAAGTCAGGAAGAAGGTTTTGACTCGATGTGGGGATAATATAAGTATCTTGTGCTTTGAGGAGAAAATTAAAAGAATCAACAAGAATGATTGATATTTTAAAAACTTATTTCTGAAATTATGCATGTCTATTACAGTTTACTCTATATGGAAAAGCAGGAATGAAATC
Organism: Sambucus nigra; assembly: GCA_949130495.1. Lineage (NCBI taxonomy): Eukaryota > Viridiplantae > Streptophyta > Magnoliopsida > Dipsacales > Adoxaceae > Sambucus > Sambucus nigra. The sequence goes on along the minus strand of OX422216.1, from coordinate 562,468,886 downwards.
ATTTTCAGTAACCTCTAACTTTACTAAGGATGTATTCTCTTAAAAATCAGTAAGATGGTTTATGAAAGCACATATAATCAGAGAAACATGAAGAGAAATACAATCAACAAGGAAATATGTAGGAGATGGGGATTGTGTGAGAAGTTGTTTAATTAAAACTTAGTTGTTTGATTGAGAGCTGGTTTAGATACATGGCTGATTGAGATGGGTTGAAAGTTGAGATCATCAAGTCTTCCTTGGTTTCCTTCTGGATGAGATCTACCGCCTTTCATGTGTCCATATGGATGTTGCATGTTTGAAATATGGTAGTATTTGTTCATTGATCTACATCTTGGGGTTGTCTATGGTCATGTGTTTTCTCTGTTTTGATCCTTTTTGTTTCTGTGTGATTTCCTTACCTGGGTTGTGTGTGTTGTTAGATCTTGAGATTTGGGTTTGTTTCTCAAAATCTTGACTAGATCTTGATGTTTGTATAAAACGTGCTTCATGTTCTTTAGTAGCTAAGTTAAAGATGATTTCTTGGGTTATGTGGATATAATGTTTGGTTTGTTGTATGGTTATGGGGGTGGTGTATTAGAGGTGTTTTGTTGGTGGCTTCCTCTTTTGAGCTAAGTTTGTCTATGGAGGTTTGAATATGTGGCATAACTTCTCTCTCCCCCCCTCAATGAGACCGATGTTATCTGGAAAATAAATGGATATGTTTTGTTTAATGTTGTTGTTTGGTCTGAGATTGATTTTGGTTAGCTAAAGTTGCTATGGATCCACGTGTAATGTTTGTCAAGTATTCGAGAATGCTCTAGGGTAGGAGATGGGTTATCAGGCTATTTTATTTCTAATTTAGGCTTTATTTTGTTTGTAAATATTCTATCCTTTAAAAGTGTATTTGTCTTGGGTTTGGATTGGTTGGGTAGTGTTGGGACTGCGTGCTTTTTTAGGCAGTATATTGCCATTTTTTTCATGTTTGTGTTGTTCTTGGTTAGGTCTTGGACCCATTAATTGGACTCATTGTAGTTTCTTTGGGTTGTTGCCTATTCTGATTAAAGTTTTCATTTCATAAAAAAAATCAACTACATGGAAAAAGAAACAATATAGTATGAATATAATGTGCATATGGACTCCATGCTGCCAAATATATATATGGTATTTAAAGTGATTGACGCAAGATAAATATTTCCTTAATGAGGTGAAAAGTCAAACTTGAAAAACTAGTTGGAGAAACTTTCATCATACCCGAATGCATCAAATGACAAACTTAATTAAGAACATATGCGATGTGTTCTCGAGTTTAATGTAGATTTTCACAACTAATAAGTCAATGTCAGATAGCTAGTGAAGAAAATAAATAATTCATTATAATTTTTTTGACTTCAACACAAACACATAGGCGCGTACTCACCACACAAGATATATGAGACTATAGATTGAGGTATACTGAGGAACACATTTAATTTTGATAAAATCTAGGTTTAAAAACAATAAAGAAGATATTAAAAAATCACCGATCAAGAATCAATTACATAAGTTAGTAAAGAAGTTAGAATATGTTAAATATCTAAGGAACAACAAAGAAAATGTGAATTTTTGAAAATCCCCCAACTTACCTATGACTACGAAATCATTATTAAAATAATTACCAATACAATAATATTAATGAATCTCAAATAACCAGTGAGAGCATAAACTAACATACTTCATAATATGAAAAGGAAAGGCTTTAGCCTTCACTACTTCACATGTTACACCTTTAGCTCATTTAGTGGGTATCCATTGCAATTTTTTTCTCAATATATAATGTAAATAGGTTAAGACCCAAAAGAGGGACTAAAAACGAATTATTTTTAGTCGTGCATACGAATGGAAAGAACGAAAATCGATGGAGACATACATTTTTTCCCTTGATATTGAATCTCTTTCATCTGACTCAGAGAGCCGAAAGAAAATATAACTCCTAGAAAATGGAGGTGAAAAAACATTCATTAGGAAATAGAGATACAACATAGCAAGAAATTGTAGAGAATTTAAACACAACTCTAAGCAAACAAACATATGATTCAAAAAATGATATATGTTTAAATCCAAAACATATAAAACATTTTAGCCCTCGTTGTATATTACAACCCCTATTTATATATGTTTATGTATATTTATACTCTACAAATTGCATAGATATATTTATATGTATATTTATATGATTGAAGGAATCGTATAGCCAATTCATTGATCAACAACATTGTAGTGATAGGTAAGTTCCTACTCATCCAACACTTAATTAATGAAAAGGGTTAGTTTGATATTATCTCTTTATTGATATATTAGAGGAGAAATATAATACATTTAAACGATTTGTGGTGGAAGAGTATAAAAAAATATTTCATCTATGAACCCAAAGAAGATGTTCAATCACAAGACTAAGAGGCGAATACTGAGCAAAATCAAGAAATAAATCAATATTCTTAACCTATAACCGATGTTCCGAAAGTTACTATATTAGACCATTCACCTTAGTGACTAAGGAATCATAAAATAGGGAATAAATCTCTATAACACCCTGTGATTTTTGGACCATAAATAACCCGCTTTAAATCAAAAATCGAAAAAATATTTTCTTTGGATTGAATTATTTTGGCAATTAAAAATGTTGGTTTTCATATATATAAAATAAAATTTTAAGTGGAATTTAAATTGGGATTTAAATTTTAAAGTTTTAACATTTTATATAAAATCGTGGGGATTCTTGAAGTGTCAGGACGACCGAACCGGTTAGGCCCTAGGGAGAATCGGTTCAGGCAGACAGTAGGGTGACGTATTGAGTTTTTCTCTTAGATTTTTGTTGGGATTCAAATTCTTTTCTTTTCTTAAAATATAAAGGCGCGGGTTCAAGATTTTTTAAAACACATTCAACCATCTCAAAATGTATTAGCCTCCCAAAACATTATTTCCTCTCTTCTAAAAAATCTAAACCCCATTAGAAATAGTTTTCAACCCAAGTTTTGAAGATCTAAATCAAGTTTTCTCTAGAACAACCTAGAACGTGTCTTTGTTATATTCGCGAGGGGAACATAACCGTGTAATAAGATTTTCACTTATTTACATGCATGAATACTTATATTGTTCCCCTTAAGTGTTATGCATTTTAAATATTGCCTAAAGCTTAATAAATGAAGTTTTTCTTAAAATAAATTAGGAAACTAATTAGGGAAAGTGAAAGTAATTACGGGGATTTTTTTTATCAAATCTAAAAATATACTTAAGACTCAAGAAAATCGCATGCTTAGAGTAGATATTTGGATTACGATAGAATTGGGGGGCGTTTCGCGTATTAAAATTAAAAATATAAAATTGTAATAATATTTCGACTCGAAAAATCACGACTTTTATGTATAGATTGTAAAACGTACTTATTAGTGTGTAATATTGTGATTATGGTTGTTAAAAATGGAATCTTCTGTTAACTATTAAAATATCACTTGAATGAAAATTGTGAAGTTTGATAACTTGTGTGGCGATTGGTACGACTTATTTAATTATATAATTAAACGGACGCAATTTGAATAATATTATGATTGGAAAATTACTTAGAAGAATTATAGCTATAAATTGAAAATATGATTTATGAGAATATTGCTTACATTAATATATTGACACTGCATGGACGTTGGAATTTTTGGGTAGTGTTGATACCAAAATTAGTATGCTGATATAGATGAATCACAAGAAGACACGTGTCGATCTACGTGGCACAATAGCAACGAGGAAGTCTATTCCCCCGACCAAGTCAGACTCACTCCGAACAACAAGTATACTCCGAGGAACTCCAACACTCCGAGGAACTCCAGCGCTCCGAGGAACGCTTGAACGATGAGCAACTAAGGCGGTTCGAGCTGCATCTCGACCACAGCATTGATTGCCAGATAATTAACAGTTCAACTATTCATTGAATACTTATCATCTTGACGCACACGCTTGAAGAAGCATTAAATGAATTACCCTTTCATATGTACATCATTTAATGTATCACTCTTTCAGATTATAGCCTCAAGGCTATAAATACATTGTATTACCCTCATTCAAAGGGACCGAAATTTCTTGATAGAACTTGTAATCGAGAATTCCCAAACACTCAGCAATAACAGAAACAGTGGACGTAGGCCATTCTTATAAGGCTGAACCACTTTAAAATTCTTTGTCTCATTTATATTTATCTGTGATTAAATAATTAGAAGCAATCTAGTTTTTTACATCAACAGGTAGTTATACTTTTAACTTTATTTTTAGACTGCTTGTAGGTAGGCCTCGTTGTATTTAATACTTTCTAGGTATGGGACTAGGGAGTGAAGGTTCATACAGTTGGATATTTCCTGGATGGGGCTTGGTAGTATGCCATTTCGTTGATCCGTTAGCCTGGGTGCGAGACTATGTGGTAATTGTGGTAGGTTTTTCTCCTATGTGATAGGCTAGGAAATACTTGTGATTTTGGTGATCTCTAGGTATGGAATTAGGGATGGTTTAGGATGTGATGCCTAAATAAAGTGTCGGGATAATAGATAATAATGTTAACTTGATAATAAATTGATAATTAATTCCTAAGGCAAAGAACGTGTAATAAAATGAATTGGCGCTACGAGTACGTGCAGGGCTAACAATTTGGGAAAACTGGCTATGGCGACGTGGGTGTGTGTTTCCGTCACGAGTGTGTGCAGGGCTAAAGAATTCGGGAAAGCTGGATATAATGATGTGTTGTGCGTGGAATTTCACGAGTATGTGCAGTGATAACGAAATTGGGCGAACTGGCTATGGGGAGGGGAATGTGTGTGGTGTAAAATTGTGGGCGTTCCAAGAGTATGTGAAAGACTCATAATAGGGTGAGTTGATTATACTGGTGTTGCATTAATAAAATTGAGGGCACACCAGAAATATACGCAGAACTCGTAATAGGGTGAACCGTCCATACTGGTGTCACATTAATAAAATTAGTTACATTAATTCAATTAATAATTGTGGATATATATGAAATGTTGTAATAACATAACTGGACTTGAATGGTGGGATGGCCTAGTTATGTATCTAGTTAGTAGTGTTTCATCTTACTCGCACGTTATTATTTCGCGTAATTTAAAATACTCTATTGTAATATTTATCATGTATATGCTTATGTATGGGTTCACGTACCATAATCAGGAGGACTAGCTAGTGTTCATGCGTTGGGCTCGATCCTTTGCGTTGACTAATATTTTAGGTATAGTTGTTGGAGTAAATGCATATGATGGATTGGAGATCTTAGAGTGCAGTTGGATATTTAATTTTATTGCTTTAGTAGTTTAGATTATTTCTATTATGTCGTTTTATTTATGAGATGATTATTATTGATTTGGTGGGCCATTTGGTTCCATAGTTTTTTATAGTTTCCGTCAGAGATTTGCAATTGGATTTTATTTTGGAGTTAGCATGGTGATAGAATTTATTTGCATGGATGCTCATATTGGTTGGATTTATTTAAATTTTATCTTGTAGAAAAAGTTTTTAATGTCTCACATTCCTGTTACGTGCTGGGAATGGTATTTAATTTAGTGACGCTCAGAGTAGTTTGGGAGTGACCGATGCCAGAATACGCGGGGTGTTATAAGCTCGTGACATTTTAGAAGTTTTTAACTAGTAAAAATAAATAATCCGGGATAGGATTCATATGCGTTGACATCACTTGCGCTATTAGATAAATCAAACTTGAATGAATTATAAACATGATTGGAGAGACATAAACTCTACCTTCATTCAATTAAGATCAAAGAGAAATGAACTAGTCTTCGTTGATAAAATTTAGTGAAGACCAGAGAAAAATGGTCTAAGTCTTCATCATCTTGATATATATATATATATATATATATATGTAGGGAGAGAGAGAGAGAGAGAGAGTGCGTGCACAACACAAGAGAGGTAAATTTAGGGATTTTGTTTGGAGTGATGTTCACGCTTATTTATTTTTTTTCGCGGGGGGTGGGGGATGGGGGTGGTGTTAAAAAACATTGAACCCTATTTATTTTTTATTTTTAAAATTATAAACAAAAACTAGTAACGAAAATAAAAAATTAGAAATGGAAAAGTATTATTAGAAATTAGTAACTGTAATATAGTGTTAGTAACAAAAAAACTAGTCTGTTACTAAAAGTGCGTTTTGGTGTAGTGCATGTAGAGGTTTGCCTCTATTTTTTTGAGGAAGTAAATTTTCAGAAGTGAGAACTTCACTCGGGACTTTTCAGAACGAGATCGAATATCTCGAACGACGCTCGGGATTGAATTAAGTTAGAATACCGAATAAATGTTAGATTTTTGGGGTCCATTTCAAGGTTGGTGAGGACCTCTATTTATAGGGTCTAATTTGGGTCATTTGACTGATCGATCATGACCTTTGATCAAACTTCCATCCACAGTGGCACATGCATGGTGGATGGGGGATGAGGAAGATGTGTAGAGATAAGAAAAGATCTTGGAATGATTGCTAGGGGCAGGATGACCTATTGATCAAAGCCCGACCGGGGGACTTTAACCGATCGGTTAAAGGACCGCTCTAGAGGTTTTTTGGGCTTTTTTTTGTTTTTTCTCGTGGCTTCTCAGAGTTTTATTCTTGGTTTTGTTTAGGGGCGGGTTTTGGGTTAAGGGTATTTAATGAAGGGAAAAAAATTATCCACACCCCGATTGCAAATCGGGGTGTCCACAATGATGTATTATTACGACCCAATAAAATCGATAAAAATATACTATGATTAAGATTTTTGTTATAAAATTGAGCCAACATAAATAAAACCTAAGAGAGTGTAAAACATGTCTATATATATCTCCTCCTTTGTTTATTTAGGGATACAAATAAAATGGAAAAAATCCAAATAAATCATGAGATAAAAAATTCATATTCCTCAATCTACCCAATCCCAATCCCTGCAAAACTCAACAAAGATGTATCACTTTTTTAATCAATGGTATTTCAACATTAAGGGCCTTGTGAAAATTGTATACTAAAACACATACCAGGTGACATACAAGGATACACAAGATGTACCTTAATCCTAAATTTTTTTCCCTATTTTTGACTCGGATATACAAAGGAAGAAATCAAACAAAAGTCTATGACCACTCAATAAAATTAAGCAAATAAATATAATAAACTAAACATCTACTCAAGGAGATAAGTGACAAACATACATATACATATGAACATGGTAAAACATATAATAATAGAAAACTTCATATCCATATCTCCGCATGACTAAAATACAAAAAAAAGAACCAAACAAAAGTGAATATCAAGTGCAAAAGAAATCAAATCTATGAAATCCCCCACAAGCTATCTAACAGGAATATGAATAAACTCGAAACTCGAAAAAGTAGATGGACCCCACTTATGTTATGCACGATTTCTTTTATGTTATTCATATTTGAAAATATTTACAAGTCAACCATACTAAAATAAACATAAAGTGTTAATAGGCTAATGCCGATTAAAACCTAAAATAAATCACTTACATTAACATTTCAATAGGTCAAAAGAATCACACTAGACGAAAATGTGCAACCCTAATTTATCTTCAACTTATAAATTCCTTAACATGTTATTTTAAATTTATTTATTGAGAGTATGCATTTTCATATATGTATAGGTTTGTCTTTTCTCTCATTAGAACATAAAAATAAGTTTAACACCCCTTTTGGTAGCAGTCACAAAAGATCTTCTTATCATGTTTAATTTATCTTATAAGTAAAGTTTTTTACAAGCACATCCTAAAAATCTAGCAAAGAAAATATAGCCTGATTGAGTGAAACTAATTGCAAATAAATTTTTTGGATCAAAATCAAAAGTACACCCTAGTCAACTTGTGTATATGTGTTTGCGATATGGTAATGACCACAACAAAATCGACATGAGTAATTCTTGGAGAACTCCATAGGAATGATTAAGAAAAACATGAATAGGTTTGCACTATCTTAATAAGAATCTAATTTGATAATGGGGAAATATATAACAAGACGTGTTCCACAAATCATTAATCTTCTCAACAGTATCTATCCAAAAAAACACAAAAACACAAATTATTTTTCTATTGTTTCCAAATTTTTCTCAAAACAAAGATCTTTTTGGTTTTTGTTAAATGACCAAAAATAAAACAAAATATTATTGTATTTTCAATTTATAAAATCAAATAATTGATGTGTATAAAATACATATCTATGAAGTATATCAATAAATGAATAACTAAATCATGTTATACCAAAACCTAGATAAAAATGTTCCTCATTCACTCAATGGTGAAAAACCCTATGGACTTCCTAAGGTTCTCATACTTAGTGGAATCAATAGGTTTATTGGTATGTCTTCAAACATACAATCAATAGGAACATAAATCAAAGACGCTACACTCTCTTTACCAAAGTCACGAATAAAGTTGTGGAAATGGCTATATGTTTTATCCTAGAATGCTGAATAAGCTTACAAAAAATATTAGTATCGTTCGTCTTATTACAATATATTGTCATTGTATTCTGAAGAATCCCATAATCCTAAAACATCTAATTCATCTAAAGGACTTAAGTATAACAACTCCCGATCTCTTTGTACCTTCCCTCTATGATTGAAAATAAGATCTAATTTTGCTTCTTGTTATGCCAAAAAAGAAGCACACCTCCTAATTAGAAACATCCACCCAAGATGATCTTACGATCATCAGGATCTCCAACCCAATCGGTCTCGGAGTATACACAAAGAAAGGTGTTGGTATCAAAGGAGTACCAAACCCCATGCTCGGAAGTTCCACTCACATATTTTATAATTTGTTCATCACTAACAAGTGAATCTCCTTTGGACTAGCCTGGAACCTTGCACAAAAACCAACATTTAAGGAAATGTCGAAATAACTTGCAGTAAGATGCAAAAGACTCTTAATTACTCCACGATAGAGTCTTTGGTCAACACCGTTGGCATACTTTTATTTACTATGTGTAGTGTTAACATACATGGTTGTACTCACATTCCTAGAGGAGTCTAAGCCAAACTATTCACCAATTCTCTAGCATACTTGGATCTTGATACAAAGATCCCATGCTTCAATTGATGAATCTAAAGAGCTAGGATAAAGGTGAGCTCTCCTACTTTAATCATCTCATACTCGCTCAATATAAATTTTGAAAAGGTATTAATATGTTTCACTCGCGTGGAACTAAATACTATGTCGTCAATATAGACTTGGGCAATTAAAATGTCCTTCTTATCTCTTCAAACAAATAATGTCTCATCCATTCCCCCTCTTGAATCCATGCTTAATAATATAGGAAGTGAGCCTCTTATAACAAACTTTAGGAGCTTGTTTTAACCCATATAAGGATTTCTTTAACAGATTCACATGTTTAAGACAATTAGGGTCTTCAAACCACTTAGGTTGGTTTTCATAAACTTATTCCTCTAATAGTCCATTGAGGAAGGCAATTTTCACATCTATTTGATAAGTCTTAAAGCATAAATGACATACTATAAACAAAAGAACATGAATAGATTCTAACTGGCTAACTGTCATAAAATCTCATAAAAATTAATACTAACTACTTGTTTGTAGCCTTAAGATATAAGCCTAACTTTTTTTATAGTGATTACACTGTTGTAATCCACCATCTTATTTTTATACACCCATTTTGTGCCTATCAAATTGGTGTTACCAGGGCTGCGGAAAAGTTCCCAAATATCATGTTTCTTACATTGAAGTGACTCATCTTATATTACGAGGATGCAATGTTCGTCGTCGAGTGCTTAATTCACAATCTTGGGTTCATTTTGGGAGATATACAAAAAGTAACTAATCTCACTCATAATTTTAGAATGTGTTATGTCACCTTTCCTTTGATATCCAATAATGTTGGAGGCATCATGATTATTCTTAACCTAAAATGATTGTTCTTCCTCTTTACTAAAATTCGGATGCAAGTCCTTTTGATATCTTCAGGGAGTGGTGCATTACGCTCGTCGATGTAGTCATTGTCATTGATAAATGAGGTGGGATATTCATACTCGACCACCACGATGTACGATTTCATGACCTTGGAACTTCTAAGATTGTACATCCTATAAGATCTCTTATTTAATGAATTCCCCATAAATATTTCTTCATCACTTAAATAATCAAACTTGCCTAAATACTCTCTATTTCACAAAATTTAGCAACGACTTCAAAAACTCAAAAATATTTTAGGATGGGTTTATGTATAGTACACAACTCATGACATGTCACGTTATTTCTTGGGTGTCGATATGCCCTATTCATCATGGGGCATGCGGTATTTACAGCATTCTCCGAAAACCTCAAGGGAAAATACTTTCCATTAAAATGGATTCCACCATCTCTTGAATTGTTCTATTCTTCATCTCCACGATTATGTTTTGTTAAGGTGTAACAATAGCGAAGAACTTGTTCTTAATTATGTGTTCACTACAATAATATTCTACTCCTTTTATATAAACTCTGTAGTATTATCACTTATAAAACAAAAAAAATGGAGCAATCATAATGATTTTGAAGCAAATGGCACTAGGTTTCCATAAAGTAAGGATTCTTCAACTCCCCCCTAAGGAATCTAATGATGGCATACATTGAGAAGTCATCCACCATTACTACGATATATTGTTTACCGTCTATACTCCCTGTATGCATAGTCCCCATGAGATCCATGTGGATAAATCTAATCACTTGAGAGGTAGTAATAATACAAATCTTCCTATGTGGGCTTCTTCATTTTTTACCCTTCTAGAATGTCCTCGCTTCTCCCTAGTCAAGGAATGTTTTCCAAGTGATGTGAAGACACAAAATAGGCCCTTCTTGATAAGATGATCAAGTTACTTATGGTTTAGACACCCTAGTCAATGATTCCAAAGATCAAAAGAGGTCATTTTAACACTGTGACAAATAAATGAGGATAGAGGGTCAAGCCCATACACTTGTCGGACATCCTCACACTATGAAGCACCAAACTTTCTTTCTCATAAAAGACTTCATAATATGTTTTAGAGAAATTAACTGCAACTTTTTTATCACACAATTGGCTTATACTATTAAGATTATCTTTTAGACCCTTTAGAAACAAAACATTCTCCAGCTTAGGAAACTAAAAAATATCAATGGTTCCCTTGACAAAAATTCTAGACTGACTACCATCTCCAAATGAAAGTTTACTAACCTTGTGATCCTCAAGGTGACCAAAAAGGTATTTTTCACCGGCCATGTGTCTTAAGAAGCCATTGATAAAGTACCACTAGGAGGTACATTATTCTTTTAATAGAATGTGAACAATCATATTCTTATCTCTTGTAATATTCTTATCTCGGGGACAGTCAAGTTTCGACTCTACATTGTCATTCTCAAACAAGGGAAACTGAGGATCTAAAGATATCCTCTATAGTGGAAAGATAAATAATAACGCTCTGAAATGAAAAATCATTAATGTTAAATTTTGAGTCTATTTCACTCAGGGAGGCCTTAAGCCTATTTATCTTCATGCCTCTCTTCCTTAGTCTAGTAGGGCACTCAAATGATTGATGTACAACCTTTTGACATGAAATTATTATATATTGATGTGGGATGTTAATTTATGATTTCGGGAGGCATGGGACCTCCATTGAAGGGTTTAAGAGGTGAAAACCCAAGGTTGAAAATGAAGGGAAGCCCAAAAAACTGAATCGGTTCGCTGGGGGAGTGAACCAACTCAGTTGACTGAACCGGTTCGGTCTTCCAAGTGAATCAGCTCAATTTACTGGCCTATCTCGATTTTTGTTACGTGTTGTTTTGACTCGTTCGTGTTTGGTAAATGGGCATATGGGTTTCCGGGGGTAGATTATGATTATCGAGGAATATTATCAATGGTTGGTAAGTGTGTTAGGCCCATAGTTAGATGGGTTCGAGTGAGACAAATAAAGCGACAAGTGAGTGAACACTTAAATGGTAAATCAGTTCGAACTTGGAGATTCGTAGACTAGTACGCTGTGATATTTTTGTATGTAGTCAGTATTTTATATATATGTATTGTGGGATTACTTATATATATATATATATATATGCGATTTATTTTGATCATACCTACTTGATAGTGCTATTGTGAGGAGGTTGCATAAAGTGGGCAGTCCACCCTGGCGTTTTTCAACTGGTGTTGTATTGATACCTCAGGTCATAGTACTGTTGCATGGCCACAATCCATGGGTGAGGATAGGTGTTGGTTTAGCTACCAGTTGGGTGCTATATAGTTTTTTTGCAAACCCCGGATTTGTGTTTATGACCACCTCCGTTTGTTTGTATTTACGTTTGGGTTTGGTGGTGATATTTCGATCCGGTGGCCCAATTGTGGTACATTGTATCCCTGGAGCGTAATAGCACACGATGGTGCATCCGTGAGGTCCATGCTCTGGGGATGCTATATATACGTATATAGTGATTGATATATATGTATGTGTATACAAAATATTATGTGTATATCTGTTTATAACACGGGTGTAGCTATGTTATTATTTATAAAAGTACACCTAGTGAGGGTAGTATACATTTAACTAATGGTGACTATTAGTGGGTTGGGATATATCATCCTAGTTAGACCGGGTTGTATGATAGTTAGACTGGGCAGTATAATTAGGATAAGAACATGAATGTATTAGGTGCGCACTATAGATTAGAGTTGAGGATTAATCTCATGTGAGTGAGACTAAAAAATTTTATTATGAAAGTAATACACCGCATGCTTTATTTAAAGCATTGAAATAGTTGGAAAATATTTTCAAATGTTATTCGGGCTTTGACTCGCTAGAAAATATATTTTTATTTTCAAAACCCCAAGTGGGCAGCAACATAGGGTTGGTTTTTTTCATGCCGTGGCGAGCAGTAGCTATGGATGCTGCATGATTGATTGTAGCCACCTTCGTTAATTTCTATCTAGATATGATTCAATTTAAGTTTTTGTATTTCCTTTTAGGCATATTGCCCATAGTTGTATAGGACATTTTACTTAGGTAATATATTTACTACTCTTGGCATTGGTTACTTTGGATTATTTTTTGTAACTGATGGTTTATTTAATTTAGATAATTTATGCTTATTTTCTTATCAGCTATTCTATCATTTTCTCTAGTGTAGGTTTATGTTGGTTATATTTATATATATTTGTTTTGAGAATGATTCTGAGAATAAAATCAAATTGGATTGCCATTTAAATTTAATAAATGCCTAATAACCGGTATTAGAATAGGTCAGGTGTCAAAGTTGGTATCAGAGCATCAGGTTCTAGTGTCCTTTAGGATTTGTGCGAACTTGCTACATTTTAAGCGTTGTGTTTCTTTGATATAGATCCCTATGATTAGGACAATTGTTTTATATTACGCATTTATGTTTTTCGACTACTATTATACTTAAAGTGGAATCTCATACAATTTTGTTTTTTTTTCATATGCAGGAGAGGTAAACCAGCTCATGCAGCAAGGAGGAACACAGAGAGGTCCCTCGATAGCCCCGGGGACTCTAACCGCATCAGAGATCACAACTATTAAATCATAGGCAGTTAATGCTTCCATGATAGCCATACCGCAAAACTTTCCCAAGACACAAGCACAACCACAATCACATGTGGCTGTACCAGTATAGACTCGCGCATTGCCGTATGTGTGGGAGCGAGTTATAGAGGCCTTCTAGAAGTTCCATCCATCGTAGTTTTAGGGGAGTGCATATATTGTTGCAGCGAGCCAATGGAAGAAGGATATATAGCGGCATCTTAGTATATCGAGTGAAGTGACACTCAAAAGTAGGTACTAGCTACGTTTAATCTAGTTGGGGTAGCTCTACAATAGTGGGAGTAAGTTATCACGCCACAGGAGAAAGATGTTATGACGATTCAGACGTTCTAGGTGTGTTTTAATCGCAAGTTCTTCTCGTCAGCCGCGCATACAAAAATGAGGTGGATATTTTTGAGTCTCACGATGGAGATTCGAACATTGGCCAGTATGAGATGGAGTTCACTCTCCTGGAAAACTTTATTCCAGATGAGGTGAACACTGATGAAATTAGGATTCTCCAATTCACTGATGGGATGACTTAGAGGATCCGTCAAAATATATTGGGGAACCCGACATTAAGGACTTATACCTATGTCATTAACTCCGCATTGATACACTTCCAAGATTGATATGAGATCAGGGTACTATCAATTACATATCATGGAGAAGAATGTCCATAAGACCACATTTTTAATGAGATACGGGTTTTACAAGTTTAGGGTAATAAATGCACCAACAGTTTTCATGAATCTCATGAATTGAGTGTTCATGGATTTTATGGATCAGTTTGTCATTGTCTTCATAGATGACATCTTTTTATATTCTCGGACAAAGGGAAAGCATACAGAGCATTTGCGCATAGTTCTTCAGACTTTGCGGGATGACAAATTATATGCTAAGTTTGAGAAGTGTGGATTATGGTTGTGGGAGGTTCAATTTTTGGGTCATATAGTCTCCAGAAGGGGGGATTTCGATGGATCCGAATAAGGTGTTAGTGGTGAGGGAGTGGGGACATCCAACAATACTGACGGAGGTTTATAGTTTTATGGGGTTAAAAAGATACTACCATTAGTTTATCAGATGATTTTTGAATATTGTGGATCTCTTAACGAATTTGACTCACAAGAGAGTACCTTTTTTTTGGATGGTCACTGTCAGTAAGCTTTTGATGAGCTGAAGGACAAGTTGACTTCAACATTCATGCTCGCTTTTCTTAAATGAGTAGTGGAGTACTTTTTTTTCACCAATGCGTCCTTACAGGTACTTGGAGGAGTTATATAGCAGGAGGAGTGAGCCATAGATTTTTCATCTCGCAAGCTTAACCCCACGAGAAGAATTATCCTATGCATGATTTGGAGTTAGTTGTAGTTGTATTTACCTTGATGATCTGGAGGCATAACTTATTGGGAGATAAGTTTCGATTGTTCACGGAGGACAATTCACTATAGTATTTTTTCACGTAGAAGGAGTTGAAAATGAGTCATTGTCGATGGCTTAAGTTTGTAAAGGATTACCAGTTTGACATTCACTATCAGCTAAGAAAGGCTAATATGATGGCCGATGTTAACACACCCCAACCCAGTTACTTATAATTAAGTTTGCAAGTCAAAGTGAGTCAAACCATAGTTACCTTAATCAAACCATGAAAGCGAGTATCCTTTTTGAGTTATTAACTTAAATCCATGAAACTAAAAATTTTCACAATTTTAAAGACATTATGCTTATTCAAACTTATCGAAAGGATAAGTAGGATTAAATTATGCCATTTACGTTTGACGAAAATCATGGTTCTATGCATTTATTTCTAACCCCATTCGACCTCCTACATTTTGCAGTGACATCCCGTTACCTAAAAACATAAACATTTGAAACCGTGAGCAAAATAGCTCAGCGAATGCATCACTACTATATTATTGCACAAAATTAAATGCAATAAATCATATCCTTGTGATGACATATACATACATATCTGGCTCATTCACAAAGAATGAACAAAACTTTGGATCATTCATAAGAATGACCAACTTTTCTAATTATGATTCACATATCCTATCTGCAATACAATTATCCCCCATTCCGAGTCGGGGAGTAACCTCCCATTTTGGTAAATCGAAATTAAAAATTTCATATTCATAACATTATGATCATATCTATAACCATGCACAAATACATCTTACAAGTGAGTAATATTCTAATAATATCCATAGCCATGTATAGATGCATCTTATCATTGAGTACACTCACCTTGGACATTTAATGGGTTTTTCCTTTGTCTTTATTTGTCACTTGTTCAACTAGTTCCCTTTACTTTCCTATCATTTTTACAGTATTAGTATCATCATAAGAATATTTACAATCCAAAGAATAACTTCAACATAACTCAATGCATAAACATCATATGATCCATTCAAGTCATTTATTATAAATGAAGTCCCATTTAACTCCATGTTAATATATTTAACATATACATATCTTAACCCAAACAAACATTAATCCCTCATTGGTAATTCCATCCGTTATATATTAGGTTTCCAATACAAAAGACGATACATTATTTTAAGTTTTCTAGAGAAAGATATGCCCATTTGTTTACCACATAGTAAACCTTCCCTATAGGCTCCTATATCATTCAGTCAACTTCCAGGAGTTTTCATAATTTTTCTACACCATAAATTTCTATGATCTTCATTCCAATTTCAATAAAAATATTGTATAACATAAAATTAAAGTTTTGTAAATTTTTCAGTTCATTTTCTATGTTAAGCAAAACATCAAACACATGATATGAATGCTTACTCTTTTGGGACAGATTCTATACCTGAACTTCAAACTATCGCCCAAGATTCATTTATTGGTATTTTTACATAATTTTGGGTTATGATATACATATATGAGTATATTTTATTCTCCAACTAGAATCACTAAATTTGAGTAAGTATAAAAAAAAGATATTCAAGTTTCAATACATAAGGTTTCCAATCGAAGCAATATAAAGGATTTACACGTTTAACTTTGCATAAACATGCATCTATACATACATATATGCCAGAGAATGGAAGTTAAATAAACCATATATGGTTTATTTCATTTAAATCGTTAATGGTAATAATATAACAAGATTTGTGGATAGAATTACATTAGAGATGTTTCGGTAATTTCCTATTGATTTTTCTCAATTGTTTTCCTCACTTTCTTATTCATGCCCAACTCTCTTTCCTCAAGCTAAAACTCTCTAAAACTGAACCAAGACTGAATTTTATGAAGAAAGGGGATGGTTTCAAAACAAACCATTTATTGTACTAATAAGACAAAATACCACTTAACAAATGGACAGATTTGCCCTTGCTTCGTAATTTTAACATAACTCCTTACTCGGACCTCTGTTTTACATACCGTTTGTTGTGTTACGAACTTAACTCATATATATACAACTATACAGTTTTCACCTCAAGTCAATTGTTATATTATAAAGGTCAAAACTATTCTCTAACATGAACATTCCTACAAAAAATTACAATTTTTTTTGTTTATAACTAATTCGATATTTCATGAGTTATAAAGGTAGGATTAGACTAAACATAATAACTTAGCATTAATCCGAATGACACAATATCCGTATCACATATGGTAAGCATGATTTAAACTTAATTTATCATAATTATATTCGAGTTGTTACAACTTTCCCCTTTAGAAAATTTTGTCCCCAAAATTTAGGATATATATCACTTACCAAACAATTGGGGATACTATTTCCTCATGCTACTTTTCCTTTCCCTAGTTTCTTCATTAATTTTTTGGATCCTCCACAAAACTTTAACTACGGGACTAACTTTATTCCCTAATACTTGCTCCTTACTATCAAGAATTTCCACCGGTTCCTCGATGTACAACAAATCTTCTTTCATAATATCTTTAGTTTCTTTATCATTTACATGTAAGGTTAATCATCTAATGATTTATTATCAATGAAAAGCTATTACCAACTCATATCTAACTTCAAACCTTTATATAAGTATGTTGAACATTTACACATAATAGATTATCAGTTGTATCATCATATATTCACAATGAGTGAGCATTTTTAATGAACCTAGTATCATTCTATATGTTTCTCCCTTCATTCCTATAGTCTATCCTTATCATAGTTTAATATTTCCAATCATAATTTTTCTATTGCAAGACTATCTTCTTATACTTTATCTTTCTAACTTCCACTCAATATTTTAAATCATAAATATATTATTACCAGACTAGTTAATTACACGTCATGTTTCCATCTTTCATTAAATACCAAATACATGTGTTTGACTTTAACTACTATCCGCATCATTTTTGAACTTTAGGAGTATGTTAAATATTATCCTTACAATTTCTTAATTTAATTATAACCTCACTACTTTTCATATATCGAAACTGAATAATCATTCACTAAATGTTTATTCTTAACCAAGATTTCATATTCACTTTCATGTATATATGCAGTCATGCACTATGAACTCAATATAACTTCTCACTATATTCCTTTATCAGTATCGTTTGATTTTTCTTTAACTAAACGTACAATGAACTTAACAAGTCATTTATCGAACACAATAGCTTTACAATCATAATCTTACCCCAATTCTTATTAGCATGATAGTCTTATGCGACATCAATAATATACTCATCTTACCCGTTTGATAACATGGATGTTAAACGTAATATCACCACTTAAAACATTTATCATACTCACCAACCCTATAATACTTCTCTAACTATTATATGTCATATTTCTTTCAAATAACTTGTTCAAATACCTTAATGTATCACATTATGGTATCTCACATAGCACATTATCCTTACACATACTTCTTGGTGAATTCGTATAAAGTCAATCATATTCATTATGTGATACTCTTAGTGATAACACATATGTACAATGACAAATGCAACTCAATATCCCCCCAAACTAGTTGCCGATATTAAAATCCAACTAGCATCTTTCTCATACTCATACATTATTCCTTATTCTTCATTAGTTAAAGTTTAGATCTTATTTATGTAATAACTGTAAAAATCTCATTTAGCCCCGATTATATTTTATCACAAAGTCATCACACCCTATCATACTTCATTTATATTTCACCATGGCCACATCCTATTAGGTTTTATTGATATTGAATATAAGCATACACTAGCCCCCTCTTTCTTATTTAGTAATTCCTACTTAGTTATCATATACACTAGATATCAATAATTTTCCACCCTTCATTCCCAAATACATCTTCAATTCTCATAAAGAATTCTTACTTCTCACCCGACAAGAAATCCATTGCTGCAATACACAACACATGCTCCTAAAAGGATTCCTTAATATTTTAAAATTCGAACTCTTTAACACCTCATCTCAACTTTACTATTCATATAAGCATCCCAAAACATCATAAGAGTAATATCCACTGCATATACTCATATTATTAAATAAGTAAATCTCAACTCTCATTACTCTTTTCTTCTACTTATCATAATTCATTATGAAACCAGGTTCATATCAATTGTGATATATTATATTTCAGACCATTTCACATATTAAATTTAAACATATGCAACTACTATTCTTCTCCTTTCTCCTTTACTATGTGAATCTTCATTTTATTTAATGATTTAAGTCTCATCATAATCATGTAATAGTAATGCTTCACAATTTTGTATACCACATTTTGTCTTTAAACATTTTCCTTCCATGACACATTTGCAACATATAAAACATTGCAGTACTTCATACTAAAATACTTGTATTCGTAGTCGTCCCTGAATAAATCTTAAACATCTTTTTTTCATTCCTACAAGATCCTTACATTTCATATCCCGTATAACAATATATATGTATAACTGACAGATGTTATTCAATAAAGCCAATTTAAAATTTAATAACAAACTCTTCATGTCCATGTCTCGAGAATCCAACATACTTATCTGTATCCTTTAAAATCAAATAGTTAAGACTGAAAATAATTTTATATCCACTGCCAAATCTAGTCGCTTCTAACTCCTGAACCATTACAACCTAGGGTCTGATACAAAAGTTGACATGCCCCAACCCAGTTACTTATAATTAAGTTCGAAAGCCAAAGTTAGTCAAACCATAATTACCTTAACCAAACCATGAACGCGAGTATCCTTTTTGAGTTATTAACATGAATCCATAAAGCTAAAACTTTTCACAATTCGAAAGCAATTATGCTTATTCAAACTTATCTAAAGGATAAGTAGGATTAAATGGTTCTATGAATTTCTTTCTAACCCCATTCGACCTCCTATATTTGGCAGTGACATCCCGTTACCTGAAAACATAAACATTTGAAACCGTGAGCAAAATAGCTCAGCGAATGAATCACCACTATACTATTTTATAAAATTAAATGCAATAAAGCATATCCCTATTATGACATATATAAACTTATCCAGCTCATTCACAAAGAATGACCAAATTTTTGGCTCATTCATAAGAATGACCTAATGTTCGGCTCATTAATAAATAATGACTAACTTTTCGAATCATGATTCATATATCCTCTCTGCAATAGACAATTCTCCCCCATTCCGGGTCGGGGAGTAACCTCCCATTTTGGTAAAACGAAATTAAAAATTTCATATTCATAACATTATGATCATATCCATAACCATGCATAAATATATCTTACCAGTGAGTAATATTATAATCATATCCATAGCCATGTATAAATGCATCTTACCATTGAGTACACTCACCTTGGCCACTTAATGGATTTTTCCTTTGTCTTTATCTGTCACTTGTTCAACTGGTTCCCCTTCCTTTTCTATAATTTTTACAGTATTAGTATCATCATAAGAATATTTACAATCCAAAGAATAACTTCAACATAACTCAATGCATAAACATCAGATGATCCATTCAAGTCATTTATTATAAATGAAGTCCCATTTAACTTCATGTTAATATATTTAAAATATACAAATCATAACCCAAACAAACTCTAATCCCTCGTTGGTAATTCCATCTGTTATATATTAGGTTTCCAATACAAAATATGACACATTATTTCAAGTTTTCTAGAGCAATATATGCCCATTTCTTTACCACATAGTAAACCTTCCCTATAAGCTCCTCTATCGTTCAATCAACTTCCAGGAATTTTCATAATTTTTCTACATAATAACTTTCTATGATATTCCTCCAAATTTCAATAAAAATATTCAATAACATAAAATTAAAGTTTTGTAAATTTTTCAGTTAATTTTTTATGTCAAGCAAAACGTCAAACACATGGTATGATTGCTTACTCTTTTGGGATAAATTTTATACCTGAACTTCAAACTATCACCCAATATTCATTTCTTGGTATTTTTACATAATTTTGAGATATACATATATGAGTATTTTTTAATCTCCAAATAGAATCACTCAATTTGAGTAAGTATAAAAAAAGACATTCAAGTTTCAATACACAAGGTTTCTAATCGAAGCAATATAGGGGGTTTACACGTTTAACTTTGCATAAACTTGCATCTATCCGTACATATACGCCAAAGCATGAAAGTTAAATAAACCATAGATGGTTTGTATCATTTAAATCGTTAATAGTAATAATATAACAGGATTTGTGGATAAAATTACCTTAGGGACGATTGGGTAATTTCCTATTGATTTTTCTGAATTTTTTTCCTCACTTTCTTCTTCCTGAACTTCATGACTCTCTTTCCTCAAGCTAAAAATCTCCAAATTTGAACCAAGGCTGAATTTTATGAAGAAAGGGGGTGGTTTTAAGGGTTATAAGTCAGAAAAACCCACCTCCCTTTCCAACTAATCAAAACAAACCATTTGTTGTACTAATAAGACAAAATACGACTTAACGAATGGACATATTTGGCCTTGCTTTGTAATTTTAGCATAACTCCTTACTCTGACCTCTATTTTACACACCGTTATTGTGTTATAAACTTAACTCATATATATACAACTATCTAGTTTTCACCTCAATTGTTATATTATAAGGGTCAAAATGAGTCTCCAACATGAAAAATCCTACTGAAAACTACAAAATTTTGTGTTTGTAAGTAATTCAATATTTCATGAGTTATGAAGGCAGGATTAGACTAAACATAATAACTTAACAGTACATACGGTAATAAAACAATATCCATATCACATAAGGTAAGTATGATTTAAAGGTGATTTGTGATAATTATATCTTGGTTATCACGTATGTGTTGAGCCGCATGTCTATGGGGATGTTGGCAGTATTATGGAAGGCGAAGTGGGATGAGCTTTGATATGCACATTATAGTCACTAACGCCGTGGACAATTAATAACATGCTATTGGATGGGATCAGATAAGCCTCGCCCACATACACTGATCCAACCGCTGCTGCCTGGGCTTAAACAGGCTGCAACACAACTCCAGGCCTTAGCAGTTGCCTGGGTTTAAACAGGTTGTGGCCCCCACTCTCACATCAGGCACTTGATATCTGTCCAACTTCTAGAAGGATTCCGAATTTGTACAACTTATCCACATGTCACTTGCCCCAGGAACATGACACCACCTTTTGGACTTCTATAAATAGAAGTCCTCACCTCATTATTTTGGGGGATTTACTTGGCGAAGCCATGCCCAATTCTCAGCTCACTCTCTCTAGAGATATCCATATTGTGGGCTCACCCCCTACCACATCGATCAACCTTTACAGGGCATAACTAGGGCTGCCAGTTTAACTAATCTCATGTACTCTCTTACCCTCTCTATCTTGTGCACCTCTAATGGCACCTTAACTTTGTATCATACATTACATATAATGAGAGTAGTGAATCATAATGAACATAGGATCATTTTTATAGCCGAACCACTCTATCTTTTGTGTTTTTTTCTTTATTGCTTGTTTTACTTTTATTCTACATTTGATATCGTGTCGATAAGGATGTAAGTCCGATTTCTCACATCATCATTTTAGCACCGTCTGTGGGAACTGAGGTATTAAATTTTTCTTCCTTTTTACATTTTAAGGTTCCTTACACCTTATTTCATCCATGAGGGCCCTGTGTCCACTATTTCACGGATGAAATTTTGGTTGTTGGACTTTCACATAAAACCCCAAAAGGGTTATATTTATTTCAGATCTATTTATTGGTCTTCTTTTATGACCTTAGATCTTTTTTATATACCCCGATGATGTTACCTTACTGAGATAGTACTAAAAAGTAAAAAAAGGTGACAACTTCATGAAGGTGGGTAACTAGGGAAGAGTTATCTACTCATTTTCTTCTCTTTACGCCCATGATATAGGGTTTACTACCATATTTGTGCTATCTGTTTCACTTGAAGGCTATTTTTACTTAGATGGACTCTTAATAGGTATATTTTGTACATTTTTTATGAGCTAATCTTAGGTTTTGGGCCCAATTTTAGGGTCACACCCTTCACTGCCTCAGATAGGATGCGGCCTGGTAATTTAATTGCCTAGATGCCACAACCCTTCTATGGTAGTTGATCTTCACAGCTTCTACAGTTCACTTGGGAAAATTGGACTTATTAGTGTCCTTAAACTCAGATGTGGGGAAGTCCCCTTGATAAGGCCACATCAGTACCTACGTATATACCTTATGCTGCGGCCACAGTAGTGTAAGTTTTCAAATTATCAAATACTGCACCTTGATACTATACTTGGTTCTCTTTATGCATCTCTTAATTTCTCACAATTGTTTAGTTGATCTTAGAATATATATATATTTAAAGATTAACAGTCATAAGTAATGGATGGAAGCTCCAGATTAGTTTCACAGTAGAGTGAAGGGATAGACGATCTACCGAACTTCATCAATAAATTATATGACAACCAGGCCTCTCTCCAAGGCCAAGTCAACCTTCTGGTGCAGAGGATTCTAATATTGGAGTCTGCAGCCTTTACCTCCATGCAGAAGGCCGCAACATTAGATATTATAGTGGACAAGGCCGAAACCAAATCTCTCAAGATTAGGAAGCAAAAAGAGCCAAATCCAGTGAGGGCTTATGAAAGCTACACCCCACTAACTACAAGTGCAAACGAAATACTTGAAAGCATCAAGGAAGATAAGTTGCTTAAATAGTTGTAGAAGCTAAAATCCTCTCCCCATAAGAGAGATTGAGCCAAGTGGTGTAAATTTCATTAGGAACATGGCCACAACACCAACCATTGCTTTATATTAAAGGATGAAATTGAGAGTCTTATGAGGCAATGAATAGTGATATGGTTCCTAAAGGATGCATAAAGGATGCATCTCTCAATTAATAGGCCACATGCTTAGTTTTTGCCCTAGTTTCTATTTTCTGTTAAATCTCTAAAATGTAGCTTTTACACATATGATTTGTATTTTCCTTTCAAAATTCATATATACATATATGTGAATGTTAGTTTTGATCATATATCAACCATTGATCTCCCTATTTATAACCTTGTTAAAAATCTTTGTCTTATCATATTTTGAAAGGAAACTTAATGAACAATTATCTTGAGAGATTATTTATTTCGAGAGAAGGTTAAAGGATGATATCCACAATCGGTATATAATATCCCTCACATTACAAAGCATTCGAAGATTCGGGATGCTTTAATTAGCCTCGGGGGTTCATAATTCCCGTTCTTAGCTTTCGAGATGCTTCAATTAGCCTCGGGGACTCATAATGCCCATTCTTAGCTTTCGGGATTCTTCAATTACCATCGGGAGCTCATAATGCCCGTTGTTAGCTTTTGGAATGCATCAATTACCCTCGAGGGCTCATAATACTCATTATTAGCCGTTGGTGGCTTTATTGACAACCCAGTTTGTAGAGGTTTGAAAATACTTATTTCAGGGAAGCTTGATAATACCTAGCTCAGGGAGGCATGCACATACCCATCTAGCCATGGGTGGCTTTATTGATAACCTAGTTTGTGGAGGCTTGAAAATACCTATCTTGGGAATGCTTGATAATACCTAGACTAGGGAGGCCTGAAAATACCCACCCACCCTGGTGAGGCTTTAAAATGCTTCAAAATCAATGAAAAGAACTGCAGTCAATTGGAGTGGGCGAAAGTCTTATTTATCCGAAAAATGAAGTTGTTCCTTAGAGTCCACCATTACAACAATTCTACGACAATACTGTTCTTAGAGTGGGCCAAAGACTCATTTGTCTACGACAAAGGAAGTAGTTCATCATAATCCACCACTACAGAAGTAATAAACCAAGGGTTACTGCAGCCTATAAGGCGCTACAACCAACATCTAAAGTCCAAACAAATATTTGACTACAGTATAAAGGGACAGAAGAAGCCGTGAAACATTGAAAAACTAGGCCAAGGACTTAATAGTTCATGGTAAGGGAAATTCCCCATTCCACAATCTCAACATTTCTGGAATAGTATTTTTAATCCTAGTTCGAATTGAAAAATTTAAGCTTATGGCCTCAGGCTTTTTGGGCAGCAACCAATTTTGAAAAAAGTACCACACAACTGCAACCTGTCACTGGAGTGGAGTCCAAAAGTCTAAAGTTATATTACAAAGATGCATATTCAATATCCTATCATTCAACAATATAGAAAGCAGTGCAAACCAAAGTGGATGCAGCCTTACAAATATGGTTGCAGTTAATTAAAGATTATATAGATAATGGAAAGTGTGGCATTCACCAAAGATCGAAACCTGATAAAGATAACAACATGCATTCATATATAAAGATCAAATAAAACATAGCAATTAACAAAAGAATAAAAGGGCTGCAACCCTCTATAATTACAGCCAAATGTTCATTGCCACAGTGGGCACAATGAATATTGCAGGAACAAAAATGGCTGCAGCCTTGTATTAGTAATAAGTTCAATGTACAAAACACAAAAGTTCCAACTTTGAATTACAAGATATTGTCAATATGGCAGCAGCCTAATAAAATATGGCCTTGGCCCAAAAAAGATTACAAATAAAAAGGGAAGATGGTCAACTACGAGGTCGTATCATCTTTATCTTCACTTTCTGCATCGTCTACCACAGTCTAAGTTTCCTCATCCCCCATAACATTCTCTAGTTGCTTCTTGTCTCTCTCTTCTGTGGAAGCCTTCAGTTCTGCCATACACTCCAAGTGATTGACACCATTGAGCTTCCAGGAAAAGATGACATCCTTTGTCTTAGGGAAGGTTTTGGAAAGTCTATTCCTGAGTTACTGAAGTTTGTGAAGATATGCCCTATTATTAGTGGTGAAGAAGTCCTTGGAGGTCTTATAAGAGGCCACAACTTCATCTTTGGCTTGTTCCAAGGCTAAGACATGATTATTTTTCATTTTGCTGATGACCTCAACATGTTGAGCTTTAAGCGACTGCTAGGCTGCGACATGGATAGTTGTCATTTCTTTGTTTAAGGCCTTAGTAGCAATAAACGTTTCTTAAAGGGCTATGGCTTGCTTGGAAGCCTCTGCAGCCTCATTCCTTGCAATATCCAACTCTTTTGTAGCCTGATTGAAATTTTCTTCTTCCTTTTTCTAGGCCTCAATTATAACCTTGATTTAAGAATATTCATTCATCGTATATGCATCAAGGGCTGTAAAAGAGGATTTATTACCAGCTTCAAAGGAAGAAGTCTTGGCATTTTGCAAATTAGTCTTGTATGTAGACTCCGCAGCCCTATGCAGCTTGAACAACGCCTCATATTTGGACCTTTGGGAAATGACCACCTCTGCAGACTAAAAATGAGCCAAAAGCTAACTTAAAAATCTAAAAATACAACAGAAAGGAGATAAAAAGTTTGAAGAAAGATTACCCTCAACAAGGTGTGGATGGCATATTCCTCCAAGTTTTGAGTATCTTCATCCACTAGACGGTCGAGGTCAGGAATGTCCACCGCCTTTCTTATTTTAGAGATGCCTCAAAAATTGTATTCCAATAGGATTTGGGATCAGTCTATCGTAATTGAGGTCATAGGTAATCGTTAGGTTCTCTGTTAGCTCTGCTTTGGGGAGTTGCCATATTAGCATTAACCGCCACTACAGTTCGCGATGAAGAGGTATAAGTAGAAACATTAATAGGGCTATTCCTATGAAAATCTGCACCACTAGGCATCAAATCTGACATAGTAAGTTGAATTCCAATATTGTCATCCACTTACTCATTTCTTATTTTGTGTTTCTACATACCCAATAGAAGAAGTTGGCTTAGCCGCAGCATGGCTCGCATACTTTTTAATGGTAGGGTTGGCCTCTTCAACCCCATCAATAGAGAGCTTAGCTGTAGGATCTATCCCCTTGGGTGATATCTTTCTCTTCTTCCCCTTCTTCTTAGGGGTTTGGTTGAGAGCAACTGCATCCTCATCTAATTTTGAAAATTGGGCAGCTAGGAGTTCACGGTCAATCTCCTCCCTTGAGAAAAAAATCAAATAAGCAAAGTTAAAAATAGAAGTTGCAACAAAATATATGAACCAAAAAATAAGCGCTTGAGAATAACCTTTCGCAGTTATTTTCTTCGACTGGACCTTAGATGGAAAAATTCCTTACTAAAAAATTAATGCGGAGGTGACCAGCATGGGAAACCTCTTCTCAGTATCACTAAAGCCTATTGCTTCAGCAACTCTTTTTTTCTGGTGTTTTATGAGATTAAGGTTGTCAGGAGTTGCATACAAGTGTTAAAATAGGATGCAAAAAATAAAAATAAAATTGCTGGTAAGGATTAAGGTTGCTTCAAGTGATCAACTTCTTTGTAGGGACTCCCCCACGTTCGCGACATCATATAAGTTTTCTCTCTCTCATTCTTCAGGGAGGATTTCCAAACTCTCCCCAAAAGCATACAAAAATAACCTTTCCAGTTTTTAAAACTAGTAGGCCTCTCGGTAGAAAGATAATCATCTATGTTCTGTAGAGTGAAGTAATAGTACCATGGAAAGTCCATGGAGTTTTATTTTTCCCTATAGAAGTGAAAGAACTCCACAAGAGTAATATTCTTATCAAATTTCTTTTGCCGAAGCACCAAAGAGGCAAGAATGGCCCTCCAACCATTTGGGTCTAGTTGAGCTGGGGCCAAATACATGGCACTTAAAATTTTCTTAATTGGGACAAGAATTAGAAGTCGTAGCCCCAGGAGAAATGCGTGCACAGGAAATTATATCCCCTTATTGGCGACTACGAAATATGACATTTATTTCGTAGTAGTGGGTGTATAAATGAATCCCTATGGAAATTCAAATGCCATAGCAAATTAATTGATCCACTCTTCATTCATAATGTAATGAATGTTTAATTCCATGGGAGTCTTCTCAGTTCTATTAGAGGGATCGGCTAGAGTATTTCTTGCCTCACTTGGGATAACCGATGTCCCAGTAGCCGTCGCAGCCATCATTTGAGCAGGGGGATTATTTATGGAGTTTGTATCCTCCTCTATGATATATGAAGCCTCCCTAGTGTCCTTAGAATGAGAGGAGTATGCGGAGTCAGAATCAATTGTGATGCAGTAAGGGAATTCCTTGAGTAGACAATGCCCAATTTCCTTCAAAAGATTTATCAAGAATATTTTGGGAGGAGGAATGCCGAAGTGATTTCTCCAGAATTCATCCAGGAACTCTATAGGGTCCCAACTCAATGAGCTGCGACAATACCTGAAAAGCAAAAGGGCTCCACAGTTAGGTGCCATAACCATTATGAGCAAGGAAGCCTGTTAGTGGCCCCAACAGATACAATCAATACAATAAATAAAGATATGGAGTCGAAGGTTACGGTTCATTTCTTAACTTTAGATTAATGGACGCAATAATATGTGGGTTGCAGCCATCAAAAAGTAAAGACTGCAGCCAAAAAGGCTCTATTTTAACAAAGGATGGATACAAAAATACAACTAAAAAACACAAGTAATATTATTTGTCATGACTAACATCACAAATAGGTAAACAATTGTATTGTAAATTCTCAAATATTAAAAACCCCAAAACCTTAGGGTTTTGGACAAGAACACCAAGAACATGTTCTTGGCCAAATAAAAATCCGAAATGGGAGCAAGGGGTAATTCAACACAAAAAAATTAAAAATTTCAATCGTAACCTAAATTAATTTCCACTATTAGTCCTAATTTGTGGCTATGTGCCAAAAACCCAAGAAAATCCAGATTATAGCCCAATTACTCTCCTACTTTCTATAGCAAATTAGGGAAACTATAAACTACACTACACATGGATTTGAGATAAGATTGTAAGAAATTATGGAAGATTAAAAAAATTCAAACAATTACAAAAAATTGAACCTTGAACCACTTCACTCCATAGCTCAACCTTGAACTACTTCACTCCGCCTTGATATTACTAGCCGAAGATCACTGAAAAACTCAAAGATGAACTAAGAGAAGTTGGCTCTCGATTTTCTCTCAAAAGTTTTGTAGGGTAATGAAGGCCACAGCCAAATACAATTTATAAAGAAGGGAGCTGGAAGGCAAAGCGTCGCCTTGCAGTGGACACATCATCAAAACTGTGAACAAGACATTGCGGCATGGTCATAGAATAAAGTCACAACTCCAACTCTCAACCTCTTGGCACTACGACTTTGGGGCTTATTGATATGCACATTATAATCACCAAGGCCGCGGATAATTAATAACATGTCGCTACCTGGGATCAGACAAGCCGAGACCACATAAATTGATCCAGTCCCTCCTGCCCAGTCTCAAATAGGCCACAGAACCTCTCCAGGCCTTGGCCTCTACCTGGTTTCAAATAGGCCGCGGACCCTACTTTCACATCAGGCACTTGACAGTTGCCTATTTTCTAGAAGGATTTCGTATTCTTACATCTTCTCCACATGTCACGTGCCCTAGTAACGTGATAAGACCTTTGGACTTCTATAAATAGAAGTCCTCAACTCACTATTGGGGACATTCATTTGGTGAAGCCATGCCCAATTCTTAACTCACACTCTCTCTCTAGAGATCTCCATATTCATGCTGATCAACCTTTATAGGGCACATCTAGGACTGCCAGTTTAACTAATCTCATGTACTCTTTTACCTTCTCTACCTTATACGCCTCTAATGGGACCTTAAATTTGTATCATACGTTACATATAATGAGAATAGTGAATCACAATGGATGTAAGCTCATTTTTATATCCGAACCACTCTATATTTTTTATTCTTTTCCTTATTGATTGTTTTACTTTTATTCTACATTTGATATGGTATTCAGAAGGATGTAAATTTGATTTCTCGTATCATCAAGCTTCGTCAGGATGAGGAGGTAGTATGAGTTTACATGGCAGTGAGAATCGTCCTAAGAGAGATCATTTTGAGGGTTGTAAACACATAAGTAGGGGATAATTTTTGTTAGGAAAAGGAAAGGCAGTTATTGGCAGATGATGCGGAGACCGACTCAGTCAATTCTGAGGGTGACTTACGCTTAAATGGGAGGTCGATTGTCCAAGGCGATAAGGACTACGATGCCTAATTTTAGACGAGTCGCATCCATCTCAATTCTTAATTCATTTTGGAGGTGGATAAGATGTGCCAAGATATGAGGATACACTATTGGTGGGCCGATATGAAGAGGGACATAATAGAGTTTGGCTCAAAGTGCACCACTTATCTGATGGTGAAGGTTGATCATTAGAGACCCATCGGAGTTTTATAGCCATTAGATATTCTGATATGGAAATGGGAGAGTATATAGATGGATTTCCTCGTGGGGTTACAAATGTTGCAGAGGAGTCATGATTCCATTTGGGCTATTGTGGACCATTTAACTAAGGTACCTCATTTCTTACTTATGCGAGTCACTTACATGAAATGGTCATATGCCCAACTATTCATTAAAGAGATTGTGAAACTGCACGGAGTTCCACTCAACATTGT
The DNA here is from genome assembly GCA_949130495.1 of Sambucus nigra. Lineage (NCBI taxonomy): Eukaryota > Viridiplantae > Streptophyta > Magnoliopsida > Dipsacales > Adoxaceae > Sambucus > Sambucus nigra. The sequence goes on along the minus strand of OX422216.1, from coordinate 562,438,488 downwards.
ATCAAATTAGGATACAATGTTTATATCCTATTTCTGATAAAGTTTTTAGGAGGAGATGGGGAAGGAGTTGTGTTTGAGCATGACATATCACCCCTAGATTGATGGATAGATGGAAATGGTGAATCAGATATTGGAGGATATGATGAGGATGTCTATTTTGGATTTTTAAGGGTAGTTGGGAGAAATATTTACCATCAGTAGAGTTTGAATATAATAACTTATACCAGTTTACTATTGGCATGGAACCTTTTGAGGCTTTATACGAGAAACCTTGTCATTCTCCCTCATGTTGGTTAGAGGTGGGGGAAAACAAGGTTCTTGGGTTGGAGACGATTCAGGATATGTTGGTGAAGATTGAGTTGATCAGGAGTCATATTCGAGTAGCTCAGTATCGTCCAAAGAGTTACGCTGATGAAAACCGGAGATTCTTGGAATTTGAAGAGCGTTATTAGGTGTAGTTGTAGGTATCTCCCATAAAGGTCGTGATGCCGTTTAGGAATAATGGGAAGTTGACACCTACACTACACCAAATTCTGCGAATGGTCACGCCCAGTGGGTCACGGCCCAAGTCCGCGACCAGCTGGTCGCGGACTTGGGCCGTGACCCACTCAATATTTGGCGTGACAAAATTTATTATCACACTAAATTTTTTTTTTTTTGGAAGTGGTCACGGCCCAAGTCCGCGACCACTGTGGTCGCGGACTTGGGCCGTTACCAGGTCGTGACCATCTTGGCGCCAAACTCGCGCCAAAATTCCCTCCAAGCTTGGTCGCGGATGGGTCACGGCCCAAGTCCGTGACCCATGGCATGATGAAGAAGAGAGTACACACATTGAGGGTCACGGCTTAGGGCCGTGACCATTTCTGGGTGTGGGTCACGGCTATGGGCCGTGACCATCCCTCATTCAAGCACTAGTGTTGATAAAAAGGGTCGCGCATCACAGATTGAGGGTCACGGCTATGGGCCGTGACCATTTCTTGGTATGGGTCACGGCTATGGGCCGTGACCAATAGGCAGTACACATCCCACTTAGCTTCATTAATGGGTCGCGGTGGGTGGGTCACGGCTCTAGGCCGTGACCAGTGTGAATCCTAAAACTACTTCAAGCGCCTCATCTTTTTCATTTCCCCGCTCATTTCTTTTTTTTTCTTCCCCAAAACGTTGGAGATAATTGTTGGTCCCGATTTTTATGGGATTTGGGTTTGGATGTGAAAAGGTTGGATCGAGATGGTGATCGGGTTGTGGTGGCAGGTCAGGGCTTGAGGTGTGGTTCGGTTTAAGGCTGGCAGGTATACCCGATTTCGGGTATTGGGTTCAATATGGGACTTCACGAGTTGGAGGGTACGGCCGCGGGTAGGTGACGCACCGGCGAGCTCGGATTATAGGTGCGCCGGCCAGAGTCTGGGCAGATCCGACGATTAGTTATGGAGAAGTTGCGTATGGAGTAAGAAACGGTGGGTAGCAGGTGCGGTGGGTAGCAGGTGTGGGTAGCAGGTGCGGTGGTTAGCAGGTGCGGTGGGTTTCTTCCCCAAAGGAGATTATCACCCCCTTTTCTCATCGGATGGACTCCACCCGCGGCATCGGATTAGTTCTATTTTGGAGTATTTTTTGTATCTAGATTATTGGAGTATTTTTTTTGGGTTTTGGAATGTGTATTTTTCTTCTAATTAGTTCTATTTTGTAGGTGTACACCCTTGGTGTCCTCTCGCTCAAACAGTTTGATTTGGCTTTCTCCGTATTTGAGAGGTATCGAATTTTTTATTTTTTTGTATCCGAGTTTGGTTTCTAATCTACAATCATTTGTTTCTCGCTGGCATCACTGTCAACATTGATATTTCATTTATTATTTATTCAGAATGTATGAATTTTACATTTGGTGTGAAAAATGGTTTGATCTTTTAGTCTTGCTAACTTTATTCAGTTCATTCACTATTTTTCGGTTCATGGTTTGCTTTTTGGCAAAAAGAATATAATTTATTCAATTCATTCACTATTTTTCAGCTCAAACAATTTATGTTTTTTTGTTCATTTAGTTTCAATGGCTCATTACCCTAGAAATGATTTAAGTTTATAAGAGTTATATTGGCTCAATGATTCCAGTGCATACGAGTTATATTGGCCGTTCGGGGGCTGTTTCAAGTTATAGTTTCATAACACATTGTTTACGTATTGCAGATCTAACCAATTGGATACCAGTTCTTCATTACATACCAGTTATTCATTACACACCATGTACTCTGTACATTAACTAAAGTAGTTATATAATTGATATGCATTATCTATTAAATCTTTTAGATGACAGAAGGAGTACGGGATAGTTATTGGTTTTGTTTGGTTTGGCTGTTGGATAATTATTGGTTGTTGGAATGTTGTTGGATAGTATTTTAGAAGGAGTATGGGATAATTAGAAGGAGTACGGGATAATGATTGGTTTCACTGTTGGATAATATGTTAAAAATATTTTAAACTCCCGGTTTCAGAATACGATGATAGGATAACTTGCAAATGTCGAGACTTAAACTTAAAAACATGGCACCAACACCTCACACGGGACCAATGAATCTCGTACTAACTGACCGCGAGATCACGGGACCCCCGGTTTGAGAATACGACGATAATTAAAAAATATTAGGACTTAAGCTTAAAAACAAGGCGTTAGATAGCAAAAACACAAAACAACCCTCGTACGGACCCGTGAGAGGCACCAACACCTCTCACGGGACCAATGTAACATATAGGAATAGACTGCGTGATCACGAGACTCTCGATTTGAGAATACGATGATAATTTTAAAATATGAGACCTTAAGCTTAAAAACAAGGCGTTAAAGGGTGGGAACTCGAAACAGCCCCCGAACGGCCCCGTGGGTGGCACCAACACCTCCCACGGGACCAATGTAACTCGTAGGAACTGACCCCACAGCCGCGGGTCTCCCGGTTTGAGAGTACGACGTTAATTTGCATATTTCTAGACTTAATCAAAACATGGCGTTAGAGGGTGAGAACTCGAAACAGCCCCGAACGTCCCCGTGGGTGGCACCAACACCTCCCACGTGACCAATGTAACTCGTAGGAACTGACACCGTAGCCGCGGGACTCCCGGTTTGAGAATACGATGATAATTTGCATATTTCTAGACTTAGTCTTAAAAACATGGTGTTAGAGGGTGAGAACTCAAAACAGCCCTCGAACGGCCCCGTGGGTGGCACCAACACCTCCCACGGGACCAACGTAACTCGTAGGAACTGACCCCGCAGCCGCGGGTGTCCCGGTTTGAGAGTACGACGGTAATTTGCTTATTTCCTCACTTAGGCTTGAAAACATGGCGTTAGAGGGTGAGAACTCGAAACAGCCCCCGAACGGCCCCGTGGGTGGCACCAACACCTCCCACGGGACCAACGTAACTCGTAGGAACTGACCCTGCAGCCGCGGGTGTCCCGGTTTGAGAGTACGACGGTTATTTGCTTATTTTCACACTTAGGCTTGAAAACATGGCGTTAGAGGGTGCGAACTCGAAACAGCCCCCGAACGGCCCCGTGGGTGGCACCAACACCTCCCACGGGACCAACGTAACTCGTAGGAACTGACTCCGCAGCCGCGGGTGTCCCGATTTGAGAGTACGACGGTTATTTGCTTATTTCCACACTTAGGCTTGAAAACATGGCGTTAGAGGGTGAGAACTCGAAACAGCCCCCGAACGGCCCCGTGGGTGGCACCAACACCTCCCACGGGACCAACGTAACTCGTAGGAACTGACCCCGCAGCCTCGGGTGTCCCGGTTTGAGAGTACGGCAGTAATTTTCTTATTTCCACACTTAGGCTTGAAAACATGGCGTTAGAGGGTGAGAACTCGAAACAGCCTCCGAACGGCCCCGTGGGTGGCACTAACACCTCCCACGGGACCAACGTAACTCGTAGGAACTGACCCCGCAGCCGCGGGTTTCCCGGTTTGAGAGTAAGGCAGTAATTTGCTTATTTCCACACTTAGGCTTGAAAACATGGCGTTAGAGGGTGAGAACTCGAAACAGCCCCCGAACGGCCCCGTGGGTGGCACCAACACCTCCCACGGGACCAACGTGACTCGTAGGAACTGACCCCGCAGCCGCGGGTGTCCCGGTTTGAGAGTACGACGGTTATTTGCTTATTTTCACACTTAGGCTTGAAAACATGGCGTTAGAGGGTGAGAACTCAAAACTTCCCCCGAATGGCCCCGTGGGTGGCACCAACACCTCCCACGGGACCAATGCAACTCTTAGGAACTCACCCCGCAGCCGCGGGTGTCCTGGTTTGAGAGTACGGCAGTAATTTGCTTATTTCCACACTTGGGCTTGAAAACATGGCGTTAGAGGGTGAGAACTCGAAACAGCCCCCGAACGGCCCCGTGGGTGGCACCAACACCTCCCACGGGACCAACGTAACTCGTAGGAACTGACCCTGCAGCCGCGGGTGTCCCGGTTTGAGAGTACGACGGTTATTTGCTTATTTTCACACTTAGGCTTGAAAACATGGCGTTAGAGGGTGCGAACTCGAAACAACCCCCGAACGGCCCCGTGGGTGGCACCAACACCTCCCACGGGACCAACGTAACTCGTAGGAACTGACTCCGCAGCCGCGGGTGTCCCGATTTGAGAGTACGACGGTTATTTGCTTATTTCCACACTTAGGCTTGAAAACATGGCGTTAGAGGGTGAGAACTCGAAACAGCCCCCGAACGGCCCCGTGGGTGGCACCAACACCTCCCACGGGACCAACGTAACTCGTAGGAACTGACCCCGCAGCCTCGGGTGTCCCGGTTTGAGAGTACGGCAGTAATTTTCTTATTTCCACACTTAGGCTTGAAAACATGGCGTTAGAGGGTGAGAACTCGAAACAGCCCCCGAACGGCCCCGTGGGTGGCACTAACACCTCCCACGGGACCAACGTAACTCGTAGGAACTGACCTCGCAGCCGCGGGTTTCCCGGTTTGAGAGTAAGGCAGTAATTTGCTTATTTCCACACTTAGGCTTGAAAACATGGCGTTAGAGGGTGAGAACTCGAAACAGCCCCCGAACGGCCCCGTGGGTGGCACCAACACCTCCCACGGGACCAACGTAACTCATAGGAACTGACCCCGCAGCCGCGGGTGTCCCGGTTTGAGAGTACGACGGTTATTTGCTTATTTTCACACTTAGGCTTGAAAACATGGCGTTAGAGGGTGCGAACTCGAAACAGCCCCCGAATGGCCCCGTGGGTGGCACTAACACCTCCCACGGGACCAACGTAACTCGTAGAGACTGACCCCGCAGCCGCGGGTGTCCCGTTTTGAGAGTACGACGGTAATTTGCTTATTTCCACACTTAGGCTTGAAAACATGGCGTTAGAGGGTGAGAACTCGAAACAGCCCCCGAACGGCCCCGTGGGTGGCACCAACACCTCCCACGGGACCAACGTGACTCGTAGGAACTGACCCCGCAGCCGCGGGTGTCCCGGTTTGAGAGTACGACGGTAATTTGCTTATTTCCTCACTTAAGCTTGTAAACATGGCGTTAGAGGGTGAGAACTCGAAACAGCCCCCGAACGGCTCCGTGGGTGGCACCAACACCTCCCACGGGACCAACGTAACTCGTAGGAACTGACCCCGCAGCCGCGGGTGTCCCGGTTTGAGAGTACGGAAGTAATTTGCTTATTTCCACACTTAGGCTTGAAAACATGGCGTTAGAGGGTGAGAACTCGAAACAGCCCCCGAACGGCCCCGTGGGTGGTACCAACACCTCCCACGGGACCAACGTAACTCGTAGGAACTGACCCCGCTGCCTCGGGTGTCCCGGTTTGAGAGTACGGCAGTAATTTGCTTATTTCCACACTTAGGCTTGAAAACATGGCGTTAGAGGGTGAGAACTCGAAACAGCCCCCGAACGGCCCCGTGGGTGGCACCAACACCGGCCACGGTACCAACGTAACTCGTAGGAACTGACCCCGCAGCCTCGGGTGTCCCGGTTTGAGAGTACGGCAGTAATTTGCTTATTTCCACACTTAGGCTTGAAAACATGGCGTTAGAGGGTGAGAACTCGAAACAGCCCCCGAACGGCCCCGTGGGTGGCACTAACACCTCCCACGGGACCAACGTAACTCGTAGGAACTGACCCCGTAGCCGCGGGTGTCCCGGTTTGAGAGTACGACGGTAATTTGCTTATTTCCACACTTAGGCTTGAAAACATGGCGTTAGAGGGTGAGAACTCGAAACAGCCCCCGAACGGCCCCGTGGGTGGCACCAACACCTCCCACGAGACCAACGTAACTCGTAGGAACTGACCCCGCAGCCGCGGGTGTCCCGGTTTGAGAGTACGACGGTAATTTGCTTATTTCCTCACTTAGGCTTGAAAACATGGCGTTAGAGGGTGAGAACTCAAAACAGCCCCCGAACGGCCCCGTGGGTGGCACCAACACCTCCCACGGGACCAAGGTAACTCGTAGGAACTGACCCCGCAGCCGCGGGTGTCCCGGTTTGAGAGTACGGCAGTAATTTGCTTATTTCCACACTTAGGCTTGAAAACATGGCGTTAGAGGGTGAGAACTCGAAACAGCCCCCGAACGGCCCCGTGGGTGGCACCTACACCTCCCACGGGACCAACGTAACTCGTAGGAACTGACCCCGTAGCCGCGGGACTCCCGGTTTGAGAATACGATGATAATTTGCTTATTTCCACACTTAGGCTTGAAAACATGGCGTTAGAGGGTGAGAACTCGAAACAGCCCCCGAACGGCCCCGTGGGTGGCACCAACACCTCCCACGGGATCAACGTAACTCGTAGGAACTGACCCCGCAGCCTCGGGTGTCCCGGTTCTTATTTCCACACTTAGGCTTGAAAACATGGCGTTAGAGGGTGAGAACTCGAAACAGCCCCCGAACGGCCCCGTGGGTGGCACCAACACCTCCCACGGGACCAACGTAACTCGTAGGAACTGACCCCGCAGCCTCGGGTGTCCCGGTTTGAGAGTACGACGGTAATTTGCTTATTTCCACACTTAGGCTTGAAAACATGGCGTTAGAGGGTGAGAACTCGAAACAGCCCCCGAACGGCCCCGTGGGTGGCACCAAGACCTCCCACGGGACCAACGTAACTCGTAGGAACTGACACCGTAGCCGCGGGACTCCCGGTTTGAGAATACGATGATAATTTGCATATTTCTAGACTTAGTCTTAAAAACATGGTGTTAGAGGGTGAGAACTCAAAACAGCCCCCGAACGGCCCCGTGGGTGGCACCAACACCTCCCACGGGATCAACGTAACTCGTAGGAACTGACCCCGCAGCCTCGGGTGTCCCGGTTTGAGAGTACGACAGTAATTTGCTTATTTCCACACTTAGGCTTGAAAACATGGCGTTAGAGGGTGAGAACTCGAAACAGCCCTCGAACGGCCCCGTGGGTGGCACCAACACCTCGCACGGGACCAACGTAACTCGTAGGAACTGACCCCGCAGCCTCGGGTGTGCCGGTTTGAGAGTACGGCAGTAATTTGCTTATTTCCACACCGAGGCTTGAAAACATGGCGTTAGAGGGTGAGAACTCGAAACAGCCCCCGAACGGCCCCGTGGGTGGCACCAACACCTCCCACGGGACCAACGTAACTCGTAGGAACTGACCCCGCAGCCTCGGGTGTCCCGATTTGAGAGTACGGCAGTAATTTGCTTATTTCCACACTTAGGCTTGAAAACATGGCGTTAGAGGGTGAGAACTCGAAACAGCCCCCGAACGGCCCCGTGGGTGGCACTAACACCTCCCACGGGACCAACGTAACTCGTAGAAAGTGACCCCGCAGCCACGGGTGTCCCGTTTTGAGAGTACGACGGTAATTTGCTTATTTCCACACTTAGGCTTGAAAACATGGCGTTAGAGGGTGGGAACTCGAAACAATCCCCGAACGGCCCCGTGGTGGCACCAACACCTCCCACGGGACCAACGTAACTCGTAGGAACTGACCCCGCAGCCGCGGGTGTCCCGGTTTGAGAGTACGACGGTAATTTGCTTATTTCCACACTTAATTTTTATTTTTCTACTTGCTTACTGGTAATTTTAACTCATATATGCAATTTTTCAGCTTGATTAATTTTTTTGTAAAACTACTTGGTTACTGATACTTTTGTTTTTTGTATCCTATCATTTGTAGGATTTTTGCACGTGGATCAAATGAAGGAGGCAATGGTTTACAACATGATGATTATTTATATGTTGGGGACATTCAGGATAATGGTTTTTATGTGTTATAGCCGTGCAGGCTTTTATTGTTTAGTTTTATGGCCGTGCGGGCTTTTATAATTTGATTGTTGAATTTTATAGCCGTGCGGGCTTTATAATAAGCAGGTTTTTCATTTACAGGTTTTGGAATGTCAAGAAAATAGAGGAAACTCTGCCCAATTTTTTTTTGGTCTGTGAATTTTTAAGACGTGTAATATTTTTAAGTTTGTATATATATTTGTTTATTAACAACATTCTCAATTCGCAATTTGTGATTTTTTTTTATTGTTTTGCCTATAATAAATATTTGTAACACCTCGTAGCAACCGATGATGCACTCACAGGAACCCCAATTTTAGGATTGGACAAAAAAAAATACATTTTTTTTAAATTACAGATAAATATGGTCATGGACTTTGTCCATGACCATTTTTATTTTTTTTGTCGCGCTTAAAAATGGTCGCGGCCAAAGTCCGCGACCATTTTTTTTTTATTTTTTGTCACGGTAATGGGTCGCGGACTAGGGCCGCGACCAATTTTTTTTGTCACACACATGGGTCGCGGCCAAAGTCCGCGACCAATTTGTCACGGTCGTGGGTCATGGACAAGGGCCGCGACCAATTTTTTTAATTTTTTTTTGTCACGCACATGGGTCGCGGACTTTGGCCGTGACCAATTTGTCACGGTTGTGGGTCATGGACAAGGGCCGCGACCAATTTTTAAATTTTTTTTTTTGTCACGCACATGGGTCGCGGACTTTGGCCGCGACCAATTTGTCACGGTTATGGGTCACGGATTAGAGCCGCGACCCTTCACGGCATGGGTCACGGCCTAAGTCCGTGACCATCTGCCGTGACCCCTCTCGACCGTGACCATTTTTTGGTCACGGACTTGGGCCGCGACCCACGAAAATGGTCACGCCCGAAATGGTCACGGCCCAAGTCCGCGACCCACAGCTTTGGTCAGGGATTTTGGCCGTGACCAATCGCCAGTTTTGGTGTAGTGCTAGGTATGTGGGGCCTTTTTCCATCACCGAGAAAGTAGGGCTGGTTGCATATATGCTTGCCTTATCGAAGCATTTCTAGTGGCTTTATAACATGTTACATGTGTCCTTTTGAGGAGGTATCTTAGGGATAACTTGTCTTACCAACATATAGCATTGGAGGAGATATACTTATAGCCAGACATTACTTATGAGGAGAGGCCTGTTACCATTTTGGGCCATAGCGAGCAAAATCTTCGGCCAAAGGTGGTACCGTTAGTACGTGTGCAGTGGGGGCATCACAATGTTGCTAAATTAACACGGGAACACGAGGATGATATGCGGGAAAAGTGTCTAGAGCTCTTTGTGGCAGATACGTTTGAATTTCGGAGATGAAATTCCATTATTAGGGGGAGAATGTAATACCCACACTATTATGAGTATTTTTATTTCAACATGTGCATTTAATTTATTAATTTAATTGAGAAAGTTAGATTGGTTTTGGTAAATATTAATTAGTGAGTTCAGGATTAATATTTATCATTATTATTTACTTATTTGTAATAAGTAAATATCGATGTGAGTTGTTATATTGTCATTTAATGAGTGAAAGGTGACGAATTATTATATTATGTCGTTAGAGAGTTAAAACGACAGATTTAAATAGTTTGAGGGCGACGCGTATTGTATGCACGTGTCGGGCCCAGTAAATGATTTCATGGTACATTTTTTGTTCAGTGACTCAAATGGTGTTTTTGAGTGCACCAGTGATCCCGAATGGGTCTAAACAGTCCAAAATAGGTACCCGGGGGCATTGTTAGGTTTCAAGGGCTTTTAAGACATAGTATGGCCCGTATGGGCTTATAGTTTTCATTTCACTCTTAAGGTTTAATCTAAAAATGGAATTAGGGTGTGATTAAGAAGTATTCAAGGTAAAGGGAGGTGGATGACATCCTCATTCTTGCCTCTTCATATTAGAAGTTAAAGGAGAGAACAAAGAGAAGAGAAAAGGGAAGAAAAGAGAGAACAAGGTTTGGATAAGAGAGGAAGAACATCTCAGAAATTAAAATCATCCCTACAGGTTGAGACTATAGATTTTAATCCAACATGACAAGTGTTTACTTGCTTTAGATTTATAATTTCTGATATAAATTATGTTCATGATTAATTAGCAACAAATCTGGGAATTTCTAAAGAAGAAACCTTTGGAGATAAATTAAAGGGGTTTGCTTTATATTTAACCTATGATCATATCTGATAATTAGTAAGTGAGAAGTTCATGATATTAATATGGGTTTATGATTATGAGCATGTGGAACATTGATAGGGTGTTAGAATCAATAAATTTCAAGGTTTGATAAAGTATGAGTTGAATGAATTAATTAATGATTAGGAATCCTAGAGTTTTGATGTTAGTTTCGAATTAATTTGGTGTTAAAATACTTCAAAAAATATTATATATTGATAAGGTATGTTAATTTATGATTTTCGAGGCTTGGGATATCCATTGAAGGGTTTAAGAGGTGAAAACCCAAGGTTGAAGATGAAGGGCATCCCAGCAAACCGAATCGATTCACTAGGGGAGAGAATGATTTAGTTTGTTGGCCTGTCCTAATTTTTATTACACATTTTTTTGACCCGTTAGTATTTGTTAAATGGGCGTCTGGGTTTTCGGTGTTAATTTTGATTATTAGGAAATATTATTAGGGGTTAGTAAGTGTGTTAAGCCAATTATTAGAAGGGTTCGAGTGAGACGAATCAGTCTACAAGTCAGTGAACACTTAAATGGTAAATCAAGAAGTCAATTTGAACTTCGAGATTTGTAGACGAGTAGGCTATGGGATTTCCATACGTAGTCAATATGTTTTATATATATATATATATATACGTATTATGGGATTACTTATATATATGTAATTGATTGTGTATTTGTTTTGAATATACCTACTCGATAGTGCTATCATGAGGAGGTTGTGCATAGTGGGCATTCCACCTTGGCGTTTACTAGTAGGTGTTGGATTAATTCCCTAGGTCATAGTACTGTTGCATGGCCACTATTCATGTGTGAGTATAGGTGTTGGTTTGGAGACTGATTTTGTGCAATGTGTAGGTCCCCAAAAATACCCAAGTGCGAAAAAGTGTGCTTTAAACCAAACCAACTTTACTTAGCCAATTTTATCTTGTTTAAGTCCTAAACATGCATCTAGGTGATAGGAAAGTAAAATAAGGTAAATATACTCACAACACCGGATGTACGAGGAAAAACCCAAAACGGGAAAAAACCTCGGACGACCCAAGCTAGATAATCACTATGAACAATGGTTTTATAAAGACAAATTAGCCTTACTTAATGACTCGATCCCCACGGGTCTTGATGCTCCTTCTGATCTTCTACCGTTTTTTAATAGTGACCATGCAGAAATTCCATCTTTCACGATGCTCATCCATAACACTCGACTCCACGAATGTCTCGGTGTCCATCGATACGGCTTTATACGTCTACGATGTTGAACATGATGTCTGTCGGTTATCCACCGCAAAACCAGCAATCACAAGTGTTCAATGATGAATAAAACTCAACTTGGTGCAGCAAGGATCACATAAACATTTGATAATGAAATATCGGATCTTTATAAACTCTAAGGATGTGTTTATGCCTTTCAAGCCTTAGAAAACATGTACAAACATGTTTTTAGATCGTAAACTATTTTTTCAGAATGCACACACTTCGAGGAAACATGACACCTCTATTTATAATAAAATTGAGTCGGTGTCAGAATCTCGTTCGAGCGAGATGCCACATCATTCGAACCACAGTGGATCTCATTCAAACGACATCAAATGTCATTTGAACGACATTGTCAGATAGAGTTCTTAATTTAAACAGAGTTTTGATTAAAACCAACTCTTATCCAATTCTCATCCATCCTTATCTAACATAAACGAAGTGTAAACAATTAAACCTCTTTTAAAAATATTTTCCTTTTAAAAAAATAACATCCTTATTTTATAAAATGAATTCCAAGTTTCATTAACAATATGCATTCATACCTATGTGATCTCGGAATGCAATTAAACCTTAAAAACACAAAATTACACCAATTAAACTTCGGCATGATTAATTCCATGTAGCTTTATCGTAACGTCTTCAATTAATCTTCGATACATCATAGACTCATGGGATCAGACAATAATAGACTATCTATGACTCAAACATGTTTTGTTCCGAGAATAAGTCAAAACTACATTAAGACTCAATTGGAAACTTGGTCCTTACAAATCTTCCCCTTTGACTATTCCGGGAGAAAATCAACAGTGAAATGCCTAAGCTGGGTCGTCAAGCCGTATGACGTCTAAAACCCATCCCATAAGACCCAAAATGAAAAATACATCATCAGTATATGATAAGATTCTTCAACAATGGACCGGCAAGCATGAAACTGTCTCGAATGTCTGAATGTGATGCAGACTTGAAATATTGAATCTTTTTTTAATCATAACTACACACATGAAATAGACAAATACCCAGTGAAGCATGGAGGAACAAATGATATAAATTAATTTGAATACCAATATGTAAACAAGACATAAACTCCCCCTACATCACAGAAATCTCTCTCCCCCTTTTTGTCTCGAATAGACAATCCGGTGAAAAGATAAACAAATCTAGCATGCTATACCAATGTGATAACAATTTGAATGAATTAAAAGTGAAGCACAACTACATAAACAAGAAACAACCAGCTAAATATGATTAATCAAGGTCAAATCAGCAGCTAGCAACTAATGAGTCACACAAAGAATATACAAATCTAAGCATGTGTGATAAACAAACCAACGCAGTAAAATATCAAATCAATTAAAGTAAATTGCATAAGTAGAATTCCAGTACCAAAATATGAATTGATATGCAGCTGGGTACTAAAACAGAGTAACAACCTGAAAAAGTCAAAATCAGGTTAACCAGGGCTATCGTTTGAACGATCCAGGGATGTCAGAAGGAACTAAGACATCGCTCGAACAAAACAGAATGTCGTTAGAACGACATATATAAATTTTTCACAGTCTCCCTAGAAAATTAAATAATGTTGTCCAATGGAAAAATTTACATAAAAAACTGACTAAAAGGGGATCAAAACTTAAAAACACACATGTATGAGTATCATGATAACATAGAATCAATGTGCCTAAACATGAACATGGAATGTATGTGTGTGAACTAAAACAAATGAATCACAATTCCGACACATTGAAACGATCAATAAGCTCTAATCAATATCAATCTATCATCAAACTTTATCATAGACATATGTGATAATTTAAAGAATGACCTTAATGAACTAAACAAACATCATGAACCTGAACCCAGAGTTTTGACGATTCTACAAACAATAGCGCCATGACACGAATTTTTGACTTTAGGATTCTTTGTGAAAACCTGTTTAAATTTTTAATCCACCCAAACTCCCTCAATAAAATCATATTTTCTTTTGAATGAACTAAACTAATTTGTCCCAATTTTGGCATATGATTCTTTTTTTTGCCTTTTGATTTCTCGGGGATCTTTTAAACAGTGGCTTTCACGACGAGTCGATTTTACACTCTCGCAGCCCTTTCCCGTACACTCATCATATTTTCAATTAATCCTCACAGTAAACGATTATTATATATATATATATATATTAAGTCGAATCAAAACGCATATCAATTTCGAAACATCCCCATAAAATAATGGTTAATATCAATCTAAGTATCGATAATAATGATCAAATGTCCTAACCACATGGATAATGGAAGGAAGGGGGGCCAAGAACATCATTATGACACATTAAACATCTTAGCTCATAACACAAAAACAAAATCGAAAATATTTTTGATTTTTTTTTCAAAATATTTTGACTCAAATAAAAGAAAAATATTTTTGTGTTTTTCTCAAAAATTTTCAAAACCAAAAATCTTTTTTTATTTTTCAAATAAGATGCAATAAATGAAAAATATAATATAAAATGATAAACATGTCATAACACTAGCAAGATATAAATAATGATGCAAAGGCTAGCGTATGACAAACATGAAAATGCAATCAACCATAAGAAATAGCATGTGATGAATCATGTGCATGCATGTGAGAATTAACCAACGAAGCATTTAGCATCTCCAAAACGGATTTCGTATCCCAAATATGTGTATACCTAACAAAACGGCTTTTGGGAACCGACGGGACACTACGTTTAAACTTCCTAGGGTCTTTTCTACAATCAAAACAAAAACTCCTGAGGTGACCTTTCCTACCACAATGCGAACATGTGAAAACACGACGAGGAATATGACCTTTAGACTGACCTTTTCTAACACCCTTGGATGTGGTTGACGCTATAAAACACACAATGGTTTTGTCTTTGACATTGGAACCACTAGAACAAGATAAGCCACTACCATCACTACTCGAGTCAAGTAAGTCATTTTTCAACTTCAAAAACTTTCGACTCAAGAAAATGATTAGACTCCTCAAACTTTCGGGACTCCTTCTATAGATTTTCAATTACCCCTAAAAGGTTATCTCGCTCCCCCTCAATATGAGCAAACTTATCCCTAAGAGTATTCTCGCGTGGCTTAAAATCATTAATCAAACTATTTTCATCAATGGCACAAACACTTGAATTTGTCAAATTCTCTAACTCTCGCTCTAAAACAAGAATTCTATCGTCACTGTCCTTTTTGGAAACTTTTAAAGATTCAAAATTATTATATAAAGCTCCAAACTTCTCACGAATCATATCTGTTTGAATTTGAAATGTTTACAAATATTGAATCATATTTTTAAAACGAGAATTTTCTTCCTCCAAAACTTTAATTCGTTTTGCAAACTTTAAATTCAACAGATTTAATTCGTTAAAACTTTGAGAATCCATAAAGAGGAAAACAAACAGACCAACAGAGATAAACAAGCAATCACCTAAAAAGCAAAAAAGGGATCCAACACAATAAAATAGTGCAACAGGATCTGATACCAATTTGTTGGTCCCCAAAAATACCCAAGTGCGAAAAAAGTGTGTTTTGAACCAAACCAATTTTACTTAGACAATTTTATCTTGTTTAAGTCCTAAACAATCATGTAGGTGATAGGTAAGTACAATAAGGTAAAGATACTAACAACGCCGGATGTACGAGGAAAAATCCAAAATGGGAAAAAATCTCGGACGACCCAAGCGAGACAATCACTATGAATAATGGTTTTACAAAGACAGACTGGCCTTACTCAATGACTCGATCCCCATGGGTCTTGACGCTCCTTCTGATCTTCCACCACTCTTTAATAATGCCCATGCAGAAATTCCATCTTCCACGATTCTCGTCCACAACACGCGACTCTACGAATGTCTCGATGTCCATTGATACGACTTGATACGTCAACGATGTTGAAAACGATGTTCGTCACTTGTCCACCACAAAACCAGCAATCATAAGTGTTCAATGATGAACAAAACTCAACTTGGTGCATCAAGGATCACATAAACATTTGATAATTAAATCTCGAATATTTGCAAATTCTAAGGATGTATTTATGCCTTTGATGCCTTAGAGAACATGTGCAAACAGGGTTCTGGATGGTAAACTATTTTTCTAGAATGCACACACTTCGAGGAATCAGGACACCTCTATTTATAATAAAATTGAGTCGGTGTCAAAATCTCGTTCGAGCGAGATGCCACGTCGTTCAAAGGACATTGGATCTCGTTCGAACGACATCAAATGTCATTTGAACGACGTTGTCAGATAGAGTTCTAAATTTAAACAGAGTTTTGATTAAAACCAACTCTTATCTGACATAAACGAAGTGTAAATAATTAAACCTCTTTTAAAAAAAATTTCCTTTAAAAAAAATAACATCCTTATTTTATAAAATGAATTTTGAGTTTCATTAACATTATGCAGTCATACCTGTGTGATCTCGGAATGCAATTAAACCTTGAAGACGCGAAATTGCACCAATTAAACTTCTGCATGATTAATTCCATGTAGATTTGCCACAACATCTTCGATTAGTCTTCGATACGTCATAGACTCTTGGGATCAGACAATAAAAGACTATCTATGACTTAAACATATTTTGTTCCCAGAATAAGTCAAAACTACATTAAGACTCAATTGGAAATTTGGTCCTTACACAATGTGATATGGTTGTGACTCCCGGACGCATGTTTATGACCGCCTTCGATTGTTTGTGTTTACATTTGGGTTTGGTGGTGATATTCTAACTAGGTGGACGAGGGGTATTAAGACACCCCGACTAATTAAATACTGGGTAGCTACTCCTTTATTCAAATTAATACAAAATGTCAAGTTGGTTCAGTTCATAGCATCACTCTCGAAAAGCATTTTAACAAATACTAGCCACCTAATATTTAAAAAGTGAGTTGTCTATTTTAATTAAATTAGATTAACATGCAAAAAGTATTAAATTATGAACTAATAATACCAAAACCACATTACAGTCACGTTACCATAATAAAGAGATAAATGAATCTGTAGGAACACTCCTCTGAAATAATCTGAAATACTGAATAAAACTGCATACAAAGTCTGAGTCATAAATTAATTACATCTAAAACTGAAATGAAACTGAATAAATAAACTGTCTTTAAGAGAAAAGGGGCGACATGCCCTACAGATAAATGAGTCTGAAATGGAGTCAAGGTAGGAAGTGGAGGCATCTATAATCGAGGTCCTGTAACTTCCACAACAGCTACAGCACGTCACCGGAATGGAACTTCTAAGCTTGATGTCCTTGTGGCTGGGCACCTAAAAGGTTTTTACAAGAAAATAGATTTGAAAGGCAAATGGGTCAGAGCCCGATTGTGAAAACAGTTTAAAATACAGCAAGTGTTTAATATCATTAAACAGTGAATATAAAATACATGATAATGCGTGCACTCACATGAGTTCCTCACCTCTCAACTAAGTGTGCACTCCTACGTACCCATACCCATTCTAGTTATTCCACTAACTAGCTAATCTAATTCAATATATGATTTTACTATACTATTCATGGTTTAATTCCCGACATCTTAATACAAAATGAGAGTTTTACCTTCATTCCTCAAGATTAGTTACAATAATTACCAAGAGTTTTCCCATTTTTAGCACTACAAGGATGTTACATTAATTCACACTTGTACTTATATAACCAGTCCATTTAAACATTTCAGTTTATAAATCTCATCATAAATATAAAATAATGGCACCCCTAGACTAAGCTACGGTGCACACATACTGTGCTATCAAATCCCAGTACATCACGTACATAAGGACCACGTATTCCGTATCTCTCAGGAACCATTTCGATAAGTAACAATCACACATAATGGAGGCGAACATAGTTCACATCACATGAGTCACGTACATACCTACGCTCCCATGATCATCAGACTTATTAACTCCCCAATAAGTCATTCTCTGACATATGTCCTCGAGGTACCAATCTAAATCCCCCCATAGGCACACAAAGATTAGATGGCCCTCATCAAACGCCGACCTCCCGTGATAGCAAGTGTGGTAGGTATGTCATACACAGATAACCACATATACTAAGCATTCACACATCTTATATATGTTATAATATTAATAGAGGTATATTTTACATTCCTATACCGTCATTAATGTAGTACACTTACAAGTCCCCGAATAATATACATCATAGATAATCAACTCTTCTCACGTCGCAAATTCAAGTACTAATTTCCTAACCCATAGAAGTCATCCGATTTATTAAAAAATTCTATGTTTTAATCCTCAACGTACTCCAATCTCACAACTATACCCACTAGTCAACAAGGGAAGGTTAACACTCAATTAAATAAGTCTACTGGAAGTTCAAAATAAAATCAGACCTAAAAAGGCCATTCTGTCAACTCGTTAGAAATCTCGTTTAACGAGGTAGTTCGAATGAGTGTCGTTCGAACGAAGGACTTTGAGCGAACTCGTTAGAAGGTGTACTGGAATCTCGTTAGAATTCTCGTTCGAACGAGGTCGTTCGAACGACCTGGGTTGGTCTTCTAACGAGATGGCAGAGTACACCCAGAAATTTCCCAACTTCATTTTTCTTCATTTTTCTCTTCTCTAAATCCATCCTAAGATCATACCAATAACGTTTTAATGTTTTTAAACTATTCTAAGTCACCCTAGGTCACTCCTTAACATATTTTTGGGGTCAATTCTTAATAATCAACATGCAATAATCATAAATCCCCAATTCTTGCCCCAAAACCCTCTAAACATGAACTCAGAATTTAATTGACTACCAAGACTCATTATTAATCCGTTTTTAAATCATCAAAAGTTATATTTTTGCGTATTTAATTCGTCCATAACCATTCTATATGCAATTCCTATCCAAAATCAAGAGTTTCACAACAAGCCCATTGGGGTTTTCATCAAAACTTTCAAGGTATATACAGTTTCTACACTAAACATGGAGGAAATACTCATTGAACTTAATAACATCAAATCATTTGCCTTAGGTTTATTCTTTAGATTTGTTGTCGGTGATTATAGGCTGATTTTCTCCTCTTTCCTGTCACAAATCCTTCCAGAATGGTGGTGATGGGTGATGGCTTTGATTTGGCTCTCTTGTAACCTCTCTCCAACTTCTCTCAAAACTCCCGTAGCCCACTCTGTTGTCTTTTGCTGGTAATGGCCCTAGTGGCCCCTCTAATAATCTCTAATTTAATTCTAAAATTCGTGGGTTTTAATCACTCATTTTTTAAAATTACCAAAATACCCTTCTCGGTTGCCGGTTTGGCCTAAAAATGCCCCAGGACCCAAACTAAACTCTCAGCTAGTGTTTTCTGGCTATTTCGACCCTTCCGGACACATTACCGCACTCAAATGACCATTCGGTTGATAAAAATAAAATTTACTTTTTAATTTAAATAAATTCATTCCTGACGCGACTGACACGCGCGTCCCAACTAAATTTTCCAAATTGTCGTATTTCTACCTCGTGGCAAATTTAATATTTTCAATACTCATATATTACCATATATTCTCAGCAATATTTTATTTTAACATCATAATCAAATACCAACTCACTTCTCGCTAGTATTTACCTCCGGATTAATTTCCAAGTTAATTCAATTAATCCATAAAATAAAAATCAATAAAATTACGGGGTATTACAGGTATGTGGTACACCTGGAGTTCGATAACACACGAGCGATGAATTTGCGAGGTCCATGCTCTGGGGATGCAATATATATGTATATAGAGAGTGATATATATGTATGTGTATACGAGATATTATATGTATATCTATTTATAGCACGTGTATAGCTATGTCATTATATATGAAAACAAGATGTGCTATGATAGCAATTATTATCCTAGTTAGACTGGGTAGTATGATTAAGATAATAAAATGAATGCATTAGGTGCGCACTATAGAAGAAAAGGGAAGGATTGATCTCATGTGAGTTAGACTGGAAAAGTTAATTATGAAAGTAATAAGCTGGATGTTTTATTTAAAGCATTTAAATACTTGAAAAATATTTTCAGATGTTTTTGGGCTTTAACCCATTAGAAAATATATTTTTTTTTCAAAACCCTAGGCGTGTAGCATCAGGGACAGTGGGGTTAGTTTGTTTCATGCTGTGGTGAGTAGTTGTTATGGATATTGTGAGATTGATTGTAGCTTCCGCAGTTGATTTCAATGTAGATAGGATTCAGTTTCAGTTTCAGTATATCCATTTGGGCGTGTTGTCCATAGTTGGATGCGATAATTTACTTATATCAAATAGTTCATACTCTCAGCATTGGTTACGTTGAATTATTTAGGGTAACTGATGGTTTGGTCAGTTTACATTATTTATGCTTATTCGTTCTTTTGTTATTTTATCTGGTGTAGGTTTATGTTGGTTATATTTATATATATTTGTTTCAACAGTGATGATTATAATAAAATCAAGTTGGATTCCTATTTAATTTTAATAAAGGCCAGATCAATCGGTATTAGAATAGATATGGTGTCACATATCACTTATGATCATAGATAATTACAAAACATAAATACAGATCAAAGAACCATGTTATACAAAACCCTACATTTAGGTTTTGAGAGAGATTTGTGAGAAAATATTGCTTATTTCAAAACCATTTTTTCAAAATAGACTTTTTATTTACTAATTCCTTGCAGTCTTACACTTGAAGATTTTTATTCAAGCAATCATGTGGGTTGGTAACACATTTATATGTGTGGGTTTATCGTGCACCAATTGGATATAGACTAATACTGAGGATTATGGGTTTTGCAAGTTGTGTTTGTCAAAAGCAACTAATTTCTAGTGTTAGTAGAGGCACTCAAATAAAATGCAGGGGAGTGACTTCGTGTTGGTAATCAATGTTATATATGTTAAACGTGTCTACTTCTTTATTACTAATGTAAAACTCATTTAGTACTACTGGAATTTGTAATACCTCGTATTTTTAATGAATTAAATAAAAGTCCTTACAAATAATTAAATGGGAATTTGGCATTTTAAGGAATTTAAAATGGAATTTAAAATATTAATAATGTTTTATGAATCGGATTTATAATTGGTTGAAGTAATGTTTTGTAATTTGAAATGGGTAACACGTTAATGTAATTTGAGCCTTGTATGAAAATGGACCATGGGCTTGGGTTTTACTTATTTGGGTTAAGAATATTGAAGAATGGTTATATGGGGTATTAAGGTGAAACGCCGAGGGCAGTAATGTCTTTATTGCATTACTTAGGGAACAAAACTAGGGGTAGTAGGTTTAATCATGTGGCTAATATAAGAAATGACTTTTTATATATATTGCATGGAAGGACCACGACCCTAGGTTTTCCCATGTGAGTACAGGTAAAACACCCTTCGATCATGGGTGTGTTGGTCCATGAACTTCTTGAGGGTCAACCGGGGGTAGATCTTGTGGGTTTTTCCTTATACATTTGGTATGAATGAAATTCATTATTATCTCATCATATTTTCACATCTAGCACTCATTTGATGTAAGCTAAAAACCCTAACTCTCTGAACTTTCCCCAAACTAAACAAATTTCCATTAATAAGCCTCAAACCTAGAGCACAATATGAAGATGATGATTCAAGAGTCAAGCTGCTTTTATTCAAGGTTGGAAATTATGAGGGATTCAAATATTCAAGTTGTTTAAGTGGAGTGTTCATCAATTAATCAAAAATCACAAATTTTCTTAAATTAAAAAATAAATATATTAATACGCTCTTCTCTTTTCATAGATAAATGTTATATTCACCTTATTATTGAATTTGGTTTAAAATCAATCATAGATAATTAGGTCTTCACCCTAAATGTTGTTAGATCTATTATTTGTTAACATAATCTATGATTTATTCATTTAATATGTTTTAGCATATAATTAACCTCACTGATAATTGGATTATCTCTAATTGGTAGAAATCTCATGTTATGGTTACATAATTAGGTTATTTAGACGATAATTTATTAGATTAGTAGAAATTATAAATAATCTTTAAATTAGACTTAGGTAATTTTTAATTTGGTGTGATAACCATATTACATTTGTACGTTTAGGATAATGTTTTACATTCACGTATAAATGAACAAATCATGTAGGTTAATGCAGAATGATAAGTGGTCAAGTGTTAATTTGACATATTAAGATGTAATTGATAACAATCCCCAATATTATTAGAAGACTGAAGGTTCAAATTGGGAAATCACACATGATATTCAGAGTAGGAATTCAACTTGGGACTTATATTGTCTTGATAATGTACTTACAACTTTAACGAATATAAATGAGTTATGAGACCTTTAGATACCCCTTAAGAATTATTGGGTTTAATTAGTAAGTAGTTAGTTTAAATTGATGTTTTGGATTATAGTCATTAGAAATATTGTGGTGGTTTATCTTTTGTGAGATACTAATTCTTAGTGGGTCCATGCTAGTGAATTGTTGTGCCTCGATGATGTGGCGGTTATTATAGGTTATGATCGCGTGATTGTTGGCTGGGGAGAAATGGATTTTTGCGGTTACGATTTAATTAATTAAGAGATTAATTAATTATTTTTACTTAATAGATAAATAAATGAATTATGAGGTTTCATTTGATATTGCAGGATGAAAAATTCTGGAGACACCATTTATATTTATGACTACTACTTTGTTGCGTATCTTTGATATATTATTGCATACTCACCCATTTATTTTGCATAACATTTTGGTGCTAAGGCTGGACCGAGAAAGTAGTTCCCACTCTAGCTAGAACACATTTTTCATTCTCTATTCTAGAATCATCACCTATAGGAGCTTTTAAATGTTTTTTTGTATCTTCTTAGTTACTTTCAATTTATGTGAGTTGAGTTGTACTTTTATTATGTTAGTTATATCAATTTATACTTCATAGAATGTATATTTCTTTTCAGTTTCTATTGGTGGAGATTATGACTTATAGACTTTATTTTTAGACTATTATGGGTTAACGTTACTATTGTGGATGTTGAGAGTCTTTATTCTTTTTAGTAGCCGAAGATTATAAGGTTTTACTAATTAATGTTTATTAGATCCTACACTTTACTTGATATATCTTTATCCAGTTGCTTCTTACATGGTGAGAATGATGTTTAATTTGTATTAAAAATTTATATCTCAAAATATTGGGACTTAGCCCCACATGATTATATTTTCTTATTTCATTCAAAAACATTTTTAGTCATTGTATAAGTTGATCCAAAAATCTTCACGATCAAGATTACAAGACCGGACTTCTTCATTTTCATCCGAGAGTTACCCCATGTCATGACCAATAAGAATGTCAATTTAAGATAAATTTAAAGGAATTAGAAGACTTAGATTCACCCTTGGTTTGACATAACATAAATTTGCATTTTCTTAAATTTGAAAATGTGTTAAACTTGTGTTTGTTGGATATATTTTCAAATACTAAGTATTGTATTTGTCCTTCATTTGATTTTCCTTTAAAACTTTTGCAACTTAGATTCTCTGCAGGTTCTCTCTAGTGAGGACTTTCTTCACTGCAACGAAGCTCTAATGAACGTACCGGATGTGGCACAAAAAGGAAATCCAAAAGATTTCATTGAAAAATGTGTAAATTCTCTTTTGTAGCCACATCTTTTATTGTGTTGGGGAATATGAAGATAATATAATACACTAAAGTGTCAAATTAATAAATTTCTCTTTTAACTCTTAAGGAAAAAATATTTTAAACTTCAATGGTTGAATACACACACAAAAAAAGTTTAGTTCTAGTTGGTCTTATGTTCAAAGTCAAATGGAATTAATTAGAAACAAAATGATATGAGGAGAATTTCTTTAGAACAGAATAATTTGATGATGAGGAAACCAACGTACTAGAACACCCGGGGTCTTTTAGTATTAAGTCCACGCAGACCACAAGTACACTATAATAATGATTTGAGTACAATTTACATATTACGATGTGTAAATGAATACGTACAACTAATAAACCTAGTACACCAAAGATAAAACTAAAAAAATCCCACAACTACTAAAATTCTACCAAACAACACAAAAGGTAGACTATGTACTACACACACAGAGAGCTTCACACTCAAGATAAGAGTATCAGTGATGATGTAAAGAAAATAAGTTTTTGACTTTCACGGGAGGATGGAAATTTCAAAACCTAAAGACTAAATAAAAAGAGTCTTTTTTTTCAGTGTTTAAAGTTTCAACCATGTGAAAACCTAAAGGTCAATTTTGTGTAATAAAAGTTTTTAGATCAACATATTTTACACTCCACAACTGGATCTACACAAATCTAAGAAACACAAACTAAATCTTGTTTTTCAAAGAGTCTAACAATTTTAAACAAGGATTTAGTTTATAAAAGTAGAACTACTAAACATGCAAGGGATGTATATGCATTATAACAAATTTATTAAGATTTGTCCGAGAGTAAAAAATTACAAAGTTAGGGTTTTAAAAGACTAGGTTTTGTTTTAAAACATATTAGAACAGTTTATAACATACAAGACGAGAATCACATGCAAATAGAGTGTGTATATATATATATATATATATATATATATGTCATTACTTGTAAAAACTTAATTTTAGATATTATACTTTACGCTGATCACAAATCCAGACACGAGAGTAAGAAGATCAAACGACCTTGAATGATCCAAAATAAAAAAGCCACACAAGGTTCCCAACGATCAAAACCCAAAAATCTTCAAAGCATTTTAAAAGATTAACCTAGAAAGAACAAACACTTTTAAAGGTACGAAACCTATAAAATAGAATCTCTCGAACTCCAAAACTCATCACACTTGTAAACTTATGCTATTAACTTGGCCTTATTTTTTAAGACATTACTAGAATCGTCACGCTTATTTTTAAATTTGCATTTGATTTCGGTTATGTTTTCGAACACATTATATGGTTGACATACTTGAGTCTGTTTCATATAGGAGTTCCAACTAGTTCGGATATCGGGACAAAATAGGATTAGTTTTTCCGAGTTACTCTATCTAAAAAAGGCATCAAGCGTCATCAAAAACATCCGTGTCCAAGTTCTCCAATGCGACAGAAAGAGGTAAGTACAACTATTGAACCACAATTAGGACACATACACTGCATATACATGTTTATTATGTGTGCATATTTTTTTATGGTGGTGTTGTTGCTTCAAATATTATTTTTTTGGAAAATAAAATTCATTTGAATATTTTTTTTAATCATTTGAAATGATTTTTCATTTAATTGAAATACGATTTTAAAAATATATTTGAGGTTAACATAAGAATAATTTTTTATGATAAAAATTTGAATGTTTCAATTTTTAGTTGATTAATATTTTTTTTGAGTCTAAAAATTTAGTTTTTCCAAGACTTTAAAAAACACATGTGTGTTATTTTTTATAAGGCTATTTGTGTTTGTTTAGTGTCTTGGTGGTTAGGCTCATTTGTGATCCTAGATTGAGTGGTTATCAATAAACCATATTATTAGTGTCTCAATCCTAGTAAACACCTTTTAGCCGATCACATTAGTTATTTCACTTTTTTTCTACACCTTTAAATTTTGAAGATTTAATTTAAACCCTCCATCATTTAGGGTTTCTTATTCTTGGTATTAGATGAGAGAAGTGGTGGCTTAATATTTTTGAGAGAAAACAACTCTCTTCTCCATTCCTTCCTTTATCGAAATAGAGAGAGAGAGAGAGAAGAGTGTGATGCTGACGGAGTAATCCGAGAGAGAGACAACGCGACTATTCATCGCTTGAGAAAGAGGGAGGAAGTCGCTACCGGTCGAGAAAAACCGATCCCATAGGAGCCGCGATCGCCACCATGTCCGGAACCGATGTCGCCGGAAGGGCTGTTTGTCATGGGAGATAAGGACGACGCCGGAACCATGGAGAACCCGAGAGAGAAAGGATCCCTGCTATTCGGAAACTCGAAAACCGACGTCACCGTCGGAGCTGATGTTGACGTCGAAAAGTTTCATAACCACTGCTGTCTGTAAATCAAGACTGCCCGAGATCTCCATAAACTGAGACCGTTGGAACTGTATGTAGACCGAGTGAGAGAATTGGCGCTGGACGGAAATAGAAAGAGAAAGAACTCGCCGGAGTTTTTCGTCGTCGAAAAACTCGCCGGAATTTTGAACTACTTTCAGATTTGTGTACCCCTCAAAACCTATATATCTTAGCGAACTTTTTAGTACACTAATTGTTAGTATTGTTGTGTGTTTGTTCTTGGATCATTTGTGTATTATTGTTATTGATTTTTTTATCCAAGAATATAGTTTCAAATAAATTTGAAACACAAGACTTATTATTGTGGTGTATATTCAGATTGGAGAATTTTTTTTTGTTTCAAAAATTAATTTCACAAATTGGTGAAATAAATTTTGGAGATAAATAATTTTGAAACAAAACTTGATTTGAATTTTTTTTTCCAAATCTGATAATTTTGAAGTGTTAAATTCGAAGCATATTTGAGATTAATTGCATTTCATGTAGAAGTGGTTTGTAATTAATAGGATATTGCTTGTATTTGATTGAGAGGCATGAGAAGCATTTGTTGCATCTAGTTTAAAATACAAACACTATCACTCTCACAGAACACTTAGGAGTTGTGGTTCTTGGTGAGATATTTTGTTTGTGGGGTTCTTGAAATTCGAGATTCAAGGACAAAACAAGAAGTTACGTGGAGAACAACAAATCAAAATAGAATGCCTTTATGAGTGGAGTAACTTAGGTAGATATGTTTTATGATCTTGTAGTTTGGTTCTTAGTTGCATGCTTAGGTGTTGTAACTTGGTTGTGATTCTAGTGGATTTTTTATTTTGCTCCGTAGAGAGGGCCATGGATGTTTCCCTTATTTTAGGGGTTTATCACGTTAAAAATCACGTGTCTAATTTTCTTGAATCTTCATACCTCTTATACGCTCAATTTCATACAAAAGGACATAGTTTTTGGTTTTATCCTTAAAACCTACTAAAATTTATTAACTACCGAATTTAACATCTATAAGTCAAGATTATTGAAAAGAGTTTCACTCAACAAGTTATTCGAAATTTACTCAACTTATGGCTTTTTGTTATTAAACTTGTAAACAAATTTTTTCAAGTGGTATCAGAGTGGGTTTTTCAAATTGTCTTGATCCTATAACTTCAGAAATTGTTTTCAAAATCTTTGTTGAAATGGATGAAAAATTTGAGAAGTTAGGTTTTCGAACATCCTACTAAGCCTTTGTCTGAAACTGATCTTTCAAGAGTTAAGAAAATTCTTAGCGAATTCATGAAAGAAGATGAGACCGAGTCAACCCAACATAATGAGTATTGCATGTCACTCTATGCTAGAATTATATATAATGATGATGATGCATGCATGCATACTCATGAATCCACTATGCCTTCAAATGTTGTTGTTATACCTACCACTGAGAATGTTGCATCTTCTATTAATAATTTAAGTGTGAGTCAAAGTTTGAATACTTCCGACGAATTGAATGTGTGCTTGAGTCACCCTGATTTAGGTAACGCTTTGGGTGACACTACACACGACACACTTAGCGGCTACGATGACAATCTTCCAGATCTTCATATGCTATACACAAAAACGGTTAAGAAAAGTGCCCGCCTTGAAAAAATGGTTAAGCTTCTAAATGAATGTATTGACTTACTTAACCAGACTATTAGGAAGAAAGCTGAAGAATTTACGTCACAATGTGTTGCCCATGAGACTTAAATTGAAGAATTTTCCTCAAAAATATAAGATCTTTCTGAGAAAAATAATATTTTGGAACAAAAGTACAAGTCTACCTTGGTAGAACTTGAATAATCTAAGCAAAAAATTTCAAACGTGTTTAAAAAAATGCTTACACTTTGAAACTCAAGCAAGTCCTACGAAGAAATTGTTGTAGGAAGCAAGTTTGATTCTGACGATAAATCTGGTTTTGGATTTGGAGAAAAAGTTTATACTAGCAAAAATGTTTCTCTTGAAAATGTTGTTTTTGTAAAATAAGGCCAGAATCCTCAGAACACTCAGAAAGAAAATTGTTTTAAAAATGTCTCTAAGGCAAAACAAAGTGATTCTACTCAATAACCCAAATCTAATGGTCCATCTAAGTACATTAATCCACCTGTTAGAAATCATTATCAGAAACCCAAAGCCAATGACACTTGGACGACCATTCCTATTAGGGATAAATCTATTTTCAAAGACTTTACTAATAAATTCAAGTCATCCACACATCAATACTATTCATACTATGATGTCTACGACCACTCCATTGCCGAATGTTTTCAAAAGAGATTATATACACCTACATATTCAAATTTTAACTATTCTTGAACGAGTATGAATACTTATGTTCTCCCTAGACAGACCACTCATAACTTTAACTATAAAAAGAAGGGAGGACCTATAACTAAGAAGAAATCATTTAGAAAGACCCAACAAAACTTTTCTAAATCAAAGGCCAATTAAACTGTTAAAACTAGGCCTATTTGGATTAGAAAAGATGACGTGCTACCCCAGCTCAAGCGCAATATTATCATATCTGATATTAAGGCACCAAGCACTTCGTCTCGATGGTATCTTGACTCCGGATGTTCTAAACATATAACCGAAGATGAAACTAAATTAATAAACAAAACAAACTTCCTTTAAGGTAGTGTTGTGTTTGGTGATGGAGTTTCATCTAAGATCATAGGTAAGGGAACATTGTGTGAGAAAGGTCTCCCCAAGATAAATGATGTCCTTCTAGTTAAAGGTCTGAAGGCTAACTTGCTTAGTATATCTCAATTTTGTGATTCCAATCATATTGTTACCTTTTCTAAAACTGATTGCAAAAATTTTGATGAAAAGGGAAATTGTATTTTAACAGGAAACATAAATAAGGATAATTCCTCCACAGTCCTTCCTAAGTCTAAATCTTGTAATAGATTGGGACATACAAATTTTGATAATCTTCGTAAAAAAAGTTACCAAGAAACTGTTAGAGGATTGCCTAAAATCAAAAATTCTTTTTATCCTCTCTGTGGTTCTCGTCAGGAAGGAAAATAAGTAAACCCTTTCATAAGAAGGTTAAAAATGTTTTAACTACAAAACCTTTGGAATTAATCCACAAGGACCTTATGGGTCCCGTCAAACTGTCAGATTTTGTAGTAACAGTACATACTTGTTATTGTGGATAACTACACACGATATACTTGGGTTGCATTCATGAAAAATAGAACCCATACCTTCGATGATTTCTTAAAAATACTTTTAAAAATAGAGAACTTATTCCTAGGGTTGTGGTATATGCAACGTAACGGTTGAGGGTGTGGTCTTTTATCTCTTTATTGTTGACCACTTATTCCTAGGGATGAAAATGTGATTCATAGGAACTAAGTCTGCGATATTTAATTATTTTGGTTTAGATCTAAAATATTGAATAATTAGGTAATTATATACTTTAATTTTTAAATATAGATATGTTTCAATGGTTTAGATCCAACCTAAAACATTTCTCCCTACTTATCATAAGGTTACGAGACTTAAAGCAGGGGTGAAATTGAGAATTCTTGATCCATAATTGTAATGGAAAAGTAAAACAACAGTACGCCCATACTAACTCAAATATAGTTTATACGTAAGATTTTTAGAACAAATGTCTTACCTTAACCCTAACCTTTATCATGTTTTTTTCCTTTTAGGCATTCTAAAAATTGGGATGAGGTATCCTAAGGGAGTTTTGATACATTTAAAACCCCATTTCTAGTCTATAAGAAGGGATATCTAAAAATACTATGAATTCTAACTATAGTTTCTATAAATTTCTTGTTCTACCCTCTTACCCTTTTATATGATGATAAATAAATCCTTATTGCAAGAATGAGGATATTTGACCCCAAATGTTTAAGAAATCAAGTAGAACACATCAATTCCCACAGACAAAGACAATATGCTAATGCCACTATAAGAAATTGTAACATTGCACTAATATTTAGCAACACATCCAATTTTTGTAGCCAAAAGTAATCCTTATGCGATAAAATGTCCTTCCTGTAGCGAAAAGATAATCTTACATTTTACTTTTGGCAACATAGAATAAATTTTGTTATGAAAAGATAAAATTTTGGGCGGGAACCAATGAAATGAGAGAAGTATATTGAAGTTTTGTCAACATCCAATTATGTTGTCAGCTGTCAGCTAACTTTTGCCGACATAAGTCCGTGTTGCGAAAAAATGGGTAACTTTCGACAACAAAATATTTTTGATGCAAAACGTATTTTAATTTATTTTGTTTATTTAAAATATTTTGAAGTCCCAAAATAAACAAACATTAACTCTCTCTTTATGTCGATTCCACTATCGAGGCCCATTCCCCCCCCCCCCATCTCTCTCTTGATCTCTTGATTCACTGCTCGACAAATCCTCTTGATTCCCCCTCCGGCAAGACCCCCTCCTATCGATTCATCCTCCAGCAAGACCCTCCCTGGCACATCGACTCTCTCTCTCTCTCTCTCTCTCTCTCTCTCTCACACACACACACACACACACACACACACACACACACACACACATATATATATATATATATATATATATATATATATATATATATATTATTTCACTTAGCCTACCTCTTCCATAACTTTCAATCCTCAGAGCTTCTTTTATATGGATTGTAAAAATTATATCACGTCCTTTTACCAATTTTACATGATTTTAACAAAATTAGTAAAATTTTGACATCTACGATTAACTTATTTATAGGTTCAGTATATATATGTGCATATATGGGGGGGGACTCATATACACAAACAAATTGAAATTATACAAGTCTCCATCTAATAACCCTCCGTATTGGTGATTTCAATAGGAAGACCTAGGCATGCACCATCTTTTTCATTTGCTTTGGTTTAATTTTTTTTTACTTGGTATCTTTCTTTTTCGTTTTTTGTCTGTATATTTGGGTATGTATATGTATAGATATTGGTGTGTTTCAATCTCTAATGGGAGATGCATCCGAACCTAATTTGAATCTGATTTGGGCTCATGTGCGGATCTATTTAGGGAAAAAATGACTGAAAACAAGTTTATAGGTGCTATATGTAAAGGTATAAATTTAAAGGTTGTAAACAAAGGATTATGAAGTTGTGGTTAAAAAATATATCACTACACCAAATCTGCCGAATTGTCAAGGTCATTGACCTTGACAAATCCAACTTGTCAAGGTCAATGACCGTGACATTTCGAGGCGAGATAACTTTTTTTGTCACGGTCGTGTCACGGTCATTGACCTTGACACAAAACTCGCGTTTTGTGTCACGGTCGTGTCGCGGTCAATGACCGTGACACGTTTGTCACGGTTTATAACCGTGACAAAGTGGTGGCCCTTTTTAAAAAAATTGTCACAGCCATTGACCGTGACACGTCCGTGACAACTTTTTGTCACAGACGTGTCACGGTCAATGACCGTGACAATTCTGGGCAGAATTTAAAAAAAATCTGTTGGGCAGTATGGCCACTGCCACTGCCCAGCAGTATATTTGTACCTGTTATAGCAACGTTGTACCTGTTCCAAACAAACTAAAGATAATGCAAATATATATTCAAAATAGAAACTATTTAAGAAGAAACAACATCACCATCAATTATCTCAAATCTACAAACTATTTGCATGGAAAAGAGATTTTGTACCGCGACGCTCGGGGACACCTCCTTATCCTTCCCTTCTCGTCCGAATAGCCACATAAGTATAGAGCATATGTGGCCTACCCGTAGGGCCACTCCCTGTCCCCTGAATTGAAATAAAGTAAAATTAGTATCCGCCCTTCAAATATAGATAAATATAAATCGTAATTGAAATCGAAATTGACATATAAATATAAATACATTACCTGTAGTGTCACTCAAACAGCTAACTTGATCTCATATGGAACCTCCTTCCAACTAATGTACCCCGGGCAATCGTGTCAAATATAATTCTCTTCATATCTAAATACTAAGAAATACCATAATCCTATGGAGTTATGCGTTGCAAATTCCTTCCAACCATTGTGTAGACAAAAATCAGCAGTTGAAGTTGTCAATTCCACCTTTCAATGGTCTCCCATGTTTTGCTAGAAGTTCCAAGTGGTGGGGTATGGAAAGTGGAATTGACAACTTCAACTGGTGATGTTTGACTAACATCCCCCATTCTATTAGTCTCACCCATCCACTCTTTGTATTTAGGATATCCCATCACAGGTACCACAACTAAACACCTATTAAAGGTAAAAAAAATTAGATTTATAGTATTTTTTATTTAATTATCCCATCATTTAATTATCCTATTAAAGGGTAAGTGGTCCTATCCCATTCAAGACTGCATTTTCTGTAATATACTTAACAGCTCATGCACATTGTTACGATTTGAAAAAAATTCGACAGCATATCCCCTTAGTTCTCCAAGTGCATGACGTAGATTGGCAGGTGTGAGTGTTATTTCAATTGGTCAATTGAAATAACAGTCACACTTGTCAATCTAGTATGTACCCAGAGAACATTAAGATACGACTGCAGAACTTCCTCCAAAAGTAACAACTTTAAGCCAATAAGAATATTATACAGAAATTATACAGTCTCAAACTGTCCAAACGGGACAATTCGAGAGATCTCATTACAGGGGTAATGACTCTCGAATGGGTCTAGGGGCTATTGAATGCGTACGCATAAGAACTAGAAGGCTAGTATCTATGTGCACTATATTTAATTTCAAGTATGTTTCATATAATGGGTTAATTCAAATACAAAAATAAATTCATGGGTTAATTCAAATATAAAAATACAAATTCATGGGTTAATTCAAATATATACACACACACACACCTCCCTCCACACCCCCCACTCACCACATACACCCCCCCTCCCCCCCCCACTCACCACATACACACACACCCCCACCTCCCTCCACACCCCCCACTCCCCACATACACACACACCACCACCCCCACTCACTATTTAAAATAATCTCAATGTTAATTTCATGTAGTGACTGTCTATTTAAAATAATCTCAATGTTAATTTCATGTATTGAATTTCTACTATTGTTTTGTGCTTTTCATAAATCATATTCAATGTTAGATATGTGTTTTGTTAAGATATCTAAGCTGTTCTATAGAATTATTTTTTGTATCTTGAAGTTTAAGTTCTAAAATAATCAACCTAAAGTTGTGGTTCATAAAATATTATCACAAATATAAACTAAGAGTGATAAAATAACTTTGAGGCATATAAATTAATTATGACAAAGTAAGATTATGCACCAGAACCTAAAATTTAAAAAAAGTATTTTTATTTAAACCCTACTTTTCTTTCTATAACTCCTATTTTATTAAACTTTAAATATAATTAAGGGTGTATAGAAAGAAAAGTTAAATAGGAATAAAAACAAAGTTTTTAAAATATGAAGGGCTCACCAATTTGATCAAATTTTTCAACAACATAGACTAAATGATATTTTATTTTTCATGCTTTTAGCAATTTCGGATGCCATTTTAACCCTTATTGTAGTTTTTTGTTGTAATGTCATTTAAAAAAAATCATTTAGGTATGTAAATATATTGTAATAGATCTTGCCTTCCACAAAATGATATTTTATGGTAAAATTTTATTTGATGGATATAAAGTCATGTGATACCTATATGTGTTATTTTGCATCTAATAAAAACAAAAAATGCCATATATGATTTTTTTATCCATTAGTATAAGTATATAGCGATTATTTCACACTTAAATCACATATTAAGCCGGCCTTCATTTCTTTATGAAATTTGTAGAAAATTACTTATTTATTTTGAATGAAAATAAATTGTTATCCAATATTTTTGGATATTATTTATAATTATGAAACTCATACACAAATTAATGTTGTATCAAAATAATATTACATTTTTAATCCCCTACCCCCACCCTACCCCACCCCCTACCCCCACTCTGCCCCCACCCTACCCCCACCCTGCCCCACCCCCTACACCACCCTGCCCCACCCCCTCCCCCTCCCCCGCACACACACACGCACATATATACACACATATATATACACACAAACATATATATAAATGGAAGAGAGAGAGAGAGAGAGAGAGAGAGAGAGAGAATTAAACCTGAAAGTAGAGAGATAGAGAGAGCAGCGTCGAGAGAGAGAGGGAGGGAACGACGGGAGGGAAAAAAGAAGGGGAAAAGGGTTTTTGCTGCAAACATTATCACGGTCGTGTCAAGGTCATTGACTGTGACAATTATTTAAAGAATTGTCACGGTCAATGACCGTGATAATTCTTTGTCACGGTCATGTCAAGGTCAATGACCGTGACACAAAACACGTGTTTTTTGTTACGGTCAATGACCTTGACAAGGGTGACCGGCTGAAAGGTGATAATTTTGTAATTTTTGTGTAGTGTATATTAACTTGTTTTGGACTACCCAACCCAATCTATTTCAGTGCCTGCTCAATTATTACCTTACATCCAAAATAACAATACCCTATCAATATTAGTGCTTTCATTTTGTATTATAAAATGTTTTAGGTATGTTTTAAAAGAATGTTCTAAGGCTTAAATTTAATTAGAGATCACGAATATCGATCATGTATTGTTATTTGTTAATGTTAATTGGGTATTATTAGTTAGGGCTTGAATTAACAACGTATTGTTATTATTGATTTTGTGTAGTCACTATTGATTGAGTGGTGTTGTATAGAGTATGAAATTAATTTAGCATTTTAAATATTGATTGGGCAATGTTATTTATTTTAAAATTAATTTGGCATCATAAATAATTGAGTCGGTGTTGTTATTTAGGGAACAGAGTAGAATCTTTGTTTTAAACCTTTCTTTATTTTTTCAAAAGGAAAATATATATAAACTAATTCAAAGAAGAAAACAATTCAGTCATTTGTTGTTATGCACTTTTTTCTTATAAGTAATCATGGAGGAGGTCGACAAGAGTTAGATGAAGCTTAGGCACAGAGTAGGTGAACGATATTATGAAGGGGGGAAGTCTTTTATTGACAGAGAAATATCTAAAGTCAGCAAAAATGGTAGTATCCAATGCCCGTGTAATGACTGTTGTAACTGTTATTGGCACACATATAATGTTGTGATTTATCATTTAATCTGACATGGCATGATGGAAAGTTATAAGAATTGGGTACACTATACGAAATATTTTTCCCAACAGATCCACAAATCTGAGCATGAAACTACTACTGAAATGGGAGACAATAAAGACAAGGATGATGACGAGCTCCCTGAATTGGTGGAAGATTATTATAGGGGGACTTACATGGATCAATATCGAGGAGATTTAGGATCTAGCGGATCATGTGATAACACACAAAGGGAAGAGGCGCGAAAAATTGAAAAACATTGGAGGTTGTTCAACGTGAGCTTTACCTGAGCTGAAAAAAGTATACTTTATGGAAATTTATGATTATAATATTTCATTTGAAGGTTATAGGTAAGTGGATAAATTTATCATTTGGCATGTTGATGGGGGTATTATTGGAACTTTACTAGAAGAGAATTTGGTTCTAAAGTCAATTTATGAAGCAAGGAACTTCCTAAATAAATTGGTCTTGGGATACGAGACCATACATGCATGCCAACATGATTGTGCTCTCTTTTGGAAGGAGAATGTTAGTTTAATTTTTTTTTAATATGCGCGGAGTATAGATACAATATTAATGGTAAGAATGTTCCTAATAAGGTATTACGCTATTACCCATTGACACCGAGATTGCATAGATTATTCATATCAATGAAGACAACTATGGACATGAATTGGTAAAGTGATAAGCATGTGGACAATGGGATATTGAGGCATCCAGAGAGATGAGTGGAAGGACATCGATCGACAATATCCTGATTATTCCGAGGGGACCATTAATGTGAGGTTAGTCCTAACCACCTATGGATTCAAACAAACATGAGTACCTATTATAGCATGTTACCTATGGTGCTGATGCCATACAATATGTAACCATCAAACTGTATTAAAGATTCATTTTTCATGTTGTCTTTACTTATTCCCGAGCCTAATGCCCCTAGGGAAAGAGATTGATGTTTACATGCGATCGTCGATTAACGAGTTAAATGAGTTCTGGGAAAAGGGTGTATATATTTATGATGCCTCGATTTAACTAACTTTTTAAATGTATGAAGTTGTAATGTGGATGATAAACGACTTTCCTCTATATGGAAAATGATCTGGGTGGAGTACAAAAGGTTATCTTGCTTGTTACCTATGTAATGATTATGCATTCTCTCAACATTTGATAAGTACGATTGATTACATGGGCCATCAATGCTACCTCTCTAGGAACCACTCTTGGCAAAGAAGTAAGGTATTCAATGATAAATTTGAGAATTGAACTCTGTCTTTAGAGTTATTGATGGAGAAAATGCATAATCAATTATATTGATTATCAAGTATTAAATTCGAGAAGCATTTGAGTAATAAGAAAAAGCCTCGTGAGTGAGTAAAATTGAACTGACAAGAAAAGCATCTTATATGAGCTCCCGTATGGGAAGAAACTTAAGTTTATTAATAACCTTGATGTGATTCACATAGAGAAAAATATATGTGATAATTTTCTTGGAACTATGCTGAACATAGAAGGGAAAAACAAGGACACAGAGAAATCAACTCTCAATTTGGAAGACACGAGCATAAGGGTAGAATTTCACTTACAAAGGAATCTAATGGGTCATTTGTCAAGCCCCCAACAATATATACATTGACCCAAAGGAGAGAGGGGGGTTTTGTGAATTTTTTAAATTAGTTAAGTATCCAAACTACTATATTGGAAATATGTCGATGGGTGTGACCACAAAGGTGGAAAATTATCAGGCCTTAAAATCCATAATTGTCATGTCCTTTTAAAACGGCTCCTTACTATTAGTAAGCATGGCTACCTCCCCAAAGATATTTTTGTAACACCCCGCTTAATTAAATACCGGGTGATCAGTCCTTTATTAAATTAAAAATCAAGGTGAACGGTGTGGTTCATTCTTATCATCACTGTCGAAAACAATTTTTCCGTTTTAATCACCCTAAATAATTAAGCTAAGTGTGAAAATAATTTAAATGATTTTATTTATTAAATCAAGTAGTGAAAACCTTTTAAGAAAAAAATAAATTATGAATAACACAAATGATAAAGATACCAATAATCCAATGAAACATGCCAACTAGATTACTCAAATCCAAATAAATAACCACAACCACTAACAATGTGATAAATAATATAATCCCAAATGAAAACATAATAATGAAATAATATAAGTGTATGAAATCCCTATCAAGTTAAAACAAGAGTATGGAAATGGGAGACACGTGACCTAACTAAAAGGACTAAATAGAAATCTAAGGAGCCAAAAGAGGAAGCGTCTACTGCAATGACCTGTAACTCGCACACAAGCTGCAACACGTTCATTCGAATGAATCTACACCTGACACCCCTGTGGCTGAGCACCTATAATATATATATATATATATATATATATATATATAAAATAAAGGCGGAGGGATTTATTATCTATCCTAACTAATGGTTCAGATTACATCTTGGGGAGTTTGGTCTTTATCAACTGGGGGTTCAGATTTAATCCAGAGAGTTTCAATCTAACGGCTGTCAATTTTTTAAACTTGAGAAATTATTTGGTGAAAGAGTTACACTTATCAGAGCACAAGGCTCGAGAGCACATGGCTCGAGACGTCCCACACGTTAATCCCCATTTCTTCTTCACACAAATTATGGGAGAAAGCTTTAACCAACAATTCAAGTTTCAACCCACAAAAAGGTTATCATTCCCATATTTTTATTATTAATGGATATCACGGTTCTAATTTCTTCTCTACCATTCCCAGTAGTTCTGAGCTCACAAAACACAAGCATATCACGGTTTAGATCTACAACGTTTTCGATCCCACAACATTTTCGTTTTCGATGGAGCAGAGATGACGATTTTTCGAGTTGATGGAGGTTCAAAATTTTTGGGTTTTATGTCGACTCCGGTGAAGAGAGATATTTTGTGGTAAACGGGTAATTAAAATTTGGGGTTTTGGTTATTGAAGAAAGAGTTACCTCTCTGTACTAAATTTGTTCACTATTTGTGAGCTTTCAACTTTATTAATTTTGAGAATTTTTGTTCTCAAATCCTGTTGAATAGGCATAGAGGATGAAAAAAGAACGGACTGAAGCTGTGATAGAGAGTTGGGTTTGGTTGGGTCCGTGCGTACCCAATAAGATAAGACATGGTAATGAAGAGCCATTTTTGTAAAATATGTATACAATATAAACAAGACCCATTTCTGTAAAATATGTTTCGTGTTCTTGGTATTGTTTTTTGATGCTCTATTCTAATTTAAATTTTGTATCTTTTTTGGTGTCTTTCTTAATTTTTTTTGTGATTGATCTGTAATAGATGCGCCATATTTGAGACAAACCCTCCATCCATGAGACTTTGGTATCTTTTCTCCTTCGTCCATATGTTGCTGTTGTTTCTCTGTTTCTCTTCCATTTATTCATCATCTGTTCGTGTATACATAACGTTTCAGCTGTATGACGAGCATGAATGTGATGTTCCCAAAATGGCCCCGACCTATAAAAATATTTTATGATGATTTTATTTTGACTTTTGAGTTTTGAGAATGAAACTAACATATTGCAACCATATATGAATGGACTTTTGAGTTTTTTTCTCCAGATCTGATTTTTCCAGTTCTAAATCTGGTAGATCTTCTACATATCCACGGGACAGTTTCTGTAGTGATATACTCGTATATGTAATGGTAGACATTGTAATTTTCATGGATAAGATCAAAGATTTCTGGTGCATGTTGACTGCGCCTTTTTCAAACATAGAATTTTCAGATGAGTTGTTAGGTTCTAAAATTTATAATTTTCAGATCTTTGGGTATTTCAAGCTAATTGTCTGAGTAAAAATATTAGTATTTTTTCTTTTTCATTTAGTGTCTTTGATTAAAAATGTTCATGTTCTTACATTTTAAAGGAGAAGCCTTTGGCATGGATGTTGAAACGTAATGATCTTCGTTGTAATAAATTTGGTTTTAACAGTTGTTGTTTTGTAAGTGTTTTTAAGCTTCTTTTATATCTCACAGATAAATATGTTTTGCTGTAATATGTTGATTCAAATATTAGTGCTGATAGTTTTTATTATAATGCACTAAAACTTTATTTGGTTCTTTCAGGTAATTTTAAGGAGTTCAAAAAGTGATATTGCACTGTTGAACCTCAGCTATTTGACAGAATATGCATGTTAGTACTTGCCTGTTTTTTGTTCGGTTCTAAAATTTGTAAAGTTACATTATTGTTTCAATCTGAAAAGTCTATTGTCTGGAGTGCATTTGATTTCTTGAACTACTTGAAGTTAATATTTTGAATGTTGGTTATGGCAGAGAACTAAGATCTTGGTTATGGTAGAGCATTAAGATCTCTCACTCTTCTCTCAACCACTATCTGCAAAATATTTCTTAAAATGATAATCATCAATTTTTAACTTTTGGATCTTACTTTATTTGTAGAACATAAAATTTCTCCTCTTATCGAAAAGTAGTAATTTATTTGGTTCAATTATAAATAGGACCCGTTTGGCAACCCAATTCCAAGGCTTGAAATTGGAATTGGAAGGCCAATTTCAATTCCGTGGAATTAAAATTGGCCTTCGAATTCCATTTCCATGACTTGGAATTGGGTTGCCAAACAGGCCCATAGTATTTTTTGAATTGTAAATGGGTTGAACAAATATGAAGAAAAAAATTGATTGCCACAAGTATTCATAGGTATATGAAGAAAAACTTTTGATTGCCAATGGTGTTCGCATTGGTTTTATGATTTAGTGCTCTTAATACTTTAGATCCATTGTAACATATATGTAAGTTTTATTACTTATTTTATGCCATATAATTTTTTTATCTTTAAGGGGTTTGAATACATAAGCAAATCTGAGGGATTTGGGTTTGTATACAAAATCAATGGATTTGAATACATAAGCAATGGGTGTAACTCGGTAGAATGTGAGAGATCTTTTGGTTTTGGTTAGCAAATTAATAGTTTTTCTGAGTTTTATGGTTGATTAAATTTTGTGGGGTATAATTTTATCTTTTAGACTTTGGCATAATTAATTATTATTTGGCTTAAATTCATTAATCTTCATATTAACATAAATGTTTCTTTCAAGTTCAACCTTTTTCATTACATAAAGACTTGAAAGTTTAACTTTGTTGAATAGGAGTTATTTTTATAGTCACACGCATTTATTTGATTTTATTCAATAAAACTGGTAAGGAGTAAATCAATTAATTTGTAATTAACAATTAAAAGCTCAAATTTGTAACTTCTTAAATTAATTTGTTGCAAATTATAAATTAGAAGTAACAAATTTGTTACTTCTTACTAATTTCTTAATTAATTTGTAACTTCTTACAACTATTACCAAACACAAGAGATAAAATTGAGAATGAATCGAAGTAACTTTTTTTTCTTAAATGAATGAAAATATGATGGGTACAGAGTCTAAATTGTAATTATCAATCAAGTTCACTTCACTACATTACTAATTTTAATTTTAATCCAATTCATCATTTATTAGACTCGGGAACATTGTTTGTCGTTAAACGTCACATTTAGAGACGAAAAATAAACAAAATTATAATAAACGTATTACTTTGTTTAAAGTCGAAAGTTAAAATATACTATTGTATTAAAATGAAAAAATCATATGTATTATCTATGAAAATAAAATCAATATTTAGATTTAGACGCTAATTAATGTTTTTTAATATTGAATTGTGGTGGTTGTTCCTCTATACTAATGCATATACACATTTTGCTATTAATTTTTGGCAATCTATATTGAACAAGTTTGAATCGTACATGGAGAAAGATGAAGATATTCCCTTTTGGGAGAAGCTACTCAAATAAATTATGGGAGATGCTACTCAAATACCTACTTCATTTTGGGAGATGCTATTCAAATAAATTATGCATTAACTTTTTTTTTAATTCAATATTAAATATGTTGATTTAGAGTTTGAAATATGTTGTTTTACTGGTAGTTCAAATCAAATCGAAGTTGGTGGTGTAGATTTTAACATTTTTTCCCATGAATTTTAATTAGAATTTGATTTTATCGTGCAATCAGCACGAGCACACCCTAAGAGTATGTCGGTTTTCATGTTGTGTCATCTTGTTGTGTCTAAATTTAATTAGAAGTATTTATTTTTTAAATGAGTTTCAATTTATCATGGCATGTCGTGTCTAAATTTGATTAGAAGTGTTTATTTTTTTTAAAAATAACTTCCAATTTTTTTAAGTTATCATGTTGATAAAATTTTTGAAATGAACATGGTATGTTCATATAACTAAATTCCGACATAAATAAGTTTTCCAAAATATTTTCACCATGCCATCGGTACGGGTACATCCTAATATATATACAAGAGAAGCAAAATAATAGGAAACGGGTTAGAGCCCAAGTGAAACAGATTTTAAAAATAGTTTAGCAAGTATTTAAAATTCTTACTAGCTAATATGACAACCATGTTTGTACACGACACTCTCTTGAGAATTCTCACCTCTCATCTAGTGTGCACGCCTACTGTACTACTATAATAGCTCATAAGTCTAACTCTATACTCCTCCCATAAGCTCTGATTCGCAAGATCATAAGTCTGTGATTAAATTAAGATAACATCTTCTTAAAGGTTATTTAAGTCAATTATGTATTTCTCAATACTGCTGTGAAGTTTCAAACACTTACTATAATTAGGAGAATTTATTCAATTACTTATCAACTTATACGCACAGTAGAAATATCTCAGGTATAGGTATATATATTA
Source organism: Sambucus nigra (assembly GCA_949130495.1). Classification (NCBI taxonomy): domain Eukaryota; kingdom Viridiplantae; phylum Streptophyta; class Magnoliopsida; order Dipsacales; family Adoxaceae; genus Sambucus; species Sambucus nigra. The sequence continues at coordinate 562,396,884 of OX422216.1, read as the reverse complement.
ATTACTCATACAATATATATACTAATCGGCACCCCACATAAAATCTATGGTGCTGGCATACTCTACTATCAAGTCCCCATATACCTCGTATAAGGGAAGTATTAGTTCAAAATCAGTCTCGAACTGTATTAACAAAATACACACAAAATGAAGGTGAAGTAGTTCCAAGTCACTAAGAGGTCAGCACATACACTCACGTCTCTTTAGACCTTTTGACTATCATTTTCAGATAGCCTGTACCAAGGAATCCTATGTTCTAAGGTACGAGTCAATATCCCCCATTAAGGTCCCATCGAGGTAAGGTTGTCCCGGCGTGGCAGCCTCCGTGATAGTAAGTAGTGCGGGTATGACTATACACAGAGATATATTTCATATATACACAAGCACTCGGTTATATATATAAATATTCACATCTTTCAATTATGTTCGCTCGCGACCCATAACAACATTTCAACCATACGTAGTACAAATTACTCAATTCTTACGCATAATGAACTCATCTCTTTTTATTCTCAACTATAACCATTTCATAATTACTTCTCGTCCCTAGAAGTATCTTCTCTTCCTAAAAGTAATTTCAGTAGGTACACCCTCACTAACATACTGGTCTAAGTCCTTCATGAATATCTCAATTCCTTGTTTAACGTACGCACGATTTTAAATAAATGACATACCCCCGTTATTCCACGGTTACATCTCGTATAAAATTATATTCAACTGAACCTACTTAGACCCTACTGGTCCTCTTCATGACCCATTATGATCTTTAAAAAGATATACAAAGGCTCCTACGTATTTTAACCAAATTAATTAAAAAGGGGAAAAATATTTAATTTCCAGGAGAATTCGATCGATCGATAAAATGGGGTCGATCGATCGATCGACATTCTTGAGTCTATCGATTGATCAAGCATATCTTGCCCAGATTCTGCTATTCCAACCTACGGGTTTCTTCATTTTTCAATCTCTAAATTATGTTTAATTCATCCCAAACTCCCAAACAATTAAACCAAGAGTTATGTCAATCTATCTACATGATTTCCAACGTAAAACATGTACGAATTCATCAAAGGCATGAATTTAAAGGGACAAATTCAGTAAAATATCAAGAACCCTAGTTTTGTCATAAATTCCAATATTCTCAATATTTTTCCATATTTCTTTCTAATAAAGCATTACAAATTCATGGGTGATCCTCTACATATGTCAAGGGTTCCAGACTACATGCATTCCTCCTAAAACATGCGATTAAAATCTCCTAAATCATATAATTATTCTATAAAACATGTATTTATCAATCCTATTCTAACTTGGGCGAAATATTAACTAGCAATCATCAAGATAGATACTTGCTTTAAAATTGTAGGTCTGATTCCACGAAATACACTGGCATAGGTTTGATCCCCTCGCTCCGATCTACGCTACGGTGGTGGAATCCGACAAAAAGGTTGTGAGTTGGTGGTTCTCCTCCTTGGAGAGGTCACTCTCTTCTCTCTAACTTAGCCTATCTGTAACTCTATAAATCCTAACCCTCGAGGAATCTAATTCTCATCAAATTAAAACCTATAATTTTCGTCCATAATTAAGCCTAAAAGTGCCAAATTACTAAAATGCCCTCTCGGGTTGTCGGTTAGGCCTAAAAATGTCTCGAGACCCAAACTAAATTCTCGGGTATACTTTTCTGACTATCTCGACCCTTTCGGACACGTTGGCGCACTCGAAATGACTATATGGTCGACTTATAAATTGTTGACCTTTTATTATAATAATTTAGTCCCGACATAACACATGCGCGTCCCGACTTAATTTTCCATAATTGTCGTATTATTCACTCGTGACATTTTTTAATAAATTTTATTCCATATATTACTTTACTCATTAAGTAATATTCAATAAATTCCCAATAATTACTAACTCTCGTCACGTTAGTAAATATTTAAAATAAATTTTTGATTAATATTAATTTATCTCAATTAAATTTAATAAATCCCTAATTTTAAAAGTCATAAAAATACGAGGTATTCCTATTTGCACTACACTGGCTGAGTTGGGTGAATGGTTTCAGGAGTTGTGCTCCAAAACACTAGTACAAAGTGATTTGGAGAAGTTTGAGGAACGCATAATTTTAATACTCGGCAGGATGGAGAATATATTCCCACGGTCATTCTTTGATGTGATGGTCCATTTGGCAGTTCATTTAGCACATGAGGCCAAACATGATGGACTAATACAATATCGATGGATGTTTTCGATTGAAAGGTAATTGTTACAATGCTAACATTGATTTATTTTAATACCTCACAAATTCTTTAAAATGTTTAATATTCATTCTACCTAGTTTTTGTTTTAAGGTTCATTGGAACTATCAAAGAATACGTATCTAACTGAGCTAAGCCGAAAGTTTCCATTATGGGGACTTTCATTATCTAGGAGTGCTTGACTTTCTGCTCAATGTACCTAATCCCTATTGAAACTGTATTTAATCGAGAATAAAAAAATGTTGATGATGGCAAACATTGCATGAGATTATCTGTCTTCAACCAAAATATTCATCCTTTCGGACGAATCACATGGGCTCCCGATGTTTTCGAAAAGGAGCTCTATATGGGCAAGTAGTTTTTTTTGTATAACACCGACTAGGTTGAGACATATCTAGGGTACGCATTTCAATCAATTATATTTATACATGTATGGAATTTTTTTATTCACTCATTTATTTTTTTAATGAATCAAATTTCTCTAATTAAAGAACACAACAGTCTATTTCGAATTCCAAGTATACGAGACATGACTCAAATTTAACTTCAAATATATCCAAACTGGTTCAAAGAACGGGTAAAAAGTGTAAGGGAAGTTCAACTCTGCTTCATTTTAACATTAACTTAATACAACTTTTTTATGTTGTTTATGCAGATGAATCTTTTACGAATATAAGGGTCGCCTAAAGCAACTAATGAGCTCTGGTCATTAGTAAAAGCTCCAAACTGATCTCATCTACTTCGAACTCCAAGTGGACGTAACATAAATCAAATTCAACTATAAATATTTCTAAAGTGGTTGAAAGAACGGGTAAGATGTGTAAAGGAAGTTCAATTATGTTTCACTTTAACGTTAACTTAATACTCCTTCTATATGTTGTTTATGCAGATGAATCTTTTACGAATGCAAGAGTTGACTGAAGCAACTAATGATCTATGATCATTAGCAAATGCTCCTAATGTGATAGTGAATATTTATTCAGGTTGGATTTTCACTGAAGCCTGATTCCATAGCAGAGACCGTGACAACTGTAATAGGAGTCAAAATAGTGGATTGATCTCGAAAGAGGAACACAAGGGCTATGAGATAGACTTCTGTGGTACTTGTGCAAAGTTTGGTGTAATACCCCACACTTTTATGGATAATTAAAATTCATAAGTAAGTGTAATTTGGAAATTTGAGGAATTATCATGAATAATAATTATTGGAATTTACGCGGGTTAGATGATTTTCGGTGTGTGTTATATTTACTTTTGGAATTAAGTGAATGAGTCGGAGTATTTTATTATATGTCGCAGTTGGGTAAAGCAATAAAGGATAATGTTTTAATGGGAAAACGCGTATTAAGTTGTGTTGGGTTTAATTAGTGAATTGCAGTTAAGTGGCCCGAATGTAGATTTCGAGTGCGCGGTTGGTTTCAGAATGACCGAGATAGTCAGAATAGAGTATCCATGGGTAGTATTTCGGTTCCGAGAATTTTTGGATCAGTAGGGACTCGTAATTGAGTAAAGGAGTCATTTTTGGGTTTATAAGGGACAAACCCTTATTTCTCTCTTATAAGGCTCGAGAGAGTAAGAGAAAGGAAAGAAATAAGAGAAAAGAAGAAAGAAAGAGAGAAAGAGAAGAAAGGAAGGGAGAAAAGGGAGATTCCGGCCAAACTCCGCGGGATTCGACTCGAGGTCATCGGATTTTATCCTCCGAGCAAGTGTTTACTTGATTTATTTCATTTAGTGTATATATCTCATATTATAGTTGGTAAACTATATGATTTTGGGTTAGAACCCTTAAAGTAAATTTGGAAAAATTTGAGTATGAGTTTACAAATTAATGTGTTGTAAACTCTAAATGATTTCTAGGGTTAAAACCATGTTAATGGAGTGTAAGATTGAATTGAAATGGGAGAAATGCCAAAACTAGGGCTTTAAGGATTTTTGGGCATAAATATAAGAAAAATTGGTTTAATCCCCAAATTAATTGATGTGTTTGTTGTAAAACATAGATTAAATGCTTGTAGTGTTGTTGGTGAGGATTAGAAACCTTAAGAATGGAGATTGGATTGAGTTTTGGGTTTTGGGGTATATATAAACCCTAAGTTGATTTGAGATTTTCAGACCAGCCGAATCGATTCGGTATGAGACAGTTAGAAAGTAAGAACCATTTCAAATTGATTCGGACCGGCCGAATCGATTCGGTCTTGGCAGATTTTTTAGGTTTTCTCCTTTAAGCTTATGGAGACTTAAATTATGGTTTTGGAGATTATTATAGGAGATTCTAGATATGATGTTAGGACTCCTATATGATAGTATTGAGGGTGAGTAAACCACCGTAGGAAAGAGGGAACCTCGGCTTAATTGAGAGTACGATCCGGGGTATGGATTTAATGAATGTTTGGGATGAGGGACATTCGAGAGAATCATTCGGCAAGCATGTATGGATATATTTATGTGGTTAGAGTAAATATGGGCCGATAATAATCGAGAAAATCCTAGAATGTCATTAGGATGGAATTTGGAGGATAGGCTAAAGTGGTTTGAGCATTTATTCGATACGTCTATGGATGACTATCGTATAGGTAATATGAAACCTTTGGGACTAAAATAAGTTGAGGGTCGACTTATTTAATTATTATGAATAGGTAAATTCAGTGAGTATATAAATCCTTACCAGAGATTAAGATACAAGTTGTATATCAAGTGAGAGAATACTTTTGGGTTTAGTATCGTAAGTGTGCGTAGACTTAAATGTTATTCCGGGGTGGGAACATTTGGGGTTATTGGCTATCACAATTTGATATATATATATATATATATATATATATATCTGTGTGTGAATGGTATATTTATGTGAAGCATACCCCCTCTAATGCTATCATGGGAAGTTGTGCGATGTGGGTGAGGCCCCTGGCTTGAGGAGCAGGGAGCGTATAGTCCCCAGGTCATAGCGTCTATTTTTATATTGTGTGATTTTTATTAGGGGTGAGACGTGGTGGGTATGTTTCATCTCATTTGTGGGGAGGAACAATGACCGCTTCCCATACGTTGTGATTTGGTTTTTACCAAGTCGGTGTGAGAGATCGATAGCTAGTACCCGTGATGGTATGTGAGTGATTCTCTGGAAGATGATAGCATTGAGAGACTGCATCCTTGAGTTATAGCTCGCTGGGATGGTTATTATGCTTGTGTGTATAGTATATTACATGTATATGAGGACGAGATATCATATATCTTTATCTAGTGTGAAGAGATAAAAGAATAAGGGTTTATTCTCATTCTGGGAGATTTTATCCGGACTTAAATTGTGATCTGTATATTAAGAGAGCATTATATGTATATATATATATATATATATATATACGTTATGTACTGATAGACTAATGGATCTCGACGATCGACATTGCCAAGTAGTAGTGTATCGGAGGGGTTCCTTGTTAGGATTTCGCTTCGCGAGACACCCCATGCATGAATGTAGCGCAGTCTTGGGAGTGGGGAGAAGTTTAGCCCTTAGTACTTGGGTTAATTAGGATTTTTCGGGATTAGGTGGAACGAGCTTAGTTAGGCAGGGTACCTTAACTAGGTTGTCTAGAGGTATGCGATAGGTGTGCACTACTAGAAGTGGGGTGAGGGGTATCTCATGAGAGTGCGATGCCAATTTAAATATGGGAAAAATCATATTTTAAAAATATTGCATTTATGCACTCGCAAAATATTTTCAAAACTTGGGCTCTGACCCGTGCATCTATTTTCCTCTCTTTTGATATATATGTATTTATATATAGGTGTCCATACACAGGGACGCCTGAATGATGATTCATTCAAGTCAGACATGTGTTGCAGTAGCTATGGATGCCTGCAAGTTTACTGTAGAGGCTTTTATCCTTGTAATCTCGATAGGAGATACTGTAGAAATATTCGGGTCAAACGCCCAATTGTATTCATTTATTCTTTTATCGCCTTTTATTGCGGCATTCGATTTGGTTGTATTATATTAAATCGAGTGTTCGGTTATTTTATATTCATTTCATTTTCATATATTTAACTTGTGTGGATGTTTTAAATCGAATGGTTTGGTTAAAAAGATTAGTTAAATAAAAATTTTGACGCCACCCTAATAGGTTATTAATAATTAATTTGGTTTTTGACAGTGATGCTAAGAATGAACCATATGAGACTCCTGTTTTAATTTGGTACATGATTGTTCGCCCGGTATTTTATTAGGCGGGGTGTCACATTTGGGAAATGACATAGATTCATGGATATAAAGTGATTTTGTTCCAATGTTAATGGGTCAAAATCGGTATCAAGTGTATGATGCACATTAATTCACATTTCATGAGTATTGATGTCAGGAGTCACTGGTATATAGAATAATTTAAGATTATTATTAGGTCATGCGGGCCGCCTGAGATTATTTATATATATTTTTAAAATTCAGACATGAGTGTGATGAATCTTTATGTTAATGGACTTAATAAGTGTTCGAAATTGATTAAGTTCAATGGACATGCATTTGAAGATTAGGCATTGGTCGAAAAAAACATAAAATAACTAATAAACAAACTGAAAAGAAGCACAAACACCTCATACATTATCAAAACAACTTGTACAAACAACCGTGTAGTTACGAGTCTCATGGATTCACATGTCGTTCCAAATTTGAAATTTCTAAGTTTAAAACTTTAGAATTGGGGCTTGGAGCATGAAAACTTTAGATAAGAAAAAACTGACCCAAAAAGAGGCATGAACACCTCACATGTAAATCAAAGTAACTTATGGAAACAACCTGTGTAGTCATGTGACTCATGGGTTGGAACTTCAATCAAAATTTGAAAATTCCAAGTGTTAAAGCTTGAAAATTGGCATTGGTCGATGAAACCGTAAAAATAATAATCAAACATACTGAAAAGAGGAACAAACATCTCATAAGTGATGAAAATAACTTATACAAACAACCCGTATAGTCACGAGTCTCATGGATTCACATATCATTCTAAATTTCAAACTTCTAAGTATAAAACTTTAGAATTGGGGGTTTGAGCGTGAAAACGTAGGATAAGAGAAAAAAAATCCTAAAAGAGGGACACACACCTCTCATGGGACTAATGTAAGATTATTGTTAGGTCATACGGGCCGTGTGAAACTATTATTATATATTTTTTTAAACCCGTGCATGAGTCCGATAAACCTTTATGTTGATGGACTTAATTTTTGAGCTTATATATGTTGAATTCGTGGAAGGGATTTCTTAATTTTTTAGTTATATCTTTTTTTATTATTACTACATTTATTTTAGTGTTAAAACAAGTAAAATTTCAAGAATAAACAAAGGAAGCTTTGCCAAAATTTTCTAAAATTAATAATTGTTCTAAACTGATTTATTCAAATGGACACGCATTTGAAATTGAGAATTGGTCGATGAAAATGTAAAAGTAATTAATAAACATACGAAAAGAGATAAAAATACCTCATGCGTGATCAAAGCAACTCGTACGGACAACTCATGTAGTAATGGGAGTCATGGATTTATGTATTTAAATTGTTATTATATTTTAAAATAAGAATTATAACATTTTTTGTATCTTATGCAGGTTGATGATAGATTTTTCTTGGAGTTATTATATTCTTGGTGTTTTGGAGTTGTGGTTATTTTTATGTAGTGGATCCATATTATCGTTAATTGAGTTTATGTGGATTGATTTTTCTTACATCTTTTGATGAGTTAATGTCTGAGGATTGATTATGTTCTTATTTGGTAGGCATTTCTTTTATACTCGTATACTTAGATTGCGATGAAATATTGTTTTGTAATTCGTATCTATGAGATTGGGTTAAAAATTATGGAAACTTGTATTAAGTAAATTTGTATGAAAAATGCGTAATATGATCTTGGATTACAAGCTTGCACGTTTTATGTCGTGCGAGTTTTGATAAAAAAAAATGCACACGTTTAACAGTGTTTCCAATTACGAGAAAATAATAGGTAATAAACAAAAGTACAGTACTTTTGGCAACACATTTTTTTTGTTGCCAAAATTCATTATCTACATGCCAAAAGTGATTCTAAAGTTATACTATTGGCAACACAATATCTGTGATGCCAAAGGTATAACTTTGGCAACACAATAACTCTGATGCCAAAGGTATACTTGTTGTTTACTCAACTTTATGTTGTCAAAGGTTGTTATATGTCATTTACCTTACATTCTGCAACATAATTTGTATCGCTGAAAGTTTGCTTTTTGGCAACATAATATTGTTATTGTTGTTGAGTGCGCTTTGGCAATGTAAATAATATATTTTATTATAAATTTGAGAAATAATAAAATACCTTTGGCAACATGAATGCGTGTTGCCAAAGTTATAACTTAAACAACACGATTCTAGTTTGTTGCCAAAAGTTTTTCGAGACAAGCAATGGGAAACAAGTTGGTGACATAGCGAAATATGTCGTCGACACCTTTGAGCACCACATTTCTAACTATTAGCTATGTAACTTGCATGTCGTGCAAATTGTTTTTTTCTTATAGCATGCATACAATTGGATCTAGAATTCTAATCCATACAATCTAAGTTAGGTTCATCAAATAAAGAATAAATGAATGTAAAATAAGTGCACGATGAACACAGGATATATAATGTATTGGCGATATATCAGCCCACGCCCACTTCCGTCCTTCTCTTGTCATATTTATGTTTATAAGTGCATGAGTGAGCCTTTAAGGCTTGTAATTGGAGTAGAAGATAGATAAATTGGACATTTATATACTTCTACACATAAGAGGTTGAGGCCTAAAATCATTTGTTGAGTACAGGTCGCGGTTTGTAATTTTGGGTTTCCAGAGATGATAAATTGAATAAAATTCTAGTCTAGAGATAGAGAGAGTGAGTTTTGGAATGGTTTGGATGCTTAACTTCACCTTGATAAATGAGGAAAGTTGAGTCATATTTATAGATAAAGCTCAAGGGACACGTGCTATTATCATGTGCATATGGATAATCTTGGATTCTTGTATAAGTTCAACAAGTGTCATCCCTTACAGTTGAGGTGTAAACTCTGTGGACGAACATTGTGTTACTAAGATGTGTTGTAAAGTTCGCAACTTATGTAAATGGGTTATGGCCGAGGCCATGAATTAAGGTTGAGGTTCCCCTTGTTTATCCATGTATATCCCCTTATTTAGTGGAGCCTTTATTAGGGTGAATGCAACACTTCCATTCTATTGACCCAAAGGGTCGAAAGATTGACTTCATTTGCTTATAATAAATTTATCTATGGATTAGAGGTAACATATTTTTTTCGCACATCATAATTTGTTTCATTTAACAATAGAGGTTCACGAATTTCCCTTCCTCAAAAAACCTAAAACCTCGTTGAGAAAAATATGATCTTTAAACTCAATTTAGTTTTGAGGAAAGTCAATATGTTAGTCTCAATTACAAATTACTTCATCAAAATTACCATAAGGTGGTCAATTTGATCACATTTTATCTATAGAAAACTTTATAATGCAATACGCAATAAATAGTTTAATAATAAATATGAAAAATGTATGAGAAAATTGGGAGATCATACCAGCAATATTTTACATGGTTAGGTAATAAATTTGTTACTTACATTTATGCCTCAATATGACATTTAAGGATTTACATTATTATATTATGGCTTTAATGGAGAAGATCAATCCAGTAGAAACTTCATCTGTGGGAAAATTCTAAGTCTAAATTCCATGGACAAATTAGAGCTTCCAATCTTGATTTAACTTTGCGAGAAGATGTTAGAATTTATGGGTTTCATTTAAGTTAACAAAATTAGATTCTTGTCAACTTTACGATCAATTTAATATGGGACCCACACGTCGTTTGAGACAGTTCGAAGTGGTAACACATTCTCCTCCACAAGGAGTATAACGTGAAGAGTAATAGGGAGCCAGGCTAAGGAAAGAGGATGAAGATGAATTCCAGACTTAGAGGAAGATGAATTCCGAACTCGAAAGAAATAGCGAGGTATAAAGATGAAGATGAATTATGAACTCGGAGTAAGTAGAGAGTGAACTGGTGGAACCTCATGGCGGTTCGATGGATGACTGAAGATAATAGGGAGCCAAGCCAAATGTATACGATTGACCCGAGAAGGAGAAGAATTCGAATTTATTTTTAAAGAGAAAGGGGAAAAATTGTTATTTTTTGAAAAGGAAGCAAAATATTCTTGATATTTTTTTAGAAAAGAGAGGACAAAATGTTTTTGGGGAATAGAGAGGGAAAATATTTATGGTGAAAGGGAGGGAAATTATTTTTGGTATTTTTGATAAAAAAAAAGGGAAAAATATTTTTGATACTTTTGGTAAAGAAAGAGAAAAAACGTGAGACGGGTCTCAGCATGATTAATATTATGTTTTCACTTGTATTAGGTTTACCTAAATGTAAAAAAAAATGTCGGATAGGACCCAAGCCTGGGAAAATTGTATTGAAAAAATATGTGAGAACACGGTTAGACTTATTGCCAGGCTCATAGGTAGGGTCCTATTTTAAAAACGACGAAATCGCGAAAAAATTTGGGTTGCATGGCGACCCGTCATTTTGGCAGAGTTTCAGGTAAAAATCAGCATACTAAATATGAGTGCCCTAGGTTTGACACATATATGAGGGTATGAAGTTGTTGGATTAATTGGAAGGTGTTCCCCCCTTTGACATGACTTCCATGATATACGTCTTGATTTTGAGGGAAATCAGTACGTGTGGACATGCCATTTGACATACCTGAGCGTACGTGAATTACCTCACATATACCTCGTGGGAACAGTACATGTGAGAGAGAATTCGATATACTTGACATACGTAAATGAGTTACTTGCGATATACCTCTCGTCATGACTTTGGTCAAGCGGTACGATCTGGGAGGAATCGTTAGATATACGTTGAGGGTACTTGGCGAATGTAAGGTGAGAGTCATGTCTCTTAGGCTAACTACGACCTGCCAGACTAGTGCCTATCACAAAGTGACCCCTAGTTACGAGATAAAATTTGGTCAATAGCCATGCTCTTTAGTGATGTAGTGTGAAAAAATGTATAATTCTTGATTAGTATATTATGGAGAGTATATAACTGATGGGCATCATGCTAAGCAGGAGATAATGTACAAGTATAAAAATAAATCTATACTAGGCATGGATATGTAAGAGCGAGTGATGTGTGGCTATCTACAAGTGAGTGTGTGTTAGTGAACCTAAGCATGGATCAACTACAAGTGGTGTGTGAAAAGTGTGAGTAAGTGTGAATACATACAAGTGTGATAAGTGGAGGTGTGTGTTAGTGACACCTAAGCTTGGATTTCTAAGTGGTGTGTGCAACATGTGGATATAAGTGATCCTAAGTGAACATGGTGTGAAGTGTACATGGAAAGTATCTACAAGTATGTGAGTGAGTAGTGATATAAGCATGAACCATATATGTGCACGAAATAATAGAGTAAAGAAAAATGGAATATACAGGTAGGTGCATACACACACAAGAAAAATAAAACACCCATGCAACCCCTCTTATGAAAAATTGTCCCCAACAGAGTCGCCACTGTGGCCATCCAGATTTTTGCGATGTCCTCCCTCTCTCTCTCTCCTTCCTCTCCTTCCTGCCATAAACGGGGGTCGGGGAAAGAAAAAGGGGTGATGAAAAAAGGTATCATGCCCTCTTGGAACTCTTCGACCATCTTTGTTGTGGGATGAATGTAAAAAGATGGAGTCGCCAACCTATTTTTCACAAAACAGGCAAAAGAACATGTCGTCTCCTCGAAAGAGCAGCATCAAAGACAAACTGATTCTTACGAAACCAATAGTTCGTAGGGTTCGAGGCTAAGTTACATAATGGGAAGGTGTTAGGCACCCATCCTGCCCTTTCGGTCTCTCATGGGCTTGTGTTCTTGTTTTCCTTTATTTCTTCGTGAAGTGTGTGTGCATGTATGTATAATGGAGATCGAAATCGCCCAACTCATATCATAGAAAAGATAGAGTGAGGTCATCTATAGGAATGCTCCCAAAATATTCTATATAAAATACGATTTTAAGAGTTTATCGCAATATTGGTCGTTATGATGAAACGATAATATATTTTGGATAGAACGTTAACGAAGATCAAAAATATAATATGTATAGTAATGCAAGCATATGATAAATGTAAAAATGGGAAATTTGAGAAAATTGGAAAATTGGACTTGAGTTTCATATTTTAATCCGAAACACTTACGTAGCCTATAAAGGATGTGTCATAAGGGTGAGGTTTATCTCATAGATTTGAACAAGGTTTTATTATATGTGCGTGTGTAGAAAATGTGTTTTTAGTTTTGAAAAAATGTGATGGGAAATCCAGTTCGGAATTTATAGGCATAACCATCTTTTTGTTTGTTTTGGGTTTTTTTATAGAAAATAACATATGTGCAATATACTAATAAAAATGTAAGATGTTAATATGTATGAACTAAGGTAAAACAAAATTATGAATCTAATTAATTTTATGCAAAAATAAGAAATTTAAAGAGATGTGGAAGGATTTGGACCTTCTTTGAAGCTTGATATTTGATCTTGGATGAACTCCCTTGAATATGATATGAATGTTGTTTGAGAAAGAAATATATTTTTCCAATTTGGGTATGAAAAGGTTGGAATGTAAGATTGAATGGAATTTCACATGAGGAAAGTTCTCTAATTGCAAGAGAATGTTGTTGAGATCACTGATGCTAATTGATCTGAGGTGTACCTTAGAAGTGAGGTCATGCCCTCAATTTATAGGGTCCGGGGTGGTGCCGATCGGCATGGACCTATCCCTTCCAATCGACATGTGACCCTACACACACTACCGATAGGGAGGGAAATTGACCTACCAATTGGCATTCTCGTGCAGATTATTTTGGAAAAATGGTCATAGAATGCAATCCGTTAATCCAAATCGTGCACTGGGCACACCATTAGAAAGGTAATTTTGAGACCTTTAAGAGTCCTTGGGACCTCTCTCGGATCCGAGAGTTGATACTGGATCAAATGTGGGTCAGAAACGGATCGTTCGTTCGAATGGTAAGTAATAATTGCACATGGGGCAGACCGTTAGAAAGGTTAGGTGATGTAATTATACATTCTAAGGAGATTAGCTCAGTTCAGAGAGTTAACCTTGGTTAACCGGGGCCCATAAGCAATCAGTGACCTCTCGTAGTAAAATGGATCGGTTGTCCGTACCGAAAGTCAGAATTGCGCTGAGGGTGGATCGTTGGAAATGGTATTCAGTGCCCTTCTTAGATTCATTTAGTTTTATTCGAGCTAAAAAATTTTACCTTGGTCAAACGGAGCCCAAGAGTTCCCAGTGGCCTTCGAATTGATTTTTTGGGGAAAACTGATCATTCGTCCGAACATTTATGCCATTTCTCGCACTGGGCAGGATGTTGGAAAGGGGTTTCAGTGTCCTTCAAAGATTCAAAGAGATTTCACTCTGACGATGAAGTTTATTAGGGTGAAATCGGGGCTAGGAATTCATGGTGGCCTCTAGATTGGTACTAGGAGTTTATCTCAGGGTTTATAGTAAAATGGGGAGGTGCTAAGGACCTCAGGAGAGACTTAGTGGGTCCTAGAATGTGGTGTCTACAAACCCCCTCGATGGGTGAGCTTAGAACAAGTGAAAGCTGTAGAATAGACACCACATGATTATTTTAGGAGAGAGGTCAATTTTGTGAACCTAAGGGACGAGGATGACCGATTTCAGGGTTCGATGCCGATTTTGAGGAACTAAAGAGGCAAGGATGACTGTTCGAGGTCAATAAAGGAAATGCTAGGGGGATGGCCAATTCTGAGGGTTGAGGTAAATTCTGAGGACCTAAGATAGAGATGACCAATTCTGCGGGTCGAAGCCAATTTTGAGGGCTTAAGTAGAGGACAACCAATTCTGAGGTTCGAAGATAATTTCGAGGGCTTAAGTAGGGATGACCAATTCTGAGGGTCCAAGCCAATTCTGAGGACTTAAGTAGGGATGACCAATTCTGAGGGTCGAAGCTAATTTTGAGGGCTTAAGTAGATATGGCCAATTCTGAGGGTCGAAGCCAATTCTGAGGGATTAAGTAGGGATGACCAATTCTTAGGCTCGAAGATAGTTTTGAGGGCTTAAGTAGAGATGGCCAATTTTGAGGGTCAAATCCAATTCTGAGGGCTTACGTAGGGATGACAAATTCTGAGGGTCAAAGCAAATTCTGAGGGCTTAAGTTGTAGATTTCTCGGGAAATTTGGAGATTCCATTGGCGAAATTATCTTGTAGTTCTGATGGGGAAGATGAAGTATTTGATTTTTAGTTTTTTCGTACTGTTGGGGAAGAGGAACCAATCCAAGGATTCGATGTTTTCTTATTGGGGAATTTCTCCGATGTCTTTTGAAGACGTTTGTTGGAGATATCCAATTGAGTTTGGGAATTCCACTGGGTAAGTAAAGGTTCCGCTGGGGAAATGAGTGTGGTAAAAATGTTACTTCTTGGTGGAAAAAGATTCTAAAATTCATTTGGTAATTTTAGGAATTTTCTTTGGATTTTTCGAGATTTTTTAGCATTGTTTGGGAATTTTTGTACAACAATTCAGAGAGGGTGCCGACCGGCATAGTGTGAGGGTGCTAAACTTTAGTAGCACGGTCTTGATACGACGGAAATATTGCGTATTTCACCCGTTAACATACGCGTTATTAGCCCCCTCGGGTATCTTATTCCCTATATTTATGCTCGTTAACCGGACAACCCTCGGATTTCTATGATAACATGTTTTGCAGGGGTTAATTGAGCTTTTGTAGGTATTTGGATGCTAAGTGTGAAGTCCGGATGCGTTTCGCTCGATTTCCGTACACAACCGCACGCGCAAGGGCATTTTAGTCTTTTGAAAGCTTGGGCACCTGGCCCGACATCTACACGGAAGTTGTAGCTCTCCTCGCTAGCTTCGCGTGGCCGCGAACAGTGCACGATTCCGATGCATAACGACAAAGTTACGGCGATTGGAGCGACGTTGGATTGTATGCCAAAACAGGGAGAATTGCAGGCTGCCCCTGTTCGTTCGATCGATCGACCATAAGGGTCGATCGATCGACCCTTCTTATTTTTGCCACGAATTATACTGTCGATCGATCGACCAAAGGGGTCGATCGATCGATCCCCTGTTTTCCCCTGCAAATATTTTCTTTTATTACAACTTACTATATAAGTTGGTTTTGGTTGTAATAAAAGGGAGACCTTATATTTTTAGAAAGATTCAGATTAGATAGTTTAGTTAGGGTTTGGTGTGGATATTTCCTTTCTTCTTCTTCTTGGATTGACAACCCATGTGGTTTGTAAGATTGAACTATTCACTTCCTCTCCATTAATCTAGTTTGTTCTTCTTCTTCTCTTGCCTTGTAATTTAGTTTCAATGCTTTCTAACTAGTTTACATGTTTTAATTCTTGCTTTCTTAGTCTAATTAGCATAATTTAGTTTAACTCACCATGCACCCTTAGATAAATAGGGTCGGGATTTCATTTCCGCCATTTTCGGGCCCCGAGCTCCGAAAACTAGGTTTAGTGCAAAATCGCGTTTAATTGAAACCGCGCGTATCAAAGTTGGATTGTTAAGCGTTTATCTTTCTTTGTCATGCAACGTTAGAGTTTATAGCGACAATCCGAGTTTAATCCGCGTGCGACCATTTTTCAGTTAAATGTTTAATCTCGCAACTTTGGGTTAAATTCCTTCTTGTGTGATGTTTACGCTTAATTGTAATTGCTCGATTAGATTGCTTTCGAGCCTTAACTCTAGTTAGTAGTTGTTTCGACCCGTTTGGTAGAATGCGATCCCGATCCTCGCTTTACTTTAATTTAGCGAAGCTTCTCATTTTCTTTAGTCACCATAACCTCCTATCACCTTTTACACTTTTATTCCTGAAGTAATTAAACAATTAACATCTGAAATTTAATAACTCCCTGTGGATTCTCGATACCCGACTTACCGCTCTACTTGCTTGTCAAGTGTAGCTGTAGTTTAGGTTCTTTTGCATGCCGAGCGGGAGCCAAAATCAACGATAGTGTCCCTGCACGAACACTCGGTTTCCCTCGCGTCTTAGGGTACCTTGAGAAGGTGAAGGGACACTGTCGATCAGTGTGTGGCAGGGAGATGCCAATCGGCATGCCCCTTAGCCTCCTATAAAAAGGGGGCGGGTTCTCCTCTTTTTTCATAGATTTTAGAATTGCCTTCTTCTGCAATTACCTTTTACAAATCGTTTCAGCATTCTAAAACCGAGAGATGGATGATTTCTTAAGTAGCGTGAGCCACATGGCGTGGCTCAATGTCGACGATTGGGAAAACCTGAAATGGAGGACTACGGTGCGCCTTGCGCTGGCAGTGAAAATTCTTTTGACTCGTTCAAGCCACTTAAGGATAAGCGGGTCCTCTTGCGTGAGCCGACGCGTCATCATTCTTCTAGAGTGGTGAACCTTGACAGCTATGTAATTATTTATGACATTTGGTATTCTTTTCCTTTTTTTGGGGTGATATTTACTTTTTCTTAGATTTTGACAGGGGTTTTTCTTTTTGTCTTTGACAGTCTAATGTCTCTATAATGACTTTACGCGATCGAGGGATGAAGGGGTTTAAGGACGTTTGGGATCATCTTTCGCTCGTGGTGTGTTGGGTGGTGTCATAAGTCGATTTTGAGAATCTGGCATCTGTGCTGATTGAGACTCCCCGTGATACGAATGTTCTTTGTGCTCTGGGGTAGCGGTGGTGGGACACCACCCACACCATGAATTTTGGGTTCGGGGAGATAACGGTGACCCTCGTTGAAGTGCAGAATCTACTGGGGATGGACTGGGATGGGGTGCAGATAGAGGTGGATAGGACCTTGAGGGTGATGTCAGTAGTGGTGATAACGTCGTTGGGTGATGTGGAGAGGGTAGTATCTGGGGACTCTCTACGCTTATCTCTTTTGCGAGAGTTGTTGATGATTCTGAGGATCGATGAGGAGGATGGGCAGAAGGTGTAGTTGATGGACTGTTTTCTTATTCTTCTTGTGTTGGGAGGTGTTTTAGTGGAGACGACAGGCAACGTCGTCCACTTGTAGTTTTTGCCATTTTTGAGGATGTTCTCGAACGTCCCTCTTTATGACTAGGGAAGCCTAACTTTGGCAACCCTTTATTCTTCTCTGGATGTGTTCAGTCGATGCTTTCGATAAACTTTTTATAGAGCCACGTATCTCCTCGAGGTATTCTTTATTTTACGTATTTTCTTTTATGCATTTATTCTTGATTGCTAACCCTTTTATCCTTTGCATACATGGTTATATGATGTGATTGGGTTTAACACCCAACTGATAGCTTTGAAGGATGGTTATGTTGGGGACTTCTGTCGGATGTACTAGTAGAGTAAGTCCAACCGACAGTCGAAGAAGTCTCTCTCTGTGGAGACGGTGCATCAGGTCTTAAATGGCCTGATGAGCGAGCGGGAAACTCTTCTTTCTTCTTTTATGAGACCATTTTTCCTTTATGATCTTTCCAGATATTGATCTTTTCTCCATCGATGATTTTTACAGGTGACCTTCTATCCCTGGGGGACAGCTAGCTAGCATACGTGGTAGACTGGAGGGGAATGCACAGATGCGGTATTTATTGGTACATAAGTTCGACTACTCCTGGTATATTGGGGAGAGAGTAGTCCAGCAGGTTGTGGAGGATAATATGGTGGTTCCATCGTTGAGGCCCCCGGTGTATATGAGGTGAGTGTGGGATATGTCAGATAATGCGCGGGTAGCGGCGATGATGGGTGAGCCTTACTCGTCATATACCTACACGATGGCAACGTATGATTATTTATACTTCGTGTCGAGCTGGTTGATGCCTCCCAGCATATATGATGTGATGCCTCTCCCTCAGGGGGGTTCGAGTAAGCCAGTGAGGTCTTCCCACAGTGAAGGTAGTGCGTCGACATTCAGTGGCTGTGGTGACCTTAAAGGTTCCCTTTGAAAGGTTGGCCCCTCCCTTTTATAATATCCAACGAGTTGATGGAAGATCAGTGTGTATACTGCACCGTCCTAATGTGACAGACCCGAAGGAGATGGGGCTGACGAATGAGGTTCTCCAGTCGGAGGTATGCTTCTCATCTCTTTATTTTTTTGATTTCCTAATTTCTTTCTTTGCCTCAGACTGATTGATTCGCTCGTTCTCAATTTTTCTTGCAGCACATTCGAGTATCAACCACCTAGACGAAGGATATTTGGGATTGGATACCTTCGACGACCGCCCACATCTAGGATGAAATTACGGTTACTTCTTTCTTGGTGTCATCTACCTCATTTGAGGAAGGGTCTGGCTCGATGAGTAGAGGTACGTCATCTCGTCGCAGGGGGAAGATGGTGCACCGTAGGGAAGGAGGCTCCTAAAGAGAGAGATAGAAAAAGAGGAGAGAGAGAAAGAAAGAGAGAGAGAGAGAGAGAGAGAGAGAGAGAGAGAGAGAGAGAGAGAGAGAGATTGTAGTAGAAGGTAGGCGAGAGAGAGATAAAATGAGGGTTCGGACTGAGTCCCGTTGTATTTTTATTTTCCTGCAAAATCAATGTAACACAACAAATATCTATACAGATGATGTCTTTCTTAATTTTTGCTTTTAATGACTTAATGAACATGCTCTTTTTACTTTGCTGATGAGACCGTAAAAAGAATTAAAAGTGATTTGAGAGAGAATTTATTTCAAAAAGAAGACAAGTAAGAAGCATAAGGAGAAGCAAATGCAGAATTTTTTAAGAATAAAAATTATTTTTATTGAGTTTTTTGGTTTTGACAAAAAAGAAAAAAGGAAAATTTCCAAAAATAGGGGTTGTCGATCGGCATGACCCTTGTCCTACCTATCGACATGTTAGTCTAGTCCAATCAATCCATGTATTTTATTGTACTTTCTTCAAATGCTTAGTACTTGGTGGGGTAAGTTTTTCTCCGATTTCTGTAAGGTTTTAGTCTTTAGTTGAGGTTTTTCCAGTCTAAATAGGGGGTGTGGGTGGAGCATTTTCTTCACAACTCCACATTACTTATGTTTTGTATTCTTTTTGCTTCTTATCTAATATGGCTCTCCCAGATAGTGTTGAATTTTCTAACTACCACGAAACCTTGGAGGCAATGTGCACCTAAAATGTCGACTACGATGATTTCAACATGCATCAAGTCTCACCCATAGAGTGGAACATGTTGATGGCAGCAATATACCATGTCTTCTGCTTAGGGTTAGATGAGATTTGCCCGAATTATGAAGAGTTATCTGCCATGTTGGGAATAATCCTAGTATTGCAACAGTTATGCCTGTGTTTTCCTGATCCCCTAGGGAGCTATTAGTGGGACTTCTTCACATCTCTCCTTCGGCGTCTAGGTCACTAGTTATGGGAGGAATGGTTTTTTTTCCTATAGTGCTGCATTCTGTGCATTTGAAGGATATTGGTGATCCTGGTTATGCTGGAGTTGTCATTCTAGGCCTGGTTTCAAAACTTCTATTAGTGATTGAGGAACTCCTGGTGGACCCACAACTCATATCCATTGCTTTTTGGAGATCGTACCGTTGTAATCCTACGGCGTTGATACTTGTGTAGATTTTGAATTGTTGGGATGTCTTGCGGGAAGGTCGTTCTAACTTCCTAAGGGGTAGCCCCGTAATGCTGTTCAAGTAGCTGTCAGAGAGATTCCATATTGCGATCCCTCCTGAATATCCTTTTTCGGCTATGAAAAAATTATTTCCATGCTATTTCATTAAGAGTTGAGAGAATTGGTATGTGGAGCACGGGGCTCGAGGATTGCATTGATCAGTACCTTGGTGGGAGGAGTTGCTTCTCATACCAATATGTTCAGTTGGTTGGCCTCAGGCAAATGTCTTTCTATTTTCCCTAGCGGCTCTTGTGCCAATTTGGCTAGGAACAAATTGTGCCACCTCGAACACTGGAATTCTTTCGGTGGAGGACTTGATAGAGCGTATGTGCATGCGACTGGGCTCTCAGTGGGAGAATCATCGACCATCGACCTGTCCTTTACAATTGGTCTTGAATTTCCATTCGAGGTCCCATACGGACTCTACTATTTCTTTAAGGGATATGCCCCCTTCTCAAACATCACAATCCTTGACTCTCTTATTAAATAATCACGTTATTCGATGATAGTACCCTTGTATATGATATAGAGACTTCAATCTGCTTTCATCCAAGAGTGATAGCTCATCAAGACGGCTCTGATGTCAGTTTTCCTCATTGACTTTATTTTCAAGCATGATACGTAGGAAGGGATTACTAGCTCCATGAGTAGGACTATTTCCATATCATAAACTAGAGAGTAAGGGGTAGACCTAGTATATGTTTGAACTAAAGTGCGACAGCCCCAGCGGGCATAAGGGATCCGATCGGCCCAATTTCGATAACTCTCTGTTATCTTGCTGATGATAGCTTTAAGATTCTTATTAGCGGCTTCAACTCCTCCGTTGGTTTGAGGTTGGTAGACAAAAGATTTATGTCTCTGAATCCCATACTCGTCAACCACTTCTATGACTTATGGCTAAAAAAGCAACAATTGTTTGATACCAGCTCATGCGAGAACCCATACTGGAAGATGATATTTTTCTTGATGAACTTGTCCACCTTCTTGGCATTCAAAAGTGCATATGACTCGACGTCGACCCATTTAGTGAAGTAGCCAATGGAAACTAGGATGAACTTTTTCCCATTGGAGGCTTTGGGTGTAACCTGCCCTATGATGTTAATGACCCATGTGGAGAACAATTAGGGAGAAGTCATGTTGTACAATTCCTTTGGAGGCAAGTGCTAAAGGTTAGAAAACTTCTAGCATTTGAGACATTTTCGAACATAGGCAGTGCAATCTTAAACCATGGTAGTCCAATAGTAACACTGTCGTATGATTTTCTTGGCGAGCATATGGCCATTCATGTGGGGCTTGCACTCCCCACTGTGGATTATTTACATCATCCATTGAATATTATCCCCTGCGATGTATTACAAATGGGTTGCATGGAAGTTCCTTTAGAATAATGCTTTATCGCAGATAATGTACTGGGTAGCCAATATGTGGAGAGTTGCTGAATCATTCTTATTAGAACCTTGGGGATACGTACCATGCTTAAGGAGGTGCTAAATATCAGAGTACTAGCAGTCGGCTATATTAGGATCCTCTTTTGTGATGAGCCCAATGTGGTTGTAGTGGGTTGGTTTATCTTAATTTTGGACTAGGAACGGGGTTATTTTGTTCATTAGGGCATGTCAATCACAGAGGCTAAGGTAGCAAGGTCATCATCTAGGTTATTATTTTCTCGGGGAAGATAGTGGGGGTCGATATCTTGGAACTGAGAGGCTAGCACGTCTAGGCGGGCATGGAAGGGTAAGAGTTTCTTGTCATTGACATTCCATCGTCTTAGTACTTAACCGATGATGAGGGATGAATCCACATAGACATCTAGGTATCGAATTCCTTTCTTGGCAGAGACTTTGAGGCCTATCGTGCACGCCTCGTATTTATTCATGTTGTCTATGTAGGGAAAATCCATCTTGATGGCAATGGGAGTGTGAGAGTCATCAGGGGCACTTAGGAGGATCCCAATTTCACACCCTTTCTTGCTGAAGGTGCAGTCGAAGAAAATTTGCCATCAAAGGTGTTCTTGTGAGGTATAAAGGATATTCTCATCTGGGAATTAGGATATATAAACATCATCTTCTTCTATAGGGTGGTCAGCGAGGTAGTGATATATGTCTCTTAATTTCATGGCTTTTTGCGTGACATACACAATATCAAATTTAGCTAGCATCGTCAACCATTAAGCCATTCGACTGGATAGGGTAGGTTTCTCGAGTAATAATTTGATAGGATCCATTCAGGACACGAGTTTGATGGGAAAGGTGAGCATATAGTGTCATAATTTTTGGGTGATCCAGATAAGGGCGACACATGATTTTTCTGAGGATGTGTAGTTAACTTTGTTCCCAACCAACTTGCGATTGGCGTAGTAAATGGCTCTCTCTTTGCAGGATTCTTTAAGGTACTGGGTTAGAAAAGCCCCAGCTGTAGTATTTGTTACATCTAGGTATAGGAGTAGAGGAAGACCAGGCTGCGATGGCATGAGTACCAGAGGTTGGGTTAGATATTTCTTGATTCGGTCAAAGGATTCTTGGCAAGATTTTCTCCAAACTTTGGTTGAATCCGTAGAGAGGAGTTTGGACATGGGTTCACAAATATAAGTTAATTGGCTAATGAAACGGCTGATATATTATAATTTCCCAAGGAATCCTTGAACTTCCTTCTCAGTTTCGGGTGATGGCATTTCGAGTATGGCTTTCAGCTTAGCAAGATCTACTTCTGTCCCTTTCTCACTAACCATGCATCCTAAGAGCTTTCCTTTGGTTACGCTGAAGACACATTGTTATGGGTTGAGTCGCATCTGATACTGTCGTAGCTGCTCGATGAAATTCTAGAGAGCATGAACATGGCCTTCCCTAGTCTTTAACTTGATTATCATATCCTCCTTATAGACCTCGACTTCTTTGTGTATCAAATCATGTAAGATGGTTTTGGCAGTCTTCTGATAGGTAGCCCCTGTATTTTTTAGACCAAATGGCATTACGGTGTAGCAAAAGGTTCCCTAAGGGGTGATGAATATGGTTTTCTCTTAATGATCCATGTGCATATTGATCTGGTTATATCCGTCAAACCCATCAATGAATGACTTAAGAGCGTGACTAGTTGTGCTGTCCACAATCATGTCAATATTGGGTAGCGAGTAATCGTCTTTCGGAGAGGCCTTGTTTAAGTCTTGGTAATCAACGCACATGCGAACTTTTCCTCCTAATTTCGGTACGGGTACGATGTTGGCTAACCATGTGGGATATTGATCACACGAATGAAACCCACTTTCAATTGTTATACCACTTCTTCCTTAACTTTGGGAGACCATTCGGTGCAGAGCTTTTGTAGTTTATTTTTAACCGATTTGTATCCTGGGAGCATTGGAATCTCATACTGAGCTATCTCGAGATCAATTTTGGGCATGTCATCATAGGAGCATGCTAAGACATCCATAAATTCCTTTAATAACTCTTCGAGTTGTGCGTGCTCATGCTCATCAAGGGTGGCCCCTATCCTAATCCCGCGCATTTGGCTGTTAGAACCGAGATTGATAATAATAATGTCATCTTTATTAACTTAAACATGGTTATGTTGTTTGTTATTAACCTTATTAAGATCATTTAAGAATTGTTCATTTGTAAAATCATCATCATCAAGAGTTTGATTAGAATCAAGACAATTAAAGTAAGGCACAACAAGATACTCAAAATCTTTATTTATTTCATTGTTAGAAAAAACAACATTTAGAACCTCGTCGAAGGAGGTCTTGATTACATCAGAATAAAGAGGAATATCAAAAGAAGAAGAAATGGGATAAACATCTCGGTTGGTTTGAATTTGAGTAGGTGGCACTAGTGCGGCATGCCAGTTGAGGAGAGGTGCATCAGCAGCTTTGATCAGGATGGATGGATCCCATGATGTAGCACATGAGTGGACCATGAAAAGTGTCATCCCTAGTGCCTATAAATTGAATGAATCCTCGGGGTCACTTCCCTCAGAATCTTCAGTATCGGCTATGGTATTTTCAATGATTAATTACACATAATGTTGGGAACTTTAGGCCCATGAGTAGTTGCCTTGGAACAATATCTCCATTCCAGGTTTCATCTTCTTGTCCACATGATTATACAATGGTTTTGAAAAGCCACAGAAGGGGAAATCTTCACCCTCTCTGCTGAATCTTCCATTCAAGGAATCTTTAGAGACAGTCTTAGCGCTTTCTAGTTTTCTTTAATTGAGGTTGGCGGATCATTCGAAGTCTTTCTGCCGAAGGTTGATACCCAAAATGCAAGGAGGAAAATATTTCTTTAACAAAATGGGTTCAAGTAACCCCTGTTGTCTTTGTCCTAGCCCCAATCCGGGTGTTGATGTAAAAAACTAGATTTGACCTAATTAATTATTCACAAATAAATATGAGTGAAGAAATAAGATAAGAGATTTTTAAAGTGGTTCAGCCTCAAGGAATAGCCAACATCCACTATTTTGTATTACTGGGTATCTTGCTTTAATCACAATTATTCTTGCTTACTTTGCTTACCCCGTTGAGAGGGTGTTATAATGTATTTATAACCCTTGGTCTATCAATGTAAATAGATAGTATGCCTTTATTGAATAGGCGTATACATCTGGACATGGTAAGGAATGAATGTAATACAATAATTATTGAATCTGTCTGATCATTTGGTCTTCCTAATAAGTTTCTCGGTACACTGAGTAGATCGATACTCTGAGTAGCTCGGTACTTGATCTTGTGCCATGTGGGATGACATGTGTCTCCATATAATTGGTCCACATCAACTGACTAATTTTTATATGAACAAAAGCCTCCAATGTTTCACAGTTGAGGTTGGATGTGAGAGTGTGGATCATTTTACCCAAAAAGTTACTCGGGCATATTTTTCATGTCTTGATTAATTACAAACCTTCAACACTTGTAAAATTTTTCCACTTTGTGTACCAGTTTTGATCTTGAAATGGAAAATTTGTAAATATTTTGAATTCTGATGATCGTTTGGGTATCTCCATCTTTTTCCTTTTTATTAGCCGTCGAGAATGCAACCGTCGTCACTTGTGATCATTGGCTGCATATATAAAGGTGGCAAAATTCGATTGTCTTCTACTTTTTTCCATTTTATTTCCAAAGTTCTTATTTTCTCATTTTTCTTCTTACGAACGTTCTTTCTCTCATCCGCCTTAGCTGATTCCTCAATCTTCTATAAGAATTTCTTCCTTCCTTCTTCTCTTTTTCTTTAACCATCATGGTTTACCTTGTCGATTCATTAGATAAGTTTAGAGCCGACTTTGAGATTCCTTATTGGGTTAATTTGGAGGAATCTGCTTGTCCTTGTGGCTTATTTTCTTTAGCTAAAGGACACTGGTTTTCCTCTATTTTTGTAGTAGAATATGGTTTTTATTTCCCACCTAATCCCCCGTGTTTGGAATTTTGTCAATATTTCAATATTGTACCAGTAAAAGTAGTTCCAAATACATGAAGGGTAGTTAATGGTGTACATGTTTTATTATAAATGGGTCACCAGTGACACCACTTTTTAATTAAAAACTAGGTTTGTTAACAGAGCCTTAGTGGTCAATCTCCCTAATTGTAATAAGGATTAATTTGAACATTGGGTTGTAATGAAAAATTGGAAACTCCCCCATTAAATGGGAATGACGTGTACCAAGGTTACAGATGTCCTCCTTATGGAAATGGGATAAGTTGTTCTTTATTTTTTAAACTAGCTCTATTTTTGTTTAATAAAATGTTTCACTGACTTTTGCTTTCTTCATTTTAATTTTCAGTTGACAGTAAAAGAAAACCCCCAAAAGAGAGTCATATTATTATAAAAAAGTTAAAGTTTATCTGGACTCTTCAACAATCAGTATTTGGGCAACACGTGAGATCTACTTCCTATTTGTTGAGATACAAAAATACTACTTCCTCTTTTATTGCTCAACATGTTATTCCATCTACTTTGGTGATTGACCTTGAGCAAAGAGTCTTCCTGTGGTTTGGGTACCTCTCTTGATCTGATGATAAAGAAGATAAGAATGCTTGATCTCTTTGCCAAGATTGCCCATAGTGCTTATGGGGTAAGAAATAACAAAGAAGATGTCCTAGCTGAAGGGACTAAGAAAAAGGACGTTGCTCCATCTAGGCTGGCAATTACACCTGTTAAGGAGGTTCCCAAGAAGCCCCCTGTTATTGAAAAAGAGACAACACCTTTGATTGAAGAGACTGCACCTTTGAGAAGATTAAGAAGGGGTCTTGCTGAGAATACCATTGATGTTGTTGCCTAACCTGCTGGGGTTAAAATACCTTCCTTGAGTGATGGTCCGCCAGTATTCGTTACTCCTGGTTTGGATAAGAAATTGATCTGGGTTGGAACCCTTCCTGATCACAGAGCTACTGAGACCCCTACTCCTCGGCGAAAAGTCTATGATTTGGCATACCAACACCTTGCATCAGTAAGTGTCATTATACCTTGTCATTTCAGTTATACTTTCAATTTTCATATTCTAACTTGAGTTTCTCCTTCTCTTGTAGTTTTTAGTGTATTTCAATAATATCTTGGAAAAGGATGAAGCTATCAAAGTAGCTTCCTTTTCCAGTGAAGTAGAAGAATCCCTTGTTGGGTTATCAAAATATTTAGAGGACTCCCAGCAGAAATATGAAGATGACAAAATTTCTTGGGAGAATAAAATCAAGGCTATTGAGACAGCTCAATAAAAAGTTATGGATGCTGTAAAGGAGGCTGATCTAGCTCGGCAAAAAGTTGTGGATGCTTCTAAGGAGACATAGGAGAAATTAAAAGTCCCCATTACCTGTAAGGAGGAAGCTGAGGGAAAGCTTGAAGAGGTTAAACGGCGTAC
Source organism: Sambucus nigra (assembly GCA_949130495.1). NCBI lineage: Eukaryota > Viridiplantae > Streptophyta > Magnoliopsida > Dipsacales > Adoxaceae > Sambucus > Sambucus nigra. The sequence goes on along the minus strand of OX422216.1, from coordinate 562,370,137 downwards.
AAAAGATCTTGACAGAAAGTAAAATATTGACAAAAGATCTACTTAGGGAGAATACTTCCTCGGGGAGGACGAAGAGAAGGTCTGATGTGAAGAAGTCCTTTAGCTCTGGCTATGTCAAAGGGTGGAACAAAGCTCAAACTGATTCTTCTGCTCAAATGGAGTATGCAAGTTTGAAATTCTTCAGGGATGGATGGGTTGCAACGTTGAAAGGGTTGAACGTTACTGAAAACTCTGAATTATTTCAGAAACATGTCCACGACCCTCCTCCTACTATTGGAGAAGAAGAAGAAGATGAAGATGGATTTGATGAATCTTCTTTCATGATGGTAAAACAAACACCCGTTGCCACTATCCCTTGGTCTTTCAAGCAAGCCCAGTAAACAATTAATTCTTCCGAACAACGTCAAATGCCTTTCTAGCAACTCCAGCAACCAACTCCTTATTCAAAATCAGCTGAGGATGTAGTGGGGGATAAGGAGAAGGAGTAATGTTGTTTGAATTTTTTTTTATTTTCCTCTGTTTTTCCTTTGTTTTGTACCTCTGGTTGTACTCTCACCCATTATAATCAATAAAATTGACTTGTTACTTATCTGAATTTATCCATTACTGTTCAATATAGTTGTGCTGTTATTGATATGTTTTTACTTTTCCTTACTAGTTTATTGCCAAGATGGAACTATTATCAGCTCATGATACAGAGTTGATGAAGAAATGTACAGACTACTTCAAAGTTGGTCGTACAGACTTTCTTGAAGCACAAATAATTGACATTCTTGGTCCTGATGCCTCTAAATGGGCAATTGAGGTTTACTAGTATTTAAAATGTTTACTTGATCGTGCAGTAGAAAATAATATAGCTTACTACGAAATGATTGAAGATCTCCAAGGAGTGATTGTAGAACTTCAACTTTAACACAAGGAAGCCACTGCTCTTCTACATGAAGGTTGTGAGAGTAAGTACCAATAGTTGAGTGCTAATCAGAGTTATAACAGATTTATTTTTGCCCATAATAAGATAAAGAGAGTGCTAAAATTTGAGATTGAGGAGCATAGAAACATTGCCAAACTGCTGGAGGAAAATAATGCTCTGAGACAAGAACTGAGACAGCTAAAATCTGCTTCTTCCTCTAGAGCTATAGTCCCAGTTAATGATGAAGGTATTTCCTTTTTGGAGACTGAAAATGCTTCATTAAGGCAAGAGTTAGAAACTTTGAAAAGAGTTAGACCTATATCCACTTCACGGGTTAGAATAATAGCTAGTCAGAGTAGCATTGAAGAGAGTAGAACTTAGTAGGTCTTAGAAAATCAAGTTGCTCAATTGAAGGAAAAAAATCAAGATTTGGCAGAGATGTCCCAGAAGATTCAAACTCTTACAGAATAATTCTCCAATCAGAGTTCTTCGTTGTAGAATAAAGAAAGTGTGCTAAAAAAACTACACCAACATGTTGAACGACTAACTTAGTAGTTCCATAAGCATCCTAAAGAGTTCTGGATGGATGTATATAATGAAGCTTTATATCATCTTGATGCTAGATTGAAGAAATCAAATAATAAAAGGTACAAACAGGGATGGATGAATGCTTTAACTATAATGAAGGTTGAGCAAGGAACTGAACTGTGGGAATGGTACGACCCTAGACGACTTGATTTTCCAGTACCGCCATTCAATTTAGATGTTAATTGGATTCCAATTAGCTCGTTTTGTTACTATTTGATTTCCAAGTACCTAGGTGATTATGGCCTTCACGAAGATTTGGAGATATCTCGACCTCCTTATTTGCTAAACTGACCAAGTTCAAGCAACACCAGAATGCTACAGAACTTAAACTTTATCAATTCTTCTTTTGCTTTAGATGACCCTACAGCTGGAATGGATCATGTATATAAATCTAAAGTAAAGAAACTAATAGAATAAGATATTTTTATTTTGTTACTAATTGTTGGTGGGAATGAAGAAAAATTATCTTTTTTGTAATTTTTTTTCCTTGGAAATAAAATAATTGCATGATGTTTATTCTGTCAAACTTTGCTCATAACATGAGATCAACAATATTGATGATGCTGAAATTAGCACCACCAGGTAAGGTGTTTTCAAGCCCAATCTAAGAACAACAATGGCAGCATAGTTATGTAAAAGGTAAGAGAATGAGATGAGGAGAAGAGGAGAGAGCACCAGGATATAAGTGGTTCAGCCTAAATTGGCCTACGTCCACTGTGTGTGTGTGTGAATAACTTCACTGCAACAAGGCACTAACGGCCATGGATACAATCTCTCAAGCTTTCTCTCTCTACTATGTATCTAGACAGAGTTTCAGCTAGGGTTGAATATCTGGTCTCCTCAAGGTGGAGGATGACCTCTATATATATAGTACTTAGGGGGTGTAGTGTACCCCCATGCATGTAATATGCACATGTGTGTTAGCCTCACCAATAGGGGGAAGCCACCTGTTACTGTCACATGTAAGGAATGATGATGAAATATTCTCCCCACGTGTGGAGAATAATCTTGTTACAACTGATTTGTGCCCATGTGTCCTTATCCAAATGTCAACAGATGCTCGGTCGCCATATTGGTGCATGTCCTCAGCCTGGAGAGGCCGAGCTGTAAAGGCTTGATATTCGTTCAATCCGAGATATGCCATAGGGAGTCTCGGTCTGATCTCAGCCGAGACATTATGCTGGGGTCAGCCCCAGCCGAGGTTGGACTAATTCCATGTTGAAGATTACCAAGGCTTCTTGTCACCTCGGCCTACACTCGGACGAGGTTTCCATACCCAGGTATATGAGAATGTTGTTGATGCCTGTGATGCGCGTAGTGTCCATTGGAGATGTAGGTGATAGTGTCGGCCTGGGCCGACCTTACTAAGGCCGAGGGCTGATATCGTGGGCCCATGTCTTATCCAGGGTCGGTCAATGTCTCGGCCATCACCTCGGCCGAGGTTGGTGTCTCTAAGCCGAGGTCACACTTGGGGCATATCAATCACCCCCCAGCCCCTAGTCACATATGAGGGAAGGTGACTAGGGGATTAGTACGCATTCGAGGCCTGTCTTCTTACGAACCAGTACTTGCTTGACACTTGTCCCATGTTGGAGCATGCTCACTTGGTAGGCGTCTGCTGTCAGCCGCCCTTTGGGGCTCCCAAGGCAATGATGGGCCTTGGGAAATGCGCCCATGTATTTAAGGGTTTCAAAACCCTTTTCCCTCCTTCTTCTTCACTTCTTCTCTCCTTTGCACGATTTGTTATTGCCATTTCTCTCTCTAAAGCTTCTCTAATAAACTCTCTATTGCCGAAGTCTTTGTTGGTTTTTTCGCGAGCTTTCTTCATTTGCCTTCATTGTTTCATTTCCAGGTATTTTCTCCCTTCCATTTCCTTTGTTTTTCGCTTTCGATTTGCATTTTCCGACGAATTTCTAAGTTTTCCGGCGAGCACCATTATTTCAGGCGAACTGTGTTTGCTTTGAATTTCTTGGTTTAATCTTTAGACTCCTTTATTTTACAAGTCAATCCTGTTTGTAGTTTTAGGAGTTATTCCCAAGTTTAGGGTCGTCCTCTGATGCTCAGACCTTTATACCAGCTTCTTGAGGATTTCCCCTCTCTTAGAGAGAAGACCCTAGAAAATATTAGGCAAATAGAAAGGGACCAAGAGGAGGCTCGTAGGTTGCAAGAATTTCCTATTAGACCTATCTTTCCCCCACATCTCAAGGTGGTATATCCTGATCCCCCTGAGTTCTTCTATCAGACAGAGGTCCCTGCCGACCCCATACCGATGTCTGAGTCTGAGTCTTCCACCTCATACCCTATGTCTGTGGACTCATTTCAGGAAGCCATGGATTTCACACCTCGGCCTGGTCAGGCCCCTGATCAGGCCGAGGTCTCCGGCCGAGCTTCATCTCATTTTGGCTCAAGCACCTCAGCCTCTTCTTTAGAGGTTGAAATTATTGAGCCGAGTGTGGCTGTGACACCCATTCTTGACGCCATCCCCCTGTCGGCCGTCACAGGGGCAGAGTTCGCTCAGAGATTCGCTAGTAACCCATCTACATCTGCTCCGGCCGACGTTGAGCTTGATGATGATGAAGATGCTGAAAGCGATGTCGACGTCTCTGAGGCGGCCGAGATCGAGAGCACGGTAACTGAGGTGGATCTTCTGTGCTTCAGATATTTATACTCCATTAGTCCCTCCATAAAATTAAGGAGACCTCTAAGGGAAGAGAGGGCCTATCACGGCCGAGATGGAGAAATCTGCCTGTACGAGCAGATGTTTAAGTTAGGGTTTCGCCTACCCATTCATCCCATCATTAAATCCATACTCTCCTATATCAATTTGGCTCCCTCACAGCTGTCCCCCAACGCCTGGAGAGTTATCATAGGGGCCATTATCTTATGGAGGGCAGTCCACCACTCTGACCTCCCAGTTCTGGTATTCGCTGGTTGTTATGTCCCAACCTCGGCCAAAAAAAATCCGAGCTACTATCATTTTGTGGCTCGGAGGCCTAAGAAAAAAATGCTCCAGGTGACTCAGACCTCAAACCATAATTGGAAGCCCCGCTATTTTTTCGCCTCTGGACCATGGGAATTTGTCCCATGCGTTCCCTCTTCCACACTTGAGCCGAGGATACCCCTCAAATGGGGTAAGGTCTCCATGTCTGCCAGGGACGACCCTGGTCTAAGTCTTCAGAATATCCAGAAGGTGAAAGCCCTGCAAGACCAAGGTGCGCATGGTCTTTTTGTTAAGTTTGAACATTTGCTGACCCCCCATTATCTCTCAGGGACGGGCCTAGGTGGAAGTCCCCTTGTTGACTTTGGTAAGGATTTTTCTTTTAAGTTTAACCTCTGAACTCATTCATATCTGATCTCTAACCCATATCTTTTAACTTTTGCAGAGCGACCACAAGGTATTTCAGACGAACTGTGGGAGATGGCACCAAGCTTAGCGAGACTTGCCAAAAAAGCCGGTCTGAACGCTCCTCCCCCAGCTCCCTCTACATCCAAATCTCAGGCCTCAAAGAAGAGGGCCCCAGAAGCCCATGCCTCTGAGGATCAGAGGCCGACCTTAAGACAGAAGAAGGCCTCTGATGTTGTAATTCCAATATCCTCGGCCGACGCCCTGTCGGCCCGCCTGGACCAGCTGAAGTTATCTGACAGCATTGTCGGCCATAGTCTGCAGGCCCTTGACGCCATCGGCTCTGCAATGACCGAGGCTGACAAGCGCTTTTTCAGGTTTCTGGATACACAATTACTGGTTGAGTTCGGCCTTCACAGAGCCGTTCAGGTACGTCTTGATCTCTCGTCAAAATTTTATAAGTGCAACATTTGACTTTTCTCCAGCTTAACCTCTTCCTTAAATGTGCAGGGAGTGGCTGCTATGCACCACCTATCGAACTGGACTCTGAGGAAATTTCCCCTCATCCAGAAGGGGCAAGAGGCTGAGAAGGTTCAGAGCACCCTAAATGCTGAGGTCGATCGTCTGAAATCAGAGCTGCAGAACTCTGAAAGTAAGGTTAAGGGGTTGGAGAAAGACATTTCTCTGCTCGTCAAAGATCATGCCAAAGCCCTGAAGGCCAAAGACGACGTTCTGCAGCAGAAGGTCAGCTCGGCTGTCAAGGCTGCCCTTGAAGATGCCTCGGCCCAAATAATTTCTGACAACAAAGCCTCGGACGAGTTCATGGGTTTTGGTTTGGAATATCTCGAAAGAGGTATCAAGGCTACTACCAAATGGGCTGAAGTCCGGGAGAAGGAGGTAGGTAATTTAAAGGCCTCTGAATTTGTAGGTCTCGGCTTTGCTGACCCCCAGTTTGCACAGGCTCTTCAAGAGGTAGAGGATGAGGCTGCTGCTCCTGCTGAGACTGTAACTCTGGGAGGGACCGAGGTCGGAGGGGCAGACCATACTGATGACGTGGCCGAGGTGACTAATGCTGATCAAGCCAACCCGGCCGAGACTTGTTAATGTTCCCCCCCCCCCAAACCTTTAGGATTTGTAACTTGTAACTTGTAACACCATAACTTTTTTGTAATTGCTGAATATTTGTTATTTCTTCATATATCAACCTCTGAGGAGGGTTGTCTTCACTTAATTTTGCTGAATGTCATGTGATCTCTTCTATTATTTTGTTGCGATATCTTGTTTACACTCGATCAATAATCCCGACCTCAAACCTCTTCACCACTGAATTGCTATTAGGGTCTGAGGTCATCACCTAAGATGTTATTCCCATAACTACACCAAATTAATGATGTTAAGGGTCCGAGGTCATCTACTAAGGTGTCTGAGCTCAGACCTCTTCACCACCGAGTGATGTTATGAAGGTCTGAGGTCATCGCCTAAGATGTTATCCTCATAATTAATCTCACCAAATTAATGATGTTAAGGGTCTGAGGTCATCTAACTAAGGTGTCTGAGCTCAGACCTCTTCACCACCGAGTGATGTTATGAAGGTCTGAGGTCATCACCTAAGATGTTATCCTCATAATTAATCTCACCAACTTAATGATGTTAAGGGTCTGAGGTCATCCCATTATGGTGTCTGACCTAAGACCTCGTCACCACTTAGTGATGTTATAAGGGTCTGAGGTCATCAACTAAGATGTTATCCTCATAATTCACCAAATTAATGATGTTAAGAGTCTGAGGTCATCTAACTAAGATGTCTGAGCTCAGACTTCGTCACCACCGAGTGATGTTATGAAGGTCTAAGGTCATCACCTAAGATGTTATCCTCATAACTACACCAAATTAATGATGTTAAGTGTCTGAGGTCATCTACTAAGGTGTCTGAGCTCAGACCTCTTCACCACTGAGTGATGTTATGAAGGTCTGAGGTCATCACCTAAGATGTTATCCTCATAATTAATCTCACCAAAATAATGATGTTAAGGGTCTGAGGTCATCCCATTATGGTGTCTGACCTAAGACCTCATCACCACTGAGTGATGTTTTAAGGGTCTGAGGTCATCACCTAAGATGTTATCCTCATAATTCACCAAATTAATGATGTTAAGAGTCTGAGGTCATCTAACTAAGATGTCTGAGCTCAGACTTCGTCACCACCGAGTGATGTTATGAAGGTCTGAGGTCATCACCTAAGATGTTATCCTCATAATTTATGATGTAAAAATGGAATGAGAGCTGTCATAGGAACTGATCTTTTTATTAATAACCTCTTCTCAATAAGATGGTACATTTACATAAAATTCTACGCAACATCATATGTAATATCTCTTTAGGTGGTCAGCATTCCATGGGTTAGTGAAAGGTTCTCCTTCTAGGTTTTCTAGCCTGTAAGTTCCAGGCACAACCTCTTCTGTTACTTTGTAGGGGCCATGCCAGTTTGGGTGTAGCTTATTTGCCTTTTGTAGGGTCTCTTTAGCACTAGGTCTCCCACTGCAATGGGTCTTGACTTCACCCTTTGGTTGTAGAATTTCGCTTCCCGCTACTGGTAGGCGGCTTTTCTGACCTCAGCTTCTTCTCTTCTTTCTTATATAAGATCCAGGTCTAGCCTCCTCTCTTCCCCATTGCTATCTGGGTCGTAGGTCTGAATTCGATGAGTTGGTAGTCCTACTTCCGCTGGTATGACGGCCTCTGAGCCATGTGCCAGCATGAATGGGTTTTCTCCTATTGGTGTCCTTGTCGTGGTTCTGTAGGACCATAACACAGCGTAAACCTCTTCTGTCCATCTCCCCTTCGCATCTTCTAACCTCTTCTTGATTCCGTCCAAGATGGTTCTGTTTGTGACCTCGGTCTGGCCATTTTCCTGAGGTCGACCAGGAGATGAGAAGAACTGTTTAATCCCCACTCTTAGGCAATACTTTTCTAAGGAGGAGTTCTTGAACTGGGTCCCATTATCCGAGATGAGAGTGTTTGGGAGGCCATATCTGCATATGATGTTCGTCCAAATGAACTGGAAGGTCTTCTGCTCTGTAATTGTTATCATCGGTTCTGCCTCCACCCACTTTGAAAAGTAGTCAATGGCAACTATCAAGAATCTATAGTTATTGACAGCTCTTAGCAAAGGTCCTACCAAGTCAATTCCCCATACCGCAAATGGCCATGGAGAAGATATTGACATCATAAGCTGATGGGGTTGATGAGGGATAGTGGCGAACCTTTGACATTTGTCGCACCTCTTCACATAGTCTGCAGCGTCCTTAGACAAGGTAGGCCACCAGTATCCCTGAGTGATGATCCTCTTGGCTAAGGGCCTTCCCCCTATGTGGCTAGAGCAAGAACCCTCGTGAACCTCCTGTAAGACCCGGGGTACTTCCATGGGATGCACACATCTGAGGAGAGGCAATAGAAACCCCTTTTTGTACAAGACGTCTCCTATCATTGATAACTTGGCAGCCCTGTATCTCAACTTTCTCCTTTCTAGCTTGGACACGGGCAGCTCTCCCTCTCTTAGGTATCTGACGAGCGGGTCGATCCATGAGTCTCCTAGGCTCACATTGTGATAAGGGCTACATACCTCGTCCTCCTCGATGGTTGCCTTTCCTAAGACCTCGATTGGAATGGTCCTTCCCATATCTGTCTTCACTGCTGAGGCCAGCCTTGCCAATGCATCAGCGTGATTGTTGCTCAGTCGAGGCACTCTCTTCAGTTTTGCTTCTTCAAAATATTTTAACAACCTTCTTACCTTTTTTAAGTACTTGGCCATCCTTTCGTCTTTGGCCTCGTATATTCCCAATACTTGATTGACAACCAGCCTTGAGTCGCTATGGAGTAGGAGTCGCTTTACTCGAAGAGTTTTTGCCAATAAGAGACCTGCTATCATGACCTCATACTCAGACTCGTTGTTTGAGGCCTGGAAGTTGAATCTCAAGGCGTATTCAATGTTGGCGCCATCTGGAGCCGAGAGTATTAGTCCCGCCCCGCTTCCACTATCACAGGAAGAGCCATCAACGAAGAGGCTCCAGACGTCTGTATCTGATGAGAAGACCCCTTCTCTTATAACCCACTTCTTGAAGAGGTATCGATCCTCTTTGTTCTCTTCTATTCCACTCCGGGTTTTGCCTGAGATGACCTCTTCCCGATCTCGGAAGACGTTTGGTGCCATCTCTTTCGAATCTCGGAAGACACTACGGTTTGTCTCTTCGCCGTCATCTAAGCCTTTCTCTGTCTCGGCCTCTTCCAAACTTCTACCGGCCTCTTCCCAGGTGAATTCTGCGATAAAGTCTGCGAGGGCCTACCCCTTGATGGCTATCCTAGGCTGGTAGGTAAGATCATATTCTCCTAGTTCGATGGCCCAGGTCATCAATCTTCCGGACTTCTCAGGTTTGTGCAGAACCTGCCTTAGTAGGGAGTCAGTGAGGACTACCATGGAGTGAGCTTGGAAGTAAGGCTTCATTTTCCTTGAGGCATGTATTAGGGCATAAGCCAACTTCGCCATTCAGGGATAATTTTGTTCAGATCCTTGAAGGGCCTTACTGTTGAAGTACACAGGCCTCTGGACCCCATCCTCTTCCCGTATGATGGCCGCGCTGATGGATAATTCAGAGATTGCTAGATATACAAACAACCTTTCCCCCGTGATGGGCCGAGACAGCAACAAGGGAGACCCTAAGTAGGACTTGAGTTGGTTGAAGGCTTTTTCACACTCTTCGTCCCATTGGAAGGCCTTTCTTAGAACTTTAAAGAATGGAAGACACTTGTCCGTTGCCCTAGAAACAAACCTGTTAAGGGAAGCCACTCTTCCCGTGAGTCTCTGGACATCCTTGATACTCCTAGGAGTCTTCATGTCGAGTAATGCCTTGATTTTCTCAGGGTTCGCTTCAATCGCCCTCTGATTAACAATGAATCCCAGGAACTTCCTAGCTCCTACTCCGAAGACACACTTTGCTGGGTCGAGTTTCATTCTGTACGAGTCCATGACATCGAAGGTCTTCTCAAGGTCCGCTACGTGAGTACATGCTTTCAGGCTCTTCGTTAGCATATCGTCTACATATACCTCCATGGTCTTACCTATTTGCTCCCCGAACATCTTATTGACAAGACGTTGATACGTTGCCCCGCATTTTCAGACCGAAGGTCATCACCTTGTAGCAATACGTCCCTTTGTCAGTAATGAAGGCAGTCTTCTCAGAGTCTTCAGAATCCATGAAGATTTGGTTATATCCTGAATAAGAGTCCATGAAGCTCATGAGCTCGTGCCCTGCCGTTGCGTCCACCATCTGGTCTATCCTAGGTAAGGGATAGCTGTCTTTCGGGCAAGACCTGTTCAGGTCAGTGAAATCTACACACATTCGCCACTTCCCATTGGCCTTAGGCACGATGACTGCATTTGAGAGCCACTCCGGATAGGTAACCTCTCTTATGAACTCGACCTCTTACAACTTTTTTACCTCTTCCCGGATGACGTCGTACTTCTCCCTGGAGTAGACTCTTCGTCTCTGCTTGATTGGCTTGGCATCTCTGTCCACGTTGAGCTTGTGGCTCATGACCTCAGGGTCGATGCCAGGCATGTCTGCGTGACTCCATGCGAAGACACTCTGTCTCCTCCTGAGGAAGTTTATCAGCTCTTCCTTGATTCCTGGCTCTAGGGACTTACCGACCTGGACGGTTTTTTCCGGCTCGTCCTCATTGAGGACGATGGATTCTACCTCTTCCGTGGCCTCACCCTTTTTCAATTTTGTTTCGTCTCTTGGGTCGAGAGTGTCAATGCTGTAAGTGGTGGTTGCTCTCTTATGGGCTTCTCTCTCTTCTGCCGAGTTAAAGTAACACTCTCGCGCCGTGGTCTGGTCCCCTTGCACTTCCCCTACTCCATAAGGAGTCGAGAATTTTAGCATCTGATGGACCGTCGATGGCACAACTTCAAACTCTTTAAGGGCCACCCTTCCTATGATGAGGTTGTAGGCCGAGAAGACGTTTTCGTCCATAATGAAAAAGTTTATCTTCTTGGTCAGTTTCCTAGGCCACTCATCCCCCATCCGTACATCCATCTCATACATGCCCAATGGGTGGACTTTTTCGCCACTGAAGCCTATAAATGGGTGATGATAGGGCACCAGCCTTGCCCTGCTAAGACCCAGGCTTTTGAAGCAATGCCAGAACATCACGTCTATTGAGCTTCCCCCATCTATGAGGATCCTCCGTACCTCGCACCCATGCACCCTTGTTTTATGACCAAAGGGTCATCATGGGGGGCTAAGATACCCTTGAAGTCGAGTCTGGAGAACCCCACTACGAGGGTGTCCATGTCTACCTTCTTCCTCTTCTGCACTGCATCAGAAGTTGTTAGATTCACAACTTCGAGCTTGGCCAATGACCTGGCCTCTGCTACATGATCCTTCCTATCGGCTACCTCAGAGCCACCTCCTGCAAATCCCCCACATATGGTGCTAACACCAAAGGATATCATATAGACCCTCTTCACCCGGGTGTTGTCATCCTTTGGCGGAAGATCCGGGTCGTCTTCATCATCTCCTTCTGAATCCTCGTCCCTTCTCGCCGGGACATTGACACAACATCTGTCATCTCTTCTTTTCTTAGGGTCATCTCTTCCACCCTTTGGAGCCTTACCATCCACATACTTCCTCAGCTTTCCAGATTTCAGCATCTTCTCAATCTCATCCTTTAAAGCGAAGCATCTATCTGTGACATGGCCATGATCCTGATGGAACTCGCACCATAGGTTTTCGTTCCTCTTATATGGCGGGGCCTTCTATTTCTCTAGCCACCTCAAAGTCCGGTCAGTCTTAATCTCATTGAGGATGTGCTCACAGCTCACAGTCAGAGGAGTGTAATGAGCGAACTTGTCATCACCTGACCTCTTCTTCCCCTCTTTCTTACCTTGGGACTTTTCCGTGCCACTGCGGTTCTCCTCCTCACACTTGGCGGCCATTGCCTCTTCCGCATTCATCACTTTCCCTGCAGTTGCCAGTAGCTCCGCCATAGACCTAGGGGGGTCTTCCGCCAGTTTCCACAATAGCTTCCCCTTCTGGAGGCCTCCTATAAGGGCGGTCATGGCTATGGTCTCTTCATAATCTTCCACCTCCAATTTCTCTTTGTTGAATCTTTCTATGTAGTCTCTTAGGCTCTCACCCTTGGCCTGTTTGACATACAACAGGTGGGTAGTCTTCTTTTGAGGTCTTACCCCAAAGCAGAAGTTTTGGATGAACTGCTCAGCCAAGCCTTTGAAGTTCTCAATTGAGTTTTTCGGAAGGGAGGTGAACCAACTGTGCGCTGCCCCTGTCAAGGTCCCTGAGAAGGACCTACACTTCATCTCATCGGGTATCGAGTAAATGTCTGTTGCCGACTGGTACATCTCGATATGGTGTACAGGGTTAGTGCTGCCATCATACTTGGGAGTCACTGTAGGAGGCTTGAACTTGGCTGGGGTTGGGAACCCCACTATCCTAGCCACAAATGGGGAGCCCTCTGAGTAACCCCTTTGTAATGGGTCCCTGCTTTTAATGAGATCTCCTATCTTCTCCTCAAGGCGTTGGATAGAATCATTCCAGGGTCTTCTGTCATCAACTTGGCCGAGGTTATCCCCTGCCACCTCCCTGCGATGGACAGAGGGTTCCCCAATCGCGACACGTTGGCTGTTGACCTCTTCCTGTTCCCTGCCTATTCTTTCACAGGGTCGGCCTTGGTCTGGACGACCCTGCCTATTCCCTCTCTGAGAGCCTGCTGCGCTCCTTGACCTCGACAGCCTCTGTCTTAGGTCATTCACCAGGCCCAGTCTCTCGAAGGCCGACCCTCGGCTCAACTTATCAAAGGCCGACCCTCTTTGTTGGGCCTCTTCACCTCTTTGGCCGACACATCCTTGACTCTTCCTAAGAGGTCGTATAGTGTTATTTGACACCTCATACGGCTCCCAGCAGTCTTCTGGGGCTTCTTCAGCTTCTAGGTCATCATAACTATCCTCTGGGCAAGGGTTTCCCTGCCTCCCCAGGCGCAAGCGCCTAGGGTCAACAACGCCCCTTCTCCGCTGGGGTGCAGGCTGGTCCTTCATTGCCGCCTGGGGTGACCCCCTGGCGTCAGGATGAGGTTGAACTGCCGTCAGAGTGATCATGTCCGGTGAGACTCCAGGTGGCCTCATCATAGTTTGACTGAGCCGAGAAAATTTCTCCTTCATGGCTTGTTGTGTTGCAGCTAAAGATTTCAAGGCCGCTGCTACCTCCGCCATTTCGGACTGGGGGGGCGCCTGACTGGAGCTAGGCCCTCCACCCCCGGGCAGCGGAAGAGGCGGTGGTAAGTCCGGTGCCATATGTTAATACTATAGAGCTTGAGTAGCAAATGAGCTTAGCACCTCACAGGACCTCTTTTAATGGTGAAATAGCTCCACGCTAGGGGGAGGCCTGGTTCACCACCAGAGTCTCCGGTGTGGTTAAGCAGAAAAAGAGGAAGAGATAGTTTCTCGTTCCCACAGACGGCGCCAAAATGATGATGTTGAAATTAGCACCACCAGGTAAGGTGTTTTCAAGCCCAATCTAAGAACAAAAATGGCAGCATAGTTATGTAAAAGGTAAGAGAATGAGATGGGGAGAAGAGGAGAGAGCACCAGGATATAAGTGGTTCAACCTAAATTGGCCTACGTCCACTGTGTGTGTGTGTGAATAACCTCACTGCAATAAGGCACTAATGGCCATGGATACAATCTCTCAATCTTTCTTTCCCTACTGTGTATCTAGACATAGTTTCAGCTAGGGTTGAATATCTAGCCTCCTCAAGGTGGAGGATAACCTCTCTATATATAGTACTTAGGGGGTGTAGTGTACCCCCATGCATGTAATATGCACATGTGTGTTAGCCTCACCAATAGGGGAAAGCCACCTGTTACTGTCACATGTAAGGAATGATGATGAAATATTCTCCCCACGTGTGGAGAATAATCTTGTTACAACTGATTTCTGCCCATGTGTCCTTATCCAAATGTCAACAGATGCTCGGCCGCCATATTGGTGCATGTCCTCGGCCTGGGAGAGGCCGAGCTGTAAAGGCTTGATATTCGTTCAATCCGAGATGTGCCATAGGGAGTCTCGGCCTGATCTCAGTCGATACATTATGCTGGGGTCGGCCCCAGCCGAGGTTGGATTGATTCCATGTTGAAGATTACCAAGGCTTCTTGTCACCTCAGCCTACACTCGGCCGAGGTTGCCATACCCCGGTATATGACAATGTTGTTGATGCATGTGATGTGCGTAGTGTCCATTGGAGATGTAGGTGATAGTGTCGGCCTGGGCCGACCTTACTAAGGCCGAGGGTTGATATCGTGGGCCCATGGTTTATCCAGGGTCGGTCAATGTCTCGGCCATCACCTCGACCGAGGTTGGTGTCTCTAAGCTGAGGTCACACTTGGGGCATATCAATCACCCCCCAGCCCCTAGTCAAATATTACTACTGTATTTATAACAATAATGGGTTATTTTTCAGTCATTGAGTGTATATATTTGAATGGACATTTTTCCCTTTTTGATTTGATTGCCTAGACAATGGAACTTTTGCCCTAGGTGTTTGTCTAGTTATAGTGACTTATCACCCATAAGTGCCTAAGCAATGGAATGTTTATCCCATGTTTCTGCTTAGTTTTAGCAGTCATTTAAATAAATAATTTCCCTGATTCCTAGGTAGTAGATAGTTTACCCAACTTCTTGCCCAATTTAGATGCCTCTTGGGTCACCCATAATCAAGTAGAACTTGCTTTTCTCGATTGTTTTACCAACATTGTTGGTGTTTATGTTGATGCCGACCAACATTTAGTAGGCCGTTGTTGATGACAACCAACATTTAGTTGGCGTTTGTGGATGTCGACCAACATTTAGTTAGCGGTTGTTGATGTCGACTAACTTTTAGTTGGTGATTGTTTTGTGTTGTCATTTTTAAATGCGTTTGCTTGCTGTAAAATTTGGTTAGAGTGTAGCACTAGTACTCCGAAAAAAATGAATGGGGAAATCATCGTTTTCATTTATACTGAAACAATTGAGTACATTGACTATTATATTATTGGTAGTACTTTCGTAGGTGCTCTGCATTCCAGGAATTTTTGAATTCTTCCCTTCAAGAGTTTATATTCTTTAAGTACCAGGTTGAAGAACAGTTATGATACGATAGGGCCCGTGCTAATTTCCCTCCATATTATTGTGCTTTTGAATTACCTTCTTGAGCACGTAATCGCCTTCCTTCAGATCACATTTCTTGACCCTTTTATTATAGAACATAGCGGTCCTTTGTTGATAGGCTGCATTTCGGATTATTGCGTCTTCTTTGACTTCTTAGAGCATGTCCAAATCCAAACACCTCATTAAATCACTCACTAATAATCGAAATTGAGAACCCTATGAGTAGGTAATCCTAGTTTAGCAGGTATCACTTCTTCACTCCCAAAAGCCAACATGTAAGGGGTTTCTCCAGTTGTTATTCAGGGAGTTGTTCGGTAAGCCCATAACACCGAGTGCAACTCGTTGATCCAATTCCTTTTAGCATCATCTAATCGTTTCTTCAACCCATTCAATAGAGTTATATTCTTCACCTCTGTTTTCCTATTACTTTGGGGATGACCTAGAGAATAATGGACTTTTTAAATGTTTAACTGTAGACAGTACGCTGCGAACTCATCATTATCAAATTGGGTACCATGATGTGTGATAAAGGCATGGGGTAGACCATATCTGCAAATAATATTTTTCCAAATGAATTGATAGACCCTTTAATAGTCCATATCGATGAGAGGTTCAGCTTCCACCCACTTTGTGAAGTAATCAACAACTACCACCAAATATTTGAATCATCCTCGTGTAGTTAGAAGAGACCCAACTAAATCTATTCCCCACATAGCAAATGGCTAGGGTGAAGTGATTGGTGTTAGCAGCACCTAAGGAGTTCTTCGTATAGTAGAAAATCGGACACTTGTCACATTTTTTAGCATAAGCCATATAATCAGCGCGCATTGTTGGCCAATAGTATCCTTGCATACTCATTCTCTGTAGTAGAGTTCTTCACTAAATGAGCCCCACAAGATCCTTCATGAATTTCTTCTATTAGGTCCTTAACTTCTGCTGGATGAACACACCATTGCAAACCAGCTATTAAACCTCTCATGTACAGAACTCCATCATTTAAAACATATCTGATAGCCTTATACTTCAACCTTTTAGCTACAAGTAGGTCAGCTGGTAAAATACCTTCTTCAATATAAGCCCTGATAGGATCCATCCAAGACGTTCCCTTGTCCAAGGCAATAAAATTCACCATTAGGTATTCTTCAATACTTCTGCTTCCAAGTACTTCAATGGGGATTGTTTTTCATAACTCGATGCGAGTAGCTGAGGCTAACCTAGCAAGTGAATTTGCCCTTGAATTCTCCAGTCTAGGTATTCTAATCAGCTGAACTGCTGCCAAATTTGCTACGATCTCCAAAGCCTTGGTTAAGTATCTCGACATGAACTCCCCTTTTGCTGCATAAAGACTTAAAATCTGATTAACCATTAATTAGGAATCGCTGAACATCACAACTTGTTTTGCATTCAATGATTTGGCTAAGTTGAGGCCGACGATCACGGCTTTATACTCAGCTTCATTATCGGAAGCTTAGAATTGGAAACGTAGAGCATATTCAACGTCTATCCCATTCGCACTGTTGAGAATAATTCCATCTTCGCAACCTATTGCATATGAAGAACCATTGACATATAAATTCCATATAAGAATATTATCATCAAACCCTTCATCTGACAGAATCCCTTGATGGAATATCTTGTCTTTCCTCTATCCGTACTTCTTTTTCAACTCTTATACTTTACCAAAGGATTCTGGTTGATCGGTTGCCATCCCTTCTCACAATTCTGCTACTAGGAGTCGATTAGGGATATTTTTTGTTGATCCTCTAGTATCCTTGAGTTTCTCTGTATTGGCCCCTTGTTGATCGCAGTCATCTTGGTAGGTAAACTCAGCAATGAAATCTGCCACTGCCTATCCTTTGAGAGAGGACCGTGGCTCAGAGATAATGTTATATTCCCCTAACTCCACTACCCAATACATAAATCTTCCATACTTTTCTGGCTTATGTAAAGCCTATATGAGTTCCATGTCAACATACAACATTATTGTATAGGCTTGAAAATACAGTTTCATTCTTCAAATTGCTTCAATCAATACCAATGTCAACTTCTCCAGTTTTGGATACCTGATTTCTGCTTCCCTGAATACCTTGCTATTATAATAAACTAGTTTTTTCACTCCGTGTTCTATTCTTATCAAGGTCGAACTAACTTCACTTTCTGAGACAACTAAGTACAATACAGTTTTTCTCCTTCTACTGTCCTGGATAATAAAGGAGGTGACCCCAAGTGTCTCTTCAACTGTAAGAATGCTTTCTCGCATTCGTCATTCCACTCAAATGTCTTTCTGAGCACTTTAAAGAATGGGAGACATCTATCCGTTGCTCTGGAGACACATCTATTGAGAGCTATAATACACCTCGTAAGGCTATGCACTTCCTTCTTAGTGGTTGAAGATTGTAACTCCAGTAAGGCTTTTATCTTGTCAGGGTTTTCTTCAATACCTCTTTGATTCACAATATATCCGAGGAATATGCCTTCATGTACGCTAAAAATGCACTTGGTCGGGTTCAGCTTCATCTGGTACTTCTCCAGTTGATCAAATGTTTGGCTCAGGTCAGTTATTTGATCAATAACTTTTTTGATTTTAGTTAGTATGTCGTCGACGTATACCTCCATATTTTTGCCAATTTGCTCCGCAAATACCTTATTCACCAGATGTTGATATGGAGCACCTGCATTTTTAAGACCAAAAGGCATAACATTGTAACAATATGTTCCTCGGGAGGTAATGAAAGAAGTATTTTCCCTATTTTCTTGCTTCATTTTAATTTCATTATATCCAAAATAGGCATCCATGAAGCTTAGCAACTCATTCCCTAAAGTTTCATCCACTAGCTTATCTATTCTAGGCAGAGGGAAATGATCTTTAGATCAAACTTTATTCAGATCTTTGAAGTCCACGCACATTCTACACTTATTATTATTCTTCTTGACCATCACAACATTAACCATCCAATCAGGATATTTCACGTCTTCGTGGAAATAAGCCTTTTGCGGCTTTTCCACTTCTTCTTAAATAGCCTGGTTCTTCTCTGGACTAAAGACTCTTTGCCTTTGATTCAGTGGTTTGATCTCTTTATTAACATTGAGCTCGTGGCATAAGAAAACTGGGTCTATCCCCGACATATCCTCATGACTGCATGCAAATACCTATTTTCTTTGCTTCGAAAATGCTACCAGCTCCTACTTCAGTACTGGATCAAGTGAAGCACCAATCTGAGTTGTTCTTTATAGTCGCGCATCATCCAGAATAATAATTTTTGATGTCTCCATGACTTGTCTTTTAATGATTTTCGTTTCATCTTTTGGGCCTAAGGTTTCATCTTAGATTCATCAGATTTATCCACTTGATAAGTGGTTGTTTTCTTTCTAGCTTCCTCAGATTCCTCTTGCTCGACAAATGAGTAATAGCATTCCCGAGCTACTTTCTAATCTCCCTTTACAAGTCTAAACCCAAAGTTCTTCGAGAACTTTAAACATTGGTGTACAGTGGATGGAACAACTTTAAACTTTTTCTGGCCTACTCTCCCCATGATTATATTGTAGGCTGACTGGACATTCTTATCCATTAGAAAGAAATGCACCTTCTCTGTTCTACTAGCTGGCCAGGTACCAATCAACACATCTAACTTGATCGTTCTAAGTGGAAAAACTTTTTCTCCATAAAACCCAATGAGGGGCTTGTGATACGGCTCCAACTGTCCAAGTTTCAAGTTCAAACTATCAAAACAAGTGTAAAATATGATATCTGCCGACCTACCATTATCCACCAGCACTCTTGAAATGATTACATCTTTAAATCTCATTTTGTTCACCAGGGGATCATTATGAGGATACAAAATGCCTTCCAAATAATTTTTAGAAAATACAATGACCAATTTATATTTGTTGACCTTCCTTAGGCAATCTTTTTATGCCAGATTTATTCGTTGTATATAGGAACAAGCTTGAGCTTCATTGAGGTAAGCTTTCCTTTCAGCGGTATGATCAACCCCTCCTACGTCTCCGCCTGTAATAATGTTACAATCAAATGAACCGAAACGAATCGAAAATACCTCACGCTCAGGTTGTCTTGGACTTTTTGGGAGATTAGAATCATCTTTAGGGTCATCTTCATGGTCCCTTTTTCTTATCTGTTCTTGGTCGGCCAGGAGATTTAGACCTCTATCTAGCTTTGTTGTTGGTCCTTCCACCATTCTGACGATCAACAAACTTGTTTAGTTTTCCTCGTCAAATGAGTGCCTCTATCTCGTTTGGGAGATCTACACACTACTTGGTTGTGTGACCATAATCTTTATGTAACTCGCAATATCTGGATTTATCCCTCCACTCAGGGGTTGTCTTTAGCTTTTCTGTCCAATTCATTTCCTCGCTGTTCTTGATTTCCTCCAGAACATGGTTTATATCCACCTTTGAGGGAGTATAATTTGTATACTTCCTTAAGTGATAAACCGTTTCTTTGCCTTTCGACTGTTTACTCCCAATGTTATTCTTGTGATCTTTCTTCTCTGACTTGCCTTCATCTTTGGCCTCCACCTTTGCCTCAACATTCTTCTTCGCATCCATAGCCTACTTGGCGTTCATAATTTTAGTTGATTTTTCCATCAATTCAGCCATAGATTTGGGGGGATCCTTGGCCAAGGTGTAATACATCTTGTCTGGAAAAAGACCACTCATGAGAGTCGTGATGGATGTCTTCTCCTCATAGTCTATGACCTCTAGTTTCTCGTTGTTGAAATGAGCAATGAAGTATCTGGTACTTTCACCCATTCTCTACCAAACACTCTAACAAATGTGCTACCCTTTTAACAGCTTTGCACCAAAATAGAAATTTCCTATAAAGAGCTCTATCAGTTGGTGGAAGGTTGAAATTTGCCTCGAGGAAGGCTGTTATACCATATCTGAGCAGATTCGATAATGGTCCCTAAGAACACCCTGCACCTCATTCCATCTCGGACTGCATAAATATCTGCTGCAGCTTGGTACTGCTCTATGGGAATAATAGGATCAATTTTCCCATCGTACTTCGATGTGACCACAAGAGACTTGAATTTGTTTGGTGTGGGAAAATCCATAATCGCGTGTATACATGGATATCCCCTAATAAAAGGTTATTTGGATAGCGTTCTTGGACTTGGCCATCTCTCCTAACCTGTCTTTTAACCTCTGAATATATCTTTTCCATGCATCATTTCCATCCCCTGATTTATTTATATCTACCTGAGCAACAAATCGTGCATAATTTTCCTCTTGGGATCTTTCTCTTCGAGTTACAGGTCTCGGGTTTGGACGTGATTGGGCTGAGCCTTCCCTTAAATTATTTGGTCGTTGAGAATTTCTCGGCACATATCGAGCAGCATTTATATTCCTCCTGGGACCTAAATAGTCGAAGGGAGATGCTCTGATCAACCTTTCTAGAACACTTGGTCTTTTTGGCATTAGAGTGATGTTTTCTTGCGAATCCAGAATTCTTATAGGGGAAGTTGCACCAGGGAGATAAGACGGACCACTTGAGTTTCTAGAATAATTGACTTCAGTATGTTTGGATCATGACATAGATCGTGGATATCATGAAGATGTAGGATGCATGCTTCCTTGGACGCTTCATTGGCCTGTCTAGGCAAATTCTCCATTTTGAACAGTCTGAATGAACTGTAGCATAGCTTCCTGCATAGTCGTTTGTCCCCGAGATAAGCTTGCTAAGATTCTTATGATATCATTTGCATTTGGAGAGGCAGAAGGGTTAGGAGGATTCCCTTCACTATTCCTATTGCTAGATTCTAGGATATCAGCCATTTATGATGACTTTTTTGGTGAAAATGCTATGTATAGTCGTTTTCCACAGACGACGCCAATCTGTTGATGTAAAAAGCTAGATTTGACCTAATTAATTAGTCACAGATAAATATAAGTTGTAGAATCGCTAAAAGTGGAAATATTGCGACTTCTCAAATAAAATCCAATTTTAATTAATCCTAAATTTTAGTTAAACCCTAAAACATGCATCTAGATGATTTATCCAATAAAATAAAGAATGTAGGATAAAACAAACAATTTTAGAAAAAATCCCCCAAAGGGGCAAAATCTTTTATTTCACTATAATTTGTAAGAAAACGGCTTACACGGATTACGATGAAATAGGGTGATATACGAAATACCCACAGGTGTCGGTTCCGATGTCTCAGCTGGAACTTTCCCTTTCCAAGAGGGCAGCAATGAAGAAGAAAAACGGCTTCTCCACAAGATGTGAAAATTATAAGGACTCCCTCCACAATAGCATGCAGCTTTCCTGTTGTAGAGTTCTCCCCCACAAAGATAAACAGTAGTAAGGTGTGTTCTTCAACACCAAAACAATTCACTAAAGCATATGGGAGTTTTGTGAATTGAAAACAAAAAGGGATTAAAACCCTAAAAGAAGAAGCCTAAAGATTACTGCTTTAGCAGTGTTTCTGTTCTGGAAAACGTATGGACTTCTTCTTTTAGGGTTTTAATCACTTTTTGTTTAACAACTTCGAACTTGGTAAACTTTCTTAATGAAGAGGCAACCACTTTACAAGAAGGTGAAAATGACAGTCGAATAATTTACACTGTGGATGCATGGAAACGTGTTGATTTTCTATGTAGAAATTATATCCTCAACAATCTTGAAAACACATTATATAATGTGTATAGTCCTCTTAAAACTGCTAAAGATATGTGGGATTCTTTGAATAAAAAATACAAAACAAAAGATGCTAGAATGAAGAAATTCATTGTCTGTAGATTCTTAGATTGTAAAATGGTCGATTAAAAGATTGTCATTAGTCAAGTCCAAGAGATCCAATTGATTTATCATGAAATCTATTCTGAAAAAATGAAATTGAGTGAGTCATTTCAAGTGGATGCTTTGATTGAAAAATTTCCACCACCTTGAAAAGACTTCAAAAATTATTTGAAACATAGACGTAAAGAAATAGGGCTTGAGGACTTGATTATGAGATTAAGGATTGAAGAGGATAATCACGTGTTAGAGAAGAAAACTAGAAATTCTATGGAATCCAAAACACGTGTAGTGGAAGAAGGGTAAAGTAGGAAGAACAAGAAAAATAAGCGTGTGAACCAAGGTGAGCCAAACAAAGGGCCTAAAAGTGGAAACTTTAAAAAGTTCGATGGAGAATGTTTTGTGTGTGACAAGTCGGGACATAGTGCTAAAGATTGATGCAATCAAAAAAATCAAGGGAATAAGAAACATAAGCAAGCACAAACCAATGTCACTGAATTTGAGAACATTTCTGATGATATTAATGATTTGAGCCTCTCGATCGTGGTTTCGAAAGTCAATATGGTGGGAAACACTAGGGAATGGTGGGCGGACACTGGGGCCACTCGTCACATATGTTTCGATAAGAATATGCTTACTTCCTACCATCACTCTAATCACGAAGAGCAACTTTGCATGGAAAATTATTCTACCTCAAAGGTTGAAGGAAAAGGCAAAGTTAGACTCAAGATGACTTTGGGAAATGAACTTACTCTCAACGACGTGTTTCATGTCCCAGATATTTGAAAGAACTTGGTTTTACGATCACTTCTTAGCAAGGAGGGTTTTAAACTTGTATTTGAATCTGATAAATTTGTACTCACTGAGAGCGGTATGTATGTGGGTAATGTATATTTGAGAGATGGACTCTTCAAACTCAATGTAATGATTGTAAAGCCTAATAATAATAATAATAATAATAATAATAATAATAATAATAATAATAATAATAATAATAATAATAATAATAATAATAATAATAATAATAATAATAATAATAATAACAACGTATCTTCTGCTTGTTTGCTTGAGTCTTGTAATGTATTGTAACAACACGTCCTTTTTGGAGACACTTGAATTTCATAATTGAGTATAAATTGGGAATTTGGAGAATTTCTCAAAATAGTGATTTTTGGGATTTTCGAGGATTAGATGATTTTCGATGGATGGTGTGTTTACTTTTGGTGTTAAGTAAATGAATTGGAGTATCTTAATTATATGTCGCTGCTAGGTAAAGCGACCGCGGATAATATTTTAATGAGAATACCGCATTTATTTATTATGGGTTAGAATAGTGATTTGCGGTCAAGTACCTCGGATGGGAATTTCGATTGCGCCGTGAGTCTCAGAATGTCCGAGATAGTTGGAAAAGAGTGTCCGAATGTCGAAATTGAGTTTCGGAGAATTTTAGAGTTAAAAGGGCTCGTAATTGAGTAAACGAGTCATTTTTGGGTTTTAAGGGGTATAACCCTTTTCTCACTATATAAAGAGGCGGGGAGAAAGAAAGGAGAAAGAAAGAAAGAAAAGAGAGAGAGGAGGAGAGAAAAGATGAGAAAAGGGGAGGTTCCGGACAAACTCCGCGGGATTTGGCTCGAGGTCGTCGGATTATAACCACGAGGCAAGTGTTTACTTGATTTATTTAATTTTGAGCATAAATCTCATATCGTAGTTTGGTATAAACAAACCCTAAAGATTTTGGGTGGGGTTTTCGTGGATAAAACGGGTTTTCGGCAGTTAAAACAAATAAACCCCAATAATAATTCAATTTGAGGAATGCAGGTTTTAACCTAAATTAATGGGTGATTTTGGGTTCTAGGACGTTTAGAACCCTTATTATATGTTTAGTTGTTGTTGGTTGAGGTTATAGGACGTTGGGTGAAGAGATGGACGCTTGGGGGAAGCTTCCATGGCTGAAACAGCTTCTCGGAGAAGAAGCTGCCCGCCATGATCGATCGATCGATCATGGGGGTTCAATCGATCGAAGCCATCGATCGATCGACAGCCATGGGTTGATCGATCGACCCCTGCTGAAAGATTGATAATTTTTTCTAGGGTGATTTGTATGGGATAGATTCCAATTCACATTTCTTTGAGGCTAATTATGGGTTAAAATGAGGGACGTTTTAGGACTATATGGTCCTCTAATTAAGGGAAATTAGGAGGCTTAAGTGAGGGTTTTAAATGTATAACCCTTAAACTATATTTTCGAGGAAAATTGAATAATTGTAGAATTTGATGGTTTAGGGTTCCTAAATTATAGTGGGGACCTTTAAGTGATTATATGGACAAGATGTAGTCCTTGGGTTCATGGAAATGAAATCCATAACCCACTAAATTTAAGTTGTTCGGGGAAGGAAATCCCTAGGATATTTTAGTAGGCATTTAGGCCTACATAATTATGCGTATAGAGAGCATAATTATATCGACTACTGTTGAGTGTATCCTACGAGATAAATAGGATAATTTGGGAATATAGATATACATATTCGCTTAGTGTGGAGTATTGTAATTGGAGATATACAATAAATCCTTAGATGGGATTAAAGTATGTATTACTTATTAAAGTAAGGAAATACTTTGGGTTTAGTATCATTCATATATGAATGCATGATTATGATTCTTTGAGAGAATCTTTGGGATTATTGGTTATCGCTAGATGTAATTGGCAAATATGGCCGTTTATATACATATTCAAGGAGAAATATATGGTATATGTATACTATGTGATTAAAGTGTATATATGATTTGAGATAAATGACTTTTGAAAATGTAAAGATGAATGTTTTCAAAACGGAAAAGAAATGATTTTCATAATTAATAATTTATGGTTACACACCCTCTCTAAAGGACATCATAAGGGAAGTTCGCGCGTGAGGTGAAGCCCCCTGGCTAGTGAATGCAGGGTGGATATAGTCCTAGGCCATATGAGCGTTTATTGTATGTTTCTGCGCTGGTTAGGTAATTCCGTGTGTGGTTATGACTATCCCGCAGGCATATGTCTGCTTCCCGATGTCTTGCGTTATAGGTGCCCAGGTGTCGTAATTAATAGGCCCTGGAAGATGATGGTCATTTAGGGGCGCGCCCGGGCGGGCGGGCGGTCTTAGAACGCGTTATATGATATATATATAACTGTTTTCAATAATGTGGGACATTATTGGTATTAAAGAAATTTATGATAATAAATTGGTTTAATTACATTTCCTGGATGGAAGAAGGGAACTGGGATAAATGATTTGTCTTCAATTGCATTTCCCGGATGGAAGAAGGGGAGTGGAAGCATATAAAATGGAAAAGCATTTTTATGATAATAAAATTGGCTTTAAAAAAAATTATATGTTATGTTAAAGCAGTTCATGATAATGAATTGGCTTTTATATACATTTCCTGGATATAAGAAAGGAAATGGAAAGTTTTGAGATAAATGAAAACTGAATTGGTAAATGAATTCTCATTCCGGGAGATAGATCCGGATGTATATGGTAATATATATATATA